>CM050514.1:25510000-26720000 GCA_027563665.1 Antrozous pallidus | reverse complement strand
TTCAAAGTAGATCCTGGAATTTCCCAAAATGCACTCAGCCATCTTAACATCCTTTTATCTACCTATTCCTTGTATCTCTCCTTAATGGTCAAGACCCACTACCTTGTGGCTCCCCTCAGAGCCCCGAGGACCTTCATCTTGGTAGTAGAAGTCAATATAGAGGTGTGTCCATCTCCCTCTGTTTTTTTGTTTTTGTTTTTGTTATTTTATCTTGTGATGGCATTATTTCAAAACTCATCTTCCCACAGTGCCTTCCCTTTTAATTTTCAAAAGGCTTGCTTGGATTTTTTTTTTTAAATAGACAAAAACAAACTGAACTTTAGTTTCCTCCTTTATTCTTGCTGTAACACTTCTAACTTCCTTCCAGGCAATGTGAATTTTTCTATCCACCAGAGAAAGATTCGGAAATTGTGGAAGAGAGAAAAAACATACAAAAGTCCACATTCTCAGATATTATATACTTACATGCATACATGTGTTTTCATGTAAGTGATAAAAGTATGTGCACACATGCACATGAACAAATATTAAAATAAGGCACTAAAATATGAGCTTCAAAGAGGGAAGGGACTGTGCCCACTTTCTCATCTTTGTGTTCTCAACACATTGAAGGGCACCCATCACAGAAGAAAAAAAATCTCTTAAACAATTTTGCATCCTGGTTGTATATTCTAGGTACTTGGTTTGTGTTTCCTGGATATTTCCTGTTGACCTCTCAAGATCCACTTGCTATGCCTCACTATCCTCATAACAGGTGGAGCTAACTCCATGGACTTCATCACAGGGCTCTCTGGCTTCCAGTTTCATTCAATTAGCAGGTGTCCCTGGCAAGAGATTGGAGGAGGGAAATATCCAATCATTCTCCCTTCCTGAAGGCTCATCAGAGTTTACCAAAGTCTCTGCCAAAGACTAGAGCTTCTGTCTGTGGAGGTAAAACATCTATTAGAACTTCCACTCTTCCTTCTCAGTCTCAGTGGCCATTCCCTTCAGGTATGTCTGACATCTACAGGTGGTCAAAGCTGCACGTAGTTTAGGTCAATCCTTGGTAGTTCCCATTAATCCTAGCCATGTCTTAATAATAGTTCCATTATTAAACACCTCTCATTTAAAAATATTGATTATGGTATACATTTCCTATGAGGATCCTTTTTTTAAAATTTTCTCTGGCCTCTTAAATAAGACTTCTACAGTTTCCATTTTCACTCAAATAAACCATGATAGCATTATAATAGTCCTCGTTCTTCCAAGAGCAAGAATTCTTGCTGCGCTTCTCTATTTGTTAACATTCTATATACCCTTCCAGCTCTAGGAACTCCTGCTGCATTTTTCCTATTCAAAGTAAAGACGTGTCAGATGAAGGGCAAACACACAGAAGATCATAGATAAAGAAAAAGGTTGTAAAACATGGTGCACACAAAGACTTTTCAAAGGTGAAGCATACCACCCTGCAGGAAGGAAGTAGGGGAATACAACCTTACCCAACATTTCCCTGAAATGGCTATTATTTCATTCCTTTCCCTTCACGGAATCTACAGCTTTCCTTATCATTTGTATTTGTCTACAGCAATAATAAAAATAAATCAGTAAAAAGAACCACGTCTCATTTCAAATCTTCTTTTCTTCTGAATCTAGACAGATTTCTCTTTCCTGGTTATTTTACTGAAGAGTTTTAAGAGACCACTTTCCCTCTCAACACATTTCTTTTTATCCCAATCGCTGTTATGTTATCCTCCTCTGATTGGTCAAATTGGTGTGTTTTCAATTCAGACCACTTATCAAAGCACAATATTCTACAATCTTCTTCTGCTACTCCCTTTAACTAGTAAGAATTCCTGCAGCCTTCACCAAATCTCAATGATGCTCTTCTGTTTCAAGCTCTCAAACCTCACGGGAAGAATGGGGTAATTGGAAGTGTGATGTAAGGCAGGGTACACACAAGTAAAATTACCTCCCCTGCCTCAGAGGAGACAGAGCACAATTCAAGGGTAAGTGATTGAAAAGAGATTATTTCCTTCTTGGATAGCAGAGATACCAAAAATTAACTTATTGTTCAGGGGTGACTTCAGTAGGAAGTCAGAGGCATCTATTTTTAGCCATGTTACTCTATTCTCCTTACACAATGATATCTCCAACATTATTTCTAATGTATACCCCATGGAAAAAGCCTAGTCTCTTTGAAACCAAATTATACCAAATCTATGAGTAAAAGAATAAAAAAAATATAGCAAGTCAATTTTGATAAGCTTTGAACTACATTGTTCATTTCCTAATTAAGTTCAAATGCAGCCTTGCCAAAGTTTATCCTGGTGTTCAATGATTTCTTTTGTTTTTACAGTGTTGGAGCAGTTTTGCAGAAATCATTCAAGTATCTCTATCCTTGTGAGATAGATGTTTTATTTACTTTGAGGTTTAAGTATTTAGAGGAAAGTTGAAAGCCACTTGCATGTTGATTTTGCAATTAATATACTGTTGTAGTTGGAGTCATTACTACAATTAATTACTCCTACAAAACAAAAACAAAATTGTCTGTGCTAAAGCTGATAAAACTGCCCACAAAATATGTGAAATAATATGGATTTATATCTTATTAAAAATGAACCTGATCTTATAACTCAGATCAATTTAATGGTATGAATTATTGTCTGAATCCTTCACTCAGATTCATCAGAAAACATTAAGAAGTTTGTCAATATCCAATAGAATTTTATAATTAATATAAATAGCTGTCAAAGTAAATTGTCTTTCAACTATTTTGACCAAACAATAAGAAGACAAGTTTTAAAAAACATTAATGAATATACAGGTACCAACTAACATGGATCACTTTGCATCAGGCATTGCTCTAAGTGCTTAAAATATCATTTTATTGACTCTTCAAAATAACCCTAGCATGTAAGTTATTATTAACTCCATTTTATAAAAAGAGACAATGGGGCTTAGAGGATTAAATAACAGGCCATGATGGCAAATCTGGCATTCATAAAAGAAATCTGTCCCTGCTGAAAACCATGTTTTTATTCAATACTAGAGGCTACAAAGTTTCAATTATATAATTTAAACAGAAATGGCTGTCACCATGGAGTGAGCAGAAGGCTGTAGCGGGAGATATCCCTCAGCCCAGCCTGCATCCTCTCCAATTTGGGACCCCTCAAGGGATGTCCGACTGCCCTATTAGGCCCAATCCTACTGAGATCGGGCCTAAACGGGCAGTCAGACATCCTTCTCACAGTCCAGGACTATTGGCACCAAACTGCTCACCTGCCTGCCTCCCTGATTGCTCCTAACCGCTTCTGCCTGCCAACCTGATCACCCCCTAACCACTACCCTGCTAGCCTAATTGATGTCTAACTGTTCCCCTGCAAGCCTGTTTGCCCCCAACTTCCCTCCTCTGCTGGCCTGGTCTCCCCTAAATGCCTTTCTCTGCAGGCTTGATAGTCCCCAACTGCCCTTCCTTGTAGACCTGCTCCCTCCCAACTGCCCTCCCTTGCTAGCCTTATCACAACTGACCCCTTTGCAGACTTAGAACCTCTCAACGGTCCTCCCCTGTTGGGCATCTTGTGGTGGCCATCTTGTGTCCACATGGGGCAGGATCTTTGATCACACGGGGGCAGCCCTCTTGTGTGTTGGAGTGATGGTCAATCTGTGTATTGCTCTTTTAGTAGATAGGATAGAGGCCTGGTGCATGGGTGGGGGCCAGCTGTTTTGCCATGAACGGTGTCCCAGATCAGGGTGGGGGTTCCCTTGGGGTGTGGGGCGGCCTGGGTGGGGGGCCTGTGGTGGATTGCAGGCTGTCCATGCCACCCAGTGACCCAAGTGGAGGCTCTGGGATCTGGGATTAATTTATGTTGTACAATTGAAACTTTGTAGTCTGGAGTGGAGCCAAGCCTTCTGCTCACTTCATGGTGACAGCCATTTCTGTTTAAATTATATAATTGAAACTTTGTACCCTAGAGTGGAGGCCTAGGTGCTAGAGCTAGAGAAGCTTGGCTGCCTCCATCGCCCTGGCAACCCTAGCTTCTGCTCTCTCCAGCTCCGTGGCTGCCTCCATTCCTGTTGGAATATATCTTCTATAATGGAAACTTTGTAGCATTCAGTGGAGGCCTAGGCCAGCAACAGCAGGAAGAAAGCTTGGCATCCTCCATTGCCAGGGAAACCCAAGCCTCCTTTCTGCTCTCAGTGGCTGCAGCCATCTTGGATGGGGTTTATTTGGATAATTTGATCCTGATTGCCTGATGGGCGTGGCTGTGGGCATGGCCTGATCAGAGGTACAGTCAATTTGCATATTACTCTTTAATTAGATAGTTTGAAAAATATTAAATGTAATAAAAACTATTTTTTGTTATATAATTTGTAGGAGTTCTTTTCAAAGTCCCCCAAAATTCACTGGTATATTTTAAATCAGAATTCATTTTTCTCAACAAATACTTTCATTTTCAATTTATTGCAGTAGTGCAAGTCCACTAATTGATGCACATGATTACAAGTATTTTAAAATAAGAATGCATTTAGCATATTCAAATCAATTATTTAATGACCAAATACAGTATGTTTTCAATCCTAAAAGAACCATTTAACTACAGCTTCTATTTACAAGTGCTACTTTTTAAAATGCAAGCTTTAATTGCTTCCAAAATTTTGATTCTTAAATTTGAGGGAGTTCAATGTATTTACATTTCTAAGACCAATAAGTAAAATTTACAAGGTAAAGTTATAATCAGAGGTCTTATCACTTGACCATTACAAATGAGGGCAAATGTGTACGAACATCTGTTCAAATTCTCTTCAACACATTTTAGACTCAATCCAATTTTGTCTAAATGTTCTATCCAGGGCCTGAATTTGGTTTAAGCCAAGAACTGGTAATATTGTTTGGGTTGTTTTACAATAGTCATATTTTTTTCTTCTAGAACAGTGTTTATTTTTATTTTCAATGAACATGAATTAATTTTGATTAACATTTCTTTCTGTAATTATTGAATTAACATAGAAGTAAGAAAAACTACTGGTGAATGTTAGTAAAGATTAGTTTAATGATAATAAATATACAGTAAACTAACTAAAAGAAAAATGACAGATTGGGAGTATTTCTAATTCTCATTCAAGAGAATGGCAAAATCCAAATGATACAATTATATCTTCAACATGATTTCTCATGTATACCCCAGAGAAAGAGCCTAGCCTCTTAGAAACCAAATTATACCAAATATCCCTATATATAGAAAGAAAACAGAAATTAAAATGCAAATGCTAGAAATCCTGAGAAATATACAAATGATAAGAACTAACCAACTTACAATAGAAAAAGTAAAGGCCAATAAATGTATGAAAAAAAATTATCAAATTAAAAAACTGGAATATGAAATTGAAATAATAAAATGTTTTTAATATTCATGACTCAAAAATGAACAGATTGATAATATTTATTATAGGTGAAGTTTGGGGAAAATATCCTTTTTAATCTTTAAATTTGCAAAATAAAGAGTCCAATAATGTATAGCATTTATGAATAATCTGCTCCTGATTGGCTGGTGGGCGTGGCTGTGGACATGGCTTGTGGTGTGGCAAAGGTATGGTCAAATTTGCATATTACTCTTTTATTAGATAGGACTAGAGGCCTGGTGCATGAAATTCATGCACGGGGGATTGGGGTGTCCCTCAGCCCAGCTTGCACCCTCTCCAATCTGTGACCCCTCAAGGGATGTCCGACTGCCCATTTAGGTCCAATCCTATCAGAATTGAACTTAAACAGGCAGTCAGACATCCCTCTCACAATCCAAGACTGCTGGCTCCTAGCTTCTTTCCTGCCTGCTTTCCTGACTGCCCCTAACTGCTTCTGCCTGTCAGCCTGATCACCCCCTAAAGACTCCCCTGCCAGCCTGATTGATGCCTAACTGTTCCCCTGCAGCTTGTTTTCTTCTAACTGTCCTCCCCTGCATGCCTGGTCACCCTTAACTGCCCTGCCCTGCAGGCCTAGGTTCCCCCAACTGCCCTTCCCTGCAGGCCTGCCCCCCCACTGGCTTGGTCACCCCTAACTGTCTCCCCTGCAGGCTTGATAGCCCCCAACTTCCATCCCTTGCAGGCCTGATCCCTCCCAATTGCCCTCCCCTACTGACCATCTTGTAGTGGCAATCTTGTGTCCACATGGGGGAAGGATCTTTGACCATATGGGGGCAGCCATCTTGTGTGTTGGTATGATGGTCAATCTGTATATTATTCTTTTATTAGATAAGATACAGATGTCATAAGTACAGATAAAACACATACTATTTTGATTCCAATGAATGTCTATACAAGAACTCTTTTTTTTTGTCTGAGTTTTTGACAAATAATTTATTCATACGTTCTTTATGTAATAAATTAGAGGCCCAGTGTGTAAGATTTGTGCACTTGGGGCAGGGGGGAGGAGGTCCTACAGCCTAGTCTGTGCCATCTGGCAGTCCAGGAAGCTTTGAGGGATGTGGGAGGGCACTGACCACCAGGGTGCAGCTCCTGCATTGAGCTTATGCCCCCTGTGGTCAGTGTGCATCATAGAGACTGGTCATTCTGCCATTCAGTCAATTTGCATATTAGCCTTTTATTATATAGGATATTTTAAATTTGTAAAGAAAAAGAAAAATTGCTCTTGTTATATTTATTAAAGTAAGAATCAAAACATTTTTCTTTTGTGTAGATAGGGGTTTTAGAATGACATATAAGAAATCTTCATAATAAAATTTATTCTAAATTGTTTTAAGAAGAAATATAGGTAGACTGATTTTTCTATTCCTATAAATATTGTCACTACTTTCCTAAAATAACATATAGTCAGTGGAATTTGTTGAAAACTGGAGCTAGAAAATCAAAAGATGCAGGATGTTTGCATTTGACAGTCTTCAGTCCTCTTTCAGTTCAGCCTGAAGTCAATGATCCAATGTGTCTGCCTTGTTATTTTCAGCAGGGTTACTTCAAAAACACACCACAAAGAAGATGATATGATTTTGCCTTAAGTGTAACACACCCATCTTCTTCTTTAGATAAGTTGAAGTCCTGTTGGAAAAATGTTTTCAAACTTCTTTTGATGAACAGAATCATCAGGGAATTTTTTTAAAAAATATAGCTGTCTGGAAATTCTTACTCAGAAAGCCTGTGGCAGTTTCAGCAATCAATGCGTGTGTGTGTGAACTACTACATGTGTGTATGTTATCTGTGTATGTGTGTTTCTGGAAGCTAGAAAGTCATACATATATGTATAATTAAGAAATGCCTAGGTAATTTTGATAATTTCCAAAATTTTAAAATCATTCATGTTTTCTATAAACATTGTATATAATGAGTGGACCACCTGGTACTATTTTTCTTCCAAGTTTGAGTATATTATTGCTTGAGAGGACGGTGGAATTCAGTATATTGAGATCTATATGTTAGTGGTTGTTATGGATTGAATTGTGTTCTCAAAATGACATACTGATATTCTAACAGGCTCCTCCCCCTTAACCAGGTGTCTGTTAGTATAACCTTATTCAGTAATAAGGTCTTTGAAGATATAATCAAATTAAGATAAGGTCATTAGGCTGGGCCCAAAAGAACATAGACAGGCAGATGGAAGATAGCCATGTGACGGCAAAGATCACAATTAATGCTGCTATAAACCGAGATTGGGGCCACCAAAAGCTGGAAGAGGCAAGAAAGGATCCTCCCATAGAGGCTCTGAAGGTTGCGTGACCCCAGAGACGTACACTAGACCCTAATTTTCAACTGAATTCAATGAAACAGAAGTTATGGAGGTTATTTCTGTTTTATAACTTTCTTATTTTTCTCGAACTCTTTAAGTAGCTTATAATGCCTGAATTGAAGTGAATTTGCAATCAGTATTATTGCATGTAAGCTTGAGGTCATTTTTACTTAGTGAAATTTTGACCACTTAGCAAGTATGAAAATTCGCTAACCTTCAATTTTCTAACATATTATACATAATTAATAATGTGAATTTCAGAGTGTTTTTGTACAATTAAGGAAAATATATAAAAGTATCTGGTGTTATGTGTGGAAGATACAAAGTCCACACACACTCACATACACATCATAGTTTAAGAGATGTCAGCACTTTTTTGTATTTTTTAATATCTTTGGTTAAAATAATCTAACATAAGAAAATTCCAAAGAAAACAAAGGAAGTATTTTTCATAATTAGAAGCATAAAGTCCATTTAAGAGATCATATTTAGATTTTTCAGTGCATAAAGGTTCAATTTTAATCTGATTAGTACTTTAAGAGGAAAACACACTAATATCTTGTCTAATAAAAAGATAATATACAAATCAACCAAACAGCCCAACAACTGGTCACTATGATGAGCACTGACCACCAGGGGGCAGATGCTCAATTCAGGAGCTTCCCCCAACCTGCAGGTCCTGACCCCTGTCAGCCAACCTCTCGGTTCCTCTTTATGGCCAGTAGGCTCTGATCACCTGATGGCAAAAAGGGAACCTGGGGTGAGTGATGGCAAATACAGGAGGTACCAGGCCAAGCCCCCCCCCCCCTCGCTGGTTGCCCCACGCACAGAGGGTGACCAGCAGTGGGGGGGCAGGACCTGTGAGCAGGAGGGAACGGCCAAACTCTCAGTCCCTCTCCCAGGGCAGCAGGCTTAGATCACAGGATGAGGTACAGGGAACCAGAGGTGGGTGGCTGTGGGGGGTCAGGCCGGCTGCCCAGCAGCCGGGGAAGATGGCCCTGATTGCAGGTCAGCCTAGGGACTGTACCCATGGGTGAATTTCATGTGCCAGGCCTCTAGTTATTATTAATAATAAAGAAAGAAATGATCACAGAGAAACTGATTTTTTTTTAAGTAAAGATATTGTTTTATTTACTGGATACAAGTGATCCAGTTGGAGCTGCTTACTTCAGTAATTTCAATAATCTCATCAAAAATCTTAGGGTAATACAGAAAATTCCCAGAAAAAATATATTACAGATTTCCCCCACAAGATTATAGCATTAATAAGAAATAAAATCTCTTATCAATTCTTTTCATGTATGCAAAAAATGCAAGTCAATTCTCTTGTATATGTATAAACAACAGAAATTTAATCACCTCTACTTTTTCCAGTTTCAATTACTTTGAGGAATAGATCTGCATTAGTGTAATGGAATCGCTGATCTCCTCTACCTGAACGGCTTTTTTCATCATAAATTTTTAATTTTCTAAAGCTACTAATCCATAGAGTCATTCTACTGTGAAGACTGCTAATTCTCTAGACAGAAATAATATAGAGTATTATTGTTTTGTCATGACACTTTTCATTCAGTTTAGTCAGGCAACAAATATTTATTTCCTTTATGTAAACACTGTGTTAAACTCTGAGAAGACAGGCTTGAAGGAACAGTCATAAAATTGGCTTTTTAAAAAATATCTTAATTCTTCCACAATCATTGAGTATATGCACAAGGCACTGTACTATGTATACATGTGTGCATACATGTTATTTTACATATAAAATGTATATATATAAACTACATATATATATATATATATATATATATATAATCTCTATATATAAAAGTCAAGCAACCAGAATTACCAGTTACTATGATGCACACTGTGGCAGCCAACCAGCCTGATCCAGGTCCCGATCAGTCCCCCAAACCTCCAGCAGCCCCTCCCTCCAGGCTGGCCTGAACCCCTAGTTGGCCCCACCCCCACCCTGATTGGAGGCACGGCCGGCAAACTGCCCACAGCATCTCCTCCCCACTGGCCTGGCCCTGATTGGCCCCCATTGGGGCGGGCTGTCTAGACCCCACCTGTTCACAAAATCATGCACTGGGCCTCTAGTATATACATAAATATATATACAGAAAATTTCAATGTACATTTATTTTACTAGAACAATAGAGCTTAAGCTTTACTAATACCTTATATACATGGAGATATTATATGTACATATTTTATAAATAAACATATACATATTTAGTTATATTCTAAAAGAATTGGGGAAATGATATGTTATCAGTTTCTCATATACCCATCATAGCAGTATTTTGTTGAATTTTAGTTAGTTAGCTCCTTTGAAAAATAAATTGCCTTTTTATTCATTAATATGCCTAGCACAGTGTTTAGCAGAGTTCCAAAAGCTTGAATTAATTAATTTTTAATGTGACAGCTACACAAATATGAAATATACAGCTAAGTTAGTAAATTCCACTTTGCAGAGGTTGCTCACACAGAAATGTTGAGAGAATATTAAAATGGTTCTAGAAAATAACATATTGGGTCAGATAAACTATGTGATGTTTTAAATTAATTTCTTGAGTAATTCTCTGTGAATGTATAATTACTAGTTATTACCTTCTTAAAAATGGTATGTGAATAGAAAAGAATATATATTATGCCCCTCTTGTGGAAAACATGCATGATAACAATATATTATTGTGTTTAATCTATTGCCCAGTCATTGGAATATTTATTTTCTTTGAAACAATATGGTTACTAAAATGTTAGTATTTTAGCATTTAGCTAAATGTTAGCATTCTGGAACAAAAATTGCCATTATATACCTTGTCAGTTTCTGTAAGACTAGGAAACACTTACTATGACCTAGCCAATCCATAAAGCAAACGCTAAATACCTATGTGTTTTCAGATATGATTTGCACTTGCCAAAAGAAATGTAAAGGCTGACAGAAGAGGCTGAACACAGACAGGAGGAAATAAGGGAAGAAGCAAAATGAGTCTAAGGAGCCTTATAGGATCAAACTTTAAAAAACAATTGTCCACCTAAATACTCATGCAGAAGAGGAGGAGTTTGCCTTGAAGTGCAAAGCCTGCATCTCATTTCACACAAGAATTTGGAATGGAAGTTCAATGGCTTTTGGCAGATGTCCTTCTAAATCTGGTCTCAGAGATGCAAAGCTACCCAAATTGCACTGACTAGCAATTTTTACCAGAAGCCACTTGCTCTGAGCCACAAGGAAGAGCGCCCCAGTTGAACAGCCTAGAAGGTTAATGAGAGGCATCTCTGTCCCACACCAGAACCTTCTGCAAACAGCTACACCAGAAAGTCCAGTTCCTTCATTTAGCAGAAATGACAAACTGACAAAGAGATTTTTAAAAATACAATAAGAAAATATGTATGCTTATATGCATTCATATTAGTCCTTCAGTTGACCTCTTATCTTCCCCGCCTCTCCCTAACCTTCCAGCTGTAATTTGACAGTCTGTTTGATGCTTTACTGCCTCTGTATCTATCATCTTGTTCATCAGTTTATAATGTTCTTTATTATCCACAAATGAATGAGATCATGTGTTTTTTTTCTTTTATTGACTGGCTTATTTCACTTAGCTTAATGCTCTCCAGTTCCATCCAGGTTGCTGCAAATGGTAAGAATTCTTTTTTTTTTTTAGTGGCAGCATAGTATTCCATTGTGTAGATGTACCATAGCTTTCTGATCCACTCATCTGCTGACAGGCACCTACGCTATTTCCAAACCTTAGCTATGGTAAATTGTGCTGCTATGAACATAGGGGTGCATATATCCTTTCTGATACGTGTTCCTAGTTTCTTGGGATATATTCCTAGGAGTAGGATTACTGGGTCAATTGAAAGTTCCATTTTTAGTTTTTTGAGGAAACTCCATACCGTTCTCCAAAGTGGCTGCACCAGTCTGCATTCCCACCAGCAGCGCACAAAGGTTCTTTTTTTTCTGCATCTTTGCCATCACTTGTCATTGGTTGATTTGTTGGTGATAGCCATTCTGACAGGTGTGAAATGTACCGCATTGTTGTTTGGATTTGCATCTCTCAGATAAATAGTGACTTTGAGCATGTTTTCATGTGTCTCTTGGCCTTCCTTCTGTCTTCTTTCAAAAAAGATTCTATTTAGGCCCGTTGCCCATTTTTTTATTGGATCATTTATCTTCCTGTTATTAAGTTATATAAGTTGCCTGTAGATGTTGGAGATTAAACCTTTATCAGTGATAACATTTGTAAATATGTTCTCCCATAAAGTGGGCTTTCTTGTTGTTTGTTGACTTTTTTTTTTTTTGCTGTGAAAAAGCTTTTTATTTTGATGTAGTCCCATTTGTTTATTTTCTCTTTACCTTCCATTGCCCTAGGAACAGTGAAGAAGTTCTTTAGGCATATGTTTGAGATTTTGGGGAGTGAGGGCATGTATGGGAGCAGGTGAGGGTGTGGGCAAGGGGAAGACATGTACACATGTAATATCTTAATTTAAAAATGGTAAAAAAATTAAAGGAT
The DNA here is from genome assembly GCA_027563665.1 of Antrozous pallidus. NCBI lineage: Eukaryota > Metazoa > Chordata > Mammalia > Chiroptera > Vespertilionidae > Antrozous > Antrozous pallidus. Next base: position 26,707,772 of record CM050514.1, on the reverse strand, counting down.
CTATCCTAACTTCAAAAAAATATGTAAAAAATGAAGTGAACTTACTCAACAAAGATATATTTCTGCAGAGGAAAATAGAATTATAATCAACACTTTACCATAAAGTAACTAAAAATTAATTGTAAAGAATATTACAGAGCAGAAAATTAAGAATTCAGGGTCAAAATGATAAGACAAAAGGATTTGAAAAATGAGCTAGAAAACAAACAAACAAAAAAAGAATACTTAAAATATGAGAATTAACATGTCATAGCCTGGGCCCTCAAAACAAAATGAAACTGATCCTGAAGGAAATGAAATACACAATCATGTTATTTGAGGGTGCAATTTCAGGAATGCAGAAGCTAGAGGAAAAGGAAACAGGGCAGAGAAGCAGAGAAGATGAGAGTGGCTGAGCATTTCACTGAATTGGTTGAAGCTGATTTTTCTGAAGAACACTTTCCTATAGGCCTTATTGGATCATTGAGCCATCTATTCCAAGGTTAGGGAAGGAGAAGAATTTACCCTCTTAGTCAAAGCTTGCCCCATCGGGCCTCAACCCTCCAATGCTTCTGAATTCACCACTGGGCTCCCCAGCAGCTGCTGTGAAAGCCAGTTTCCAACACAGCAATGAAGGCATCCTGGGCCCTGCACAAGCCAGTTAACTGCCTATCTGCTCAATGCTGCCTGCAGACTAATTGGCTTGGCCTGGTATACAGGACTGACAAGCACAACCTTCCTGCCATTCCTCATGCCCCTGCAGCATCAGAAAAGCCCCAGAGCTAAATGGGGAGCCAGTGAAGCAGGTATCAGGCTACTTACCATTGAGATTTTTGTCTGATTTTGTTTCCTAGATGTGACAAGAAAGACCTGGGAGCAACTGACAATGCAAAACTTTGGTCTTTAGAGCCTGTGACAGCAACAACAATCTAACTGCCTGCCTGTTAGCAGAGATAGCTCTTGCTAGGGATACTGTAGCCAGAAAGCAAACAAATTCAGAGCTCCAGTGTGGTGCATAACTGAGTCCAGCGTAGTGTGGCAACTCAGAATGCATTAATAGTGTGCAATGACAATGTAGACATAATGCAACCAGAAATGAATGAGAATGCACGGGAGGAAGAAAGTGCCAAGGAGGCGAAGTTGGCTGATCGCCTCACTCATGTTGAAAGGCAAAGAATACCTCTTATAGTTTCCAAATCAAGTAATCCTATCTAATAAAAGAGTAACATGCAAATTGACCATACCTCCACGATGCTACCAGCCAATCAGGAGCAGGGGGCATGACCAGCAGACAGGGGGCATTGCCAGCAGACAGGGGTGTGGCCAGCAGACATGGGGTATGGCCAGCAGACATGGGGCGTGGCCAGCAGGGGCGTGACCACAGTGCTACATAAGCAAGCACCATGCTATAAGCTCTGCCCCCACAGTACTTAAGGGCTGCGAGATCCCTCTTTACAGTTATGGTGACTGAATTACAAGCAAATGAGCACCCAGGGCACCTTGGGTAATGAGAGCCAGGTGCAAGGCAGGGCTGTGAGCCAAGCGGCAGTTTGGGACCACGCCCCAGCCCAGCGTCTATGATGGAGCATGCTAATACCCTGGTGGCCGCTGCTGTGTGAGGCCCAGGGGTCCCTGCATGCCCCCCAGCTCAGGACCCATGATGGGGGTGGGGGGACTGGCTGCCAGTCTCTGGGGTGTGTGGAGACCCCAGTGGCCACCGCCGGGTGGAGAAAGTTCACAGTGCTCTTGGTTCGTGCAGGGTGTGGGGAGCACCAAAGATGCTGTAAAATGTAGTTCTGATGGCAGACCCACTGTGGGAGAGAGTTTGAAGTACTGTGATGTTTGGAGATGTTTCAGAAAGTTGTCTCTTAAAACAAATATGAGATCAGAGGATTGTGCTTATAGAGAATGGTTAATAAAAGTTGGAGATGGCAGGCTGAGGAGCCAATGGGGCGAAGTTACCATCTGTGGGATTATGACTGAACGCCTCTAAGTCAGAATCCTGCCCAGATGGAACGATATGGCAGCGTGCCCCAGAAGCCTCAGTTGGCCTCGGATAGCCAGCCCCCTGCCATCCCCGCAAGGCTGGGGCTCATCAAACTTCTTTTGAGTTCGAAGAGCATGTGATGTTAAAGTTGTAAATACTTTATCCCAAGGGAAATTAGTCAAGCACTCTGAAAGTGTTTTCACTGTTAATGTGGTATACAGGGAGATATTAGAATAAGTTTAATCACTTTATCAGTCATTATTTGCATCAATGTTGTTTTATATCATGAATTTGTTTTGTTGTTATATCATTTTGTAATTATTTACTTTTTAATGATTTATTATTTTCATATACATTGTACTCATTACCTTTTATCTGTCACACCTTTATCATAGAGAAAGGGCAAATAGCACTACTAAAATATTTCTTCTAATTAATACCCTTTTAATGTGCATGAATTTTGTGCAACGGATCACTAGCCTATATATACAAAAGCCTAATGTCCACTTGACTATTCAAATGGTAGCTATGATGCGCACTGACCACCAGGGGGAAGTCACTCTGACCAGTAGGTTAGTCTGCTGCTGGGGTCTGGCCAATTGGGACTGCCCAGACATGCCCTGAATCCCTCCTATGGTCCCTCCACACCCTGATTGTGCACCATTGGGGTCCCAGATTGCAAGAGGGTGTAGGCTAGGCAGAGGGATCCCACCAGTGCATGGATCTGTGCATCAGGTGTCTAGTAGGAATATAAACTTATTTAACAGATTGAATTGAGATACTAAAAAAGACTACATCCTTTCTGAAATGATATAGGAGAGAGATGAAAAAGAGGGGACAATTATTCTTTTCGATGAAAATGAATGAAATTAACTTGGTTAAGAAATTTAGTAATGTGGTCAAAATCACAAAATTATTAAGTAGCAGAATCAGGAAAGAAAATCATGTTTCCTGAAATAGTACCCTGAACAGCACTATTTCATAATGTTTAAGAAACAGATAATAGGCCTTAGAAAACTTTGAACTGTAAGCAACAGGAGGCATGAACATGTGCATGCCCAAAAACATGGAGGTGTGGGTGAACACTCACATTCACATACATGCACCTTAAAGTAAGCCAGAATTCATTAGGAGTATTGCACACCTAGTCTTGTTATTTCAATGAATTGTAAGTTTAAAGAGGGTAAAAATCTCATCTCCACTTTTGTTTGATTTCAATTTGGACCTTTGACTTTCTAAGATAAAGCTTTCTTTAGACACTTAGGAGAGTTATGATGAAAGGCCATTCTGTGCATGTGAAACGTTAAAGAAGGACTCTTCTACCACAGACGTGGCCATATACTGAGTGAACAGCATCCTATGTAGGTAAAATACATTGCCTTACTTAAGATACTCAGGGAGCCCCGCCAGCTTGGCTCAATGATTGAGCATTGACCTATGAACTATGAGGTCACAGTTCAGTTCCAGTCAGGGCATATGCTCTGGTTGCAGGCTTGATCCCCAGTAGGGGGCGTGCAAGAAGCAGCAGACCAATGATGCTCATTGATGTTTCCTTCTCTCTCTTTTTCTCTAAAATCAACAAAAAATTATTTTTTTAACAAGGAATTCACAAAAGTTGCTGTTGGTCTCAAGCTTAATGCCCTCTTCTTTACCCAAACAAATAGGATTAAAAACATTTACACCTACTTTCAAAATGTATTTGGAACATAACTCTAGGCTATGAAATGGACCTGCTAAAAACCTACAATTTGAGTTTTCAACCTTGCTCCCAAACTTTTGGCAATTTATTATTTTTAGTTCATGCTACAGTCAACATTAGAAATTTTATAGCCATTTGTCTTCTTTTTTCTGCCGTAAAGTATACTTAGTCACTTTATTAGTTTACTTGAAATATTGTTTGAATTCTTTCAGATTGACATATTGAACAAGGAAAAGGTGAACATGTCCAGAGGAATAAATTTAGAACAATACAGACGCGTTAGAGATAAATGGCCAAAGAATCAAGTGACAGGCCTCCGTTATTTGGCACTGTTTACTCAGGCCCAGCAATTGGAAGCCTGATGGACACTTTGCTTCTGAGAAGTGTCAGCGGGTCATCAAGCCAAATCCTGGCTCCACATTCCGTGGATATTTGCAATACAGGCTTGTTCCAAGGGTCACAGAAGTTGAGCTTAGTTTTTCATTTGATGCCAAGCTATATCAACAAATTCTAAAAAGAATGTACTGCACCCGGAAACCTTTGTGAGCTGCCTAAACCGGAAGAGTGGCTGCTTTGACAGAAGCCATTTGGTATGTGGCACAGCTAGACCTGCAGGGTGAGGAACAGCTAGTCTATTAGGGCTGATTTCTTTTTTCCCTCCACAAACACAGAATCCCCATCCATACGTGTCTCCTGGCCATGGCTCAGTGATTGTCAGAACCAGGAAAGCAAGATTTGACAGGCTGATGGGTGCACTGAAAAAATAACAAAGTGTGATAAAGCAGTGACTAACCCAGTGGCCTGGAGTCCAGATAATGCCAGCACAATAATGGCCTGAAACCTGTGTTTCTCTGAGGCTCAGAGCAGGGCATCCAGAACTGGCTGCCCCTGCCAATGGGCTGATGTCTGCAACAACCTAGGGCAGGGAGAACCCAGAGGGTTTCAGAAATAAGAGATGAGGAAAGAGCTTCTACTCCTTGTTGTCAAAATAATAGTTATTTCCCAAAGATCTCTGACATTCAAGGACTTTGCAGTAGAGACTATTGATTCAGAATGTCTTGTTGAAGATGGTATGGAAGAAGGGAACATGCACCTCCACTCGTACAGAGACACAAAGTTCTCTCCAATAGAGAAGCTTAGCTAATGTCTCAGGCCGGGGAGCACAGGCAGTCGAATTTGTTCATTTACTATTTACAAGCAGCAGCCTGGCAAAGCTGAGATCATTCATCAGTGCTTCCAAGAACTGTCAGTTCAAGCCTTCCATGGAGGCTTTGTGGCCACTTAACTTCGTCTAGTTTCTGTGTTTTGGGTGGTGGGTTGGATGACTAAACAGGCTGGAGCACGTTGGAAAATAAAAACAGTTGAGAACACAATGTATTTATGCTCATGGAAGATCATGGGGCAGGCCTGGTTGCCTTTATAGGATGACTGTTTCCTCCCTATGAAATGCAGGGTTATTTAGAATTTCCATTGGTGACACAGCCCCACCTTTGATGACCTGCATTGCTGCCGCCCTGCTCCAAGCGTGCTAATAGGTGCCATTGTTTCTGTGCTGTGTGCACACCTTAAACACACGTACCCAACACCAAATGAAACTCATGAGCAATCAACTGACATTATAAAAAAATGGTTGCACTTTAAAGAAAAAGACTAGAAACCCACATTAGAGCTCCACAGAATTACTGTAAATCAGAATTTCTTCCCACCCCCAAATTGAGATGGGCCCATATGGGGTGGATGAAGTATAATCTCATCACATAGTGCCTGCCAGCCCCCTATAGTGTAGTGGTTCAAACACAAACTCTGATGTCCAACAAATCACTGTTAATAATCTCCCTACCACTCTATGTGGCTCTGGGAAACCCTAATCTTTTTAAGCATCGGAGAATTCCTGTACCAAAAAAAGAAAGACGGAAATCATCTCTAACTCATGGAGCTTTTATGAGGATTAAAGAAGATAATGTTGAAGTGCTCAGCATAGTACCATGTAGCACAAGAGCCTGAAAATGTTAGTTATAATGATTATGATTACCATTTATCTTTCAAATAAGTCATTTTCCTCCCTGAAAATTTTTTTAATATGAAGTTCTATTATGGAATGGCCTCCCAATTAATGTTGGTTACACTATGTAAAGTGTTTTGGGACAGAGCAATAGATCATATCACAAGGCAGGCTAAATAGAGCATGCTGCCAGCTCAGTGGAAGCAAGGAGGCCTTTGGCACATGCATGGTAGGACAGATTTTATGAAGAATGCACTGAAAACAAAGTAATAAAGGAGGAAGACAAAACAAAACCATTCAGTAAGTGTGTCATTGGTTGTTCATATTTGAACCCTCTCACCACAGGTTGAAGGTCCCAAATAAATCCAACACAAAGAAAACAGCCACACCTAGAGATTCCCATCCTGTTGTCTGTTCCTTATTATATTCTGCAATAGCATGAGTTTCTTCTCAAAGGTGAATCCCTCGGCTGTTATTACCTCTACATAAAATGCAAAGACATTTTGGATAGCACTTCTAATCCTCTAACTGAACCTGAAATTTCTCTCTCTTAGTCCAAAGCCCTATAACCCTTGTCTATACCTAAGAGATAATTCACAGCCTGTACTGTGGTTGAGAGGCTCCGATGGAGCCAGGTGGATGACAATACTTTGTGAAATGTAAGACACTGCTGAAGGTTCAGTTCTGGGGAACTAAACGGTCATCAACCTATCGCCCTATTCTAGAGCATCATGCGCCAACTGGTGGTCCACGGACCACTGCTGGTCTGGGAGGTCCAAAAGGTTGGTGACCGCTGTTCTAGAGCACAGTGTCTGCAGTGCTACAAACTGCCTGGGCCTTAGTGATAGAAAGATGTGAGTTCAGATCTGAGCTCTAACACTTACTGATTATGTGACATTGGACAATTATTTAAGATACCTTTAAATGACAGTTGCATAACATTTGAAATGATGCTAATTCATACATACATGATAGAGAGGTGACTGAATTAAATCATTTAATTAGAAGATTTTTAGCAAAAAAAGGAAAATAGCTATGAGAGGAATAGCTATGAAAGGAACTGAATGGCCTTTTATAACTTTAATATATAGTGTGTACTAGTGTGTGTGTGTGTGTGTGTGTGTGTGTGTGTGTGTGTGCACCCGCACACATTCGTGTGTAACGTATATTTCAGTGGCAGGGATGACAGGATTCTAAATAATTAGTGATCAGAAGAGTTAAGAATATTTTTCAGCTTGCCTCAGCAGATAGGATAGCATAGATTTGCAAAACTGTGGGTTTGATGGAAAGGATTTGACTGAAAACTGGGAGGAAAAATAGAGAAAACTTAGTTTTCATGAAAAGGTATTCTATCAACTGACAAAAACTAAACAGTGTTTCTAATTAGGCAAAATAAATAAATAAGTAAATCCTAGAATGGTTCCTAAGAAGCATAAGGAAAATCTCCTCTTTTTACTGAAATAGTCTAGATGGTGCCCCAAAGATGAGAACCTGTGGGTGGTGGTAACAATGCATGAGAGGTACCACTGTAAAGACAGGCTGTCCAGGGGGCTGTGGTCCAAGAGCTCTTAGGATAGCCACCCCCCAGACACTCACATCCTTCCAAGTGCTGGACAGGTTTTGACCTTGTAGCCATATAGCTAAAAATCACAAGTCACTTCACTATTCTTGGAACATATTTGTCCTTTCTTAAAATAACAAAGAAAGACAGAAAAACTTTCAATGAATGAAAAACATAACATTAGAGAGATGACACCTTACAGTACATAATAGTCTATCCAAATAAACTGTAGAAAAAGGAGCAGTACCACTGTGAAGGCAATAGTAAAAATATTTTATGCAGGTGAAAAGATCAAGCCGTATGTTATAACAATCCAACTCTAAGTAAAATGTGGATGCATCCTAGAGTTCAGGATACAGATTAGCATGATATTTAGGAATGTGGACATTATAGGTTTTGGATAAGAAAGACACAATGAGATAAGTAAATCATGACATGCTTCATAGTCCACAAGATGTTAATATTTGGCCTTTGAGATAATGCAAGAGAGTACTTACACCTTGAGGGCTGACTTCATCCACCTAGTTATATGGGAATGGCTAGTTATAACCTGATTTTCCTTGGGGCAAATATCAGGGTTAAGACAAAGGCAGTAACTAAAGAAAGACCAGAAAGGAAACAAGGAGACAAATGCTCAGGATTATACTTCTTGGCTCTGAAATGCATCAATTTATTTATTTTTTTTTTGCTATATCATCACATTTGCTATAGTCATGTCCATACTATGCCTTCCAGATTGCTTTTTAGTATTATTTATGGAAGAAATTCCCATAGGCTATCAAATGAAAGAGCACATATGACAAATGAAACAAGCTATTATTTTTGAAACCCAAGAAGCACCAATTGTTTTTGGATATTTGAGGATAAATTTAAACAGTTAAATATATGTGTAAGCAAAATACATTATCCCTTTTGTATGAATTTATAAATATATTGATAGTCTCTGATAGCTATTCCTATCTTTAATTCTTGTCTACAGTAAGGAATAGGAAAGAATTATCATGAGATTATGAAACTATGAAGGGAGGTGGAAATAAAAGGAGGGCTAAGAGAACTGTGAGTCTAGATGCTGCCTGAGTTGGCACCATTTCTTAAAAATAGAGATGTTGCCAGGCCAACATGGCTCATTGGTTGAGCATCAACCTATAAACTAGGCAGTCAGGGCTCGATTCCCAGTCAGGGAACATGCCTGGGGGTTGCAGACTTGATCCCCAGTATGGGGTGTGCAGGAGGCAGCCAATCAATGATTCTTTCTTAACACTGATCTTTCTATCTCTCTCTCCCTCTCCCTTCCTCTCTGAAATCAGTAACAAACATACTTTAAAAAGAGAGATGTTAATATTGTAGGAAGATAGTCATCACTGTAAATCATTAGGTGTCTCAGACTTAAAAGTAAAAAATATTAGCTATATCTCATGGTTTCCTCAAATTATTATTGAAAAAACTGGTGATACAATGGGAACAAAAAAACTGCCTCTGTTTGTATTTTCATTTATTATTCTTCAAACACTTCATCATGATTTGGCTTGTTTTTTAGTTCAAAAGATTCACAATCTGAACAAAAAGAATATATGATGATGGAACCAACATATGCTTAGAATATTTATATAAGCTTGCATTTTAAGGGACATTAATAAATTAGTTATTTTGCCATTCTATGTTCCAGTTTGAGAAAAACAGATAGCAGATAGTCATAATTTCATATAATAAACAGATAAACAGTCATAATTCCATATAATAAAAATTTTTAGAAGCAAATTAAAATGAGTCAACTTTGGAATTACAAATTAATTTATTTTCTTAAATCATGTCTCATATTGGCTTTCAATGCATCTATCACTTATAACATGCTCTAAGAAATCCAAAGTTCAACAAATAAGAATTGAATAAAAAAATTCAGAAGAATTAGTTACAGTTGTGAAAAGTGGTACATATTTAAATAAAAATAAGAATCAAATATTTATCTTCATAAATTTATTTTATATCCCTACTATACTAATAGGTTAGACATTCATTATTTTAAGTAATGTAAATTACTTAATAAAAAATAGATAATTCATAAATCAAGGTTAAAGGTGTGATTGTATTGTGAAATATAGACATTTGATGATTTCAGTACATTTATATGAATAGGGAAACATTTTTTGTCAGAAGAATATATTAATATTATATTTGAAAACAAGAAGTGTTTATGCATTTTCTACATATTCTGAATAAGTGTGGATTTATTAAAAGCAGACCATCTGAAAAATTAAATGATTTGACAAAGAGTAGGGTCAGGTTTCTTATTAGTAGTATCTCTGCTATACACTAAAAGAGAATTGAGCTAGAAGCAGAGAAACATGGATATTAATTTATGTTCCGTCATCAACTATCAGAGTAATTTGAGCAAGCTGCTGGTTGTTTTAATTTCTTTATGAAACCATCAGAATTGTTTAGGCTGAGTAGATCCAGAGGAATTAGAATCTGAATTTTTTCCCTCTTACTAAATAAGATTTGTGCTATGTCTAAATCAAAGATTAGTTTTAGCTGGTATTAGTTTTATATATTTGCTATGGGAATGCTACTTACTACTAACTTCAATCAAACAAACGTACTGGATTTCATAAAATATTTATTAAACTTTGAGAATTTCTTGAGAAAGATTTGCATATCAGTGACCTGTTAGACTACTTTTTTTAACAACATTTTATTTACATACTATGTACCAAGCATAATGCTAAGCTCTAGAGAGACACAGAATGACCTAGATATTTTAAAAAAATGCTTGAATTCTTAAATGTAAAAATAGTTGGCATTTAAAAAATGAAACAATTGATGAACTACAGATTTCTTTTTCCTCATCAATATAGTGAATTCTTTAAGTGTGCAGGATTGTTGTTTGCTTATTGGAAAGGAATGAACAATTGGGAAATAAATCATCTTTTTGACATTGCCCTTTTATCTTTATCCTTCCTGTTCAAGTACCTTATTTCAGGGAACACTTACAAAACAACAAATGCCACTTGCCATTTTGCTGTAAAATATCAGATTTGTTGCAGCTCTCAGTATAGAGATTGTGTTTATAGTTTCAGGATATGTAATTAATTATCACTATGTTTGCAATCATTTAAAATAGCCCCGTCAACAAAGAGAGCTTATGACATTCAACTGATCCCATTTATTATTGTGTATACTTGTAATATCTCTGTAGTTAATAGCCTCTCAGTATCTTGTTAGCAAACCCATTTTTTATAACTTTAATTCAACAAGATTTGAAAGAAATCCATTTGGAGATTCAGGCTAAAACCTAGTAAACCAGTTTTTTGGTGACTAGATTTTCTATTTCATCATTCTTTTTAAACCAGTTGAAATTTTAAGACAAAAAAATCTCTCTAACGGTGTAATTACTGCTTATAATCTCAAAGGCCAAATTTTAATATACTGTGGGCTGTGAAACATTTTATAATGAAGAGATATATTTAATAAGGCATAGAGATCGTGTGTTTGATACTGCATGAAGTAATTTTTACGTATTTTCTATTTATTTTTAAAAATCATGTTTTCTCTTTATTTGACTTATCAAAACACTGTAAAATTCAAAGAATACTATGAAACAACTAGGGGCCTATTACATGAATTCATGCACCTTGAGAGGAACTGTGTGCTGTGAGGCTGCAGTGGGCACAGTGGCGAGTTTTGGCCCATCCTCTGTGCCCCTGCTTGACCCATACCACCATGGTTCCTCGTTCCCTTGTACCCTGTCTGCCAGCAGTCCCACTCCTGCTGTCGCCACTCCCACACACTGACTGAGCTGACCCCACCCACACCCGCTGATGATGCAGAGTGATTGGGGCCGGCACCAGCAGTGGGTGCAAGCGATGGCTGCTGCCCTGATTGCTCCTAAGGAGCAGGGGGACGTGGAGATGCCCTCACTGGTGACCAGGGTGGCAGCCGCTGCTCACACCCACTGATGGCACTGAGCAATTGGGACTGGCACCAGGTATAGTCAGTGGATATGAGCAGCAGCTACAGTGCTGGCTGTGGGTGTGAGCAGCGGCTCTGGCAAGAGGTGGCTCTGGCACGGCAGTGGGTGTGAGAGGTGGCTGCCAGCCCCTATCTCCCCTCAGGAGCAGAGGGAGATGGAAAAGCCCCAAGGGACAATTGGGGCCAGCAGCCACTGCTTGCACCCACTGACTGCCAGAGTGATTGGGACCGGTGTCAGCAGCAGATGAGAGCACCAGGCAGGACTGCAGCATATGGGAGCAAAGAATTTTACCACCAGAGACTCACCCGATGACAGCGACCAGCACGCCGCCTGGGTCCGGTGCCCCCAATCACCTGCTCCATCATCCTGCCACAGCCAATGCCTGTCGTATTCCGCGTGTGGCCCCGGGTGGTCAGCACAGCAGCAGGCTGCGAACCTCTAGTACATTTAATGGGGAGTAGAGCTCGTGTGTTAGGCACTGCATGAAGCCATTTATACATATTTCTATTTATTTTTAAAAATCACTTTTACTCTTTATTTGACTTATCACAGCCCTGTGAAATTCAAAGTATACTATGAAACAACTAGGGGCTGGCTGTACAGTTGTTTGGTTGTTCGGTTGTTCTACCATTTAGTCTACTTGCATACTAGGGTTTTAAATATATAGATGGCATCAAATGATCAGCAGTAAGAACTAGAATAGTTGACTCTTACTTAGCCATGATCCTTAAGAAGAGCTAGTAAGAATACCTTTCCTATTTTTAGAAACTGCATGATTGCTGCATTGGCATTAGGGGGAGCATCTTACTTAGCAGGGACTGACTGACTTCCACTTGATTCCTTTGTAGTGATGGAGATGTCCCTGATGATGGAGACTTCTCTGGGATTGCAACCTCCAAGCCAAACATGTTTCTACACCAACTTCAGAATTCCCCATGTCCTGCAGTAGCAGCAATATTCAGATACTTAAGAGTAACCGACCACCTGAGTTTAGGGACATTTCAATAGCAGCTCAAATGCATAATCTAAGTAATTTCCTGACACTGCCTCCAGCTCCCATCCAGGAACAGAAAGAGAATAAGAATTTGGGTGATATTAAAATCAAGATTTCAAAGCCTCTGAATGCCTCCCTGCTCCCTACAGAAAACCAAGATGCCCACTGCTCCCTTTAGAAATGCCTGATATTCACAGGTCCTGGCCATCACTGATTCCCTTGGCTAACAGGAGCAGCCTGATTGTGAATATGTTGTTTTGGGGAAGAATAGCCTGAGTTTTAAGGACCAAGGAACACTTGAAAATGGGACTGAAACTGATGGTAGTGTCCCATACATTGCTACACTGGTGAGGATATTCACCTTCCATAGGTCTTAAGTGATCTAAAAGCTTCAAGGTCATTAAAACCAAAGATTCCAGAGTCATCAAGTTGAACATGAGGCAGAAAAATTGAGGAGTCATACGGGCTTACTTTGATCAAGCCAGGAAGAACAAACAAAAAGCTTCTGAGCCCACCAGTATTGTTCCTGTGGCCAAAATCAAGCCTGAGAGCCCAGATTGCATGCTCATGGGAGAACTGGCAAATTGCATCCAGAGACCGGGCTCCTGCGAATACAGCCAAGCATTCTAACAGCGAACCTCAGAAAGCTGCCCCAGCAGGATCAGCAAAACTAAGAGTCATGGGCAGGAAAAGACCAAAAGAACAACAACAACCAAACAAAACAACAACAACAACAACAACAACAACAACAACAAAGAAAACCTCCAGGAAAGCTGAAGAGAGTAAACACTCAGGGAGCAAAGACAAGGCAAAGGAAAAACTGACCATTCCCAAGATGAAACAAAAGACAAATCAACCTGAGCTGACCAACGCAACTTTCAAAAAGCCACAAGGCTGCCTAGCTATGCTCCTGCTGAAATTTGTCAGACAGATAAAGATAAGACACAATATTTCTACATTTATGAAATATTTATCTTATATAATAAAGAGCTAATATGCAAATGGTCATCATACCCTCATGCCAACATGCTGTAATGGTTCAGACACTCAACACCAGAAGGAGAGGAATGGGGACCAGCCAGGATGTGTCCCAGGAGAGGGACAAGCCACCCACCCCACTATCCTGGGCACCTGCAGCTGCAGCCCAGGCGAATCCACCCACCCACAGTCCCCTGCAGCTGGGTGAAGACAGTTTGGGTCTTGGGTGCTGCAGCTGGCCAGAGGGAGAAAAGCCCAGGTCCTGGGTGTCTGCAACTGGCTGAAGGAGGGAATCTGGGTCCCAGGTGCAGGGCGAGGCAGTGCTTAAGAGCAATCAGGTCAGCAGGGGAGCAGTTAGGAGTAATCAGGCCAGTAGGGGAGCAGTTAGGGGTGATCAGGCAGGCAGCCAGAGGTGGTTAAGGACAATCAGGCAGGTGAGTGGTTAGGAGCCAGCGGTCCAGGATTGCAAGAGGCAGTCAGGCATTCCCTGAGGGGTCCCAGATTGGAGAGGTTGCAGGATGGGTTGAGGGAACCCCTCCATGCATGAATTTTGTGCACCGGGCCTCTAGTATTAAATAAGTATAAAATTACATATGTTATCAAAATAAGTGACTACTATACTCTGAGAGAACATAACCTCATAGTACCCTTCTAATTATTTCAATAACATATATTATCACATTTTGAAGATGGAAAGGTAGGATAATTTACTTAATCTATATGCATCTAAATCTTCAAAGATGACTAACTCCAAAATTCAAACAGAAGGTATATTTAAATCCAAAGCTAGAGTTCATAAGTAATTAATCATACTGGCTTTATGATATTCCACAGTTGTAAAAACTATATTAGCATTATCTTCATACAATTCAGAAATAGGCTCAGATGTGTACATTTACATCAACAAAGGAAAGGTAGAGGTTGGGTACAAAACAATAATTTTAAAATGTTTGTTTTTTAATTATCAATTATATATATCAGGGGTGGGCAAAAGCATGCTTATAATAGTATGGAAAACAATACCATAATTAATAAATAATAATACAAGAATAAACTGTGTTTTGCATACTCACAACTGTGAACCTACTTCTGGCCACCCTTATATATCTGAAATTCTTAGATGTTACTATACTTAGCTTTATATATACATTACCTTTAATATTCTCCTCAAAATTCTCTCTAATAAATTGAATGAGGATACTGAACCATTCTAGAATGCCATCACCAGTAAATACTAATTTACTTTTATTATTATATTAAAAGCATATCTATCAAATGGTTAGATCATTTATGTTCAGACCTTCAGTGTGATGGCAACACAAGAACAATTAAGATTATCTAAAGAACTAGAGGCCCGGTGCACAAAATTCATGCACGGCGGGGTGGGGGGGGGAGGCGGGAGCGGGGGTGTCTCTCAGCCCAACCTGCACCCTCTCTAATCTGGGAGCCCTCAAGGGATTTTCAACTGCCCGTTTAGGCCCGATCCCAGTAGGCAGTCAGACATCCTTCTCACAATGCAGGACTCTTGGCTCCAAACTCGTCACCTGCCTGCCTCCCTGATTCCCCCTAACTGCTACTGCCTGCCAGCATGACCACCCCCTAACCACTACCCTGCCAGGCTAATTGATGTTTAACTGCTCCCCTGCCAGCCTGTTTGCCCCAACTTCCCTCCTCTGCCAGTCTGGTCACCCCTAACTGCCCTCCCCTGCTGGCCTGATTACCCTCAACTGCTCTCCCTTGCGGGCCTGGAACATCCCACTGTCCTCCCCTGTTGGCCATCTTGTGGTGGCCATCTTGTGTCCACATAGGGCAGGATCTTTGACCACATGGGGGCAGCCATCTTGTGTGTTGAAGTGATGGTCAATCTGCGTATTACTCTTTTATTAGATAGGATAGAGGCCTAGATAGGTGGTGGCCAGCTGTTTTGCCCTGAAGGGTGTCCTGGATCAGGGTGGAGGTTCCCTTGGCATGTGGGGCAGCCTGGGCGAGGGGCCTATGGTGGTTTGCAGGCCGGCCACACTCCCCAGCAACCCAATTGGAGGCCCTGGGATCTGGGATCAATTTATGTTCTACAATTGAAAATGTGTAGCCTAGAGCAGAGCCAAGCCTTCCGCTTGCTTGGTGGCAACAGCCATTTATTTATGTTTTAAACTTTGTAACCTAGAGTGAAGGCCTAGGCTAGGGCTGCAGAAGTTTGGCTTCCTCCATCGCCCTGGCAACCTTAGCCTCTGCTCCCTCCTGCTCTGTGGCTGCCACCATTTCTGTTCGGATTATGTATCTTTTATAATTGAAACTCTGTAGCGTTGAGTAGAGGCCTAGGCCAGCAACAGCAGGCAGAAAACTTGGCTTCCTCCATTGCTGGGGAAACCTAAGCCTCCCTCCTGCTCTCAGTGGTGGCAGCCATCTTGGTTGGGGTTTATTTGCATAATTTGCTCTTGATTGGCTGGTGGGCATGGTTTGTAGGAGGTACAGTCAATTTGTATATTTCTCTTTTATTAGATAGGATAGTTTTTTTTTTCTATTTTGCTTAGTATATGACAAAAATAAAATTGAATGCTTTTTTCCCTGTCCATTAGCAGGGAATATATAATTTAGGATGTAGGTAAAGCCATTTGGTATATATGAAATTCATTATTGGGGAAAGGTAATATTTAAAACCAATTCACACCTGAAAAGATCCAAAAGGTAGATGCTCAGAATTGCTAGGGTCGTCTTGCAATCTAGCTGTTTCTCACACATGCAGCTTAATGTAGCATATTCCAGGAGAAGTACCAGCAGGGATTTTTATTTATCTAGTTAATAAAGGTCAACAATTCTCCTGAGCAATACACCAAGCCCTGCTTGTCTTACATATATGAGTATAATGGCAAAGACAGTGTGATAACATAAAAGCATCCATATTGTATAGCTTATACTAAAGTATTAAAGATTCTACTATTTATTCATAAAGTAAAAATAATATTTTCTTTTAAAGTGAGTTCAGAAAAGAGAATACATAGAGAACATTAACACTAAACCTAACACACTTGCTTTTTATTTTTCCTCTTATGAAAACACTAGAGGTCCTGTGCACAAATTTATGCATGGGTGGGGTCCCTCAGCCTGGCTGGCAATTGGGGATAATTAAAGCCAATCTTACCTAATCCCAGTCGGGGCTCATAGGGGCTGGCTAGATGGGGGAAGGGACTGTAGGAGGTCAGCCAGCCACAGGAGGTTAGCTGTGGGAGTGCACTGACCACCAGGGGGGCAGCTCCTGCATTGAACATCTGCCTTCGGTGGTCAGTGTACATCATTGTGACTGGTCAACCGGTTGTTAGGTTGACCAGTTGTAATGGTCACTTAGGATTTTACATATCCTATCTAATAAAAGAGTAATATGAAAATTGACTGTACCTCCTATCGAGCCATGCCCACCAGCCATACCCACCAGCCAATCAGGAGCTAGGACAGAGCCAGCAGGCAAGCATGCGATTCCCAGGGCCAGGCGGTTGTCGATGGCCAGGGCTAAGGCCCAGGCAGGGGGGAGCGGAGTCAAGCCAGCTGGGGCAGAGCCAGACATCAGCCCCATTGCAGGGCAATGGCTGGGTGCCCAAGTTCTAAAGCATCTCAGCTAGAGGCTTTAGGCCTTGGGTAGGCCGGGAGTGAGCCGTCAGTAGGATATCCTCTGAGGGCTCCCAGTATGTATGAAGGGGCAGGTTGGGTGAGGGATCACCCATCCCCAGTGCACAAATTTTGTGCATCGGGCCCCTAATGTGTGTGTGTGTGTGTGTGTGTGTGTGTGTGTGTGTGTGTGTATGTATATATTTATCCTATCTAATAAAAGAGTAACATGCAAATTTGACCGTACCTTGGCTCCTGATTGGCTATGCTACCAGCCAATCAGGAGCAGGGGGCATGGCCAGCAGAATGGGAGGCGAGGCCAGCGAGGCTTGTGGGGGTGTGGCTGTGGTGCAGCATGCACCCCCAGGTGGGGGCCCCCGAGCAAGGACGGGATGGCTGCAGGAGGCCCACTTAGGGCTGCAGGGTATGCTGTCTGGAAGGTGTGCTGTCAGAGAGGCTCCTGCCTGCTGGGTTGGCACAGGACCCCCCAGTTCTGGATGCATTTCTCTGTTCCTTCAGTCTCCATGACATCCTGCCATTGTCAGTGGCAGTGTGTGCGAGTCCAGTAAGGTCACCCTTTCCCCAAGCACCACGCACACTCCGTGGCTCCCCGCCTCCTCAGACCAGGATCGGAGCCGAGAGCCTTCCAACCAGGTGCTCCGGCTTCTGGAGATGCTGAGGAAGGCGCCCCTCAGCGGGGCTGCAGCATCTCCAGTTTCTCAGCTCACGCCTTCTCTCCAGGAGGCTGGTGAGAACATATATGGCCAAGTTCTTTAAGCCACGGCAGTCAGAGTAGTGGGACTCGGTCAGGCAGGCACATAGAGGGGCTGGGGCCCTTTCCGGCCCTGGGGTTGGGCATCATGCCCTGTGGTCCTGGGTGCCTGTGGGTGCCTGTGGCTGCGACCGGCCTGAGTGAAGCTGGCCCAGGTCCTGGGTGCCTATAGTTGGCCAGAGAGAGGGAAGCCTGGGTCCCAGATATGGGGCAAGGCAGAGGCAGTTAGGAGCAATCAGGCCAGCAGGAGAGCACTTAGGGGCGATCAGGCAGGTAGGCAGAGGTGGTTAGGGGTCACACATCCCTGAAGGGAGTCCCTGATTAGAGCAGGTGCAGACTGGGCTGAGGGAACCCCCCTCCGTGCACGAATTGCATGCACTGGGCCACTACTATATCTTTTTTCCTTTTCAACATCTGTCTCATATGTTGAAAAGGCCATGAATGATTGAACTCATGGTAGTGGATCTCACTTTATTATCTTCTAGCCAAAAATTGAATAATTTTTATGTACTTAAACATCGGAGAATGATCAAAAATTGTGGAAAAGTACCTAAAGGGACCCCCCAAAAAAATCTATAGAACCATTGAAAGAAAAAATGGATGAAATCACTATAGTAATAAAAATAGTATTAGAAAGTCCAAAGCTGGTTTGGCTCAATGGGTCGGCCTGCAGACTGAAAGGTCCCAGGTTCAATTCTGGTTAAGGGCATGTACCTTGGTTGCAGGCACATCCTCAGTAGGGGGTGTGCAAGATGCAGCTGATTGATGTTTCTCTCTCATTAATGTTTCTGACTTTCTATCCCTCTCCCTTCCTCTCTGTAAAAAATCAATAAAATATATTTTTAAAAAATAGTAATAGATTACTAAATATTCCAAAAAGAAATGTTAGCATATAAATGGCAACTAGTAACTAAATAAACTTTGCATTTCAATGCATTAAGAAAATAATAAAGCAAATAATGCTTGTACTAGAAATCTGAGAAAAGGCAGTGAATATAATCCTCCTAATATCTTGTAGAATTATTATAGACTAGTAAATTAAAATTTTAAACTAAATAAGAGTGATAAATTATTTTAATATAGAATTTAGAGCTATATTTAATCAAGAAACCTATAAACTATTAAATAAGCAAGGTAGATATAGCTATGAATTACAAAAGCTAAAAAATTAATAATAGCCTGGGGAAACAGGGAAATGTGTATAGGAAATTTAGTGTTGACATTAATATGCAGAAAGTTTATACTAGCTGATTTTAAAAATAGAAACAATCCAATATAAATATCAGCAAAGAATCAATAAACATTTGAAAACAAGCTGAAATGCCCAGTAACAAGGGAAATATGGAGTTACCATACCGTGATATATCAATTTTTCACCCAGGAGATATAAAGATTAAGAAATGCCATACATTAGTGATAGATTATTCATTTATGAATCTCTACTGTTGTTAGAATTTAACCTTCCAATATCTTTTAGAATTATAAATGTGCATACTCTTTGATCACTTTCACTTTAAGAAAGTAACCAATAGAAATAAAAATATGCATAAATACTGTAAGAAATATGTATAGCACAGCATTATTTCTAACAGTGAAAGAAAAAGAATCTAAATGTCCTTCTACTGACCTATTATTCATTGGTTAAATAAAACACTTTAAAATCATTAAATTAAAAAATTAAATCAGTTGACCAATCATGGATAAATGGATGGAAGAAAGTTT
Source organism: Antrozous pallidus (assembly GCA_027563665.1). NCBI lineage: Eukaryota > Metazoa > Chordata > Mammalia > Chiroptera > Vespertilionidae > Antrozous > Antrozous pallidus. The sequence goes on along the minus strand of CM050514.1, from coordinate 26,688,511 downwards.
GTTATCCATTAATGAATAAGAAAGCGAACCTCCAAAAAAAAAAGTGATGAATGACCCTTTTTAAAAATAAAAATAACTCGCAAGAAAATACAGTATGAATATGTGTTTCTATTAATGCTTACATTATTTGTATGTGAGTATGAAGATAGTAGATGAGGTGGGTTGGGTGTTAATGACAATTTACTCATGCCACCTAAGAACAAATGAAATGTTTAGATAGAGCTGCCAAATGAAGCATAACCCACTTGAAAAAAAGATGGCTACAGAAATATTTACAAACAGACACCAGGCAAATAAATAATAGAAACAACAAAAAGGAAAACAGAAAAATGCATTAGCTTGGAATAAAATATGTATTTAGGAATACTGATACATTTTTACAAATGATTTGTGTCCTAGAATTATTTAAAATAAAAATGAATTGAGTAAATAAGAAACAGATTTGATGATACAGAGACGATGATATGGAGAGATAAGAAAGCTAAAGAAATCAGACATGTACTATTAAAGGAGTAAGTGTCATGGTCCTTCATTCAAAGACTACTGCCACGTACACAGATATAGTTGAACAAAGTTGAACTTACTGATGCATTTAATTTATGAAGTGTTTACCATGGGATGCCTCAGTAAGAGGCTACTAGAAAGAACTTACAGCGTTTAAACTTGTGTTAGGTATTTTGAGGAAAGGCTTTAAGGAAGCAAAACATTATACTGGATTGGGTTCTGTTAGATAGCAGGTTACTTCTATGATTACTATAATAATTTTTATCAGAAATACAGAAATAATAAAGTGAAACTAAACATGTAATTGGGAGGTAGCAACAGCATTTATATTAAGTAGAAAAGTAAAATATTTAGCCATTTTTTATTGAATGGATAAAGTTCACATTTTGTCTGCATTCAGACATGATTACAGAGTAGTCTTGATTTTGTGCTCATCTGTGGTCACACAGAAGCCTAAGCTGATGTTGGCGTTCTGTCAGATTGTTTGTGCTGACTAGCACAACACCAAGGCCAAGTCGTGAAATATCTTGAAATATCCTAAGGAATAATGCCAGACAAGTTCAGACTGTCTGGAAATGCTTAGATTTTGGTAGTTTTTCTTTTCTTCTTCCTTTCAATTATTAAATTTTATTTTTAGAGCAGTTTAGCCTCACAGGAAAATTGAGCAAAAAGTATAAAGATCCTCATGTCCTTCCCTCAGACATGCACAGACTGAGGATATTTATAGTTTGTACTGGAGCAATACAAACACTCCAGGGGAAAGTGGTAAATTTCTTAAAGTTGATAAAACTACATTGTTTCCAAATCGTAGCTATTATAAATTGTGCTGCTATGAACATAGGGGTACATATATCCTTTCTGATTGGTGTTTCTAATTTTTTGGATATATTCCTAGAACTGGGATTATTGGGCCGAATTTTAATTTTTTGAGGAAACTCCATACTGTTTTCCATGGTGGCTGCACCAGTCTGCATTCCCCCAAGCAGTGCAAAAGGGTTCCTTTTTCTCTGCATCTCACCAGCAATTGTTGTTTGTTGATGATAGCCATTCTGACAGGTGGGAGATGGTACTTCATTGTCATTTTGATTTGCATCTCTTGGATGATTAGTGACTTTAAACATGTTTTCATATGTCTCTTGGCCTTCTGATGTACACTTAGGAGAAGTGTCTAGTTAAGTTGCTTGCCCATTTTTTGATTGGATTGTTATCTTGCTTTTGTTAAGATGAATGAGTTCTCTATAAATTTTGGAAATTAGGCCCTTATCAGATATAACATTGGCAAATAAGTTCTCCCATGCAGTGGGCTTTCTTGATGGTTTCTTTTGCTGTGCAGAAGCTTTTAATTTTGATTAAGTCCCATTTGCTTATTTCACCTTCATTTCCATTGCCCTAGGACAGTGATGAGCAACTTTCTGAGTTTGGTGTGTCAAAATTCGCCAAAAAACTGAGCATAACTAGGGTGGTGTGTCACTTTGAGAAAAAAAACATAATTTCATTATATTTATAGTTTAAATAACAAAAACGTATAATTGTAATATATAACTGTATTTAACAAACCAAAAACTAATTATTTAACTTACCTGCTTAGTGACTTCTTTGTTCATCTGTCAGTCAGTTTCTTTTGTTGGTCTTGATATTATTTAACTTGTGTGGGTGCCGTGAACTAATATAAATGAGGGGGAGGAGGAATTCTTTAACAGAGTGTCTACGCTACACTACAGCAACCTGCCTATTAGTGAGTTTTTTGTTGCTGAATTTCACTGGCTAACCCTTCAATTGAAGATTGGTATTTTGTACACGTCAAGTCTGAGCAAACGCTAACTTCATCTGTCAATCTGTTTCTTTTGTTGGTTTGGTATTATTTAAGGCTGAGAATAAGGTCTCAGAAAAGTATGTAGAGGGAAAAATTGTGAGTAAAGCCATTGCTATATTTTTCAAGGTGCTAAAAGTGTCTGGTAATTGGTTCCAGGCACTCCAAATTTCCTGTTAGTAATGGCACTCCTTCTGATTCTCCAAGCAGCACCTTCCCAGATTCTCAAGCTTTGACCTCAAGTCATCAAACACCTGAGCCCAGAGGCTGTCTTGAAATTCTGCAAGTTGCATCTCCAAATCATCAATTTGCATCCATTGGAAACCATTTAATTCCAAACTACTGCAGACTACTACATCAGGATACTTAATTATTTTTATGGTCTGTTCTAGGCTCCTAAATTGATTAAATCTGTCACTGAAATGGTCAAGTAACGAGTCTAAAATATGCTGATACTTTATATGCAAGGGTTCCATTTCATTTTGTACAGCTGCACTGGCCTTCTCAAAATACTTTGTTACTGGAGGAAAATACTTATAAGTTTTAGTTTCTACATCTCGCTTGAAAATTTTAAGTTTACTTTCAAAAGCTTTTATGTATCCTAACATAATGTCAATAAATTTGCAAACCTTGTAACTTTCAGTTCAGTTCATTAATATGAGCAGAGAAATCTGTAAAAAATATCAGGGTGTTGACCCACTTATCATCATTTAGCCGAGAAAAGTTTCCCAGATCATTATCCTTAAGAAATACCTTAATTTCTTCAAAGCACTCCACAAAGTGCTCAAGAACTTTGCCTCGGCTCAGCCATCTTACATTATTGTACATCATCAGTCCACTGTAGGTGGAGTCAACCTCCAGTAAAAGTGCAGAAAATTCTCGCTTGGGAAGGGGGCGAGAAGCTATTAAATTAACTATTTTTGTAACAACTGACATTAAGTCGTTTAAGTTGGTGAATCCTGCCTTGGCACATAAAACCTCCTGATGGATAATACAATGAAAAGGCACAATCAGATGTCCAATAGCTTCCGTAAACAATTTGACAAATCTGACTTTTTTCCCCACCATGTTTGGTGCCCCATCTGTCATCACTGACACAACTTTAGAAATATCAATGCTTAGGTCACAGAATGTTTGTATAATAACCTTACATATTTCGCTTTCTGGTGTACATCTTGGCACTGATGCTAACTTTATTAACTCTTCTCTCATTGTGAGACCATCAGAATATCGACCAATAATGGTCAACTAAGCATGTGATGTGACATCAATAGTTTCATCAAGAGAAATAAAAAAATATTTATAATCACTTATGTCTCTTTTTAATTGATGTTGTATGTTTGTGTTCAGTCTCATTATTTGGTCTTTCATGATATTTCTACTGAGTAGTAACTTAGATATTCTCTTAATTATTGCATATTTATTCTGCATATTGTGAAATAGAACTGGTGAACATCTTAAAAGGGTTTCTTTAATAAATTCCCCCTCACTGAGTGCTTTTCCATGCTGAGCTATGGAATGAGCAATGCTCAAACTTGCAGATGTTAACTTTGTAGAGCTTTTTATAAATTTAAGGATGGAATTAGATTGGCTCTTATAAAGATGTAGATGCCTGTAAATGTATTTCATCCTCCTTTTTTTTCAAGAGCTGGGAATGATTAGTTTCAAAATGTCTATTTAAATTACATGTTCTGCTTACTACCACTTCAGTACATTGAATGCAAAATGATCTGCCATTTTTTTTCTATAATGCCATACATCTCGGTCCATGTCTCTTGAAAGGGTCGGCTACTGCTCCTACCACATCCTTTACTTAACCTTGTTTTTTGTTTGTTTGTTTGTTTGTTTGTTTTGGGGGGTTCTCCATCAGAGGGGAAGTGTCAGAAGATAGAATTATAGATAGCCTGTTAGCCCTACAGGCAATTAGGGATTAACTAACCTAACTGACCACAAGATGGCACATGTAACTGTCTTTTAGGAAAAGGCAGGGTTAATAAGAAGAAATAAGGGTTAGTAAGGATGCACAACAGTAATAGTGGTGAAACCCCACTATGCTGTAAAATGACATTCCTTATATAAATTAAGATGGCTGCCACTATTTCTAACGGTGGGAAATAGCACCCATAGCACAGGCCCTTGCCTCTCCCAGCCTCCCCCTCACTTATCTCAGTAATGATGGTCAATTAGAAATCCACGACACCCCAGAACAGTAGATTGGATTATGGTTGCTGTGGTTATGTGGTTGCTGGTAATGGCCATCACAGGGGCCCCAGAGATGTGTCCCCCATGGTATTCTGCTGCTCCCTGTTCTGCCAGCTGGAAGTGATGTCAAATATTCCCTAACAGCCTAAACATAGGTCCCAGAACTAGATGGTCTGTGTCAGAGTTCTGTTGTTTTGGCCCACAGACCTCAGGCACAGAGTGTCTACGCTACACTACAGCAAATATTTTATCCTTGCTACTGCACCTGGCTGTGCAGTAGCCGATGATGAAATGTCCTTCTCAGCATGTGGCCCCATACTTCTCTGTATGTGACCACATGCGGCTTCATGTCATCGAAAATGGCTACGCATTTCAGTGCTGACATGCGTATCATAGGTTCACCATCACGGAACTAGAGAGTATTGTGCTAAATAAAATAAGTCAGAGAAATGCAAATAACCATTTGATTTCACTCTGTGTGGAATCTGAAAACACAATGAATGAACGAACAAAACAGAAACAAATTCATAAATACAGAGAAAAAAAATGATGGTTGCTAGATGGAAGAGGGGTCAGGGTGATGGGTTGAAAAGGGTGAAAGGAATTAAGAAGTACAAATTGTCAGCTATAAAAATAGTCACTGGAATATAAAGTACAGCATAGGAAATACAGTCAACAATATTGCAATAACTATGTATGCTGTTAGATGGACACTAGACTTATTTGGGTGATCCCTTTCTACGGTATATAAATGTCTAATTAATGTTTTATATGCCTAAAAGTAATATAATATTGCATGACAAATGTAATTAGAAAATATATTATTTAAAAGATGGTGTGTTTGTTGCATAAACTGAAAAGGCTTCCATGCCAAGCATTTAAACATGGTGAGTTAGACAGCAAGGAATTATTGGAAGGTTTTGCATAGAATACCAGAATAAGGTGTGTATTTCAAGAGAATTCATATGCCAGGCATGCTCAGAGGACATACTTCAGATAGAGAGACAAGTAGGTGATAATGGACACCGAAGACAAATTGTAGATTTTTGAGTCCTGCAGGAATGAGAAGGTTTTTTTTTGGTCTAATTTTTCTTCTAGCAACTCCCTGACATGAATGCTCTATGGAGAATATTAAAGCATACAGAAAAGACGGTTATACTCAGAATTGATTTAAAACATTTAACAGCTGTGATTTGCCCCAGTGTTTAGCTCCAAATCAAGTAGCCTCAAATGCGTAGCAACTGTTGTAACAAATTATGCAACCTAGGATAAAGAATGAAAGTACAGCAGTTCAAAGGTTGCCTTTTCGGATATTTTAGCTAGAAAATAACCAGTGCCAATGTCTTAAAACACGGGTGGTTTAACCCAGGGCTACAAAATTAAATAAGTATCATTCTTTATTGTGTAACTTTCATTTGGTGTTTGAAGTTTTTTCAGTATATATTTGAAGTACGAAAATTTTAAAAAGATAATCACTATTATTTTACCTAAAACCAATGCAATGCCTGGGAAATTCCAGACACAAAAAATATTACATACCCTGTTTCATTCTGAAGAAACTTAATCCTGCACAAGCCTGGGGCTTTAGGATTGTTTCCTCCAACAATATTTTCAGGTATGAGCAACTTGCAATCTAAAGTATTTTATGGAACTATAAATGACTGATTTACAGGGGAGGGGATGTAGGAGATGAATAGGACTATGTGCAATTTTTCATGGAAATAAGTACAATCTTCCATCATTGCATACTTCCTGCTAAGTTTTATATTCTAGCCCCAAACATTCTATTTTCTTCAGCTTAAATAAAAATGCATTATGTGATAAAACTGTAAAATGGGCTAGGTGTTTAAAGATTATATCATTAGTCCTAGCTGGTTTGGGTCAATGGATAGAGTGTTGAACCTGAAGGGTCCCAGGTTCAATTCCAGCCAAGGACATGTACCTGGTTGCAGGCTCAATCCCCAGTGGGGGATATGCAGGAGGCAGCTGATAGATGTTTCTCTCTCATCCATGTTTCTAGCTCTCTATCTCTCTTCCTTCCTCTCTGTAAAAAAAATCAATAATATATATATATATTTTTAAAAGATTACGTTATTAGTCCCATTTTTCTTTTCTAACAGGATGCCAATTCTTAATTTATAAACAAAAATGAAGAGCAAAATCACAGTCCTAAAAGTATGACATTATGATTATTAGTAGTATATTACATGATATATAAATATTCAGGGAAATAATTACATTATTTTATATAACCCTTAATTAACCAATGATTTAACTGACTTAGAAAAGTATAACTGAAACCCTGCATCCTGAATCATAAAAATAACCCTTAAAAAAGCAAATAGAATCGAACTGAAATGTTATAAGTACCAAATATAGTCTAACAACATAATCCAACCATTGATAATAAAATCACATCCTAAAATTACTCTCTCCCTTTTAGATTCCATATATTTACTAGTGAAATCAGACTTTCTTAAGCCTAGAACCACAGTTTATACCATTAATTTAGAAGAAACATACCTGCCTTTCACTCATGCCTTTATTCCAATTTTAACATCTACTTAATAATTAAACCTCTACAATTGCTTAAACATCAAACATCTATTCAGCTCAGATGAACTGCTTAATTGTTAAAAAAAATTCAAGTGTACAGGTTAGAAAAAAATATTAGGATAACATAATGAAGACTTTATCAAGTAAATATAAACAAACAAATACTTTATCATCCCCAACTGTCATCTCAAAACAATTTTCCAGACAAAATAACAGACTAAAAGTGGTTTCATCAGTTTATAAGTAGTTCAAGATTGATACTGACAAAGGGGTTAGAAATAATGAGGGTCAAAAGGATAAACGAATAGGTTCAGTTAAATGTTTAAGTTTTAAAAGTTGGCATCCAAATAATTTCAGTAAAAACATATTAATGGCTTCATTTCTTTGTTTCTTCTCCCTTCTAATTATCACATTATATTCATTCTTCAAAGACCAGCTCAACTGTCACCTCCATCTGGAAACTTCCCAAACTCTACACCTCAAATAAGAGCTAATCTCTACTTCATCTAATCCTGTGCCTATACATTTCTGTATCTTTGTCAAAGATATTCTACAGTTTATATTTTTAAACAATAGGACATAGGTTAATACATGAACATCAGATTTGTGACTGATAGTGTAAAAAAAAAAGTGGTAAAATAGCCAATTATTGCTATCTGCTAATAAGCACTTGTTATTTTAATTTAATGGATAGCAGAACCCTTGAGCAGTTTGCCCAACATAATACAAGTAGGATCTGAATTCAGGAAGACCAATCTCCAAATCTCATGTTCTCTGTACAAATACACTTTCTCTGATTCTGAATAAAACAAAATAACATGCACTACCTCAAAATAGTTCTTATAGTCATTATGGTCATCAATATAATAAAAGCCTAAATGAACATCACTCTGGAACAACCAGAACAATCAATCACTCTGATGCGCACTGACCACCAGGAGGCAGATGCTCAATGCAAAAGCTGCCCCTAGTGGTCAGTGTGCTCTCACAGGGGGAGCGCCACTCAGTCAGAAGCCGGGCTCATGGCTGATGAGTGCAGTGGCGGTGGCAGGAGCCTCTCCTCCTCCACGGCAGTGCTAAGAAACAGCGAGCTGAGCAGTCAGGAGCAGCGAGCTGAGTGGTAAGGAGCAGTGAGCACGCGGAAAGTAAGGAACAAAGGATCCTGAACTACAAGGATCCCAGGATGAGGGAGCCCCACAGTGCATGAATTTCATGCACCAGGCCTCTCGTATAATAATATTAGTCTTATAAATTACCTGACTTATATCAATAGAATATGTTCAAATTTCACTTGAATGAAGTAGAAACATTCATACCCCAGTAGAACACGGAAATATTATGTCTGCCTAGATTTGCCTGGAAGTAAAACTTGACTATATTTCTGTGTAACTCAGAAATTCTACTAAGTGAAATAGAAAAATTCATAGTATTTTCCTGTCCTTAAATGAGTGTATTAATCATCATCAAATGAAATGAGGAAAGAGAAAATTGTGATTTCTTCTTCTTACCAAAGGCACCTTTTGTAGATGTTACTGGTGTGTTTCTCATTGTTGGCTGTGGACCAAATGGTTAACTCAAAACATTGTATTTTCTTCCTTCAAATAACCTAACACAGGTGGAGGACAGTGCATTAGTGGCCTCCAGATCTGAGAGACTAGGACCGCCACCAACATAATAAACTATATTAAAGGAACAACTGCGGTACGCGGTTTTCTTTTAAAAATATTTTAAGTGAAAAAAAATATTTTAAGTGACTTCCTTCAAACTCAAAATCATATTTAAGGAGCCACAAACTCCTTGTTATTTTAATCAGTAATTTCCCATTCAATATTATTTCTTCCTCTTGCTTTTAACTATTTTAAGAAATAAATATTAAATATTTCTCTTTTTTTATATTGATGAAACAATAGGGTTATTTTGTAAAATGTATTTACCAATCACAGTTGACATATATAATTATATTAGTTTCAGATGTACAGCTTAGTGATTGGACGTTTATATGCCTTAGAAAGTGATCAGGACATTTGGATAACAAGTTCTTACAAGTTTCCTCATAATGAAAAATAGTTTCAATTTTTTATAGACATCTATAAATTAATTCACATATTTATTTATTCCTTCTACATTTAGCAATTTCCTCACCTGTGCCACACATATAAGGAGGTGACTAAGATCTAGGTGTTCCCTTTAACGAGATAGTAATCTCTGGCTGCTCTGTCCAACATGGTAATCACTAGGGCATGTGGCTACTGTGCACTTGAAATATTACCTCTTAGAAATGAGAGGTGCTGTAAGTGGAAAATACCAGTCAAACTTCAAAGACAAGGGTGAGAAGAGATAAAAGAATTTGTCAATGGTGATGGAAAGAGACTTGGGGGGGGGGTGTTTAAACACACAATACAATAAATAGAGGATATATTGGACAATTGTATATCTGAAAACTGTAAAATTTTATTGACCAATGTTACCTCAATAAATTTAATTTAAAAATAATTCTTAACATGTATGTCTCATGGATATTTTTATGCTGATCACATATTGAAATGATTAGATGTTAAAAATGTAGGCTTAAATATCATGTCTTATTAATTTTACCTGTTTCTTTTAAAAATTTTAGTAACCATAGTAAAAAAAATTAAATTACATCTTTAGCTTGGATTATGATTCTATTAGAGTATATTCATCTATGGAATCATAAATGTCATTTATAGACTTGTGGGAATATATGTCTAAATATGTATTAGAATATTAGATATGTAAAAACATGTCAATTGGGACATTTTTTAGACTTTCGTCAAATTCAAAGCTAAAGTTAGTGGAGTACATATGCACAAAACTTAAATATAGCAAAGCTACAAAAAACATGCATAACTAAGAATAGGGTAAACAGGTTAAATAACTAACACCACTCTCCAACTCACGTCAAGCATGGTAAGAATTCATTGACTGGGTGAGCTGTTATAAAGGAATTAGTAAGGGTAGAGAATATGGCAACATTTTCTCTTCACCCCCACAGTGAAGAGCATGAGGATTGCATCTTCTCCTACCCCAGCTTAAGGCAAGTTAGGAAGTCACAAAAGCAACCACTTTCAGGGGTTGTAGATTTTTGCTAGAAGGGAAACTCACATTTTATGACCTGGAAGGATGCTGATTCTTGGCCAAACTCTTAAGCGTGTCCAGGGAAGCCACCAGAGCAGAATCAAGAGCACGCTTCAGAGAGAGCTCTACACATATGACATATTGGGAGGTGGCATAGCCACCTGCAACAACTTTAATCTGTAATAGATGAAGGCAGGAGGCTGCCTTGAGCAGCGAAAAAGAAGAAGAATAAGAATAAGAATAAGAAGGAGGAGGAGGAGGAGGAGGAGGAGGAGGAGGAGGAGGAGGAGGAGGAGGAGAAGAAGAAGGAGGAGGAGGAGGAGGAGGAGGAGGAGGAGGAGGAGGAGGAGGAGGAGGAGGAGGAGGAGGAGGAGGAGGAGGAGGAGGAGGAGAAGGAGAAGGAGGAGAAGGAGGAGGAGGAGAAGGAGGAGGAGGAGGAGGAGGAGGAGGAGGAGGAGGAGGAGGAGGAGGAGGAGGAGGAGGAGGAGAAGAAAAAGAAGAAGAAAACAATGGAGGCAAGGGTAAGGAGATACCACAAAGGTAACTAGAATTGTCATATTTTAAAAGGATCGTGCCCAAAAGAAATGCTTCTTATTGCAAAAGGTGTCCCAAAAGAAAGAATATATATGGGGTTTCACAAGAGAAAAATAGATAACGTCAATTTATGTAAAAGCAGCCAGAAAGCATATCACCTTGTTAGGGGACAGTGGAATTCAGGGGGCTTTACATAGTCTCTGAAAAAAATGCACGAATAATCCTAAGCAAAGGAACAAGCATTAGGACACATACTTTGAAAAAAAAAGGGACTTCAAGTGCCAGATAGGTAAAGAAATAACTTTCATTATTTTTTAATTATTATTGCCTAAAGTATTACGTATGTGTCATTTTTCCCCAATTGATCCCTCTCCCAGCCACTCTCACCCTCAAGGGCAGGTCCCCACCACCCAAGTGTGGGTCCATTGGTTATGCTAATATGCATGCATACAAGTCCTTTGGTTGATCTCTAACTCCTCTCCCCTCCTGCCTTCTCTCTGAGGTTAGATGGTCTGTTCAGTGCCACCTTGCCTCTGGATCCATTTTTGTTCATCAGCTTATGTTGATCATTATAACCCACATATGAGTGAGATCATGTGATATTAATCTTTCTCCGACTGGCTTATTTTGCTTAGCATAATGCTCTCCAGTTCCATCCATGTTGTTGTAAATGGTAAAAGTTCCTTCTTTTTTATAGCAGCATAATATGTAATTGTGTAGATGTACCAGTTTTTTAATCCACTCATCTGCTGATGGGTACTTTGGCTGTTTCCAAATCTTAGCTATTGTAAATTGTGCTGCAATGAATAAAGGGGTGCATGTATTCTCTCTGATTGGTATTTCTGGTTTCTTGGGATATAATCCTAGAAGTGGAATTAGTGGGTCAAAAAGGAGTTCCATTTTTAACTTTTTGAGGAAACTCCATACTGTTTTCCATGGTGGCTGCACCAGTCTGCATTCCAACAAGCAGTGCACGAAGGTTTCCTTTTTCTCCGCATCCTCTCTAGCACTTGTCATTTGATGATTTGTTGATGATAGCCATTCTAACAGGTATGAGGTGGTAGCTCATTGTTGTTTTGATTTGCATTTCTCAGATGATTAGTGACTTTGAGCATGTTTTCATATGTCTCTGAGCCTTCTCTATGTCCTCTTTCCAAAAGTATCTATTTAGGTCCTTTGCCCATTTTTTGTTTGGACTGCTTATTTTCCTTTTGTTAAATTGTATGAGTTCCCTGTAAATTTTGGAGCTTAAACCGTTATCTGATATAGCATTGGCAAATATGTTCTCCCATGCAGTGGGATTTCTTGTTGTTTTGTTGATGGTTTCTTTTGCTGTGCAGAAGCTTTTTATTTTGATGTGTCCTTTTTCTTCTCATGATGCTTTGCCAGTTAAACTCTATATGACCTCGCATTTGGAGGCAAGTGGCTAAGGAGAGGCATTAAACAGAGCAGGAGAGTTGATAACAAACCACAACATTCCTTTTTCTGGAAAAAGTATATCAGGCTGAAGCAGAAGGTTCAAGGAGATGGTTAAAAATAAATGTGAGAATAAAGCTTCATTTCAGAATTCTCTTAAGTTATAATTCCTGAAAATAAAATTGTTTTGATGTTTAAAAGTAATCATGTTAGGGGGGATCTGCTTGGGATGTCAATGGTAGGATGAAAATTAATATCTGATAAAGACTATCCTGTCTAATAAAGAGGGAATATGCTAATTGACCCTCATGCCATCACAAAGATGGCAGTGCCCATAGCCAATAAGAAGGGAATATGCTAATTGACTGTCCATGCCATCACAAATATGGCAGCATCCACAGCTAATAAGGAGAGAATATGCTAATTGACGGCCATACCCTCAAAGATGGCAAGGCCCACAGCCACAAGATGGCAGTGCCCAGTCCCCTCAGCACTGCTGGGGTACCTTCCTCCAGAGTTCCCCCTTTCGACTCGGCCCTCCAACTTCCCAGGGCTGGCCGGAGATGCAGACAAGCCTCAGATGACAGCTATGCAGCTGAGATGCAAGGTGCAGGCAAGCCTTGGGTGTCAGATGATCAGCCACCCAGGGCCACCGTAAGGCTCAGGTAATCAGGGCTGGCCAAATCTTGTGCTGCTGGCAGTGGCAGCAGCCGAGGTGTGATGAGTGTTTTACCTCCCCCTGATTGCTAGGTTACTTCCTGCCATTGAGAGCTCTTGGACTGTGAGAGGTGGCAGGCCAGACTGAGGGATTCCTCCCCTCCAGTGTATGAATTTTCATGCACCAAAGCCTTTAGTTTGAAATAAGTAGCCAGAAAATAAAGCAATACTCATAACTACCCACCTCACCTATTCAGTACAGTCTTCTCTTTGTATCCTCAGGGGATTAATTTCTAGAACCCCTGTGGATAACAAAGTTCATAGATGCTCAAGTCCCTTATATTAAAAACTGGAGGCCTGGTGTACAGAACTCATGCATGGGAGGTATCTCCTCAGCCCAGCCTGTACTCTGTTGCAATCCAGGACCCCTCAGGGGATGTCTGACTGCTGGTTTAGGCCTGATCTTGTAGGGATCCCACAGGGATCAAGCCTAAACCATCAGTGAGACATCCCTCTCACAATCTGGGACCACTGGCTCCTAACCACTTGCCAGCCTGAATGCCTCTAATCACTCTGCCTGCATGCCTGATTGCTTCTAACTGTCTCTGCCTCAGCCATCCTGTGGTGGCTTCATTCAGAAGGACGTCGGAATGATGTTCAGAAGGTTTGTTTGGCTGTCCAGTCTAATTAGCATATTACGCTTTTACTATTATAGATTGTATAGTATTTGTATATAAACAACCACATCCTTATGTATACGTTAAATCATTTCTAGATTATTTATAATACCTAATACAATGTAAGTAGTTGTTACACGTGTTATTTAGGGAATAATAAAAAGTAAAGTCTGTACACATTTAGTACCAACACAACTATTGTATGTATAAATACACAGTGCACATTAGCAATAGGTTAATATTGTGTTTTTCAAATATTTTTCATCCATGGTTGGTTGAATCTGCAGATGTGAAACCCACCAATATGGAGAGCTGATTGTGCCTGTTAAGTGGGAAATATGGTGACCTGTAAAAGATAACTTAGACAAATGCACCAATGATTTTGAAACTTTATTCACATACAGAGTAATGTTTAATAGAGTCAAAGGAACTCCTATCATTTGATATTTCCTCAAAATGCTTTATATAAAGCATTACATTTTAAATGTTATAGCAAAACACACATTATAAATCTTCACTTCTTTTAAATAACAACCTAGGAACCAGTTATATCTACCTTAAAATTTGAAGTCCAAACCTAACTTAACAGGACAACTTTTCAGACAAATAAATAGCTAGCTATTCTAGGGGAGATTTTTTTATAGGGGTGTAAGATGTAAAAGGGGTACTTGAATGCATGGAAGAGGGAACAGGAGGAATGCCCTAGAAGTAGGCCAGATAGGACTAAAATAAACTCACTGAGAAATAGGGACTAGTCTCCTGCTGGGAGAAATTTATAGGTCAAATCATCACCTCTTGAGAGGACAGTTAAAACCCATGCAGGCCCTGTCCAGACCTCAGTGTGCATCCAGCCACAAAGGACCAGCAGAAATTGTCACAACTGGAGGGTTTTTATGTCAGTGGTGATAGCTGTTCATCTCTAGTGAGGGGAGGCCATTAGAGTGATGTGCAGCTCCAGGTTAAAAAAATAAAGAAAGAAATGTCATGGGGATTGGGAGAGCTCTGGGCAACATGCTTGCTTTCTGGAACAAACCCCTGTTCAAGTGATAAACAGTCAGCAGCATCTGAGGATAGACAACAAATGAGGCCAGAATATAAGAGCTGCGGTTAGGAGCAGCAAAAGAAGTCTGCTTATAGGTATTTCAATATATTTTTAAACATTTTATTGGATTGTAATATAAAATGAAAGTGCAATCATTGTGTCACCTTGATAACTTTTCCTAAATTTAGCACACCTATGTAACCAGAACTCAAACTAAGAAACAAAATACTATCATAGCTCTTGAGGCTTCTTTAATGACCCCTTCCAGCCATTACAATCTCCCCAAAGTTCCCATTATCCTAACCTCTGAAAGAATTAAATAGGTTTTACCTGATTTTTTTTCAGGTTTTTTCAGATTTTTGCAAAATTAAATTTTGCAATCTTTATGTTTTTTGCACTTGGCTCAAGAATATTTTATAAGCTTCATTTATATTTTTGTGTGTGGATATAGGTCATTGATTCTCATTGCTGAATAATGTTCCATTATGTCATATACCACCATTTATCCACTGTTCTCTTACTGGGAAGAAGGTTAATTCCTACTTTGAGCCAATGACAAATAGCACTTTTATAAACATGCTACCTCATGTCTTTTGTTAAGCATATATACCTATATCTCCTCGTCATAGCCTATCTAATAAAAGAATAATATGCAAATTTAACTGTACATTCCATACATCCACAAGCCACACCCACAGCCATGCTCACAGACAATCAGGAGTATATTATTCAAATATACCCCAACCAAGCAGGCTGCTGCCACTGAGGGCAGGAGGAAGGCTTGGGTTTCCCCAGCAACAGAGGAAGCCAAGCTTTCAGCCTGCTGTTGTCTGCCTAGGCCTCCACTCAATGCTACAAAGTTTCAATTATAAAAGATACAGAAATGGTGGCAGCCACTGAGCTGGAGAGAACAAAGGCTTGGCTTTCCCTAGCAACAGAGGAAGCCAAGGTTTCAGCCTGCCGTTGCTGGCCTAGGCCTCCACTCTAGGCTACAAAGTTTCAAACAGAAATGGTTGCTGCTGCAGAATGAGCAGAAGGCTTGGCTCTACTCCAGGCTACAAAGTTTCAATTGTAGACATAAATTAATCCCAGATCCCAGGGCCTCTGCATGGGTCATTGGGGTGTGTGGCTGGCCTGCAAACCTCGACAGGCCCCTTTCCCAGGCTGCTCCTCTCCCCAATGGAACGCCCACTCTGATCTGGGACACTCTTCAGGGCAAACCAGCTGGCCCCCACCCATGCACCAGGCCTCTATCCTACCTAATAAAAGAGTAATTTGCAGATTGACCAACACTCCAACACACAAGAGGGCTGCCCCCATGTGGTCAAGATCCTGCCCCCATGTGGACCCAAGATGGCCACCACAAGATATCCAGCAGGGGAGGGCTGTTGGGAGGTTCCAGGTCCTGCAAGGGAGGGCAGTTGTGGTTGATCAGGCCAACAGGGGAGAGCAGTTGGGAGCAATCAAGCCTGCAGGGGAGGGCAGTTAGGAGTGACAAGACCAGCAGAGGAGGGAAGTTGGGGGCAAACAGGCTGGAGGGGAGCAGTTAGACATCAATTAAGCTGGCAGGGTAGTGGTTATGGGGTGATCAGGCTGGCAGGCAGAAACAGTTAGGGGCAATCAGGGAGGCAGGCAGGTGAGCAGTTTGGAGCTAGCAGTCCTTGATTGTGAGAAGGATGTCTAAACGGGTAGTCGGACATCCCTCGAGGGGTCCCAGATTGGAGAGGGTGCAGGCTGAGCTAAGGTACATCCCCACCCCCCACCCCCTATGCACTGGGCCTCTAGTAGCATATAATTGCTACATCATGAGGTATGCAATTCAGTTTTAGTAAACGTAAATGTTGGCTCTTTTCCCAAGTCTTTTAAATAACTTATGCACCCACAGGAATGTAGAAAGGTTGTGTTGACTATACATCTTCATCACAGGTGACCTTTTCTGTTCCATTTTAGCCATCTGGGTGGTATATTGGAAGTTCAATTTGCATTTCTTAATGACTAACTAGTAGCCTTGCACACAAATCCATGCAGCAGTAGCACACTGGTAGCTCGCTGCTGCCCTCCAGTAGCTCTCCACCCACTGTCCCGCCCTCCTGTAGCTCCCTCTTCCCTTCCCCCCTCACAGCTTGCTTGCATGCCCCTCCTATAGCTCTCCACTACCCACTTGTAGCTCACTGCCCCACCTTCCTGCTGATCCGTGATCTGGTCACTAAGTGGCTGGTCAATAAACTTCATGGCATAATGACCATTTGCATAGTGCATCTTTATTATATAGGGTAGTTGGACAACTTTTTCTACTGTATCTTTTCACGATTTTGTCTTCAAGTTTTCTACACAAAGGACAATGCCAATTCAAAGCAGGACATTTCTAACATTGATCTGAACTTGGGAGCTCCAGAGTAACATTTTGAAGAAAGGAAGAACGCTGTTTTTAGAACACTTGCTGTCTAATTATGATCTGAGAAGATGCATGAGAGTAATATGGGTGAAATTTGCAGCAATATCAAAATAACTCTCTAGTTGCTACAATAGCGCTGATTTCCACAAGATGACATCAAGCTGTTTCAGGCTCGTCAACAGCCTGAGGCACATCCTATCGGTACACATGGGTATAATAGCCTTCCTCTCCATTATATTCGAGAGAGCTATTTGACTCCTGCATATAGAGGAATTCAGGGAAGTATAGACAAATTTGAAAATGCTCATTGTATATACCAGTAAGTTAGACACTAAGACAATCATTGGTTGCTTTTGTATACTGATAGCATTAAAAGAAACATGCGTTTATGTATATCAAATATAATATTTTTCATATATTACATGAAAATGTATATATAATACAGGCTGGTTGTTTGGTATTCTGATAGTATTAAAGTTAATACACACACACACACACACACACACACACACACACACACACACACACCATTTTGTTTTCCTCCACAATCTTCAAGGTCTATCTTTAACACTTTCCTGCCTATTTATCATCCAAAACATACTTCCAGAAAATTGGACAAGTAACATTCTGACATTTGCACATTTGCAGTAGAGGTTAAGGTTAGCTCATTCCAACTAACATACTTCAATCATGTGAAATTTCACAAAATGTAACCAATTGATGTTCAAAAGCCATGATGCACCTTAGGAAACTAGTTTGTTACACAACCCAGACAGTAAAACTGCATGTATTTAGGAGTTTAGACCGTAAAAAAAATGAGACATTTATTCATGCTTATCAATATCAATGTCTTTTACAAAGGATCAGACATAAGGAAAAAGAGTAAAATAAAATTTTCAGCAGTTGGTTAAAATTTCTTAGCTCCTTCTTAGGCTCAAAAAATACATAGAAGACAACATATTATACATAGCTAAGACATTCATTTTCTATCACTGTCAATGATTACCTTTATAGTTCAACTTTATTTAATGTCTCAGCAATATTTTTAATGGGAAACATCTGTATTATTTCAGATGCATTTGCTCACAGCTGTTCATGGTATTGCTTGCAGCTGTGGGATAGTTTGCTTAGTAATGTCTGGGTTTTTTATTTTATCTATGAGAATAAAAATATGAAGCCCAGATCGTCCATATGAATTATGCTTTAAAAGTGTTAGCTGGTCTCTTTCTCAGCAGGACTTCCACTGAGCTCAGTTTGGTCACAAACTGATACAATGATTTTGGGTAGGTCATTTTGTCACTAAGAGTCTCATTTTCTTAGTAAAATGAAGATGTCTTTTTTTTTTTTACTTTTTTAAAATTTATCTTTATCATTGAAAGTATTACAGATGTCCCCCCAAAAACTTCCCCCATTGTTTCCCTCCACCTTGCATCCTCCCAGGCCTTCACCACACTATTGTCTGTAATCCATGGGCTATGCATATCTATCTATCTATATAAAAGCCTAAGTGACCATTCAACTATTTAACCTTCTGATCAGTAGCAATGATGCGCACTGACCACCAGGGGACAGACGCTCAACGCACAGGCATGGAAACATGGAACAGACTGATTAATCTCAGAGGGAAAAGGGAAAGACAGGAAGAGATTAACCAAAGTTCTTATATGCATACTAAAGACCAGGTGCATAGATTCGTTGCCGGTGAGGTCCCTTGGCCTGGTATGTGGGAATTGGGCAGAAACTAGTCCAGTGCACAGATTCATGCACCAATGGGTACCTTGGCCTGACTTGTGAGGATCAGGCTGACACCGGCTCTCTAACATCCCTCAGGGGTCCTGGATTGTGAGAGGGTACAGACCAGGCTGAGGAAGCCCACTGGTATATGAATCCATGCACCAGGCCTCTAGTATGCATATAAATTCCCTGGTTAATCTCTCTCTCCACATCCACCTCCACATTCCCTTTGAAACTGGTCAGTTTGTCCCATGCTTCTATATCTCTGGATCTATTTTGTTCATCAGTTTATTTTGTTCATTAGATTCCAAACATAAGTGAGATCTTGTGATGCTTGTCTTTCTCTGACTGGCTTATTTCACTTAGCGTAATACTCTCAAGATCTCTCCATACTGTCTCAAATGGTAAGAGATCTTTCTTTTTTTATAGCTGCATAGTATGAAGATGTAAATTTTAATTCTGTGTTTTTTAGAGATCTGAGTTTTCATAGGACCTTGAGGAGCAGAGGTGGTGTCAGGCCAGGAGTAATTAGAACAAGCAGACAAAGCTCAGAGTCTTCAGATCCTCTTTAACATGTTGGAGTTGTAAGAACATATTTATTTAAATAAAATATAGTTCATTAAGTCTCTATGCACTGGTAACAACAATCCCCCTTTATTTTATAACTAGGGGCCTGGTGCACGAAATTCGCACACTGGGGATGGGTGGTCCCTCAACCCAACCTGCCCCCTCTCACATACTGGGAGCCCTCAGGGGATCACATACTGATGGCTCACCCCCAGCCATCACCCTGCTCAGCTTAGCCCTGGCTGCCTGGGACCACCTGGTCCTGGGGGCTGGGCCCTCACTACCACTTCCGCTCACAGTGCCTGGGGGTCGGGCGCTCCCTGCCACTGCCACCACCACTGCTTCTGCTGCTGCTTCCCCCCACGGTGCCCGGGGGCTTGGTGCTCACCACCACCTCTGTTTCATCTCCACCCCTGGGGCCCAGTGCTCATGCCACTTGGCCCCACCCTGCTCCTGATTAGCTGGTAGCATAGCCAATCAGGAGTGAAGGTATGGTCAAATTTGCATGTTTCTCTTTTATTATATAGGATGATTTTTGAATCCCTTCTTTGAAGAAAGGGCACATTGTTCTCCATTTAAAAACTCTTACTGTCATGTTAGTCAGAACCAAGATTGATCTTGGCTCCACTATTCTATCTGCTTAAGAGAAAAAACAAAATATCTGTCCTGATCACTTCATCTATTTTAAAAAAACAGGTTTATAATAGTTAAGGCCTCATTAAGTTTCTGTGAAAGTAAATTAAGTAATTCACATAGAACACTTAGTAAAGATCTTAGACACACAATAAATATCAGTGCTCTTTCCCTTTTGGTCATGCATAAATATGTACTTACTTGATCAAATGAATTAATAATACTAAAGTGAAATTGATTGCTATTGATTTTAGCATTTTTTAGTATATTTTATTGATTTTTTACAAAGAGGAAGGGAGAGGGGAGAGAGAAACATCAATGAGAGAGAAACATCAATCAGCTGCCTCCTGCACACCCTCTATTGGGGATGTGCCCGCAACTAAGGTACATACCCTTGACTGGAATCAAATCTGGGACCCTTCAGTCCACAGGCCGACGCTCTGTCCCCTGAGCCAAACCAGTGAGGGCTGAGTATAGCATTTTTATAATAACAAAAAGTCAAGGACTACCATTAAAACACAAGGATCCTGTGTCAATTTCCTAGAGCTGCTGTAACAAACTACCACACACAGAGTGGCTTTAAACACTGATCATCTCACAGTTCTGGAGGCTAGATGTCTGAAACAAAGGTGTCACAGGGCCACACTCCCTTCAAAGGTTCTAGTGAAGAATCCTGCTTTGCCTCCTCCTGGCTTCTGGTGGTTGCCAGAAACTCTTGGCTCTTGTTGGCTTGCCACTTTCTGCCTCTGTCTTCAAAAGGTCATGTTCCCTCTGTACGTGTCTTTGTGTCTAGCTCCCTTTCCTTTCCCTCGTAAAGACACCAATCCTTGTATTTAGGGTTCATCCATACCCACCATGACTTCCCTTAATTTCATTATATCTCCCAATACCCAATTTCTAAATAAGATCACATTCACAAGTACTGAGTGTTAAGACACCAATATGCCTCTTGTGGAAGGCAGAATTCAACCTATGATAGGCTTCCTGAAGATATAGATGGATATTGATTTTAAAATGTTAAATAATTTGCCGAGACCGGTTTGGCTTAGTGGATAGAGCGTCAGCCTGCGGACTGACGGGTCCCAGGTTCGATTCCGGCAAGGGCATGTACCGTGGCTGCGGGTGCATCCCCAGCAGGGGGTGTGCAAGAGGCAGCTGATCGATGTCTCTCTCTCATCAATGTTTCTGACTTTCTATCCCTCTCCCTTCCTCTCTGTGAAAAATCAATAAAAATATAAAAATAAAATAAAATAAAATGTTAAATAATTTAATGGAAGCATGCATATTAGGAAAATAATTAGGCATTAATAAAAGGAAGTTGTCTTGACATAATATGAAAACCATCTAAGTATATTGAGCAAGACATTTTAATGTATATAACACTCAATAATTTATAATGTCCTAAAAAGTCCTTCCATGTTAATTATTAATTCAATGCAATTCTAATCGAAATAACAAAATGTTTTTAATATGCATGTAGACTTAGTTACTAGTTCAAAGATTTATATGAACATACAAAGAGTCAATAACAGCTAAGTCAATTTAAAGGGAAAGGCATATGTTTTAGACCTTGAAATACTATAAAATGAGACATTATTAAACTTTTCATGATTATGACATTGTGGCACTGACTCACAGACAAACTTGTGAGAAGAGGAGATGGAAATAGTGAATGGAAACTGGCATAGAAACTGAGAGGTGTTGAGAGAGGAACCAAGATGGTGACATAGGTAAACACCTATCTTGCTGCCCCACACAACAATTCCAAAACTATAACTTAATGAGAGAACAAACATCACCCAGAATCACTGGAAAGCTGGCTGAGTGAAAATTCCACAAATAAAAGTAAAGATAGGACACTGTGACGCAGAGGAGCGTCAGAGCGTAGTGTTGAAGATATTCGTGGAGTCAGAGATTTGGAGCCCTAGGTGTGTGCCAGGGGAGAAGGTGGGCGGCTGCAAACCTGGCTGGCTTTCTCCAATGGGGAGGGCAAAGGTGTCCCACTGCACTGATTCCCCAGTTCCAGGTGAGGTCCAGGGAAACCACATTCATACCGAGTGAAACTGGACAGCGGCCACTGCAGAGGTCTGCAAGCCTGTGGAGAGGGCGAGCTTGTGGAGAGTGTGTATAACTTGGGAACAGAAGTGCGTGACCACACAGAGAGGACTCGTGACTTGCTCCCTCATTCGGGAGACCACCAGACTGTGTTGTGTTACAACCCTGGGCAAGACTTTCGGGGTGCAGACTCATTTGGAGAGAGGCTGAGTTGTCTGGCAGAGGGTAGAGATCAGTGGCAGCTTTCTCTCGGAGGTGTGTGCGGTCATTGCCACACCGCACAGAAACCCAGGTGCTACATAGGGCAGAGTTGACTCTGCCTGCTCAGCCCAGAGACTCCACCCATCTAACTTGAACACAGCTTACCCTCACAGTCAATTGGCCTGAAGATCAAACCCTCCTAGTGCTAACAACAATAATCTAGGCTTAACTTCAACAATACTGTATAACCCATAAAGGACTGCAGCAAGAGTGTCCAAGTCAGTAACTGGGGAGGCTGAGCCACTGTCCCTTAGAGGACATCTACCACACAAAGCTAATCGACCAAAATACTCAGGAAAGCAGCCACTATGCAGAGACATGGAAAGAAATCAGATGTGAAATAAATGGAGAAAAAAAACACGACTGGACATAGAGTTCAAAACCACGGTTATAAGGTTTTTCAAGAGGCTCCTAGAAAAGGCCGAAATCTACAAGGAAATGAACAAAACCTACGAGGATATGAAAAAGGACCAACTAGAAATTAAGCATACACTGACTGAAATAAAAAATATTATACAAAGACCTAAAAGCAGTCCAAAGGACCGCAAGAACCAAGTCAAAGATTTGAAATACAAAGAAGCAAAATCCACCCAGCCAGAAAAGCAAGAAGCCAAAAGAATCCAAAAAATTGAAGATACTGTAAGGGGCCTCTGGGACAACCTCAAGCATACCAACATCCGAATTATAGGGGTGCCAGAAAAAGAGAGAGAGCAAGATAATGAAAACCTACTTGAAGAAATAGTGACTGAAAACTTCCAGCACCTGGTGAAAAATTGACTTAAAAGCCCAAGAAGTGCACAGAATCCCAAAATATAGGATTCTAAAGAGGATCACACCAAGACACATCATAATTAAAATGCCAAGAGCAAAAGATAAAGAGAGAATATTAAAAGCAGCAAGAGAAAAACAGTTAGTTACCTATAAGGGAGCACCCATAAGATTGTCAGCAGATTTCTCAACAGAAACGATGCAGGCCAGATGGGAGTGGCAGGAAATATTCAAAGTGATGAATAGCAAGAATCTACAACCAAGATTACTCTAACCAGCAAAGCTATCATTCAGAATTGAAGGTCAGATAAAGTGATTCGCAGATAAGAAAAAGCTAAAGGAGTTTATCACTGCCAAACCAATATTATATGAATTACTGAAAGATATGCTATAAGAAGAGGAAGAATAAAAAGGTAAAAATAAAAATTATGAACAACAAATACACATCTATCAACAAATGAGTTTTAAAAATCAAGTGAATTAATAATCTGATGAACAGGATAAACCGGTGAATATAACAGAATCATGGGCATAGAGAGGGAATAGACTGACAATTTTGGGGGATAAAAGGGGTGTGGGAGGTGCAGCAAGAGACTGGACAAAAATCATTCACCTATGGGAGAGGACAATGTGGGGGAGGTGAGGGCGGAGGGTGGGAGGGGAGCTATAGGGGGAAAAGGGGAACAATGTAATTAATAAACTGAACAATAAAGATTAAAAAGATAAAAAAATAAGAAAATTAAAAAAAAGAAACTGAGAGGTGTTTATTAAAGATTGATGAGATATTTCATTAAAAGCTGTAATATAGTTTATTTTAATGACACATACACTCAATTTTTTGGTAGGATAAAGCAGACCCCCCTTCTTTTTTGTTTCTTTAAAAAAAAAAACACAATCTGTTAATGAACAAGGTATATAGGGCCAACTCAAACACTTTCTAAATTAAAAATATAAGACTGCACATGTCATTCCCCACAATGCATCATTTCCAATGATGGTCAAAGGAAGGGAAGATGATCTTGAGCAGGCTGATCCCTTTTTATAAATACACCCATGTTACGATGTCACTCTATTATTTTGTGTTATATTAATAAGTTACAGTGGTTATTAAATTTGTTTTAAAAAAGTCCCATTTGCTTGCATACAGTGTATATGCACTGATAGAAGAAATAATATATCCTCTAGGAAATGAAGCCACTACAAAAGGCATTATAGCTAAAATCACAAAATTATGAATACAAAAGCGGCTTGCTAATGTTCTAAATGGCCATTACTCTAAAGTAACAGTGATTTTTAAGTGCCACTTAAAATTCCTCCATTTTATTCTTAAGTAAGTCAATTTTTGATTGGTACTTTGATCAATATTATTTCATAGTTAGTTTTAATAGACAAAAGCATTGATATTATGGACTGCTCACCCATTTCTTCTATGAATATATCATTAAGGTCAGAGGGATATGCTGAGCTATTAAGGTATTTCAATAAATTCTTAGTAATTGTATTTAAGAAATTGACTCAATTAAGAATAAGGTTTTTAAAATGAAAGTGCACACTTTGGGTTTTCTATCAATGTATCTCTACCCAATACAAAATATCTACTCCATGGAGGTTGTCAGAAACAAATTGCTGGAACATTTGTGCCTAGTTTATTTCATTGACTCACTGCATAAATACGAGCATAATGAATGAAAATTCTATACTGGGTTTGAACACAGTAAACATTTATAATTTTACTAGTGACCCAGTGCATGAATTTGTGCACACTAAAAGGAAATGAATTAAAAGGTAGTCAATGGAGCAAGATGGGGCGAGATGGGCTGGAAACACCCTCTAGCCAACCTCCTATATTCCCTCACCAGCTGGTCACACCTGGGGCGATGCCATGGCCCGAAGGGTGACTATGGAGTGAGCAGGGACCCTCTGGCAGGTGGAGTCCCTCAGCCTTGTCTGTGGGGATTGGGCTGAAACTGGCTCTCTAACATCCCCCAAAGGATCATGGATTGTGAGAAGGCGGTTCACCGCAGCCTGGCAGCTCCTGCATTGAGCGTGTGCATGTGCAGTATAGCTACTGGTCAGAGTGTCTGCACCCTGGTGGTTATTGCACATCATAGCTACTGGTCAGTCTCTGCACCCTGGTGGTTATGGCATATCATATATACCGGTGGGACCGTTGGTGGGTCAGATGGTCATTAAGTCTTTAATATATATATATAGATGGTGGTTATTGCACATCATAGCTACCAGTGGGGCCGTCGGTGGGTCAGATGGTCACTTAGACTTTTATATATATATATATATATATATATATATATATAGAGAGAGAGAGAGAGAGAGAGATAGATAGATTTTATTAACCACTTCCACATTTTTTCATTGTTGGTTGTTAGGTGTCTAGTCTTTTTTTTTTACCAAGGTAAAATAATGGTAATAATAACATTTGATGTATACTGTGAGTACAAATCTTAGGCTCATCTGTATTCTAAGTGTTCTATAATCCAGTGGTCACCAATTGGCAGTCTGACAAGTTGTCAACCACTGGTTTAAGGAAGCTTTTGGAGCAGCAGTTGCCAATTGGTGGTCCACAGAAAAGGACCAGTGGTCCATGAGGTATGAACGGTGGGCAACTGCTACTATAACCATTAAATTTTTACAACAATGTTATGAGTAAAGTGCTTTAGTTATTCCCCTATTTTAGAGATGACAAAACTGTCATCCAGAAAAATAAGTAATTTGCACAATGGCACACAACAGATAGGAAATGAAGATAGAATTCATGCTGAGATAGAAGGAATCTTAAGCCTGAAATTTAACAACAGCAAGCTACCAACTCCATGGAACCAACCATTAAGATTCCAAAATAAGAAATTATTTTTTAATAAGCTTCAAACCTCACATGTCAGAATTTTACATACTTGTATGAAAATATAGCATAAATTTTAAATTATACATTTATATTACACATTATGAGCCTGAATTTTCCTTTCTAAGTTAAGCACTTTTATACTTTGGGGCCATTTTCTTTTTCATTCTTATTTATTATTTGTTTTTGGAGAGATTGAGTCTTCTAAGAGAGATGTTTATGTTTTTTTCAGTTTAAACTTGATAATCTTCTTTTCCAAACTTCAAGTATATCAGAAACACATTCATAAATAGGATTTTTAGAGGTGAACCTATAAGTCTCTGCAACTTTCCACAAAGAACCAGCAGATGTAAAAAAATCATCTCCCCCTCATTGCCATTTGTTTAAATTATTAATCTGAAAAGCTTATAAACTTTTCAAACTTCTACTGGCACCTGGAGGTGAGACTGAAGTTTAGAGAGGAGTAGAACAGCCAGGTTTAGAAAATAAAAATGCAGTATACCCAGTCAACTTTTAATTTCAGAGAACCAATAAATAACATTACATTGGATTTTATTTGGTAATGCTGATGAAGAAGTATACAAAAGATGAAATAAAGAGGTATCTTAATTAACATTACATATTATCTTGGAATACTAAACAGTTAAAATAGGTCAATACGACTCCAGCAGGTAGGTTACATGACTTACTGTCCATAATATTAATGTTGAAAAAATTAAGAATATTGGCTTGAAATCATGCCAAAACTATCTGCTTACAACACCAATTTGGGGTCATTTGGTATATGTAGTGGTGTATTGGTAAATCAATTGCGGGAAAGGACAGAGAGGTTGATTTCTAGCATGTACCAACTTTCATCCTGTAAATACTACCATCATTGTAATTTTCAAGCTCTCCAACTTAGCTTGCTAAATATTTAATAATCCTAAATATTTAACAATCAGTTCTTATAAGACTAAAAGAACAGCTCCAGCACATGTCCAGATGTCCCAGTCTACCTCATGATTACACCTCAGTGAACATGCTCAGGAGCCCTTTCCAGGAACATGTGACCTCCAGGAGCTGTAGATGAATGTGGCAGAATTCATAGATGGAATAACCAATCCCCTGGAACCAGAGAGGGAGGAGTAAAGAGGTGTCATAAATGCAGACTAATTTAAATACTTCAGAAATGTATAAGCTCCAGACTGCGTTTACAGACCTTCCCTTAGGTGTCTCTTCAATATTCATATCTCTCAAGAGGCCTTCCAATAATCACTTCCTAATCTCCTGGAATGAACATTCTTTTCCAGTGCTCACAAGAACACACAGAATGTTTCAGCTTCAGTCAACAGTGCAAAATGTATTATAAATAACTGTTAATCTCTATTTAAATATCTATCAGGACTGACATGTGCTCTCTGAAGGCAGGGGAAAGTCTTATTTGTATGCCAGAATCTTTCAGAGTCTCTGGTATATAGGTGATCAACAAAATAAAGCTGAGTAGAATGGAGTATTAAAAATATGTGTACATTTTAGGAAAAGAGCTGGTACTTATAGGATTCTTACCTCATCATTCAATTGTAATTCTTCAAAGAAAAAAGCAGCATTAATTTATCATCCTTATCAAGATGCCAAGTAAACTGAGTTTCCTGCTATTGTTTATTGCCCTCCACTCTAAACGTTGATGGAATTTCCTGTTTGAAGGTGAACAAAGCTTTATTCAATTATCTCTATGGTGAACTCTCAGAATCAGAAGTCCAGCTATAATTTTAGTATATAGTTTCTGTGACACGTGTAGACACCATTCCAACAGGAGTCATATCTTATGATGAAAGTGTCAAGTTCACACATACTGATCTATTGCATACCAGTACAGCATGCAATTGATAAAAGTGGCCTGTCAGTGGAAGATTGATGAGGATGTATTTTATTTCAGGCCCTATGCCTAGCTAATGACAAGAAATAAGAAAAACAGAGGGCATAAATAATGACTTTACTGAATTTGTTTTTATAACATTCTATAAAGTAATGTTTTCATTAAACTCAAGCATGTTGTTTTTATTCTTAAAGTTCACCTTTTTTGGTCATCTTGTTTCCTTTAGGAGAAAGTGAAGATAAAACCATTAATGAAAGAACTTTGGCTCATGCTATAACCATTTTTGAAATATTTTTCATTCAACATGTATGATCTAGTGATATGTTAGCACTGTCTGCATATGATTTTGAACTGCATTTAAAGTAATGTTAACAACAATTCTTGGCTTAAACCTTGGTTACTGGGGGAGAAGTCTCAAAAGAGCAGTTCATGAAACACAATCCTTCAAACTCCAGAAGTCAAGGATTAAGAATCAACAGAAGCTAAAATATCTAAAATACCAATCCACTTATATTTTATACATCAACTATATAGGAGCATTTTATATGGAAATTTGTTCTAAACAGAAGCTTATGACATACCTAGTCTATAGTAAATAGAAATTTTTCTCCATAATTTTAAGTAAAGATAAGTATTTGACAAAAAATAGTTTGTAGGTAAATAAAATTATATAATTTATGCCACACTGTACTGATAAAAGAGTGAAAAGCAACATTTGTCAAATTAATGTTGGTTGATTGGTTTATTATTAACAGAAGGTTTCTTATGAACTTTACACATTTGACATTTTAGAATATTATATACCAGAACTTCACTTCTACTCATATAAAAATCTAGAAACCTAGGAATTCTCATAATTAGGAACTGACCTAGCTTAATTATTAAGTCACAGAGAGAAAATGCATGCATGATTCAGAAACCAAAATAGGTATCAATTCCTAAAGATGAGTTTAAAGTAAAGCTGATAGTCTGATTATGGAAATTAGCTTTAATTGCAGAGCAAAGATAAATTAAATACTAATAAAACTTATTTAGCAATTTGGCATTTTTATTGAAAGGTGTTAATATTGAATCAATAATTGTATATTCCTTATTAGCAGTGGACATGTTGATGAAGTTTTCATTTCTATTTAGTCTAAACTCACTTTGAATTAATTATTTTTTGTAGAGTTTCTTAATTTTTTTCTCAGTAACCTTATTATATATATCTATATAGGATACCACATGGCATTAAATCTGACTTTTTAATCAGTTTAGATATTATTTATGGTCTAGAAACTGACAGAGATTCAGAACATGTCAGAGTTGGGTGAATTCTAGGAATCAAATTGTTCAACATTTACTTGACTGAAGTATTATAATTTAAAAGTTTATACCCATAGTTAAAATTTAGAAATCATATTATCTTTAAAATACAAAATGTTAGTACTGTTAGTTAAGCATAAAGTATGACATGTATCTTTAATCAAATATCCAACAAATGTGCACAGAGTAGTTTTAAACTAAGCTGATGTGAGGTTGCTTTAAAAAGTACACATCAAAACCTGTAATATTTTACATTTACTACAGCAATATAAAAATGTTCTTTTATGTACATGTAGTCCATAACATGAATACTTGAGACTTTGGATGTGTGTTCCCTTACTGATGGATATCTCGCTATTCCTAAGTTCCGGCCTGCAAATTAACTATAACCTTCGGCTGATACCAAACGTGGGTTCGTGCTCTCAGAGCTGCCAGTTCATCTGCATTGTCTGTTTAACAGTCAAAAATACTCAGTGGTTATGTTCCGTATTAACTCTTTTTACTGATTAGAAAATAAGGCTCCAAGAAGTGATATCATTTTTCAAGATCATCAAGATAATATGTGGAGAGCCAATATTTGTATATATAGGTCTAGGTCATTGAAATAACTATGTTCTAATCAAAGCCTTTTATAATGCATAACTGACTCACAGAATTACATTGTTATATTATTTATTATTTATGTTTTAACAAAGAAAATATTTTTCTGGAACATATAATTTATAGCAGTATTGATGAATAACATTTCCTAAATTAGCCAAATATCCAACAGATATAAAGATTTATTTACAAAAGGAGACAATGGGAAAAATATTTTTACTTGCTATAAAAGTCTTAGATACAAAGAAAGATCTATTTTGACATAAAGTGATTGATTGTCACTAATTCAGTTTAAGACTATAAGATTATTAAAATAATAATAATACACTCCAGGGATTGCTATGGAGTGAGAGAGACTAAAGTTCATCACCTTCAGGTCACAAATTTGAATTCTGCAAACCTAATGCTGACTGAAAATCACTATGCTCTGACAGCTATGTGGCTTTAATTATTTTGTAAAATCACAAAACAGTAAGAACCAGCATTTTCATCTTTTCTTTTTTTTAATATATTTTATTGATTTTTTACAGAGAGGAAGGGAGAGGGATAGAAAGTCAGAAACATCAATGAGAGAGAGGCATTGAACAAGCTGTCAAGCTACAGGGGGAAGGCTGGGGTGGATGGGAGGCGGATGCTGGGGGAGATCAATGGAAGGACTTGTATGCATGCATATGAGCATAACCAATGAATGAAGGACACTGGGGCGGGGAGGGGGGCAGGTGGGGACATGTGCTGGGGGGTAAGGGAGGCTGGGGGGAGGATAATGGAGGGGAAAAGGGAAAACATATGTACTACTATTAAATAAAAGTTATGCTGCAAAAAAATCAATAAAAAATATATTTAAAAAGAGAGAGAGAGAGAAACATAAATCAGCTGCCTCTTGCATACCCGCTACTGGAGATGTGCCCATAGCCAAGGTACATGCCCTCGACCAGAGTTGAACCTGGGACCCTTCAGTCCACAGGCCGAAGCTCTATGCACTGAGCCAAACTGGTTTCGGCAGCATCTTCATCTTTTCAAAAAAGTTTCAATTGCTGAAACCGGATTGGCTCAGTGGATAGAGCTTCGGCCTATGGACTGAAGGGTCCCAGGTTAGATTCCCGTCAAGGGCATGTACCTTGGCTGCGGGCACATCCCCAGTAGGGGGCATGCAAGAGGCAGCTGATTGATGTTTCTCTCTCATCGATGTTTCTGACTTTCTATCCCTCTCCCTTCTGCTCTGTAAAAAACAATAAAATATATATGTTTTAAAAGTTTCAGTTGCTAAATAAAAGATAAAGTGGTGGTCAGATTCTTTCCTCTCGAAACCAGAAAAGTTTCTCTCAAAACAAGAGAAAATGTGTTCACAATTAATAGATCTTATATTTGAACAATAGAAAAATATCCAGACCTTGGCTGGGTAGCTCAGATAAAATGAGTATATTAAAAAAGTGGCTGGCCTCACATATCTCACTGATCAGGACAAAAACAATGAGAATGTATATACCACAAATATTACCAAACAAATAATTTATATTATAATTAATAACTCATAGAACCTCATAAGAAGAAAATCAGTAGAATAGGTACAATAAATGCATTGATGCCCCATGGAAGAGAAAAAAATAAATAGCCATCACACATAAGATAACCGATATCATTAGAATTCAGACCAATGTCAGTGAAAACAAGAGTGTTATATCATTGCAAGTCCACCAGGCTGGAAAAATATAAAATGTTAAACAGTGAAATTATTAGTCCAGATATAAAGCACCAAAAACTCCAGTTCACTGCAGGTAGAAAAGAATCTGCACTTGGGAAAGCAATTTCACATTACCTAGTAAAACTTAATAGGATCATTCCCTGATCCAGCAAATCCAAAAGTGCATAACCTATAGAAACCCTTGTTCCTGTTAACACAAGCCCTGCACAAGAATGACCATAATAACAGCACTTACGATAACAAGAAACTGGAAACAACTGAAATATATATGAAAAGGGGAATGGAAAAATGAAAAGTGGTGTATCCATAAATAGAATACTGTACAGCAGTAAAAATGAATGGACTACATCCTATGCATTATAATTGCATTTCAAAAATAAGTATTGAGTGGTAAAGTGTGTCAGGGGAATACTATATATATGACACTGCTAACATAAAGTTCTAAAATGTGCAAAATTAACAACTTATGTTTTACTAATAACTACACATGGAGTAAACTATAAATAAATCCAGGTGATAGTAACATTAACATTACTAGATTAAAAAGTGTGGGATCTGAATGGCTACACAGAGACTTTCAAAGGCCTAGATAATATCTGTATCCTATTTCTTAATAACTTCCAAAAATAAATATTAACTGGATGAATAAATATATTCACAAAGGTGGGAAACCAAAAGATGTAAGGCTGTCACTGATACATTCTGTGGTATCAGTGATATCACCGTTCCTTGTCAATTAAATGATATTTTATGGGATCAGATCCAGGAATCTTTTATAATTCTAACATTCTTTATTTTTATATAATAACGTATGTGACAAGAGCTATTTTGATAAATGTAGGGAATGCATCTGCAAATAATTTAGAAGTAGAGAATTAACCTTTCATGGTTTTCTACATCTATTAAGCCTTTACCTAATGTTTTCTCTGAAGCAAAAAATACCTAATGAGACACAAGGAATTCATTCCACTTCTATGAACAAAATTAAGAAATGCTAAAATTATGAATTTATGTGTAGGCAAATGTAATACATCTACAGATATCAAATACTGTGGTTATTGGTGCAAGCAATGAGAAATTTGAAAGTACTATGTCAAGATGAAATTTTAAGAGTAATGAGATTTTTATATTCACAGCCAACATCCTACCATGAAAAAATAATCTTTGCTTTATTCTACTTTTATTAAACTTTGTTTTACTCTCCAGAAATTATCCCGTATCTTGCTGGAAAAGCTGTACTGCCAACTTTACATCTGAAATGAAAGATGCATGATCAGAATTTTGTAGGTGTACTAAATTTCATTCAATATGCAGATCAAAAATATACATTTGTTGGAAAGACAATTATTGAACTGAATTAGTTTCTTTATTTGAGAGGGTAGGTTAATATTTCCAAAGGAATGCTGAACAGAGTTTAATTTTGAAGTACTTTGGCACTAATGTTGAAAATATCCAGTTCTGAATCCATACCTGGCTTCTATTTCTTGTCCACAGAAGAAAATATGCTGCTAATCAGCGAAACAGATAGGTGAATACTGATGGAACATTCCCTTTGCCTTTTGGAGGAAAAGCAGTTGAATTTGATAAATGACACAAAGAATAAGAAGGGAAGGCTGACTGCCTGCAAGTAAAATAATTCTGCTCATTGTAGAATGGAATAGAGCCAAGAATTCAGTCAATCCAGTTAGCTTCGGCCTCCTGCCCTCTGTACCTGCAGAGATATTAATGGACAGCAGTATTGAGGTCATCATCATTACCGCAATCAAGGAACAGTGGGAAAGTTGTGGCCAATCGAAACAAAAAAATTGTTTCTGGAATTGCAGATTTGATACACTTATAAGGTCCTTGGCCTAGGACAGTGGTCGGCAAACTGCGGCTCGCAAGCCACATGCAGCTCTTTGGCCCCTTGAGTGTGGCTCTTCCACAAAATACCACATGCTGGCGCACATGTCCAGTGCAATTGAAATTTTGTGGCCCATGTGCAGAAGTTGGTTTTCGGCTCTCAAAAAAAATTTCAATTGTTGTACTATTAATATTTTGCTCTGTTGACTAATGAGTTTGCCGACCACTGGCCTAGAATAATCCTTTATGAAAAGTTCCTCTTTTTTTTTTAATCCCTCTCTCTCAAATTGAAAACAATTTTTCTGCTTTAAAATTTAAAGGCCTTTTAAGACCTACTGATCAAGATCTAAATCAATAATAATTGAATATCTAACAAAAGCCTCCTCCCCCCTCAGTGTGGCTCAGTGGTTGAGCATTGCCTCAGGACCCCAGAGATCACGGTTCGATTCCTGGTCAGGGCACATGCCAAGTTTGCAGGTCTGGTCCCCAGAAGGGAGTCAGGCAGGAGGCAGGGAACCAGTGATGTTTCTCTCTCTTCCTCTCTCTCACTAAAAAACAATAAAAACATATTTTTTAAAGATATCTAACAGAAATGATCAACTCACAAATCTCATAAAAATTTATTAAGCCAATTTTTTGATAGCCAAAACCTACCTCATCTTTAGCTTTATCTTTGTTTAAATATATCCCTCCACAGAAGAGATGATGCGCATGTTGCTATAAATTTATTCTGCACTTGAACTTTTTCATATTTCTTAAAAATATATTATGAGGAGGGCATGTATGGATATTGAATAGGAACTGAGAGGAGGGATTACCAAAATGTAAGATTGCCTTACAGATTTTTCTATAGCCAGTAAAATAAGTAATGTTGAGGCTTATCATTTTACTAAGTTGAGATAAAGCAAGTTTAAAAAAATTTGCAACTACTGTATGGAATATTTTAATTTTACATTCTTTGGCAAGAAGAAGCAATAGTTCCTATGATACAATTTAATCATTTGTATGACTATATACTATTCATAATACAGGCAGTCTTCGGGTTACATAGGACTCGATGTACATTGTTTCACAGGTATGTCACCATCTCCCATTTATTTATTTTAAAAAAGTTCTGTCATTTAGATGTATATACACATGTGCTTTATTTTTTTATTATTTATTTACCACAAGTAAAGGTCAGGAATTATCTTTCTTTTAAAATTTTTACTATTTCACTTCATTACTGCTGTGTATGTGCTCCACGTGAGTGACATAAGTGCTTGTGTAGGTGGATTCCGACTTACTGCAGCGCCGTAGGAATGGATCTCCAACGTAGTGAGTAGGTTGAGGACCTACTATAGTATATTTTAATAGTAGTATGTTTAATTTAAAAAATTGGAAGGTGACAGTCACTCACATTTTACAAATGTAGAAACCAGGGTTGATATAATTGAAGTCCATCACTAGCAAGTAGCAAAACTGAGATGTGTTTTTTGTCTCCAAAATAATATGTTCCACTCTACCTAATATTTTGTCTGAAGCAATAAATCAGGTTTTCAAATCCGGCAAGCTTTATATTTAGTCTTATCAATTAAAATCACCTCAAACTTCAAGATTAAAAATAAGTGTAAGATAATTCTATTTTAGGAATTTAGATGTATAGAAATGTATCATACATATAATACAATAAATGTATGGCTATATGTTCCTAGTCTCTCTTCTGAGCTCCCTCCCTAGTGGATGAAAAGGCTCTCAGTGGGTAATTTTTAATTTGCAAATCTCAGCATTTTAATGGTCTCTATTTCTGGATTGATTCTTGAGTACAAATACAGATACTCACGTTAAGTTCTATAATAGAAGTTCCTACCCAGGAGGCTAACTGGGCACCAGAGAAAGTATGTAAGTCCATTTGCTCTGGGCACTCTGTACACTAGATGCCATGTTCTACCTGTCAGTGCGATCAAGTTGGGTGCACTGGACTAAGTTCTCTACACCATTATCCCTTTCCTGATACATTTTGGTGTTTAATGGCATCCACTACTAACATCACTGCTCTTCATCATCAAAATCCTACTGGAGCAGATTCTATAAAAGACCTCTGTGAAATAGAAGTTCAATCAATAGTTCCACCCTCTTCATCAAAGCACATTGGAACATCTAGATCCCAGCTCACAGGATCTGGGAATCCAGGAGCTTATAGCCAGTCACTTTATACCATTGCTACCCTAGCACTCCATTCTTGCCAGACATGCCCAACTGCAAGGGCTTCTCCCAGAGTTCTGGTGCTCACACTTGGTTGATCACTAGACTGGTTCAGGAGAAGTTAAAAAAACACTATTCCTCAACCTACTCACCAACATTTGTTTCATTAGATTCTTTATTATCAGAAATTCAAGGGATAGAATGCAACATTAGTATTTTTTAATATTCCCCAGTTGAACTTTACGTGCAGCCAGGACCACTGTGCTAAAGTCTAGCAGCCTACTCTGAGCTGCTTCAAGGGAGTCATCACACCAGTCCTTCCTGCCCAATGTTCTAGGACAGCCTATAGAAGTCTACATGGCTCAGCTGTGCCATATGTCCCTTTCTCTGCTGTGTCACAGATTTCACCAGAGAATCTATCTAATAAAATAGTAATATGCAAATTGACTGTACCTCCAATCAAGCCATACCCACAGCCACACCCATCAGCCAATCAGGAGCAAATTATGCAAATAAACCTCAACCAAGATGGTTGTGGCCACAAAAAGCAGGAGGGAGGCTTGGGTTTCCCTTGCAATGGAGGAAGCCAAGCTTTCCACCTGCTCTTGCCAGCGTAGGCCTCCACTCAAGGCTACAAAGTTTCAATTATAGAAGATACATAATCTCAACAGAAATGGAGGCAGTCACAGAGCTGGAGAGAGCAAAGGTTTGGGTTGTTGGGGCAATGGAAGAAGCCAAGCTTCTGTAGCCCTAGTGCCTACACCTTCACTCTAGGCTACAAAGTTTAAAACAGAAATGGCTGTCGCCACAGAGTGAGCAGAAGGCTTGGCTCTGCTCCAGGCTAAAGTTTCAATTATAGGACATAAATTAATCCCAGATCCCAGGGCTTCCACTTGGGTCACTGGGAGACATGGCCAGCCTGCAAACCAACACAGGCCCCTCACCCAGGCTGCCCCACACCCTAAGGCAACCTCCACCCTGATCTAGCACACCCTTCAGGGAAAACCAGCTGGTTCCCAACCAGCCTCTATCCTATCTAATAAAAGAATAATATGCAGATTGACCATCACTCCAACACACAAGAGGACTGACCCCATGCGGTCAAAGATCCTGCCCCTCTGTGGACATAAGATGGCCACCACAGGATTGCCAGCAGGGGAGGAGAGTTGGGAGGTTCCAGGCCTGCAAGGGAGGGCAGTTGTGGGACAGAAGGCAAGCAGGGGAGGTCAGTTAGGAGAGACCAGGCCTGCAAGGGAGGGAAGTTGGGGGTGATCAAGCCTGCAGAGGAAGGCAGTTAGGGTTGACCAGGCTGGCAGAGGAAGGAAGTTGAGGGCAAACAGGCTGGCAGGGGAGCAGTTAGACATCAGTTAGGCTGGCAGGTTAATGGTTAGGGGGTGATCAGGCTGGCAAGCAGAAGTGGTTAGGGGCAATCAGGGAGGCAGGCAAACGAGCAGTTTGAAGACAGCAGTCCTGTATTGTGAGAAAGATGTCCTACTGCCTGTTTAGGCCTGATCCTACTGGGATGGGGCCTAAATGGGCAGTCAAACATCCCTTGAGGGGTCCCAGATTGGAGAGGGTGCAGGCTGAGCTGAGGGATACCCTCCGGCCTCCTGTGCATGAATTTCGTGCACTGGGCCTCTAGTAGAAAAATAAGACTATAAGTGTAACCTGTTTATAATACATTGCCCATTAAGCTTCAGACCTCAGTGTTTTGTAAGCACATCTTAAGAAAATACAATTCATAAAAGAAAAAAAATACTACCTATACCAATTCTTTATTAGAGCAACATAAAAGTTATACATAAGCATTTGTTTACAAAATAAATTAAGTTATGGAAAATAACCACCTAAATAGATTTAAAATTGTTTGGTCAAAATAAATAATTATGTTATATATATTCATTTCAGGCCCATTCTAAATGTAAATCATAATATAATGAATTTGATGGTATAAAACATGATCAAAAGAAGAGTATTAATGTGTACTTGAAATCTATATGATCCTATTAACCAATGTCACCCCAATAAATTTAACTTTTAAAAGCAATAAAATAAGTCAATGTAATATTACTCCTCATATAAGTCCAATATATTATCTAATTGATGCTCTGCCTCAAAATATTCAACCTATTAAGTGTGAGTCTAATAAATGGATTGCTTGTGATTGTCAAAGGCAAAAGAAAGAAAAGAAAAGAAAAGAAATGGACTATCAATGTAATTATTTTTAAAAATGAAAATATGCTGAGTATTTTCAAGAATAAACATGTTTAAACCTAACTTACCTGGAAAATTACATTCATTTATAATTCATTTTTCAGACTACCAAAACACCTTAATATTTATTTCTTAAATATCTGTTTGATCTCCTAACCAGCGTGATGGCTCAGGGTTCAGTGGTGAGCTATGAGCCAGGAGGTCACAGTTGGACTCCTGGTCAGGACAGAGCACGTGCTTGGTTGTGGACTGGATCTCCAGTAGGGGGCATGCAGGATGCAGATTGTCTCTCATCATTGATGTTTCTGTCTCTCCCTCTCTCTTATCAATAAAAACATGTTTAAAAAATTGGTTTGATCTTTAAAAGAAAATGCTATGGCTTTCTGTTATTAATTAATTTATCATTCTTGAAATTTGATGAGGTTCCTAGTTGCTCCTAGACATAGGTCATTTCCTGTGAAGCACTCCATATGAAAAGGAGGTAGCATCTCAGTACTGGTTTTTACTTTTAGACTATTAGCTAGAGATTAGATAAGACAGTTTCCACATACCAAACACTACGTAAACCTATTTTGTTCACATGTCACCCACTTAGACATATAAGTGTGTGTGTGTGTGTGTGTGTGTGTGTGTGTGTGTGTGTAAATCTCTATTAGATATGTCTGCTTCACTTGGATAAAACTTCAGGACTAATGAAAAGATGCCTGTTACTATCTATGGTCTCCTTTGAGCAATTTTGCTATCACTGTGATGCCTCCAAAATACTTTCTCCTGCTTTATCCAGCTCCATTAAACTGAGATTATTTAGGTTCATTTATCAATCCAAGAAACTTCCACTGCACTCTGAAGTTTATCTCTCCACCCTGTTCCTCCACCAAACACAGGCGGTCATGTCTCTTTTCCTCTTAGGAATGGTCCCAAGGTTCAGATCTCACCTGAGCATCAAGGACAGCTTCTGGCTACCCAAATTATTCATAGGTAATACATCCACGCAGCTCCTTTTATTTACTATTATCTCTGCTTCTCCACATCTTTTCCTTGGAGAATATCAGACTTTTATTGTAAAAAATGGAAAA
Organism: Antrozous pallidus; assembly: GCA_027563665.1. Taxonomy (NCBI): domain Eukaryota; kingdom Metazoa; phylum Chordata; class Mammalia; order Chiroptera; family Vespertilionidae; genus Antrozous; species Antrozous pallidus. The sequence goes on along the minus strand of CM050514.1, from coordinate 26,649,960 downwards.
TTTTCCTGTTCTGCAGTCTTTGTAGTTTTCCAAGTTGGTACTGTCATTAAATTTCAATTTTCCTATATTTTATTTAATTTTTTAAAAATATATTTTATTGATTTTTTACAGAACAAAAGGGAGAGAAACATCAATGAGAGAGAGACATCGATCAGCTGCCTCTTACACGCCCTCTACTGGGGATGTGCCCGCAGCCAAGGTACATGCCCTTGCCGGAATCAAACCCGGGACCCTTCAATCCACAGTCAGACGCTCTACCACTGAGCCAAACAGGTCTCGGCAATTTTCCTATATTTTAAAGGGGCCAGACTTCCTCTACTATTTTAAAGGGGCCAGACTTCCTGTATCTCTAAATTTTTTGTTATTTTTCTTATGAAATTAGAGACTCTGTGCACAAAATTTGTGCACTTTGGGGAATGGAGTGCATCCCTCAGCCCAGCCTGCACCCTCTCACAGTCCAGGAGCCCTTTAGTGATGTCTGACATCCTTAGTGTTGCCACAGAGGCCGGAGAAGCTCTGTGGGAGCGCACTGACCACCAGGGGGCAGCTCCTGTGTTGAGCATATGCCCCCTGGTGGTCAGTGCAAAGCAAAACAGATCAAATCATTTAGCTGGTTGTTCTGCCATTTGGTTGATTTGCATGTTAGCCTTTTGTTATATAGGATGTATGCGTCCAACAGCCTACATACAATAAATGTACAAATCTACATACATATAAATATACTTATAAGTCCATATATAAGTCCATACATATAAGTCCATATAAAATGTTTCTCCACATTTGCTTTTATACAAGACCAAATCGCATATCATCAAAGAGGGAAACAAAGGATTTAGCCAAAATAAATGTACATGTTTGTTCGATTTAAATTTTTTTATTAACTAGTTTACATTGAACTTCCACAGACCAACTTTTAAAAAGAAAAAATAATATTGTTGTTATGAACCTATCACCCTTCACCCAAAAATCTTTATAAAAACAAATACTACTCAGCGACTTCATGTTATTTGTAATTGAACTTAAAAAAATGTTGATGTTTGGAGAGTTCAAGTTAGGAAAGCAGCGGTTGTTCTGATTAATAGGCTTACAGATACGTACACACTCTATGTCCTTCAATGATGTTGCTACTATTATTAGATATATAAAAAGATGACTTAAGGAGAGGATGAAATTTTCCTGATTTCTTTAAGTGGAATAATTTACTTTTCCTAACTGAAGGCTAGACTGTCAGCAAAAAAAGATATGCCACTTATATCAGTATTTATAATACTAGGTTTTCTGTGCGTTATCTATCATAGTATACAGGTGTTATTTTGGAATTTTACTTAATTGCAAATAACAAGTTATACTTTCCAAGTTTTTGCTATTAAAATAAAGCAATCAAAATTATTTTCAATATCAGAGAGTTTTAATAAAACCCAATGCCCATTAATTTAGAATCAAGAAGTTGAAACAATCTATAATTTACATTTTCTAAATGCATTTGCAGTTTGATAATATAAACTTCACTTAAAAGAAAAATATTTAGATCCCAGCAGGTGTTGCTCAGTGGTTGAGTGTCGATCTATTAGCCAGGAGGTCACAGTTAGATTTCCGGGCAGGTCACATGCCCAGGTTGTAAGCTTGAACTCCAGCATTGGATGTGCTAGGAGGTGTGCAGGAGGCAGCTGATCAATGATCCTCTCTCATCATTGATGTTTCTATATCTCTCTCCCTCTCTCTTCCTCTCTGAAATCAATAAAAATATGTTTTAAAAAAGAAGAACATTTAAAGAACTCAAGTATGTCATAAGAAACTTAATATTTTGCTGCCATTGTAACTGCTTAGGCAATTGTCCCTCTTTCCAACACCTCTATTTGGAAAAAAAAGAGTTAATGTCATTAAAACTGAGAGACTTATTTAATCAGTGTGATGTAATTTAGCTTCTCACATATTGCCACATGTCTCACGAATCTGTAAACAGTGACCTAATGAATTGTAGGATTTTTTAAAGCAACACTCAATTGTTTCTTTAAATGGATATGCCTACCCCTAAAATATTCTCTCAACTGTTATCAAGAGCTGATCATTATAATGTATTTGTAATGTTATTAAATCCTCTTTAAGGATTATTCTTAAAGCTTATTTTGCAATAAGCTTCTTTAAATGTAATTGTGTAACAATACATTATAATTAATTCACACTGTTCTTTAGATCCTCATTTCTTGTGTATAAATGCAACAATCATTCTAATATAACATTCAAGAGACATTAAAATGCAAATAATGTGGTCTTCCAAAAGAATGTAAATCACTTGGATTTTTTCCATTTCCACGACTTTGTAAAGTCTTCTATTATTGCTTCTAGTCAAAGCTCATTCATTACTTCCTGGTATTAGTACATTCAATATTTAAAATGCTAACTGCACCATCATTATGCATGTATGTGCTGCTTTGTTTCACTGCTGATTCAAAAAAGATTTTAACAAAATGAGATTTTAAAAATACTTTTCCCCACCTTTGGTATAATATTTATTATATTTGTTTTTTAATAATTTATCTGGATATTTAATATATATTTTTTTTACCTTACAAAAACCTGTTTAAATGGAGTATGTCTAATAATAAATTATTTTCAACTAAATGTGACCTAAATCCTTTGCTACAAGGACTTTACTCAGTAGTAATGTTTAAGACCTTGAAACATTACCAGATAAATGTTTCAAATACTTTATTTGACAATGTTATATTTATCATATAGATTTTATGTTCAATTTAAAAATATATAATTTACCAAGTTAATTGATTCAGAATTCCAAAAGTTTTTGTCATCCAAATCTTTTTCCTGATTATAATACTGTTCATTTCATGATGGCATGTATTATTTATAGCATAAATGTCCTTATATTTTGAAATAACACTTAAGTAATATGTAAAATGTGTCCAACAATGTTCTAAGCACTTTAAAAATAATTCACTTAATTCTTATTTTACAAATAAGGAAGACAAAGCAAAACAGAGATTAAATCATTTAGCCCAGTGCTTCTCAACCTGTCTAATGCTGCAACACTTTAATGCAGTTTCTCATGTTGTGGTGACACACAACCACAAAATTATTTTTGTTGCTACTTCATAACTGTAATTTGATACTGTTAATGAATCATAATGTAAATAAATATCTGTGTCATGACCCACAGGTTGAGAACTGCTGCTGTAGTGCTTAAGACCATCAGAAAACACAGGTATTTACATTACGATTAATTAACAGTGGCAAAATTATAGTTATGAAATAGCAACAAAAGTAATTTCATGGTTGGGGGTCACCACAACATGAGGAACTGTATTAAAGTGTCACAGCATTAGAAAGATTGAGAACCACTGATTTAAGGTAATGGTAGTAAAGATGAGACAAGGAAACATGTTCAGAGACAGAATGACAGCATTTGTAGGAGGCTTAAATTAGATATAATTACTAGAAACCAGTGCATGAATTTGTGCATGAGTGCAGTGCATCGAGCCTATGCCGATCAGGACCAATTGAAACAGGCCAGCCAGGGGAGAAGGGCCACGGGCAGTTGGCTGGCCGGTCCCCCACCTGGTCAAACTCCTGGTTGAACTCCAGGTAGAGGGGACAATTTGCATATTAGCCTTTCATTATATAGGATTGAGAAAAGTTGCCCTCTTTTGCTCCTACCATGTGCTTGGAATGTGCTGTTATTTTAAGGTCTCATTGTCATAGAACATACCAATTCAAAGCTTAATGATTTTAAACAATAAGTATTTATTTGGTTCATAAGTTGGCAGGTTAGGTGGGCAGTTCTTTAGCTCCGGGCAAGGCTCAATTGAACCTGTCTGCTGTCAGTTGGCATCTGGCATGGTGGATGATGCTCTTAGGTCTGTCATTATCTCTCAGGCTAGCCTAGGTTTATTCATATGGTGCTGGCAAAGTTCCAAAAAAGTGAGTGTGCGCTGTCAAGTTTCTTCAGGCCTACACATAAAACTGTCCGACTGTCACATTCTGTTAGCCAGAACATGTGACAAGAAGGAAAATAATGTAAATTATTTATTTATTTATTTATTTATTTATTTATTTATTTATTTATTTATTTATTTCAGAGAGGAAGGAAGAGTGAGAGAGAGGTAGATACATCAATGAGAGAGAATCATTGATCTACTGCCTCCTGCACATCCCATGCTGGGGCTCAAGCCTGCAACACAGGCATGTGCCCTGACCTGGAATCAAACCCTGACTTGATTGTTCATAGATTGATATTCAACCATTGAGCCATGCCAGCCAGGCTAAAATTATTATTTTCTAATGTAATTTTTCATAATAACCCATAATATAGCTCTTAAAATAGAGATACATATAGGAGTCCTGTGATGCTTAGATTTTTTAAAATCATTAATGAATACTGTGTATCTTAAGCTAACATTATTCTCAATAAATATTGAGTCAAATTCTATATAAGATGTAGTAGTAATATATTCTAAAGATAAAATATGTATTGATTTTTGGTAGTAAAAGTAATTAATTTTGAGATTAGCAGATTTAGCACTATTGACACTTTTTTCTGTTATATACTACTAGAGGCCCGATGCATGAAAGTTGTGCAAGAGGCTCGGCCCTCACAGCTCCAGATTCATCCAGAAGGTGAGCTAGATGGTTTTTCTGCCTTTTGGTCTAATTAGCATATTAGCTCTTTATTATATTGGATTTTCATTTGTCCAATAAATATTTTATAAGTAGGAGAGAGTTTAGATCAAATGAGACAATTCTTTCCCCCAAAAGATGCCTGGGAAAGGATGCCTTCCATTTCAGAAGGGAGAGAAAAAGTGACCTTTATTTTCTGTGTTTATAATTTTAAGTCATATCAACTCAAAATAAAGTTAAGGGAGCAGAAGATCCTGTCTATTTATTCATTTCCTAGTGTGATATAGACCATAGAACTACTGCATATTTTCAGAGTGAGAGAAAGCTAGGGTGAGAGTGAGCCTTAAAAAGTCAAACAATATAGATCAAGATATGAAGGAATATAATGGAGTCTTTCATGAAAAGCATTAAAAAACTAGTTCAAGTGACAAAAATATTATTTTTGGAAATATTAAGAAAACACATAGGAACTTTTTGAAAAAATGAGAGATAGAAGTAATTAGACAGAAAGGAAGAGAGTAAATGTATTGAATTATAGTATGTGGCTGCTGGAAAGTTAATCTGTTAAGTACATAAATCAATTACGCAGTCCACAAAACCAAACAAAAAACAAAATAAAAGAAACAGGAAATGAAATAAAACAACCCAAAGCACTTAGGCAATGGTGACAGAAATACTGACTGTAACATTCAGAGTGTCCCCCCAAAATGTATGCTCACTTTTACACCTGATCTCTCAATCTTAAAAGTGAAATGTATTTTAATAAACACTGCTTTTATAATTATCCAAAGTGTGTGTATAAAAAGCTAGGGAGGGACTATCTGTGCTTTCCATTCATCAGTGGTACCTCTTAAAAATGGTATTCAAATAAACAGTTGTATTCTGGGAGTTTTCCTTGTTTCTATTAAAAAGAAAAATACATTAATATATATATAAAATATATAATATATAATATCTGTATATATGTACTCTGTATGTATGTACATTGTATACTAAAGGCAGGTACATAAAAATTCATGCACTGGAAGGAGGGTCCTCAGCTCGTCCTGCCCTCTCTCACAGTCTGGGAGCCTTCAGGGGTGGGAAGTGACTCAGTGATTAGGGAAGTCAATGCCCCATCACATCTCTGCTGCTGCCACTGCCAATAGCATAAGCCTAGGCTGGCCCCGGGTTCCCTTAGGATCCTGCGGCCCTGGGCAGCTGGGCAGCTACATTGAAGGCTTGCCTGGACCCCAAGCTGGCCCTGAGGGCTGAGGGGACTGGGGTACTCTAGAGGCAGGTGCGCAGAGCTGCTGCTCGACTGCCAGCTCAATGGAGTTGAGGAGACTGGGTGCCACCATCTTGTGGTTGTGGGTGCCGCCATCTTTGAGGGCAGGACAGTTAATTAGCATATTCCCTCCTTATTGGCTGTGAGTGCCGCCATCTTTGTGACAGCATGAGGGTCAATTAGCATATTCCCTCTTTATTAGATAGGATTATTCCACCTGTGTTGAACTAGGTAAGCTTCAAGAATTCAATTTTTCCTTTTTGGCATGTCCTAATGTTCACATTTTAGGGAAGAGAGTATAAGGCTGCAGCTTTAGGTCCAAGTCAAGTTCTTTTTTTTTTTTTAATTTATCATTACTGTTGAAAGTATTACAGATGTCCCTCTCTTCCCCTAATAACCCCTTCTAGCCCACAGCACCCCTCTGCCCCAGGCCTTCACCATACTATTGTCTGTATCCATGGTTATGCCCGTGATGGCAAATCTATGGCAGGTATGTCAGCACTGACACACATAGCCATTTTCCCTGACACGCGGCCACATGCACTCGCATACAGAAAAGTATGAGGCCACATGACAAGAAGGATATTTCATCCTCAGCTACTGCACATTTGCTGTAGTGTAGTGTAGACACTCTGTGCCAGAGATGTGTAGGCCAAAACAACAGAGTTCTGGGACTTCTGGTTAGACTGTTAGGGGATCTTTGACCTCACTTCTGGCTGGTGGAGCAGAGAGCAGCGGAATGCCATGGGGGATGCATCTCTGAAGGCCCTGTGATCGCCATTACCAGCAACCACATAACCACAGCAACTATCATCCAATCTACTGTTCTGAGGTATCCTGGATTCCTAATTGACCATCATTACTGAGATAAGTGAGCAGGGAGGCTGGGAGAGGTGAGGGCCTGTGCTATGGGTGCTGTTTCCCACCATTAGAAATAACGGCAGCCATCTTAATTTATATAAGGAACACCATTTTGCAACATAGTGCAGACTCCATTTCATCACTATTACTGTTGTGCATCCTTATTAACCCATATTTCTGCTTATTAATCCTGCCCTTTCCTAAAAGACAGATACATAGGCCATCTTGTGGTCAGTTAGACTAGTTAACCCCTAATTACCTGCAAGGCTAACAGGCTATCTATAATTCTATCTTCTGTCACTGCCCCACTGATGGAGAACCCAAAAAATAAAAAACCAAGGTTAAGTAAAGGAAGTGGTAGGAGCAGTAGCTGACCCTTTCAAGAGACATGGACTGAGATGTATGGCATTATAGAAAAAAAATGGCAGATCATTTTGCATTCTATGTACTGAAATGGTAGTAAGCAGAACATGGAATATAAATAGATATTTTGAAACTAATCATTCCCAGCTCTTGAAAAAAAAGGAGGATAAAAGGAAGGAATACATTTCCAGGCAGCTACACTGTTATAAGAGCCAGTCTAATTCCATCCTTAAATTTATAAAAGGCTCTACAAATTTAACATCTGCAAGTTTGAGCATTGCTCACTCCATAGCTCAGCATGGAAAAGCACTCAGTGAGGAGGAATTTATTAAAGAAACTCTCCTAAGATGTGCACCAGTTTTATTTCACAATATTCAAATAAAGATGCAATTGTTAAGAGAATATCTGAGTTACCACTCAGTAGAAATATCATAAAAGACCAAATAATGAGACTGAACACAAACGTATAGCATCAATTACAGAGAGACATAAGTAATTATAAATATTTTTTATCTCTCTTGATGAAACTACTGATGTCACATCACATGCTCAGTTGGCCATTATTGGTTGATATTCTGATGGTCTCACAATGAGAGAAGAATTGATGAAGTTAGTATCAGTGCCAACAAGTACATAAGGAAGCGAAATATGTAAGGTGGTTATACAAACATTCCGTGACCTAAGCATTTCTATCTCTAAAGTTGTGTCAGTGACAAAGATGGGACACCAAAGATGGTGGGGGGAAAAGTTGCATTTGTTAAATTGTTTACAGAAGTTATTGGACTTTTCAATTGTGCCTTTTCATTGTATTATCCATCAGGAGGTTTTATGTGCCAAGGTAGCATTCATCAACTTAAACGACTTAATGTCAGTTGTTACAAAAATAGTTAATTTAATAGCTGCTTGCCCCCATCACAAGTGAGAATTTTCTGCACTTTTATTGGAGGTTGATTCCACCTACAGTGGACAACAGCTGAGGTTAACATAATATAAGATGGCTGAGCCAAGGCAAAGTCCTTGGGTGCATTATGGAGTGCTTTGAAGAAATTAAGGTATTTCTTGAGGATAAGGATCTGCAAAACTTTTCTCAGCTCAATGATGATAAGTGGGTCAACACCCTGATATTTTTACAGATCTCTCTGCTCATATTAATGAACTGAACTGAAAGTTACAAGGTTTGGCAAATTTATTGACGTTATGTTAGGATACATAAAAGCTTTTGAAAGTAAACTTAAAATTTTCAAGCAATATGTAGAAAATAAACTTCTAAGTATTTTCCTTGAGTAACAAAGTATTTTGAGAAGGCCAGTGCAGCTATACAAAATGAAATGGAACTCTTGCATATATAGTACCAGCATGTTTTAGACTCGTTACTTGACCAGTTCAGTGATAGATTTAATCAATTTAGGAGCCTAGAACAGACCATAAAAATAATTAAGTATCCTGATGTAGTAGTCTACAGTAGTTTGGAATTAAATGGTTTCCAATGGATGCAAATTGATGATTTGGAGATTCAACTTGCAGAATTTCAAGACAGCATCTGGGCTCAGGTGTTTGTCAACTTGAGGACAAAAGTTGAAAATCTGGAAAGGTGCCTCTTGGAGAATCAAAGGGAGTGCCATTAGTAACAGGAAATTTGGAGTGCCTGGAACCAATCACCAGACACTTTTAGCACCCTGAAAAATATAGCAATGGCTTTACTCACAATTTTTCCCTTTACGTATTTTTGTGAGACCTTATTTTCAGCATTAAATAATATCAAAACCAACAAAAGAAACAGATTGACAGATGAAGTTAGTAGCGCTTGCTCAGGCTTGAAGTGTACAAAATACCAACCTTTAATCGAAGGTTTAGCCAATTGAATTCAGCAGCAAAAAGTCACTAATAGGCAGGTTACTTGAAAGAATTCCCCCTTCCCCTCACTTATCTTAGTTCAAGGTACCTCACACAAGTTAAATTATATAAAGACCAACAAAAGAAACCAACTGACAGATGAACAAAGAAGTTCCTAAGCAGATACGTTAAATAATTAGTTTTTTTGGTTTATTAAATATAGTTATATATTACAATTATGCATTTGTGGTATTTAAACTATAAATATCATGAAATTATGGTTTTTTTCTTGAAGTGACACACCACCCGAGTTTTGCACGGTTTTTTGGGGGGGGGTTTTTTTTTTTTGGCAAGTTTTGACACACCAAGCTCAAAAGGTTGCCCATCACTGGTTTTTGCATACATGCATATACATTCCTTGGTCAATCTGTTACCATCCACCCCCACCTTCCCTCTGAGATTCAAAATTCGTTTCATGCTTCCATATCACCTTTTTGTTCATCAGGTGTTTTTTTGTTTGTTTGTTTGTTTGTGTTTTTTGTTTTTTTTTTATTCTTTAGATGCTACTTATGAGAGAGATCATATGATACTGGTCTTTCTCTAACTGGCTTATTTTGCTCAGCATAGTATTTTATGGTGTAAATATACCATAGCTTTTTTATTCACTAATCTATTCATGGGGATTTGAGTTCTTTCCAGATCTTAGCTATTGTAAATTATGCTGCTATGAACACAGGGATGCATACATTCTTTCTGATTGGTGTTTAGGGTTTCTTACGATATATAGAAACAAATCAAGTCCTTAAATACATATTTAGGAGCAATTAGGTACTCGGAGTATTTGAATTCCCTTCTAGCTCCTTAATGTATTCTTCAATTGTTCATCCTCTGGATTAGAGGAGGATGAATGAACGGGCTCTTCCAGAATTTCCATCACTCTGTGAGGAAATTAGTTTTATATGAGCATGTCAATTATTTACATTGGAAAAAGAGGAAATATATACAGGTTTTAATATTTAGAATATTGAAATATTACCTTACTTAAGGAGTAAACTATGATAGTATTATGAAACTAAAAATAGTATAGCTAAGGGTAACATATAGTCAGAATGTGATCATTTTATTCAAATTAACCTTAGTAAAGTAATTATTTAGAATCAGAGTGCTGAGAGAGTTTCACTTTAACCAAGAAGTTGCTATTCATCATAAAACATCAGTAGGTATTTACTGGGTTAGCACATGGGGACTTCTAAGCTGAATCCTTCCTCATAAGAGGAAGTAATGGAGACCCAGGGAGGGTAATGAACTTGCCTCAAGTCACCTAGCTAATGAGGTGAAAGAGAGAAGTAGAGCCAGGGCTAATAATGTTTTCCAAACTGAAGCACATGGCACATAGTTCTAGAAATATGTTGGTAAGGGATCAAATAGGAAATGTTATTATTTCATTAAAGCAGAAACATTCTGATAAAATATTAGTGGAATAGCATTTTTCAAGGTGGATATTTCAGTAAAAAAGTTTTAAAACAACAAATATATTTCAGGCATGACAGCCTAAAAGCATATACACTAAGTGGCCAGATGATTATCTCAGTGTGTATATATATATATATATATATATATATATATATATATATATATTCACACATATTAAAGTCCTGGTGCATGGATGAATTTATGCATGGTTGGCTGGCCTGCCTGCTGGTCAAACTTGTGGTTGAGAGTATAATTTGCATAGTAACCTTTTATTAATAGGAATAGAGGCCCAGTGCATGAAATTTGTGCATAGGGGCCCGGGGGTGTCCATCAGCCCATCCTGCACCCTCTCCAATCTGGGACCCCTACTGGGATTGGTCCTAAATGGGCAGTCGGACATCCTTCTCACAATACAGGACTGCTGGCTCCAAACTGCTTGCCTGCCTGCATCCCTGGTTGCCCCTAACACCTTCTTCCTGCCAGCCTGATTACCCCCTAACCACTGCACTGGCAGCCTAATTGATGTCTAACTGCTCCCCTGCCAGCCTGTTTGCCTCCAACTTCCCTTCTCTGCTGGCCTGGTCACCCCCAATTGCCCTCCCTTGCAAGCCTGGAACCACCCAATGGCCCTCCCCTGCTGGCCATCTTGTGGTGGCTATCTTGTGTCCATATGGGGGCAGGATCTTTGGACACATGGGGGCAGCCCTCTTGTGTGTTGGAGTGATGGTCAATCTGGATATTACTCTTTTATTAGATAGGATAGAGGCCTGGTGCATGGGTGGGGACTGGCTGGTTTGCCCTGAAGGGTGTCCTGGATCAGGGTGGGGGTTCCCTTGGGGAATGGGGTGGCCTGGGCAAGAGGCCTGTGGTGGTTTTCAGGCTAGCCACACTCCCCAGTGACCCAAGTGGATGCTCTGGAATCTGGGATTAATTTATTTTCTATAATTGAAACTTTGTAGCCTGGAGTGGAGCTAAGCCTTCTGCTCACTCCACAGTGACAGCCATTTCTGCTGGGACATTTACTTTCTATAAATGAAACATGTAACCTAGAGTGGAGGTCTAGGCACTAGGGCTGCAGAAGCTTGGCTTCCTCCATTGCCTGGGCAACTGTAGCTTCTGCTCTCTCCAGCTCTGTGGCTGTCGTCATCTTCTATAATTGAAACTTTGTAGCATTAAGTGGAGGCCTAGACCGGCAAGGGCAGGTGGAAAGCTTGGCTTCCTCCATTACTCGGAAAGCTAAGCCTTCCTCCTGCTCTCAGTGGCTGCAGCCATCTTAGTTGTACTTTATTTGCATAATTTCTCCTGATTGTCTGATGGGTGTGGCTGTGAGCATGGCTTGATCAGAGGTATGGTCAATTTGCATGTTACTCTTTTATTAGATAGGATATACACTGAATGGCCAGAATATTATGTGTTCAGAGATCATAATAATCTGGACACTCAGTGTATTTCAAATGGTTTCCTTACCTTAAGAATCTAGCTATTCATTTGTGGTTTTTAGAAATATCTTAATCTGATTTAATAGCAATTATACCACCCAAGTACTGAGATTTTTAAAATCTGTATGCTGCAGTTTAAGATAATCTGAAAGTGTGTATGCTATTTCTATGTCTGGTAAATTATAAGGTACTTGAGATAGCTATAAAGCCAGTGTTCAAGTACCTTAAGGTTAATCAAAGCAAAACTCTGAAAGCTAATGAATGAAAAACATAAAGTGTTCTTGTTCCTAGAGATAATTAAGCACATGAGATTTTACTATACCCACTCTGTAATGGAAGGTGACTTAAAAAAATTTAATCATCACAATTTCCTTTTTCCACTTCTTCAGAAAATGATAATTACACATACTAAAGGGAAGGATAAAAGCAATGTTTATAATGATGGAAACATTAAAATCTAAATATTAAGGGAGAAATATGCATATTTTGACACAATTATGTTAAAATTGTTAACCTATATACTCATTACAATACAGAATCCCTCAAACCTATTACCTTACCAATTTAAATAGAGGTAAAGGTCACTAACAGAGGCAATATTATTTCAACTTGCACCTTACATGAATTTATCCAGGGTGATGATGGTTATGTAAATAGTTTAACAGCTGTGTTGACCTTAACAATATTCTTTGAAATTAACTTTTGATAGAAGGCTACAGTGTCTCTGTGGTATTTTAACAGCAAGATTGGAATATTTTCTAAATGCACAAGATTATTAGTAGACTACTTATTCTTGGTAATAATAGGAATGAGTATTGCTGATATAGTAAAAGGAAATGAAGTGGATATAGGAAGTAGGATAAGGAAAGATAGTCAGTCTTCAAAAGACTACAATCATATGTTAAATCTTGGAAAAAAAAACTTTCTCCATGAGCAAAGTTAATTCTTTGTGGATTTAATGACTGATGTAATTCTTCATTCAATCCTAAATCCTAAATCAGAGCAGCCAATCACGTCATCAGCATCCAAGAAGCCTGGCTTGATGACAAAAGAGCTCTGCAAAAAGGGCTTAGAAACAGTCGTGAGGGATTCTGTACCTAATGGCAACTGGTCCATGATACACATTAGTAAGTGTTCCCTGGTTCACTTTGCATAATTAAGTGAAAAAAAATTCTCTTCTTAAGGTTCCAGGTAAGGGATATGCTTTTGTTTTATAACAAAGTTATAGTTTGTCTCTATACATTTTCAGTGCCCCCCCACCCCTCGAGAATATAAGAGTCAAAGGTGAGGGAATATTTTTGTCTTATTACTTTACCCCTAGAGCAGTGCCTGTTGATGGATAGGTAGATAGATGATAGATAGATAGATGATAACTAGATAGATAGATAGATAGATAGATAAATGATAGATGATAGATAGATAGATAGATAGATAGATAGATAGATAGATAGATGATAGATGATAGATAGATAGATAGATAGATAGATAGATAGATAGATAGATAATAGATATGGATATAGATATACCAGTAAATAGTATAATTTTTAAAAAATTTATTACAACTAAAAAAATTGATGCATGGATATTGGGTGGTCATCCTTATCTTTGTGTTTTAGGATATATTTGAGTTTTCAATTCGGTATTTTTGGCATTCAGATGGATACTGTGCATTACCCATTTCCATCTCCTGGGGGCCTGTATCTGGTTTTCAGACCCTCTTATTTTATATCAAATAGCTTCCTTAGTAAGCAACATTATCTGCATTTACCAAGTGCCTAGATACTTTACAGAAATTATAAAGTCAATGAATGATTCTTTAAGCAGATATTTCTTATATTGACACATATCCTGATATTAAACTGGAGCTTTGCAACACTCTGTGGAAGTTGGCTTTTGCAGATATGGGTCTCTCAGGAGAACAGGGAGAGTAGACTCAGTGAGGAAGTTTTATTGCTTCTATCCTGATATTTTCCTGCTAGAATTTTCTTCTTTCCTATTTCTTATATCCCCATAAACCCAGCATTTAATCTAAAGTGGTATATAGCAATTAAAATTTATATTTACACTCTAAAGATTTATAATTGAGTCCAAATATCCTGCTGTTCTTTGGACTAGGGATCATGAAAATGAGACTAGACATTCTATAGAGCCTTTAAATATTTAAAACCTCAGCCTTATCTTTCATAACATCAATTATTTTTTATCTTTATTGTTCAGTTTATTAATTACATTGTTTCCCCTTTTTTATTCCCCTATAGCTCCCCTCCACCCTGTACCTATCCCACCCTCCACCCTTACCTCCCCGTCCCCACTGTCCTCTCCCATTGTTGCAAGATTTTTGTCCAGTCTCTTGCTGTACTTCACACAACCCTTTTCTCCCCAAGAATTGTCAGTCCATTCCCTCTTTATGTCCATGTTTCTGTTATAATCACCAGTCTATCCTGTTCATCAGCCTATCAATTCACTTGATTTTTATGTTCATTTGTTGATAGATGTGTATTTGTTGTTCATAATTTATATTTTTACCTTTTTCTTCTTCCTCTTAAAGAATATCTTTCAGCATTTCATATAATATTGGTTTGGTGGTGATGAACTCCTTTAGCTTTCTCTTATCTGCGAAGCACTTTATCTGATCTTCAATTCTGCATGATAGCTTTGCTGGATAGAGTAATCTTGGTTGTAGATTCTTGCTACTCATTATTTTGAATATTTCTTGCCACTCCCGTCTGGCCTGCATCATTTCTGTTGAGAAATCCACTGACAGGTGCTCCCCTGTAGGTAACCAACTGTTTTTCTCTTGCTGCTTTTAATATTCTCTCTTTGTCTTTTGCTCTTGGCATTTTAATTATGATATGTCTTGGTGTAGTCCTCTTTAGATTCCTATATTTTGGGGTTCTGTGTACTTCTTGGGCTTTTAAGTCAGTTTCTTTCACCAGGTGGGGGAAGTTTTCAGTCACTGTTTCTTCAAGTAGGTTTTCATTAACTTGCTCTCTCTCTTTTTCTGGCACCCCAATAATTCGGATGTTGGCATGCTTGAGGTTGTCCCAGAGGCCCCTTACACTATCTTCAATTATCTGGATTCTTTTTGTTTCTTGCTTTTCCAGCCGAGTGGATTTTGCTTCTTTGTATTTCAAATCTTTGACTTGGTTCTTGTGGCCCTCTGGACTGCTTTTAGTACTTTGTGTAATTTTTATTTCAGTCTGTGTATGCTTGATTTCTAGTTGGTCCTTTTTCATATCCATGAGGGTCTCATTCATATCCTCAGAGGTCTTGTTCATTTCCTTGAGGGTCTCATTCATTTCCTTGTAAGTCTCATTCATTTCCTGGTTGGTCTTGTTTATTTCCTCATAATTCTCATTAAGTTCATCGGCCTTTTCTAGGAGTCTCTTGAAAAGCCTTATAACCGTGGTTTTAAACTCTATGTTTTGTCGTCTTTCTCCTCCGTTTCTTTCACACCTGATTTCTTTCCACATCTCTGCATGGTGGCTGCTTTATGTGGTGAATATCCCCAAAGGGACAGTGGCTCAGCCTCCCCAGTTACCTAAGGTGGGTACTCTTGCTGCAAACCTTTATGGGTTGTACAGTATTTTTGAATTTAAACCCAGCTTGTTGTTGTTAGCCCTAGGAGTGTTTGACCTCCAGGCCAATTGGCTGTGAAGGGAGACTGTGTTCAAGTTGGATGGGCGGAGTCTCTGAGCTGCGCAGGCAGCCTCAGTGTCAGCCTATGCTGCACTCGCGCGTGTGTGGGTCTCTGTTGGATGGGGATGGCCGCAGGCACCTCCAAGAGAAAGCCGCTAGTCTCTTCCCCTTGCCAGACAACTCTGCCTCTCCCCAAATGAGTCTGCACACCCAAAGTCTAGCCCAGGGTTGTAAAACATGTGGTTTCCGGGACCAGGAGACAAGTTTCCAGGAAGCAAGTTGCGCGATGGTGCGACACTTGCACACAAACTTCTTTTCCCAGCTACCAGGTTTCTCTTCAGACTAGGAGACCTCTGTCGTGCCCCGCTTCCAGGGTGCATCCCCCCTGAACCTGGGACCTCGCCTGGCACTGGGGAATCCGTGTAGTGGGACGTCTCCGCCCTCCCCGTTGGCGAAATCCAGCCGGGGTTGCTGCTCCAGCCCTACAGCCCGAGCGCGCGACCAGGACGGCTTCTAACCTGTTTCTGTCTTCAAGGCTGTGCTCCCGCCGCTCTTCTGAGTCTCAGTGTCCCACCTTTACTTTTATTTGTGGAGTTATCACTCAGCCAGCTTTCTGGTGATTCTGGGTAATGTTTGTTTTGTTGTTATGTTGTAGTTTTTGAATCGTTGCGCGGGGCAGAACAACAGGTGTTTACCTATGCCACCATCTTGGTTCTCCCCCATAACATCAATTATTAATGAAACTGATTACTTAGAGATGTTTAACAATTTGAACACTTGGCACATTATCTGTATCGTATCTTTGTATATATACTAGTGGCTCAGTGTACAAATTCATGTACATTGAAAGGAAATTAAGAGGAAGAAATATTTTAATACTAGAGGCCCAGAGAGCGAAATCGTGTGGCCCTGGCCACCCATGCGAGCCTGCCCACCAGCCCACTACCCCACCTTGACACCCTAATCTTCCCCCAGAGCTTGAGTGGACCTGGTCCTGCCCCCAACCCCTCCCACTTCAAGCTCCACCCTCAGTCCCACAAGTCACCTGGGGCTAGTCCTGTCTCCTCCAGGACATTTCCTGCTTCTGCCCCAGCTCTGGAGCAAGGCAGTGGCTCTGTCCTGTCATTATACTGGAGGAGAGCATGGAAGCTTTGCACCTGCTACAGAGTTTCAAGTGTCGTTTCCGGCAGCAAGTGCTCTGCGCTTCTTCACTTGGCAGGTGATGGTGGGGCACTCTGAGTGTGAGCGGTGGGTGACAAAAGACTGATGAGGGAGGCATTACAGGCTCTCACCCCCACCCTCCCTGCCATGGGATGTTCCAACCTCCTCTTGGCGCGTTCCCACTTCTGTCCAGTCTCTGGAGCAATGCGGCAGCTCCACCCTGCCGCACATGTGGATCCTGCTGATCAGTCCTTACAGCCTGAGAGCATCATGATTGTTAGCATACCAGCTATTTATTAGATAGGATTGTTACTCACTCTTTCTCTATAATAGAAGTGTCAACCAAATTCATGATCGACAATGACATGCATGCAGTTGGCACCAGTGAAAGCTTTATATAGATAGATAAACCTGCTTAATTAGACCTGCTTTCTGATTTAGCTAAACTTTTACAACCCAGTGAAGCATCCCAACTTCTCCTTCAGGTAATTGTCAGCAACACAGAAATAAATATCAACTCAAAGCAGATTATTATAGTAGATCATGCATGGAGAACAAGGGTTAAATATTTAACTGTAACAGTATTTGACTATATTCTGTGCAGTGAGGAAACCTGAAGTCATTTTCAAGGTCCACTATTTCTTCTCTTCAGTCAGGTCAAATTTCTAAACTTTCTAAATCTCCATTTTCCAGCTAATGAAAAGAGAATAGAATTCTACCAAGTCTCCTATTTATCTACTCCAAGACTCCTTTGAGGATCAAATTAGATGAGGCATGAGAAAACACTTCACAGACATTTAGTTAAAGTGTAAAATATTTGCATCTGGCTATAAATCAAGTTGTCTTCCTGGGCTGAAGAAACTCCAAGGAGGCTGGTCGCTAGGGAGAGGAAGTGGGTGTTGCTACATGACATCATTACCTGGTGCCCACAACCACTGTTGCCAGGATGGGCTGGGCTGTGGGGTGCATTTTCTGCCATGGGGTCTCAGCAGTGTTGGCTGTGATGTGGTGGGCTGTCACTCTGTTGTAGGGAAAGCCTGTGTCCCACTCAGGGGAAGCCAAGCGTTACTTTGTGGGTGCCAGGTACGCAGTGCCATTTCCCTGTAAATGGCCAGTGTGTGTCATGACAGCTCCTTCATTGAGTGTCTGACTCCTGGTGTTCAGTGTGTATCATAGCAACTGGTCAAATGGGTGGATACTTAGCATATTAGCCTTTTATATACATAGATAATTCTTGTGGTGAAAGGGTTTTTAATTGTCTTTTGTATCAATATTTTTAATTTTAAAAACTATATTCGCTTTCAAATGCATAGTAAGGATTTGGAAAATGCCATCTCTGGATCGTTGCTGTCTAGATAGCCAACTACGAAACATTTATATGAAATAATAATTCAGTAGCCTCCAAGAATTTGGAACAGAGAAGAGATTAAAATGCTGTACAGAGTGGTGCATGGAGCATGAAGTAGAATACTATAATAGAATCTGAGTGAAGTAAGACT
Organism: Antrozous pallidus; assembly: GCA_027563665.1. Taxonomy (NCBI): domain Eukaryota; kingdom Metazoa; phylum Chordata; class Mammalia; order Chiroptera; family Vespertilionidae; genus Antrozous; species Antrozous pallidus. Next base: position 26,631,793 of record CM050514.1, on the reverse strand, counting down.
TGGGTAAAACATCAAGAAAAACTTTTCAAGAAAGATTGTATTGTCATAGGTTCATAAGGAGTTATAGTGCAAGAGGTAGAAATGAAACTACAATATACTGCATGCCAAAATAGCTGCTTTATTTCTTGTGTTCCTTTCTGTCATGGCCTTTGGGAGAAAAAGTTGAAAAAGTTAATAATGTTGCAAGGAAATTCAGACCATGAGTTTCCATCCTGCTTCACAGCAAGGAATGCATTTAGACGTATCTGAGAACCATTCAGCGTTTCAACCCCAGGCAGAGCTTCTGGACAGCAAACAGAGAGGAGAGCTGCAAGTGCAGCAGGGGGAGCTATGTTTTCCACTTGTTCAGACGTGACAGTGGTTATTTTTAAATGCCAAGAGACACTACATAACAGGATTGCTGCCACCTTTAGCAAGTGCGTATTTCATGGTCCCAGGTATCAGCCATGGAGTCCAGGTCTCGCTAATGGACAGCAAACTTTTTGAAGAAGGTAAAAGATTTTTTAAAGGCTAACTCTATTCCAAAAATAAAAAGTGAAATAGAAGGAAAGATAAAGGAAGGAAAAACAACGATTTGTGTGACTAAGTTATAGTCACCAACAATTTCCAATTTCAACTTAATTTTACAAGGCCTGGAATACAAGAAGTCCTTAACATCTATTAAGTCAATTTTATAACAAATCAATACTGAATAATATTTGCATGATACATAGATTATTTTATAGTAAAAAAAACAGTTATATCAATGACTCACCAATATTCCTTGATTCTGAGGCTTTCGAAATTCCTAAGATAGGGCAGAAATAATGTTCATATCTTCATGTATTAGATGTGAAAGTTAGGGAATGTACATATTTAAACTAAGTCATAGTATTTTACTTCATATCATAGCCTGATAATATCATTGTTAAAAATATAAAGTAAATGAAATGTGTTTTTTCTTCAAAATGTTGCTCTTTCAGAATACTGAAAACGCTGTAATATACATCCCGCTCTTTTTTTAAACCTGGAATCTCATTTTCATGAATTCTAAAACTCTACACTTTTCTCACTGTACTCCCTTTCCTTTAAAATATATTCATTCTTTATCTTGTCTGTTCTAAGGCCCCAAAAAGGTCATGGGCTAAACTAACCCCTCACTCACTACAAAAAAGGCAGCTCCTTGATGCACTAGATATATTTTACCCAATCTTTGATAAATCTTTAATTTTTAATCCAGCCATAAGCCAAAATTCACTGAATTATTTATTCTAAATTCTCACCTAAGGGTTGGCATGAGAGGTTGGTAATAATTGTTTGGGTACAACAATGAAGGTCAGCAGTGGGGAGTCTGGAAGATTTATTTTAACAATCTTGCAGGAAGATTTCCTAGCCAGTTATGTGGTTTCACCCTGTTACTTACCAAGGAGATGCTAGAAAGTCCCTAGAATATCAACTCTTAAACTGCCTTCCCATCGAAGGTCTGAGGACCCAGAACAAAGCATTGAGAGTCCATGCCAAAAGTAAACATCACCAAAGCCACAAAATCATGTTAGAGTAAGCATGCTGGAGTCAATATTCTTTGGCACTTCTTGCACGGAGAGGCAGTGGCTGTCTTCTCCCCTTGCATCTACATCTAGGCTGTCTGGGACTGCTCTGACCTGCACAAAATGACCACAATGGCATTATGAAGCTCTTGGTCCAGCCTTCAAAAGGACTGACAGCTTCTGCTTTGGTTTTACAAGATTTTGTTGTTGTTGTTAATCCTCATCGAAGGATATTTTTCCATTTCTTTTTAGAGAGAGTAGAAGGGAGGGAGGGAGGAAGGAGAGAGAGAAAAAGAGAGAGAGAGAGAGAGAGAGAGAGAGAGAGAGAGAGAGAGAGAGAGAGAGAGAGAGAGAGAGAGAGAGAGAGACTCAACTGGTCCTAGCCTTTCTTTGGTCCCCACTAAGATGCTAAACATTTAGTCAAACTGACAGAGATCTTCCAGTGAGCTGAATAGCAGCAAGTTTACTTTGTCATACCAGGTGGATTAAAAGTATCACCCTCTCAAGCCCTTCCCACAGGCCTGACCCACAAAAATTATGAGATAATATACTGTGGTTGCCATTTAAAGCCTCTGTGTTTTGGGGTAATTTATTATGCAGCAATTAATAACCAGAACAACGACAGAGCACTTTGTGTCATTTTCAGCAGTCTGGATGAACTGTTCCTTGTACCCACCTGGGAGAAACCTAAATTGCTTTTTCAAAGCAATTCACACAAACCTGTACAAAGCCGGAGGCCTGTCCTGACAAGAGAGTTTGAAGACCTCTCTAAATGACAAATTTCTAGTCATGCCCTTTGAGCAAACTCTTACATTAAGAGATAATTCTATTATATGTTTGATTCTCCAATTGTTTAATGAACAGGGAGAATGAGGGATAAAGTAACATAATACGCATAAACTTTCTCTATAAAATATAAAACACATGCCAAAAATAAGGTATCACTACTGTCAAGTTTTTTATGAATACCTTTCTTTTCAAAATGTTTTAGAAGATATTTAGTCTGAAACCAAGGGAACTAAATAGTGCTATTAGAAGAGAAGTACTAAGTGATGTTTAAGATATAATTCACATACTATAATATTCACCTTTTTAAGGTATGGGATGTGATGGCTTTTAGTATATTTACAAAGTTGTACAGTGATCATTACTAATTCCAGAATATTTTTATTACCCATAAAGAAATCTGTACGTAGAAGGCATCTTTTAGGAATAGAAAAAGTTGATAGTGCTAATTAGAAAAATAAAAATTTGGGACAAACATAGACTCAAACACAACAGGAAATAAATAAAAAGAATTTCAAGTGGGGGGGGGACAAAATGAGTGTGTAGAAAAGAGTTAACACAACAGGCCTGAGACGGCTATCATCCAAATGCCTGCTTCAGGGGCTGGCCCTTGGTGTATGCCTGGGAACTTGACTGGTGAACAGTCACCTACATTGATATGATGAGTGCCTCACTTTGTGTAAATAGTACAAAAGTGTGATTAATATTGATGTTTACTTTCCTCTTGAGAGTCTGGTATTGTAGGCCAAAAGTGCCTACACGACCCCAAAAAATTTAAGCTAGGAGTCTCTATTGAGCTTTTCATTTAGAAGACACCTCACTTATGTTGTCACAACTTATTGTCAGAGGAATTAAGCACATTTTGGAAGCTTCACTGGGAGAGGATGCTTGGAAGCTTGTACCCGGGTCCTGATGGCCTTTGCCCTTGTGCCTTTCCCCTTTGCTGAAGTTGTTTTATCCTTTCACTGTCTGAATGTTGGCCATGACTGCATGTGTGTCCTATGAGGTCCTCTTCTGAAATCACAAAATTCAAATTAGTTATGGGGACTGTCCAACAAAACTTGTAAAAGGTGATCAGTCTTTAATTACTCTCTACAACATTTTACAGTTCTGTTCTAATATCTTTTCATTATATTATTAATAATCACATCAACATTCAAACGAACTAACAGCTAAAACTCTGCCCCAACTTTCAGGCTCAGACTCTAACTTTGTGGTTAGGGAGATAGAAACTAAAGTGAACGGCACTATTGGAACAGGAGTTGTCTCCAGTAGCCTTGGAAAAGCAAAGGAACAATTCTTATTTGCTGCAGAGAAGCTAATCATATATATATGATTGGTTCATGGAAATAGATTGGAGTGTTCTTCTAGGTTTGCCTAATCAATGACATAAAATTAACATTGGAAGAACAAATCTTATAACTGCATATTGAACCAGAATTTGTTTATAACAATCTCTGTGATCACAAAGAGTTTTTTTTTTGCCCTAACTGGTTTGACTCAGTGAATAGAGCATCAGCCTGCTGGTCAAGGGCATGTACCTTGGTTGTGGGCACATACCTAGTAGGGGGTGTGCAGGAGACAGCTGATTGATGTTTCTCTCTCATCAATGTTTCTAACTTTCTATCCTTCTCCCTTCTTCTCTGTAAAAACTCAATAAAATATATTTTAAAAAAGAGTTTTTCTTTCTATCCACATGAAGGTAAGTAAGGAAGGTAGTAGGTTTTATGAAAATCTTTTCTGAAATACCCCTATAGGAATTAAAAGTAAGTAGATTGAACATCACCAGCTGCTTCATGAAAGAATGTATTTATGACAACACACCTTATTTTATTTTATCTTTTTAAAAATATATTTTATTGATTTTTTTTACAGAGAGGAAGGGAGAGGGATAGAAAGTCAGAAACATTGATGAGAGAGAAACATCGATCAGCTGCCTCTTGCACACCCCCTACTGGGGATGTGCCTACAACCAAGGTACATGCCCTTGATGGAATCAAACCTTTCAGTCCATAGGGCGATGCTCTATTCACTGAGCCAAACCGGTTTTGGCAACATGTTTTATTTTAAAAAGTAAAGAGTCATCAGGAGAAAGTTTCATAAAAAGATATCCTAGAAATTACCTATGCTTGAAATTATACAGATAATTTATTTCCCATTGAAGGTTGAAGACTAGAGAACTGAAGAAAAATCCTGAATAAGAGATGTTTTTCCCTGTCCCTCTTATGTGAAAAGAAACAAACACAAAATGAAGGACAGAAAACTCTTACAAAGAAAACTGTAAATATAATGAGTAACTGCATCAGCTTATAGGTGACGGCTAATGGAAATATCTACAAAATATAAGAGAAATATGCAAATTGAGCATACCTTCACTATGCCCATTAGTCAGTCAGGAGTGAGTATGCAAATTAATCCAACAAAGATGGTGGGTTAATTTGTATATGCAAGTACAAAGAGGCCAGACAGGCAGGATGCCTGCTATGAGGGAGAGGGTGTGGGTGGAGGGAGCTACAGGAGAGGGGCACTGGCTGGAAGCCAAGACTTGCAGGCTCCTAGGCAGCTGAGAGCGAGGACTTACAGGCTCCCAGGCACCTGGGAGCAATGCCAGAGAAAGGAAGGTCTATACTTGCATGAATCTTCGTGCAACAGGCCTCTAGTTATAAATAATGAAGTAGTCATTTATAATCCGGCAACAATTTTAGGTTAGTCTAAAAAAGGTAAATATAATACTTAACAGCTAGGAGAAGTTATTGTGACCTTAAAAATAGCTAAGTCCCAAGTCTAGGTACAAAGAGTCTATTTGTAATTTCAGATTGTGAATTTCATAGATGCCAACTGTTTCTAAAAGTCTTTTTGTCTAAGTTTTACTCATAATTGAATCTTTAGTTTAATGATATTCTTTAGTGATGGGTTATCCCATTTTTATGGTTTCTATAGAAAAGTTCATTTAACTTAGAAATCAATGTGGTAAATCATAGGCAAGCTCTTAATGCCACCACTTGGAAATGACACAAATCATTTCAATTCATCTTTTATTGTCAAAACAAGTCTCATGCCCTCATGAGACTTTCCTTCTAAGGGGCAGGGCAAGTATAGTTCTACCATGAGTATAGAAGGGCAGAACCAGACTATTTTGGAAAAGTCCTAACAATTATTACAACTAATTTTGAATCACTAGAAGATGTTTTCACTTCAACTCACCTAAGGATTGAATAAGTAACATTTTTCCAGCCAAAGAGACACAAGTATTCATTATGTTGACTCTCAGTATGCTTATAATGTTATTATTGATAACAAATACGTTTTTAATTTAATGAACACTTATTAAAATGCTACCATGGGAGTAAATATTATGCTAAGTCATAAATGGCAAGGCACAATATCTCCCTCTTAAGTTTCTAACAGAACCTACTATTTTCATATAAACTTTGAATTCATATTTGCCTTCTAATATAAAACTATTTTTTAAATGTATATTATGATCTAGTGGCAGATAAGGATGCACAGGCAATGAACATCAATGAACATATAAGTATTAGAAATGTCACTGCAAAATTATATACCAGGTTGACAAGGAATGGAATGATCACAAAAAAATATTTAACCAAAAGCTATGTCTCATGGATTATATAGTGAGTGCATCATATATGGGTTTCCTCTTATGAGCAGAAATGATTAGATAACTTATTCTCAATCATGATTCAAGTTGTATTTGTAAAAAAAATTGACCAACCGATGAACTGATGCAGACAAGTGAAGATGTGCTGATAATATCTAATAAATGTGTATGAGAAGGGCATTTTTAGAGTTCCTTCCCTTACTCTTCCGCTCTGAAAAAAATCCAGAGGTAAAATCCAGAAGCTCTACTCCTTGCATAGTCTGAGAATTCCTATAATCTCCATATCAAACATCAGCACTAAGACTATAAAAACTCTCAATTGATGGGTGTCTTCTATTGATTTCAGAATGCCACTCAGACCCTGCTCCTTACGACATTTGTGAAATAATTTTTATGGTTGCCATATAACATCTAGGCATCCCAGAAAATCTTTTTTCCACCATTTCTGCATTATAGTATAACAATCCTAATAAGATACATTTCATAAAAGTATTCCATGCTACTATAGGTAAGGAGAAAGAATACAATAATTTGTCTATTTTTAAACTTTATTTTGGCTCTTAATTTTATGCACTGCTTAATTTGATTAGCCTTATATAGATAGAGAGGACAAGGGGCTGAACATCACAACAAGTCTTAAGAACTTTAAGTTTTCACCATTTTTCCTTGGATGTAATCATCAAAGTCAGATATAATCCCATGTTTGTTTGTGGTAATGGAAATAATAAAATGGACATTCCTAAATTTACCTTAAATTCATGATGATTTCAGAATTAAAGCAATGCAGCAGTAGTAGCAATAATAATACTCACTACTTCTGATGTTTTCTTTCATCTAGTGGTTATTTGATCACTGAATCCCAGGTAGTTCCTATTGGTTCTTTATAAACTCTTCCCCCAAATCTATAGGAAAAAATTAAACTATTCTCTGAGGTGGCTGTGGCCCTGGAGATAATGAACCACGTACTTAGAGGAGGAGAAGCCTGATCCGTCTCTATAAGGAGAAGACAGTGTAGGGCATAATGTCGGGTAATTTCATGTGGTCTCATTCTGTTTGTGTTCTGAACAGTGACCTTTTCCTTTAGGGAGACTTTATCCCTTTCCCCTTTCTCAGGAGAGGCTGTCAGCCATATTCTTCATTTCCCTAGGGATGGTCATCTAACACAGTCCTCAATATTTACTCTAGTGCCCTGGACTGCTGATACTGTAATTGTTATTGGTCCATTGACAAATAACCCAAATATGCTCAATCCCATGATGTTCTGAGGTTGACAAACTGCTTACTAGGAGTAAGACATTCTAGGACAAGTTAACTGAGTGATAGGAAAGTTAGCACTACCAATTGTCATTGTTGCTGCCATGTGGATAGAGACTGTATATAAAATGAGCCCAAGTGGAGTCAGAAAACGTTTTGGTAGTACTGAGATCCTTGTTCCAATCCTTGAGGTTCTTTTACCCATTCTGAACTACTCCCACATCCTCCCCAGCTTCATAAATCAGAATATTCTCATTTTTCATAAATGTATTGCATTAGATTATTGTCAGTGAGAAAAATCCAATATTTAAAAAATAAGCATATATAGAAGTGTCTACAAAAGACATTGCCATAAATTTCTAAAACTTTAGATTTTAATAAGGCCTAGCCATATCAAAGGGGTAATTTCCAGGTTGCTTCTTATCCTAATTATATATAGAAACCACTTCTGGGAGACAGAGAAAAGTAATGCAATAGAAAGCACAGGACTTCACAGACAAGCCCAGAAAGGAAGGGGACGATAAGAATATCCTTGTACAGAGGGAGAAAAGACAGTGAAAAAAGCTCAGTTGGTGTGGCTCAGTTGCTGCGCATTGACCTGTGAACCAGGAGGTCACAGTTAGATTCTTAGTCAGGGCACATGCTTGGGTTTTGTGCTCGATCCCTAGTAGGGGGCATGCAGGAGGCAGCTGGTGGATGATTTTCTCGTTATTGATGTTTCTATCTCTCCCTCTCCCTTCTTCTCTCTGAAATCAATTACAAACATATCTTGAAGAAAAAAGACTTTAAAAAATAGTGAAAAGAGATAGCAACAGTTTAAGATTTTGATATAATTAACCAAAAGTAGCACTGGAGAGTGAATTATAAATTTCTCATACTTGAGGCTATTGTTTCTTTCTCTATACAAAATATACCAAAAATAATTATTTTCCTAAAATAAAAATCCCTTCTGAAATATGAGAACCATCATTTATGTAAGAAGTTTGATTTTTTTACAGTTATTATTATCTTTTGCCTGTGCTAGAGCCAACTGATTTTGCCTTTGTGCCAGAAATTCTTTTAGCCTTAGGAATAGATACATAATGAGCATATCTCTACTAAAATGAAACCGAGGTCTCACATTTTAAAATGAATGTTTCTAATACATAGAAATAAGCTCAGTTAGGGCTGAGATTTCCCAAGAGGTATTAACAATGTAGAGAATTTAAATATTAAAGTATTATAATTTTGCATATATTAACAATTGCAGAGCAGATCTGGTGTTCTTCAAAGGAATGGGACTTCAAAATTTCTAAGTTTCAATTATTTTAATCTGAAACAACAGAATAACAAAGTTTTTTTAAAAAACCACCTGGAGTTCACATATTCCCCAAACCGTTGAAGCCTCTCTCTATTAAGTCACACTTCATATATTGTGCATCCACTTTGCCAAGGTAGAAAAATAAGAAAAAAAATGTTTCCCAGATTCTCTTTTAGCAGTCCTATGGTTTAAGTGTTAGCAAAGTTATTTGACTTCCTTAAATGTGAATACTTGAGGATTATCTGCAAGCAGTTGGCAAAGATATCTGCCCCTTTGGAGTAGCCCATGTCCACAGAGCGGTCAGTTCTGAGCAGAGGATGCCAACAGTCCTGCAGTGTGGAGGGGCAGCTTTTCTGACCACTCTGTCCTGACTAACATCTATGCCTGACTTCCCCGGCCACTGCAGGCTCCATGAGAGATGGCAAAAACCACTAAGTGCTTAAATTGATAAGAGTGAAATTAGTTATTCCAATTAAGGACTAAGAACTGTAGATTTAAAGTTTTAAAAAAAGAAAGGATACATATTAAAATCCTCACTACACCTCTATGTATAAATGAAAGGCTGTTATTTTTATTATGATTATTATATACCCTTAAATAATTATGTTTTTTTTTGTGATTCTTAAAAGCAAGGAAGAAAAATATATATCTATACCAATAAAAGGATGATATGCTAATTAGAGCGGGTCAACTGGCCATCTTCCAGATATCTGACTTCCTTTTGGACAAAGTCTTGGTGGTGGGGGCCAAGGCAGAGGTAGTTAGGGGCAAGATCAGGCTGGCAGGGGAGGGCAGTTAGGGGCAACCAGGTCTGCAGGGGAGGGTCATTGGGGGTGACTAGGCTGTCAGGGGAGGGCTACTGGGGGTAACCAGGCTGGCAGGGGAGGGCCATTGAGGGCAACCAGGCTGACAGGGGAGGGCCATGGAGATGACCAGGCCAACAGGAAAGGGCAGTTGGGGGCATTAGGCAGGTGAATGGTTAAGATCCAGTGGTCCTGGATTACAAGAGGGATGTCTGACTGCCAGTTTAGGTCCAAATCCTGCAGGAATCCGACCTAAACTGGCAGTTGGACATCCCCCAAGAGGTCCCAGATTAGAGAAGGTGCAATAGGCCATGCTGAAAGCCCCCCCCCACACACACACACACACACATATTGTGAACAAATTTCGTGCTCTGGGCCTCTAGTATATTTTATAAAAATCCAATTATGCTAGGTTCTTAGATATTTTTTTTTTGCTCTACCATTTCCTTTTTTTATATAATGGATATTATTGGGGACAGCAATAGGATACATTTATCACAAAGATTTTAAGTATCCTATCAAAAAACCATCCAATGAAATGAGGAACAAAGAAGGCTATGAGCTCACAATGCTTGCATCTATGAAAGTAAGAAGGCCAAGAGGTACTCTGAGTAGCTCATGCACCTTAAATTCAGCACCACTGTACACTCCTTCCAAAGAGGATGCCTGAATAGCACTAGACAATGGAAGTACTTAGTGGTAGGGTGCACTGATAGAGAAACATCACCATGCGTGTAAACAAGAACAATCACCTCCCCAAGGAATCAGCTAGGGACAAGAATTGTCACTCCTTGCAGGAAAGAGAACACACACATGCACACTCAAGAACAGCAACAGCAGTGGTGGCGGTATGACTGAACGTACCTCATCAAGTAACATAAGACAAACAGAATGAATGGAATTTGTGATTCTCAATAGAGTATCTTAGTCATGTTTTATGAAAGTTACATTGATGAGGGACTATATAAGGTTTAAAATGAAAACTAATATTTCTGGAAGTGCTCTTTGTTCCCATGTGAAATACATTAACTTACCCTTCAAATTTCAAATTCATTAAATAAGCTATTCTTGCATCTATTGCCTTTCCCTGCCCTGCCCTGCCCACCCTCTCTCACATTATATTGCAGACACTGTCTCTATTGCAAAACTATTCTCTGCTTTTCTTCCTCTGTTTCTAACTGGTGTCTGCTTTCAGAGGGGGACTACTGCTTGTTTTCTTTTTGCAAGGAGAAAGCTCCTGGAAATTACATGGGATCTCTGAAGTTAAAGTGCCATCTTGTGCCAAAGGAAAGCATCTCAATAGGGACTTTTAAATCATTAGCAAGATACATGACCATTTTCATCTAACAGAAATATATCAAAGGCATATAAAACTATCAATATAAATTGCTTATACCTGAACTTACTAGTATAAATATATAGCCAGCTTTGTTTTATGTGGTTAGCAATGTCATGCTGCTCTTTATTAGGGGAGCTTAAAACATGCACTCTGCATGCATGCTGCTGTATCCTGCCTCCCCTTATTGCAGGACTATCAGCATAAAACGGATGCAAACTACCTCATTCCCTTATACAACAATAAAGATGGTTTAAGACTTACATAATAGTTCTTTAGTTCTTTCAGGACCAAGGGCAAACCTCAGTCTCTTTAATAAAGTTGCACGGCCTGTACCAATCGTGCCACTTGGAACTGATCCATTCTATTTCAGGCATTTCAATGGCAGCAATGCTCCAAACATTGCACCCAGGAGGGAAGGCCAATGCCAGCACACACTCCGCTGCCGTGTGCAGTCAGCGATCGCAGGAATTCTGTGCAGCAAACAAAACAGTTTCTTGCATCCAGCCTGACAGCTTCCAAGAGCTGTCTCAGGGGACTGGCAAGAGGTTTATTGTACTTTTCATACTGACAGCATCGCAATGGTAACAGTTAGCACATAGGGTCGTCTTTGACTTAGAATTATTTATATTAATAATCTATAGGTTAAAAAAATTTAATGAAGAACCTAGACTGCATTTTTAAAGTGCATCAAGTAACATAAGCCATGAAATCATAACGCAAAAACACAGTCAACCGTCTGGAGTGAGAAGATATATCTCCCATACAACTTTAACCATGATGAAAGAAAAACAGTTACTAAAGTAGACACACTAGTCTAAAGGGGAATTCAAACAGAATTCCAGGAGAGCCTGATTGGGGGTGAAGGACCTGATAAATTCAAAGATAATTGAAAGCAGATTGGTGTCCAAAATAAGGCTAAAGTAATTCAAGGGATCAGTTAAATAATTCTTTTTACTCTTGAAAAAAATCTCATAGAGGGTGAATTTGTATAAGATTTTTCCCTCACTTTTATTTGGATTCATCAGTTGCATCAGGGGACATGACAATTTGGACAGCATTCAAATATATAGAACCACTAAAGACAAAATTGATTTTTTTTTATAGCCAGATTTCTCTATTTTATTTTATTTTTAAAAAATATATTTCATTGATTTTTCAGAGAGGAAGGGAGAGGGATAGAAAGTCAGAAACATCGATGAAAGAGAAACATCGATCAGCTACCTCCTGCACACCCCCTGCTGGGGATGTGCCCGCAGCCTCGTACATGCCCTTGACCGGAATCGAACCCGGAACCTCTCAGTCCACAGGCCGACACTCTATCCACTGAGCCAAACCGGTTTCGGCCAGATTTCTCTATTTTAAAAAGTGAGGAAAAGCCTACTCTTACTCTCACCCTCTCCTTTGTGTGTACACACACACACACATACACACACACACACACACACTCAACTATATTTCTGAGGTGATTTGTACAAGTAGAAATTCAATTCTATTCAAAACCACTTACAATATAACATATTGAATGTCTGGTTATGCCTAGGGTCATAAGGTAAAGAAACAAAACATGAATGCCATTTCCAACAGGCCTATTTTTACATACTATTATTAACTGGTTTTTCAATTCCTCTTCACTCTGACCCCAGCTACTCAAGGGAAAATGCCTGCCCTTCTGAAGCTCCTGATACAAAAAGATAAAAACACAACCATACACTTGAAAAATGAAAGAAAAGGTGTACTTGTTGCTTGACTTGCCTCCAGATATAATTCTGTGAAGGGAAATGGCAGCTTCTTCTGACACCATCACCTATATCTGCCCTTCTCCTCTCCTCAATCAAATTGTCAAAACAAAATGCATTTAAAGAAAAGCAACAAAAGAAACCCTGGACTAGAAAGACTTGTGCATTGTACAGAAGTGTGACATGCACTCCGAAGTTCTCTCAATAGTTGTAAACTCCTCTCTGGCCTGGACGAATGGATGGTGTTGCACTCCCAGAGTACAGGCCAGGGCAATGCCCTCCAGCCACTCCTTCACTGCTTCCTCCCGTGGGCACTGTTTGGCCAGGCCTGGCAGCTGGGCTAGATGCTGAAGATAGAAAGGTGAGGAAACAATAGCTCTGCTTGCAGGTTGTTTACAGTACAAGGCAGGATACTCCAGAGGCAGAAAAACAGAGTAGTGTCTCCCGCCTGAGTGAGGTGAGGGATTGGGATATGAAAGTGGGATCCCCTAGGACTCACATGAGCTAAGTCATGAGAATAAGAAAGAGCTACTCTGTTGGAAAGGGGCTGGTGCCAGGCCACTAAAGGCAGAAGTTACTTCATGTGCTAAGGCCAAAGATCAGAAATAGTGGGGTATATGTAACAAAGAGGAATCTTGAGTTGATAAAGACTTTCTAGCATCAATATTCTCTAGAACACAAACTATGGTTTATTTTGTTTTTCCTTATGATGTTTCCTCATTGCAAATTATATTTTTCTTTATATAGTAAGGGTCTAATAATGATTCTAAGTTTACCTTACATCAGGAAGATTGGTACTATCAGAATGATGTCATTGTCTTTACTTTTTTTCTGTAGCCTCTTAGAGAAGATGCCCCCCTTCACTACTTGCTCTCCAAAGCTGTCCTAATAAAGAGGGAATATGCTAATTGACCATCACACCCTCACAAAAGATGGCAGTGCCCCTGGCCAATAAGGATGAACTATGCTAATTGACTACCATGCCCTCAAAGATGGCAACACCCACAGCCACAAAATGGCAATGCCCAGTCCCCTCAGCCCTGCCAGGGTGGCAGGCATGCAGCATGGCTGGGCCCACCCCCAGCGCATGCCTCCAGAATCCCTCAGTCCCCTGAACCCTCCAGCTACCCAGGGCTGGCCTGAGGTGCAGGCAAGCCTCGGATGGTGGTTGCCCAGCTGTCCAGGGCCAACTGAGGCTTGTGCTGCTGGCAGTGGCAGCAGCAGAGGTATAATGAGGGCATCACCTTTCTCTGATCACCAGGTCACCTCCTGCTTTGGAGGGCTCTCAGACTGTGAGAGGAGGCAGGCTGGGCTGAGGGACACCCCCCTCCAGTGCATGAATTTTCATGCACTGGGCCTCTAGTCCTATATAATAGAAGGATAATATGCAAATCTACCAAACGGGTTAATGATTTATCACTATGAAGCATAATCACCACCAGGGGGCAGATGCTCAATGAGGAGCTGCCCTCTGGTGGTCAGTGTGTTCCCCTATCCACCAGGGGAGTGCCACTCAGCCAAAAGCCAGGCTCACAGCTGCCAAGTGCAGCAGCAGTGGTGGGAGCCTCACCTGCCTCTGTAGCAGCGCTAAGTACCCTTCAGGGGATGTCTACCTGCCGGCTTAGAGGCCACAGGCCTAGCTGAGGTTCCCCCCTCCAACAGTGCATGAATGTCATGCATCAAGCCTCTAGTACTATACAATGTCTGATAAAATGCAAGGTACTCAGAGGTTTGTAAAATGTCATTACCTGATTTACATTAAGTTCAATATTAAAAATAAATTCCCTTTACAATGGCTCCTTCTATTAAACCACTGAAAGTAACTGGGCAGAACTTCTGTCTGATACTTGTAAATGTCTAGGCTTAATAGATTTCTAAATAAATATTTTAAACTATTTCTACTAAAATTGATCTGATGCATTTCTGCAGCAAGAACAGTTACTCTCAGTCCAAAGATACTTCTCAGGTTATGGCAATTTGAAGAAAAGAGTTTTAACGCTAGGTCTGGAAGCTATTAGAGTGTATATGCCTTGCAATTTTTCCTTTTGAAAGTGTGAATCATGTCTCTGAATTTTAATTAGGTGTCAGAATTGATAAATATGATAGACAGATGCCTGTGTTTTCCTTTGACCATCTGTCAAATGGCCCCCATGTGAGGTCCACTAGATGGTCTGTAATTTGGGCGGGGGGGGGGGGTGAGGGAATAAATCTTTTTCTTACAAAATAGATCTCATAATTGGAGTTCTGTTTTATTGATACTATTTGAACTGAAATATAGTCACTAACATCTCCTTTCTTACTGTATAGTCTTCCTCCAAAGTTCTATATGAAAGTCAATTTTACTTCATATATTTTCTCTGACAGCCTCATCACTTTTTCTGCTTCTTGCTCTGGAGAATATATATATTTATACTCTTCTTGGCCCTCAGATTTTTCTATTAAGACAGAATCCTTTTTTGGTGGACTTACAATATGTCTAAGGTCATTAGAATCACAAGAAATTAGCTTATCACTTGCCAAAAATTAAGATAAAATTTCTCAGCAACTATAAAATGAATACATCTGTCTTACCACATTTTCAACCACTTTCTCAATGTTTGATGTCAAATGTCTCCCAGGTCTCTCATTTTAAATTATTTTAAGTTCCCAATGTTAACATCAATCCCATGACAGGTTGTCAACTGCACAGCGAGTGGGTCACATGACCAAACTGACTGAAGAAGGAAGACTAAAAATTCAACTCTACTTTAGATATTTATGCCCCTGTATAGCTAAAATGATAGGGAATAATCAGAGTCTACATGTTATGTTCATCTTATATCAAGCATTAAACATAATGGTGCTAGTCATCAACAAATACTTCTACAACGTATCTCCTAAAGAAAAAATAATAGTATTTTGCAATAACAATAATTATTTAGGTAGGGCAGATTTTATGGTTTTCCAACAAGTTAACTAAACTTCTTCTTGGGCAAAATGTTTATGTGAAAGCTGATGACTGGTCAAAACTGTGGTACTTCCAAGGCTGTATGTCAGATAGTAGACTTCAAATTTTCACAGTCTTATTCTTGGTCTTGTTAAATGGATATTTTGCAAGATGTTACTAGAAATGAACCTCATTATCCACAAAGAACCCCATAAACTTTTCTGCAAACAATGGTGATAAATGTATGTAAGACCTTTTACAATGTCAGGGAGGAGATGAGGTGATACGAATCATTGATAGGTACCTGTGGTTTTAATGTAATACCTTGAAGCACTTGCATCACATTAAGACACCTACCCACCTGCACCCCAGTCACTGTATATGCACAAATATAGAGCAGTGGAAAATCTAGAAGTAATCTCTAGATAGAAGCTAAAAAAAAGAAATATTTTTTTAAATGTTGCTCTAGAAAAGAGTGCCTGTAGGAACTTAAGCAAAATGATTCTCTTTCAGAAAAAGCAGCTTTAGGACAAAGCAGCTTTAGAAAAGAAAACAAACAAAATCCTGCTATCATTGAGATAGAACACAGTGATAAATCAAAAACCAAATGAGAAAAATATTCAGATGAAATGAACTAGCTACCTTCAAAAACCACCTTTAATATGAGGTTTAAATTAAAAATAAAAAAGCAACATTCTTTAGACTAGTGAATGTCAAATACTAGTATACATTAGAATCAGCTGAAGTTTTTTTTTTAAATATATCTTTATTGCTTTCAAAGAAGAAGGGACAGGGAAAGAGATAGAAATATCAATAATGAGAGAGAATCATTGATCTGCTGCCGCCTGCACATCCCCCACTGGAGATGGAACTCACAACCTGGACATGTGCCCTGACCTGGAATCGAGCCATGATCTTCTGGTTTATAGGTTGAAGTTCAACCACTGAATTACACTGGCTGGGGTCAGCTGAAATATTTTTAAAGACAAGCTCTTGGGTCTTTTTCCCCATGATTCTGATTTCTGCTTCACTGATTTAGTACTTATTGAGGAGAAATTCTGTTTATTATTTCTTCTTTTTCAATTATGTCATTTCTTGTTGCAAGTTATTTTAGGTTAGCATAATATGGTAATAGCTTTATTTTGAAGATTGGCATTAAAGATGGACTTTGAGAGCAAATAGGCAACTTTAGACTTAGAAACATTCCTCAGAAAATAAAGAAAGGCATTTATTTTGACAAGAACTATTTTAATGAAAGAGCTATAACATAAAGCAGCATTAGGAAATTTAATGTATTTTATGAGTTTAAAAATAACTTATTTTCATTGTGATAATTATCATTCTGCAGAAAGTTCCTTAACAACAACAACAACAACAACAAAAACATATTGAAAGGAGTTATAGACACAGGCATAAAAATAGATATCTACACATATATTCATAAACATTAAAAAAGCATATGAGCCTGGCCAGGGTTGGTTGGTAGTTAAACATCAACCTGTGAACTAAGAGGAGGTCAAGGTTCAATTTCTGGTTAGGGTGCATGCCCAGGTTGTGAGCTCAATCCCCAGTAGGGGGCTTGCAGGAGGCAACTGATCAATGATTCTCTCTCATAATTGATGTTTCTATCTCTCCTTTTCCCTTCCTCTTTGAAATCAGTAAAAAAAAAATATTTTTTTAAAAAGCATAACAAACTGCAGAAACATATTCATATGTAAACTTAAATAAAATTAAGTCATTTATGTTAAAAAAAAGTCATAAATACTTAATTTGATGCAATTTAGCCATTATTTTCTGATGCTGAAAATAACAAAATTTAGGGGAATAATTTTTTTAGGATGTCTACAAGTCTAACAAAGATATTTCATCCACTTTTAAGTCAAGAATAATATTAATAATAAATAATAAAACCATATCTAATAGGGACAGTTCCATGAGAATTACTTTCTAAAGGTCATTTCAAAAAAGACCATATTGCACAGATTGTTTTAGTTTCATTTTCATTCATTTATATATTTTTTTCTTTGTGGAGGTTATGATTGACCTTTCAGCCTCAAGAAAACTGACCAAAGAAACAAAACAGAACAAACAAATAATAATTAAAAAAAAACCGCAATCCACAACCAAAAATAAAAAGATCTTTGTCACAGGTACAACTGGAGAACCCCAGAGTGTTCCACTCACCCCCCATGATTCATAGGTGGAAAATATGTGTCATATGTGGACAAATTAATATTTCCTATTCAATTTCTTCTACCTAAAATAGATTCCTAAAATGCAAAGTAAACTATACAAAAAAGAGAAAATAACAAGAATTACACACAAAAGCTTAAAATATGTGTATATATGTGTGTATATATATTGATGTTAAAACTTACTGATTTTGTGATAGTTTAGTTTTAAGAAAAATGGCTGTAAAACAATGACTAGAAACTCAACTATATATGTTTAATAATTTCTTTCACATTTATTATCTATAAATACTAGGGACCTGGTGCATGAAACTCGTGCACTGGGGAGGGGTCCCTCAGCCCATCTTGCCCCCTCTCCTACTGATGGCTTAGGCCCGCTCCCTATTGGAGCACTCAGGCCTCCCTTTGCAGGAGTTGACTGGGCTGATCAGAGGAAGGCACCAACGCCATCACCCCACTACTGCAGCCATTGCCAGTCACCGTAGTCACCAAGGTATTTTCATGAACATGGATGGACTCCATTCCCTTCACCATGAAAAAATGACAAATTTCTTTAGGCATTTTCAAAATGTGCCATTCATAATATATGACATTTCTTTATTTTTCTTTTTATCCTCACCTGAGGATATGTTTCTATTGATTTTTTTCCCTCTTCCCTCTAATTCCAGGCTTGGCCACTTCCCAAGTATACAGCCTTGGCCCCAGGCTGTAGGCTTGAGAAGTGGACACCCTCCCCCACTCCCCCGCCCCTCCAATGACAGGCTCAAACCATTCCCAAGCCTACAGCCTCCATAACAGGCTGTAGGTTTGGGAAAAGGGCAACCCTGCCCCTTCAATCCCAGACTCGGCCCTTTCCCAATGGGCTGAGGCTTTAGGCTTGGGAAGCAGGTACCCCATCCTGCTGACCCAGGCTGGGCTCTTTCCCAAGGGGTGAAGGCTGTAGGGTTGGGAGGTGGGCACCCCTCACCCCTCTGATGGCAGTCTCGGCTCCTTCCCAAGCCTACAGCCTCTGCCCCAGGCTTTAGGCTTAGGAAGCGGGTACACTCCTGTCCTCCAAGCCTAAAGCCTCCACAGGATGACCAGCTGGGAGTGACCATATTGCCAAGGACCCAGGTATATATGTAGATTAACCGCCATCTTTATTGGGTTAGTTTGCAGACTCACTCTGATTGGCTGTTGGCATAGCACAGGTACGGTCAATTTACATGTTTCTATATTATTAGGAAATATTATAAAATATGCTATATTATGATTGATGTTACTCTTTACTGACTAAATAAAAGATAAACCAATAAACAAATAACAAATAGTAGGAATTTCTAAAAACACTGTTTTTAAATTTGTTACTCTTGGTCATATCTATTACTTAGTAAGTTTTAAATTGCTAAATAAGATAAATTCTCATAACTTTTCTAAAAGT
The DNA here is from genome assembly GCA_027563665.1 of Antrozous pallidus. Classification (NCBI taxonomy): domain Eukaryota; kingdom Metazoa; phylum Chordata; class Mammalia; order Chiroptera; family Vespertilionidae; genus Antrozous; species Antrozous pallidus. The sequence goes on along the minus strand of CM050514.1, from coordinate 26,612,889 downwards.
GACTTACTTTTCTAAAACTTATTTTCACAATTAAATATTTGATTTTCTGCCGAGACCATTTTGGCTCAGTGGATAGAGCATCGGACTGTGGCCTGGAAGGTCCCGGGTTCGATTCCGGTCGGGGGCATGTACCTTGGCTGTGGGCACATCCCCAGTAGGGGGCGTGCAAGAGGCAGCTGATCGATGTCTCTCTCTCATCGATGTTTCTGACTTTCTATCCCTCTCCCTTCCGCTCTGTAAAAAATCAATAAAATATATTTTTTTAAAAATAAATATTTGATTTTCCAACTCTCAAAAAAATTTCTATGAGAATGTTTTCCCTTTAATATATGTGGATTTTAAAAAGAATACTCAGTTATTGATCCAAGCCATCTAAGACTTTTTAAGTTTCTTGACTGTATTTGAAAACCCAACATGATTTGTAACACCACTGATCAGTATTCAAGGTAAAAATCATTCCAATCTTTAATTCCTAAAGTAGTTCATTGAATTTATTTTTAAATTATAATAGCTGTATCATCCCTTTCATGAGAATGATGGTCTCAGATATATTTCTTCCAATTTTCTTTCTAATTCTGCCAAATAACACCCTGCAGTCTTTCTCTCTCTGAAGTGGAATGACAGACTGACAGGTGTTGTCAGCAAGAAGTCTGATGACTCAGAGATGTGTTTGTCTTCTAATAGATTCAATAAGGCATAGAGGTGAGACAAAGCTGCAGCACAAACAGCTCCGGGAAGCCTTTGGCAATCCCCTTTGAAAGATGTGAAACCTCTCAAAATTCTGATTGAGGCACAGATACTGAGAACTGGTGTCATCTGCACTGGTATCATCTCCAGCCAAGATGCCTGGTGGCATGCTCTTCTCTAGAAAACAGTGACACATATCCTAATGAGGTCCCAATCTATCAGATTTCTCATACTTCCCAAAATGAAGCTGTGGTGGAGTGCTGTTTGAAAATGACAAAAGTTTGTCTTCAGGTATGCTATCTCTTATTTCCTCTGCATCTGTGAAACTGTGCTGTGAGCATCATCTCAGCAGCACAGATCTAAAGCCTGCTGTGAGTGTTTATACCCTCAGCAAGACTTCCTCCCCTCTTCCTCCAGCCCTCATTTAGTTCCCCTAAGAAAGCACTGTAGGCTGTGTGTTCATTTTCTGTAGCCCTTGGACCCTGAGTGCAGGTGAACAGAAACGGACCAATCCCATAATAAGCAACCCCCTCAATTAGTCTCACTGTCACCTGTGATAATACAAATTGTTCTTTGAGGTTCTAATCATCAGCTGTCATCCAGATAATGCCAGGTGCTTGGCAAAGCACTCGGTGGAATTTTTCATCCATCTGTCCAGTCTCAGAAATGACCTTCCATTCCTTTCCTTTGTACACATGTTATCTTTAAATGGGGCATTTGCATAACAAAGGAGTGCCTCTCACTATATTGGGAAGTTGTACAGTGGGAGAGATGACTGTGCTACCTTTGTGTTCCATAGGACATGGAAGGCTGTTGCCTTTCAGCCTTAGGCAACCAACACTCCAATGTATTTATTTCAGGGCAACAAAAGCTAATTGTTAACAAAAATACAGCTCTCTTTTATCATCTACAAATTTATTAGCAGCTGAAAAAAATCTATTCTACAAATAGATATTTGTATTGCAAATGCTTAAAGGAGTAACTAATGAGGCCATTTATTGTCCAAATTTGACTAATTACTATGCTGAGACACTGCCTAGGAGTCCCAGCATGTGCTTTGAAATTAAGCATTTTCAGTAAGTGCATCAAAGGAGTTGGAACCAAAGGCACAGCAAGAATTTCAGAAATCTGCCTGTTCATATTGATTCCAACTTGCATGGTGTTTCATAAAACTAACTACAGGAACTTTAAAATAATCCACAGGCAAATGTAAAGAAATAATAAATAGCCTCCCTATTAGAAGTAGTCTAACTAGACTGACCAGCTAATTGATCCTAAAAACTGGAATATATTTGAGAATGAAAGAGACCACTCCAAAGTATTCCAGCTTGTAGGATTAATTATATGGTCAGTCTCATTAGAATACCTTTCCTTAAACTATAGCATAAAGCTAGCCTTTGCCAGGCAAACCAAAATATATATCCTCTGTTCACTACTTCTATTTCTTCACAGGCCTTAAATAAACATTTTAAGTGATTACCTATTGAATAAAGAACACATTTCATCAAACACTTTCATGGTATTGCTCCAACCCATTTTCTTCATCAATTCACACTACAATGAACCTTTTGTCTAAGTATGACTTCCATGTGTTAACTGATGATGCTTTCCTAAAATACTCTTACTAGAGCTATAGGCTCTTAGAATGGTATCCTGCAAATTAATCTATTAAAGATAAATCACACATATAATACAAGGTTGAGTGCATGCCTTTTGATGACAAATAGCAGAGGCTTTAGACCCCTTCATGTTATGGAATAAGCAAGACAATTATGAGGAATAGTTTTGCTGTCCATTTCTCATTGCATTTTTAAAATATAATTTTAGTAATTTCAGAGAGGAAGGGAGAACGAGAAATATCAATAATGAGAAATAATCATTGCTGTACTGCCTCCTGCACACCACTTACTAGGGATGGAGCCTGCAACTTGGGCATGTGCCTTTGACCAGAATTGAACCCAGGACCCTTCAGTCCTCAAGCCGATGTTCTATCCACTGAGCCAAAACTAGGTAGGGGTATATTCTTTTTTTTTTTCTAAATCGATATCTCAAATTTCTTTCATTATTTGCAATTCAACCAACTCAATTCTATCTGGTTTATATTCTGGAGTAAGTATATTTGATAGACTTAAGTAATATCATCGTTCCTAGGAGTCCAGGTCCATTCCACACTGCTCATGAAAGTGTGGCACTTGGCTCCAGAATACACCATTGTCCAGTGAAAGGTCAAATCAGCATGGCAATCAGTGGCCCTCCTAATTTGCATGACATAACAAGCAGGGTAAAGAATATGGAGCGCTTCAAACCTCCCTCTCGTTATGAAGCCAGATAAAATTAAGTTCTTTCCACTGAACACTTTTATAAAATTTTGTGATATATATTGCTGAGTCAGAATATTCATGTTTGAGTTTGTCTCCTCCCCTAGATCTGCACCACCCCCATCTTTATAGAGATATAAATGATACAAGACATGCTTAAGTTTAAGGTATACAATGTGTTGGTACAGTTACACAGTGTACCCAGAACAGTAAAAAGGTATGCATATAATTTTGACTCCCCCACAGGTACTAATATTCATAGATGTGCTAGTCCCTTATTTAAAATTGTGTAAAACAATGCATATGGTACCCTCCACACCCTTGGATTCCCAACTGTGGATCAAAAAACTTTCAATCTGCTGCTGGTTAAATCTATGATGCAGAAACCTAGGAATATATGAGTTTGGCTGTATATGGATTGAATAAATAATCTATATATAAGTGGACTTGCATAGTTCAAACCTTTGTTGAACAAGGATCAATTGTATATTGCCAAATAATTACCATCATAGTATTATTTAAGACTGCTTTCATATCACATAATCTTAATCTCTTTTTTTGTAATGAGAACATTTGAGATGTATTTTCTCAGCAACTTCTAAATTCATAATATAGTATATTAACTATAATTACCTTGCTATACATTAGATCTCCATAACTTATTTATCTTATAACTTGAAGTTTATGCCTCTTGACCAGTATCACCCCTAGTCTCTGGTAACTATCACTTTATTCTCTGTTTCTATGAATTTGGCTTTTTAGATTTCATGTGTAAGCAATATCATAGAGTATGTGTCTTTGACTTACGTCACTTAGCATAATGCCACTGGAGTCCATTCATGTTGTCACAAATGTCTGAATTTCCTTTCCTTGGATAGATTATATAGATAGATAGCCAGATAGATGGTAGATATATATAGTAGAGATATACCTCAGATCCTCTTTATGCATTCATTCATAGATGGACTCTTAGGTTTGTTCATAATACACATGGGAGTGCATATATTGCTTTGAGATCCTATTTCCATTTTCTTTGGATATATACCCGGAAGTAGGATTGCAAGATGAAGCATGAACTTCTGAAGTTACTATTTCTTAGGCATAGCAATTTGTCATTTAGTATATGTTCAATAAATGTTTATTATGTTAAACTAACAAATTAGTAAGACAACAGTTAAATACAATGCTGCAAATGGCAACATAAGCAAGAGAAGTCAACAGTCCTGTCATTGTGATATTAAGAAATAAATCAATACTCATCTCATCTCTCATGTTTCCCTATCTCTGTCACTCTTATGCCAGCCAGAGGGACAGAAGGAATGGATGTGTGTTAAGTAAAACTGTTCACAGGATATTAGTGAAGGCACAGAAGTGAAAATTATGATAGCACAAATCATATGTGTTTAAAGATACATGTGTTAAATAAATTTAAAGTTTTAGCCTAGTTTTGGAGGAAAATCACTTAAATTTAATTCAATCAACACAATAACAGGATTGGCAAACTCCACTATAACTGTACAAAAGGTCAGGAAAATACAGGTGAGTAATGAGCAGAAGCAAACAATAACTCAGTCTTTTATCAATCTTAGTGCCATTTCAAATTTCAGTAAGTATTGGTTTATACAATGTTATGAAAACATATATATATATATATATTAATATCTTCTTTAAAAAATACTTTGCAAAAACAAACTATTGTCACCATATAACTGAAAATTCAAGAAATGCCAAGGACTGAGAAGTCATTACAGGAATGCACAAGGGAAATAAATTGAGGTCAGGGTTATCCCGACTCTGTGACTTATCATAGGATTAACATAGAATTCAATTGGCAGCATATCAAAAGCTACATTTTGCCTTTAGAAATATACAATTATTCTTGCAGCTTCCTGGCATCGCTAACTGTGGTCTTTGCAAGTAAAATGGAGACAAACTTTCTCTCACCAAAATTTTAATAGAGTTTAAACTCTTTAGCCATCCCTTCCTTCATTAAGATTTGATGATATCAGAGACCACTATGCACATTTAATGTGATTGGATCCCTTTACTTTTACCCTTCAGTTCCTAAGAAATGCTTTTAAAGGGTTATTGAATTTGCATTATCCCAAGTGAAAATCACACTGGTTATTTGAGAACACAATTTGTTTGTATATCTCTCTATTACAAAACTAAACTTTGGAACCAGAGACACAAGTAAAAAAAAAATCACTACATACACATGGTTAAAAGGGTGGGGATAATGAGAATAAAAGTGACCCACTGAACGAAGGAAAACTCCATTGTGGAATGTTTTAGTATTAATAAAATACAGAGGACTCACTAATCAGGATTATTTTATTTTCACTACAAGCAGTTAAATTTTTAAAAAAATCTATAAGTGATGTGTTAAAGCATTGTAAAGCCTTTTTTTCTTGTAGGTTGAAGAATGAGTTAAGATTTTCAGCTAGGGAAATTTTGTTGTATGAAATCTCTGATTCATGGTAAAAAGTACGGACTGTATTTTCCCAATGAACTTTTGTCTTGCTCTAAGCTGAAAAAAGAAATGAACACATCACTGAGCAAGGGATAGAAGGAGCATGATAAATGCAGAAAAATTCTTTTTTCTTCCAATGCATTGCAGATATTGTTTAACAGTTTGTACAAAAATAAAATGTGACCCCTCATAAAACAGCCAAGGTCAGTGAGTATTGGACATGCAAGTTAAAGTTCCCTGAGGCCTACTCAATCCTTTATAACATTTTCTCCTTCTTCCTAAAAAGAATAAGACCTTCACTGAGGGTTGTAGATTTCAATTGAGTCTCTCACAACTTGCTATTTTTTGTTACATGCATTTCATTCAAAAGTGTTATTAAAGCACATTTAAAAATAATACAAATCATATGATAAACTAAGGACATCTCATGCTAAACAAAAAATTGTTTATTACTATATATATATAATCCTCCCCATAATTTTTAAATCTTTTCTTGAAGTTAAGCCCCATGAGGAAGATTTACAGATTTGAAGGTCTCTTCTTGCTTGAAATTTACATTTACCAATAAATAATTTGAGTTCCAAATGGGCCTCAGACCCAGTATTTCACATTGGTTTATAAACTATTAGTTTATATCTGAGGAGATAAGCTGGTTTATTTCTTTTTAAATTTAGTCTTGGATAAAATGTGAATAGAAGAGAATGAAAGACTCTGAGAACTAAGAAATATCCACTGTGATTCTTGCAGGGCCTTGTCCCCTGTGGCTGTTCCTTTCTCCCCTCCTCCGACCAGAATATGACCTTAACCTGGAACTCACCCTCACTGGTGTCCTTGATAAAACTCAAAGAGCACACAGACACCAGGGGCTGAGGGAATGAACGGGAGAGGGAAGAGGGGGGTAAAGGAGAGAGGGATAAGGACACATATGCAATACCTTAATAATTTTTTTTAATTGTTTCAAAATGAAACAAAACAAAACTCAAAGAGCTGTTAATCAGCAAAAACAATTCCTTCCTTTTTTGAGTACCATCCCTGACCAACTAGCCTCTCTTCACCTGGCTTTCTCCTATCGAAGCCCTAAAAAGTAACCAGCCATGTTTCCTCAATTTAGACCTTGAGCTACTTTGAAACTTTCTTATGCCTGTCTTTTTCCAAATAAAGGTTTATCCTAACAGTGCTGTTTGATTTTCTTCCACAAGAATATCATTCATTTCAAGCTAGAGTACTAGTATGTATGCTCAGTTTATAAGTACATGAGGTCTTAACCTCAATGAGGAAGGTAATACAAGCAAATGTTTTCCTTTTTTTTTTCTCATTCTATGGCTATGAAGTCCCAAATAATTAGTATAAAGTATATGTATAAATTATAAAGTGAGGGGGAAAAAACAAAGTTTATATATTTTTCCTTTTTATTTTTTGTTATTCATAAAGAATATCTTCTTAGATTATATATTACTTTGAGTATTTTTAAATAATTTGAGTGAATGTCAGTTCTTTTAGTTCTAGGGACAACCATTTGAGAATAAATCACTCTTGCCGAAACTGGTTTGGCTCAGTGGATAGAGCATTGGCCTGCGGACTGAAAGGTCCCAGGTTCCAGTCAAGGGTGTGTATCTTGGTTGTGGGCACATCCCATGTAGGGGGTGGGCAAGAGTCAGCTGATGTTTCTCTCTCATCGATGTTTCTGACTTTCTATCCCACTCCCTTCCTCTCCGTAAAAAAATCAATAACATATATTAAAAAAAGAGAATAAATCACTCTTTAAAGGCAGCTGGCCTTTATAAGACCTCCTCATGAAGAGGAAGAGCACCTCAGGTGGCAGATAAGCCTTTGCTGTTCATCCAGAGACACTCGGAGCCAATCCAGAGACTCACTGCATTCATTGGCAGCCATATTTCTTCACTGACAAAGGAGAAGCTGAGCCTTCTGGATTCTGCTTGGCCCACCTCAGTGTCTACACTAGGAAGCTGATTACCAGGCTTTCTGTAATACTGCTACTGGTATCAAAACCCCTGGTATCCCAGAAGGTATTCCCCGGATCAACAGCACAGCCAGCTGCATTACTAACCTCACACTCTGTTCCCTGAGCACCTAGAAATAAGACCGCCACCACACTGTACGTGTGTATTTCTGAGGTGACTGTTTATTAGCTATTTTTCCAGTTACTAAACCCAGCAGGTCTTGATCATGGTCCAAAATATAAAGTTCCGCACTGGCTGGTGTTGCTCAGTAGCTGGATCATTATCCTGTGGGTTCTATTCAATTCCTAGTCAAGGCAGGTTCGATCCCCAGCCAGGGCATATACAGGAAGCAACCAACTGATGTTTCTCTTATCTCTCTCTCCCCCTCCCTCCTTCCCTCCCTTCCTCACTTGCTAAAATAAAATCAATAAAAATTAAATCAAAAACAAAATATAAACTTCTCCAGTCATTTGTCTTTTCCTGAGTTTTTCTCCTCAAGCTAATTTGTACTTCCTTCTCCCTATCCCAATTCTCATTTCTTCTAAACTTTTTACTATATTTCCCAAAACATCCTTTTGGCTGTAGAAGTCTTATATTTAAAAGAATAATGTTAAAAAGAAAAACATCCTTTTGGCTGTAGAAGTCTTATATTTAAAAGAATAATGTTAAAAAGAAAAAAGTATTTTACCTTGACCACTCTACTAAGAATCCCTCCCACCTTCTTGCCCTAACTGAATCCTGGTCCCTTCCTGGGGCCACTGATTTTTACAGAGCTTCTCAGAGTGATAGCTTTTTATACTGCATGACTCATGCTCAAAGAGATGGTCAGCATCCTATTCTCCTGAGTGTTTCTTTCAGGCTCTTCCCACATCACATTCATGTTAAAATCTTCTTCCTTTGACACTGAGGCCAGACTGAACTCCACCTTGTCCTGTCACTACTGACCTTCTGGTCACGGCTTCTCTCTCAGAGATAAAATTTTAGTTCTAGCTCCTGGTTTCCTCTCTATCACAGTCCTACTATTCATTCAGAGATGATCCATTGGGCTGCACTTTAATTTAGCTTCTTAAATGTCTCACTTCCTCCATTCCTCTTTAGTCAGCCAATTTCATGGCCATATCAAAGCACTTTTGCTAATTCTACATTGTTCAATTTCTGGAAAGTTAAAAAAAAAAAAAAAACAATGCCACTTTCCAAAAAAAAAAAAAAACAAAAAAAACACACACACACAAAAAAAACAACTATCTGCTATCCTCATTTGAGGCTTCCTTATAGTCACTACAGAAGACCTCTTCTTTCACCACACAGGGACCCCAAGTTTTTTATTCCTTGCATGTTCTCTCAATCTTTCAGAACCTTCCTGCCTCCCCTACAGCCTCATCAATTTCATGGTATGTTATTTCAATCCATTTTTTCTATGTCAACAACTGCACCCTTGTATTTCTCTCAGCTACCCAGCAAAATCCAATTTTGAATCACTCCATCATTCAGTATTTATGTACCTGCGCGTGGGATGTTCAGCAATTCTTATAAGGAAAAGAACCACAATGCTACAGATTAATGTCCTATAAAATGACAGGCACCTTTAATCAAATTCTTTAAACCAGGATATAGAAATATACAGTACACTGGGTGTATATAACTAGACTTTACAAGAAGTAATAATAAAAAAGATGTAAGCAAAAATAATTTGTTTTAAGGCAAACATTGTCTATGTCTTCAACACTCATATGGATTGTGTTCTAAATTTCACCTGTTTGAGAAATCTTATGATTTCTTAATAGCTTTTATGTCACTCACAAAACAAATATGTATCAATCACCAAAGATTATACCATGCTGTACTCTATGAGGATATTTTCCAACTCTAAATGAGGCAAAGTATCCTTAGTGATAGACCAGGATGTTATAAACATTTACTCTTTTGTTCTTCCTTGAACAATTTCTGTTATGATTTAACCCAGCAAAGAGGGCATTGGGACCCAGGTTGGTATGTTTGACATACATATAAATTTGGTAGTGGGTAGAGTAATATCATTTTTATTTAAAAACCTATTCTCTCCCTTTCTCAGACAATTTTGAATAAATGCTTTCAATAAATACTCTAAGGAAGTATTTATTTGCCCCCTCCTTCTCCAGATAATTTTAATAAATATTCTTGAGGAAAATTTTCTATAAATGTAATGAAAGCATCAAGATAAACACTGACTTTAAAATGATGATTCTGCCTACTCCCCATATATTTTAATACAATAAATTATTTTTATATTCTTAATTCTCCCCTCTCATACTTATCAATACCTGAAAAGAAACCATCTTTGAATAGGTAAAGTATGTTCAAGGGCTCATACCTCTTTTACATGTAATTGCGTTATTTTCCAAAAGTATCAATTCTTTCTAAACATATTAGATAAGAATTAAGGATAAAATTACTATATAATTTTTTTTCTATTCAATGCAGTTGAGACCCACTTTATCAAATGAAATCATTCAGAAATCTAATTATTGCCAATCTTCATAAATATTATAAACCCATCCTAAAAAATGCATCTGGCTATAGATTTATACATATATTTTTAAACAGTATAAAATTAAGATTTGCACAAGGAGCATATATTCCACTTGCTGAGAAGAGCTAAAGAAAAGGAAAGTAGATAGTCTGTTAGGCAGTGTAGAATATCTGTATCTGTGAAATTTTACTTAAATATATCAATCAAATATGGGAATGTGCTGACATTAGTAAAATTATCAGGAGAACACATTTATAGATGCTCAATATGTCTAAATATTTTATACTTTTAAAAAAAGCACATAAATATTCCCCTGGCCAATTTTTCTCAATTGTTGGAGCTTTGGCATGAAGACTGAAGGTCCTTGAGTTTGATTCCAGGTCAAGGGCACACACCTTGGTTGCAGGCTCCATCCCTAGACCCCAGATCAAGGGACATCCTAGTGGTAACCAATTGATGTGGCTCTCTCACATCAATGTCTCTCTCTCCCCTTCCTCTACTCTGTGTAAAAATCAATGGAGAAATATTTTCAGGTAAGAATTAAAAAGAAAATATTTTAGCTATCAGGAACAAGGCATAAAATTACAGATGTCAATGTATTTGAACAGATGCCTAATGAATCAAACATACTGAAAGATGAGAAGCTCCTCATAGTTTTCTGCATTAGACAATAATACCATAAATAGTTAGAATACAAGTGTGAAAAATACATATAGTAAATATAAGTAAAAAAAATTGAGAAGAACAGTGCTTTGAGGGGGATACACTCAATATAGCTGTCACATTTCAGTTCCAGGTGACTGCTGTGGTGCAATATGGCTCTGTTATCATTGTAATTAGCTACTTAATATTAATAGCAGAAAGAGAGCCAAGGGGAGGCCAGACATTGTAAGCATGATCATCTGAGCAGCTTCACCAGGAAGTTACCATTTCACCCTCCCCAGGGAATCATTGGTCCATTCCCAACAGATCACTTAGGGAAGGGATCAAATAAAGGGGGAGATGGGCACATGCACACGGAAGTCAGGGTGCCATAGGAGAGGTACTTGTCTGTCAGTCTAGCCTGGGAAACAATGGATTGGCTAAGAGGGTGGAGTCACTGCAAACGCATAAAATCTTGGGAGGGTAACATCCCCAGACAAAGAGTTTCCTCTCGCTTCTTTTGCTCCTTTGGTCCATGACCTTCACTCGCCTGTGTGCTCACCTGTTCTCTCTCCATGGTCATGCGGCCTTAAGCACCCTCATGGCCCAGGGCCATGCTGACCTCATACACAATGGCCTGCAGCTGGATACACAAGCTAAACCAGCCTAATACTGAAATGGAATGTGCTTTAACATGGAGCAGAAATTCTAGGCAGTGCCCTTAATCCTGGCCCTGCCAAAGTCAAGATTGGACTTCTTCCAGGGCAACATGGACAAAGAAGGAACCTCCTTAACAGTTTTAGAGACCCTTATGCTCTAATTCTTCATTTTAAGTAATTGCTGGAACTCAAATATTTAGGTTAATGTAATGAGCTTTACCTAGTTATAAAATAAATATTTACTGTTAGAAATTATAGTAATTCACGAAATATGGCTTTTATGGTGTATGATTTTTCAAGCATGCCTTGGGAGCAAACACACTTCATCTACATGGGTCCTTGTCATAAAACGCTGCCCTTCATTTCCTGTGAAATCACCTTAATTCACTGCACCAAATTTTAAACTAAAAATATTCTATTTATTTTGCACCTATATTTCTGATCAAATTTTTATACAAAAGTGATAACATTTTCAAGTCTAAAATTTAAATAATCTTATAACACATTTAAATAGTATTAAATACTATGAATGGTTTTAAGGAAAACTACCTGGACTAAACATTTCACTTATTATCAATGTTACAACCTAGACTTATTGACCTAAAGTGCTTAGTGTAAGTGTTTAAAATTTTCACATAGATCTGGCTCTTACACCCTACAGGAAACACTCGAAGACAGAATTTGTTCCTTCACTTGGGCTGGAGCCACAGAGACAATGAGACAGAATCTTGTACAAATTGATCTGATTTCATCACTGCTGTCATTGGATCTGTGCTCTGGTTGGCAATAGAATGTGAAGCATACTCTTCATGTTGCCATACTTGAGGGCAGCATTGGATTGAATGATCCACATGGAATTTATTCAAAAAGCTTTCAGTAGAATTATGAAAGTCTGCGGGTGATTAACCTCAGCCCGCATTTCCACATCTTGAGAGCTTACTTTTGATGCTTTGGTTATGGCTAATATCTCTTTGTCAGTAGTTTCTATGAAAAAACCTGCCCCCCACTTAGCTCTATTATACTCAAACAGGCCTCAGCGCCCAGGGGAGATTTTTTTCTGAATAAATGCTGATGGGGGGAAAATGACTTTTTTGACACTTTCATTTGAAAGTTATTTTTCCCCATATTGTGAAAAGCATTACTTAGATATTAGCATTATATTCCCCTCTATTCCCTTAGAAAATGTTTTTGTCACTTTATCTTGCTTAAAAATAATTTCACCAAGAGCTCTGTCTAGATTAGGCAAGGAATTCCCTAAATGTTAAACAATCTTTTGAAATATCTTACTTCTTTTAAAAATGTGTACCTCCTAATCTCCAAATTACTGGATCTCTCCCTTATCATTAGGGACTGCTTCTTTTATAACTTGCATGCTTCACTCCTCAACACTGTTTTCCAATTTGTAAGTTCTATATTTTATTTTTATTGTATCTAGAATATTCTGGGGTTAAAAATAAGTAATATATAAATCAATGCATATTTAAAAGCCATTGCTGAATATATGAGCCATATCTTTGTCTCTAAGCATGTAAATTCTTGGTAGTAAATTTGTGAAATGATCCATGAAAAACAGGAAGAGAGCGGAGGAGGGGAGAGAGAAAGAGAGAGGGAGAGAAGAGAAAAGAGAGAGAATGTTTACTGAGAGCAACACCAGCAAATACCAACCAAACCCCTGGTCTGACATCTGCGTTCCAGCTCCAGACTGCAGAGGTCTGCTGAATGAAGTGGTAGAATCAGTGCTGTGGCCATCTGCACCAATTTACTGAGCACTAATGTTCCTGCCGCAGCTGATAGTTGAGACCTCTGCAGCAAGATAAAGTGCTTAGAAATTCTATTTGCCATTTCCTGGGAAGGGGTAGGAAATACTGATTAAGGCTAAAACGTAAGTGCTCATTCAATTCAAAGCAACAGAGACATCAAGATAACATATTTTCAACTAAAGAAGAAAGGGGCTGATGATGCATCAGATATAACTATAATTATGAACAGTTGTTATCTTCTTAATTGGGTGAATGAGAAAAGCTCTTTAGTTATGGGCATGCAACTGGCACGGTCAACAATGTTCATTATGTACACTGATGTCTGACGAGCAGTTTTCATACTCATTGCTTTTGCCATGTCTAAATGTACTCACCTTTATTCACTCAACAACTAAAACACACCAGCCTTCATTTGTCATGATGAGAAGTGGAAAATGAAGAAGATGGAGTTTTCCTTAAAACCTAGGACAAATTTTGATCAGCTAATGAAGGCACACACACAAAGTCATCTTGTGTTAGTTCCTGAAGCCACACATTTCTGAGTTCACATGTACTAACACAGTTCATGCAAAAATGCTCACCTTAATTTTGGTGCCAATGGATGAAGAATCATCTATGTATACCAAAATATTTCAGTTAACTCAATTTGCAGGGATGTCAGATTATTAGGTATAACAGCTGAGACAAATATACTTTGGCATCATGGAAGCAATCACAGCCAATGGAGCAACTGCCTTTGGAAACTGGACTGAGACTGGTGATCTAGGGAGAGCACTGGTATTTTCATAGTCCTGGACACTGGTCTTCATTTTCTCTGAAATTAACTGGATACTCCTAAGCCACTGTCACATAGTGCACTGTGCAGCACAGTTGCCTGTGTCTGCCATCCCACATTGTGTGTGGGGGTGTTTTTTTTTAATATATATGCTATCTTTTTGTAACAAACTAATTAGAATTTTATTCATTAAAAAATCTACCATACAGTCAGAAAAAAAGTGCAACCTTCAGATAGGATGAAGGCATTTGTCCCAATGCACTGCTACATGGAAAAATACTAGGTTAAGATTTAGCTTACTGGTACTCCTCAGATAATGCACTGCAGCAAAATCAGAAGGAATTTATGGCTGCCAAGGTGCAGTTATAGTGACAGATATAGATACTGCAATCTGGTTTCCTTCTAATTGTTCTGTCATTCAAAACATCTGTATGAAGATTAAGAAATGAAAATAAAGGCAATATTTAAGTATGGGTAAAGCTGAGATATAAAATGAAAAGCAACCTTATTCCCCCGTTGACTGTTTCCTACTTTCTTGCCTTTGTATCTGTGAATTTCAATAGTGTGCTAAGTACAACTATGCTGTGCTATGATAATAGAGGCTTTCAAAATACCACGGACTAGAACATGAGCTGAGCCTCCATGTTTTATGATGCTATTTCCCCAGGCAGCCAACTTGCTTCACCTCATCTCGCCCCAGCTCTTGCAATAGAAGGAAATATTAAGAGTTCCATCATTGCCTGAGAGGTGAAATACATCTCTGAAGTCTCCATAAAGGCAGGAATGGAAATATTATAAAAACTTCACCAGGGAATTAAAAACACATTCCGTATTTGTTTTTCAGGTTTAAGAGCAAATGCCTGAGAGTCTGTTCAGAGAATAAGTTTCAATAAAACATTATCATGCAATGGCTTCAGATATAATAGGAAAGTCGTTATTTTTCCCAATCTTAACTTGTGAAGCAAAAAAAAAAATGTGACATACAAATAAAAGATAAAGAATAGCTGAACCTAAAACTAAATTGTTAATGTATAGACTTCTTTATTTAATATCCTAAAAAATAAAGTTCTCTTGACCAGCATGTATACTAAAGCGTGGTGTGATAGTTGTAAAGTACGTGGGTAATTGGTATCCTAAATCAATAGCTTAAGACCATTAAAATTAGTACCTATTTTTCAATTTCATGCAAAACTTCAAAGTTTTAAAATTAGAACAACAAACATTTTATGCCACATCCTAAGATCCATGAGGATAAAAACATTTTTGTATTTGCCACTGATAATGATGAATACTCAAAACAGTTTATCATACAAAGCAAGTGCTGAAATATATTTCTTAAATAAATAAAAAAATAATTATTTTCAGAAATAAAAAGGACAAAAAGGTAGCATTTCTAGAATCTCTATGCTGCCCAGCCCATTATTTTTTTCACTTTATAAAGTAAATCTTCACAATTTCTTTTGTATGATTTTTATTGTTAGTTATATTTCACAGGATCATAGTTCTCCTTAAATTGATGATCTGCTACTATGGGTTGTTTTCCCACAAATTCATATGTTAAAGTCTTAACTCCCAGCACCTCAGAATATGATCTTATTTGAAGATAGAGTCTTCATAGAGGCAATCAAGGGACACTGTCATTAGGGTGGGCTTTGAGTGAACATGCCTAGGGGCCTCATGAAAAGGGCCACCATGCACATGAAGGCAGAGATCAGGGCAATGCTTGTACCAGCCAAGGGAAACCAGAGATTGCCAGTAAACCACCAGAGGTTAGGGGAGAGGCATGAAACAGGTCCTTCCTCACAGCCTCAGAAGGAACCAACCCTGCAGACAACTGGATCTTGGTTGAGTCTCATGAATCGTGAGACAACAAATTTCTGCTGTGTAAGTCATTCAGTTCGTGGTACTTTGTTACAGCAGATATAGCAAACTAACATATGCATAAGGTTTGTTTGGTGGTTATTTCATAGGAAATGTAATAATTACTCATAGCATGCCATAAATATTACACCATTTTATTTAATAAGAAAATGCATTTTATTTAAAAACATTGTTATCATTTTCAAAACAAAGCTTATAAGCTGGAATTTCTTCCATATTTAATGGAGATTTAATTAATTGAAAGGTTCTCTAGTTAATTTTTGAGACCTTTAATGAATAAATATAATATTTTTACAGTTTACAATGAATATTAGCTTATACATCAAATTTACATGTATAAGAAAAGAATTCCTCAAGAACACTTTTAAAATGCTCTGGGTAGCCAGGTAACTCAGTTAGTTGGAACATTGTCCCCTACACCAAAAAGATTCCTGATCACAACACATACTCAGGTTGTGAGTTCAATCCCCCATCAAGATGGGTACCGGAGGCTGCAGATCGATGTTTCTCCCTCACATTGATTCTTTCCCTCTCTCTTTCTCTCTCTATGTCAAAACAATACAAAAATTAAAAATCTGATTAGTTTTGGAAGTCTAGCTACTAGATAGAAAGCTTGCTCATGAGTTTCATTTATTTTTTAAATTACATGTAGTCAAACACAGAATAAGAGTCTTCCATAAACTAGCAAAGAATAATATAAGCATAAAATAAGTATAAAAATAACTATAGCTTACATTTAAAAAGGATTCTCAATTTATTAAAAATGGTTTACAACTTCATCAAAACTCACAGTAACTATATGGGACAGTATCTTAGGCAAAAATTTTGTCAACTGACCAAGACTAGGAGGAACAGGTATTTGTCTATGGCAGTGGTCGGCAAATTTTGGCTTGCGAGCCGCATGCAGCTCTGGCCCCTTGAGTGGGCTCTTCCACAAAATACCATGGGCTAGGTGAGTCTATTTTGAAGAATTGGTGTTAGGAGAAGTTTAAGTTTAAAAAATTGGGCTCTCAAAAGAAATTTCAATCATTGTACTGTTAATATTTGGCTCTGTTGACTAATGAGTTTGCCGACCACTGTCTATGGGACAGAGTTTTGAAAGATCTGGGTAAAATATACAATGTCCTCTACTACTACTATTGTGCATATGTACTCCTTGAAAATAATCACCCTAGAACTTTAAATCAAATCCTGCCCTGAAGCCTTTTAATGGAACTTGGCAGAAATATGTGTCTTTACTTTTAAATTTTAATTCTTCAAATTAACTACAATTGGAAAATGTTTGCTTATTTTGCTTAATGGTCTCACAAGCTCAGCACAATCTTCTTAGAGCACAAACTTAACTTTCTGCATTTCTTTCTGCTCTGCTATGCAATGCTTTGATAATGTTATTTAACCTTTAAAATGCCTCTTTTAAAACTGTTCATTGTGTGTGTGTGTGTGTGTGTGTGTGTGTGTGTGTGTGTGCTGGATATCTCACCCATGCTCAGTAAAACTTGCCTACAAATTTGTAGTAGCTATGGTTAATCATAATTTAAATGTCCAATCCTGGACATGTAACAACCTTAAGTTAAAATGAGTAAGTTTAAAATGTGAGTGTTCACTTATAAAGTTGAAGTGAAGAATTCAATTGCATGTTTTCAGAAATTTTATTTTAAAAATCCTTTATCTTTGCAATTATTCTTCCTTTGTCATTAATAACTTTGAGAAATATTTGGGAGTCCAATTCAGATGACCTAGCATAATTAACAGTACTCCTGGTTCAAAAGCATTTTCCTAACTCTTTATTTTCATTTGTTAACTCAAAGATTTGAAGCTATTGCTCACATTTGCCTTTTAAGTGGTGTTATTTAATATTTAAATGTAATACTGCATGTTAACAAGGACCACATAATGTTCTTGGTAACCTTTTGTATAACATAAACTGTTTCCAGTAATGAAAATTTAAATTTCCTTTCATCTCAATTGAAATGAAAATCAAAGCCCTAGCAGTTTTGGCTCAGTGGATAGAACATTGGCTTAGAGAGTGGAGAGTTCCGGGTTCGATTCTGCTCTAGAGCACATACCTCTGTTGCAGGCTTGTTCTCTGGCCCTGGTTGGGGCACATGCAGGAGGCAACCATTCAATGTGTCTCTCTCACATTGATGTTTCTCTCTATATACCTCTCCCTGTCCTTTCCAATGAAAAAATATTCTGGGGTAAGAATTTTAAAAAGAAAAGAAAATATAAGAAAGAATGGAAAAGTTTATTATCCAAAATAGACCTGAATCAGCATGTTTTCTGATGATCGCCTGCAATAAATGCATATACTAATGAAAATCAAAAACTCCAGAATGCCCAGATATTGTCCTCTGTGCTGGTGAATAGTTTTCTCCTAATCTAAATATCTACAGTAATAAAAGAGAAAGATGCAAATTCACTGTACCGTCACAATGCTCACCAGCCAATCAGGAATAAGTATGCAAATTAACCCAACAAAGATGAAGGGTTAACTTGCATATACAGTCCCAGAGTGGTTGAGGCCAGGGCGGGGCACAGGTGTTTCACACTGCCCCAGCAGCTCTGGGCCTCTGGGCAGCAGAAAGGTGGCTTCAGGCCAGAGCAAGTTGGAAAGGTGGCTCTGGCAGGAGCAAAGGTGGTATCAGCAGCCAGGGGAAGGAAGACCCATTCTTGCATGAATCTTTATGCATCAGGTCTCTATTATACATCATATTAGGCAGAAGTTCACGCTCAGTCACTGATGCAGTATAACTGTAACTGACTATACAAAACGTATTTCAGAGATAAATAGTGTCTACGGAGAACTTTGCAGCAGCATCATTATTAAAATAGCTACAAAATACCCAAATTTGCTTTATGGTGAACACTCTGATAAGAAAACCCTCTCTATAGCTTGGGAGCTTTCTCCATGCTGCCTCTCACAGTATTAGTGGTTTTGGTCACAATGGATAGCAAGCTTACTACCACCACAACATAACCCTTTAGATGATTTTGTGGTCATTTTACCTGATATTGCATAGAAAAATGAGAATTGGACCAAATATCAAGTAGAAAAATGAGAAGCTCTTAGGACTCCTTTCTTTCTTTTCTTTTTGTTTACTTTTTTCCTTCCTGACATTAATGCCTCCCTATGTACGAGGAACTTATTTTATATTTAACATTAGTAAGCATATGACTAAACCTATCAGAGGCCAGTATATAACAGAATTAGAAGTAGAAAGCAATAAAAAATATAAGTGAAAAAACTCTTAGTTTATGTACCAAAAGATACAGTTGTTTTTGTATTCAGAAAGATGCATTCAAATTTCTAAACTTCCCACTTGCGAACTCCTTAAACTGCCTTGAGTAGACAATCTCTTGCAGTTTTAGTGATTACCATAAATTTATTGAAGTAAATGAAGACATTCTCTACCAAAGAATAATGTTTAATTAGGAGTTTTTCACTCTGGAAATATTCCCAATTCACTGTTAAGGGAATTTCCTGCCTTCAAAATGTAATACTGCTTTGATTTTCAGCCAGCTAGTTGCTCCCATATTAACATTAATGAATTTGAGATCAGTTTTGCACCTGTAAAATCAATAAAAAGCATAAATGGATTTCCATAAGAAGACTATAAGAACACTATGCCATATAAAAGATGTCTGAAGACACTGTCTAAAGATTAAAATATGTCAAATGTTAATTTATTATCCTGTATAAAGTAGGCATTCATAGTCTTACTGTTCTTGTTAATAATGTTGCTCATTACAATATTAAGATCTTTCTTTGAATGTTACAGAACCTGTGTACAATATATACTTTATAAAACATAAGGCACTTTCAAAGTACAGACAACTACAAACTAATTCAATAGAAAAACAAAAACTCATTACTTTGGGCCAAATCTCAGGGCTTGCACATGCTAACTCTGAATTATTTTCTTAAATGCCTTTCTAATGCTTACTAAAAAACCTAACTTAGAGTCTGTTTGATAAATTTATTTTTTAATCACATCACATGAACTTGGATAATACATAACAAATGTTTGAAATTTTGTATCAGTTTAAAAGTCACACACTGATTATTCTTAATTTTTTTTTTACTTACTGCTTTTAAAAATGTTATTGACTTTAGAAACATGGAACCTTTACACTGAAGATAAAGCAACATGGGAAGGGCTTGTTCATAAGGAAATGCCTAGAGAGAATATACAGATGGCATGATTTCATTTTATTCAGATTTAGTGAGCTGCCTAAACAGCATAAAAATCAGGTACACACAGATCTACTAGGAAGAAGTCAAGGAGAAACACGGACGTAGTTAGCCTTTGAAATTGTTCAAAGATGATCATAAGAAATTGATAACAATTTGAAAGTAGGTCTTGAAATATCATATCTTCATTAGCATTTTAAATAGAAACCTCCTATTCCTCCACAGTCATCCCATTAAGGGGGGACTACTTCTCGGAAAGAAATAGGCTTCAATGTAAACTGGGATGGGAAGGAAGGTCGAGGTGACCTCTCAAAATTGCTTCCTAAACTAAAAAGTCAGCTCAACTCTGGAATAAAAATATTTACTGCTTGCATCTTGTTAGCTTAATTGTTTCTTCTTTATTCCAGATAAGCAACAGAGCTCCTTTCTCTCTCTTTTTTCATTAGTGAGTTTCAGAACTTCCAAGTTCCCATTTTATTGCTTATTAAATGTTTGTCAAATGGGGAACTTGCTGGGGCCTGTTAATTGGTATGGCTTCCCATATCCTGTCACATTGACTTGGCCAGAAACGGAACAAAATAAAGATCTGCTAATTAGTGTGTGAGTCTGTTACAAGTGATTTCGAGATGCAAATGTGCACAGAAAATGCTGCAAATGCTTTCATTCTCTTTGCCTGTTTCTAAAAATCTTGGTTCTAAAACCTATGCTTAATAGACTCCAGTAGCAAAAGTGGTTATAGTAGTTTCATGAAGTTTTGTCTAATTGGTGAGGTTAAATACACAGAGGATAAAATTGAGAAGAAATTATATGATATAGAAAATGTAGTAATTTAAGCAGAATTACTCAGATATAACATTCTAAAACCATAGCTACATAAGGTGAATTCAAAAGCAATTAAGTGAAAAGAAGAGGAATAAAAAGCATTTCTGAGAACTGCGCAAACAATAATAATAAATTGGGGAAAAAACTTAATAATTGATTTAATCCTCACATTTCTCTGAAGAGATATGATGAAATTTATGCTAATGCAGCAGAATGTAACGCAGAGATCTCTGTTTCGATTCTCTCTGACTAATATTTGCAGCTTCTCTGGGATCGAGATTCCCAAAATTCTAGCCTTTGGCAGCTAGTAAGACAGTCATGGTGGACATCAGTGTGTTGGAGAATCTAACTTCTCATAAATCATTTTCTTTTATTTGAAATAGAAGTATCTTTTTTATCTTTCTTCTAGAGTAAACAATGAATGTAATCTGCCATGCCTTTTTAAAACTGGAATCTGGAAAGAAAAAGGCAACAAGAAAAACCATTGCCTATATGCCTAAATGCCTATATTAATTAACTAGTGGCCCAGTGCATGAAATTCGTGTATGGGAGAGTATCCCTCAGTCCGGCCTGCACCCTCTCCAATCTGGGACCTCCTCGAGGGATGTCCAACTGCCGGGGGATGTCCCTGCGGGATCGGGCCTAAACTGGCAGTTGGACATTCCTCTGGAAATCCGGGACCACTGGCTCCTAACCACTCACCAGTCTGCCTGGCCAAATACCCCTAACCATTCTACCTGCTGACCTACCAGCCCCCAACAGCCCTTCCTGCTGGCCTGAACACCCCAAAATGCCTTCCCCTGCCAGCCTCATTACTCCAACTGCCCTCCCCTGCCAGCCTCATGGTCCCCACCAATCCTCCCCAGCCAGCCTCACGGCCCCCAACTGCCCTTCTTGGCCAGAGGCCCTCCACGGCTGAGGTGGAATGTTTGCCTCATTATTTCAGTATTCCACCAGGCCACTCATGCTGCCTGCTTTCAGTGGCCGCCCTGGGACTGGGGGACTCCAGCAGGGCTGAGAGGATTGGGAACCTCCATCTTGTGGCTATGAGTGCCACCATCTTTGTGGCAGAGTGACAGTCAATTTGCATATTCCCTTTTTATTAGATTGGATTTTTTTTTATGAACATCAAAATTCAGTGAGGATAAGTAACTTATACAAAAGTCCCACAGTATAGAAATTTATATCTGCATCAGCCAAACTCCAGTCATGGGAGCTCATTTTATTAAGAACTTATTATAAGCCAAGTGATGTTCTAAGAGCTTTACACATATAAACACATTAAATTTACACCACACTCCAATGAGGTAAAAAAAATCATTGCCTCCATTCCAAAGGTGAGAAATTGGAGATACATAAAGATGGTACTTTGCTCACCACTGTACATCTAATAGGGGACAGAGCCAAGATTTGAACATAGGCAGTCCAGCTGCAAAATCATGGCCGACATTTTCAAGAACATTTGGTAGTGTCATATGTAGAACTATGTCTGAGGTAACTTAAGGGTTCGTGGAAGACCCACTCAAAATATATGTCAACATTTTAGTCTTATTTCTTTTAAGTTGGTTTCAGAATATAGTAGAAAAATATGAATTTGGTGGCTTGTTTTAGTCATACCACAAATCCCATTGCTCCTATGGTTTAAATACTATTCCAGGCGCTGCAGAAGCTCACATGGATGCGGGCAGCTGACTCCATAAGGCTTACCTGGCTGAGGTCAGGAAAGCCTGCCTGAAAAGAGGTTGACACAATGACTAGGAATTAACATGAATGAAGAGCACATATGTGAAGAGCCTTAGGACTGACTTGAGAAAGCAGGGATACTTGAGGCACTAAAAAAAGGCCAAAGAGGCTGGCCCAGTAGTAAAATAGAGAAGAGAAGTGCAAGAGGGTGCTGGAGAAGTGAGTAGTGGCTGTTTTTGGTTTAAGCAATGTGTGTTACTTGGTTTATACTGCCATAATGATACTTAAACAGATAGGCTTTGAGACTTAAAAATCCAGAGTCCATGAGATTCCAGGAAAAGGGCACCCTAATGGGTTCATGTTGCCCATATACACCCAACCTTAATTTAAAAATTAGTTAATTCTATCTACTGAGCTAAACTGCGTCTGGGATCTAAAGGAGGTGTTTTGGAAGGCTCAAGTGAGATATTTTAACTTGTAAGAACACAGGTTGCAAGAATTAGTAAAGGATTTCCACTTGTTTTCTCCCAATCCAGACTCAAAAATGAGCCAGATGACTTGCATTTTAAATTCTGCAGTAAGGATTAGTATGAGCTTGAGGAAGGGGTGGTGTAGAACAGAGAAAAGGAGGAAGGGAGGGAAGGAGGGAGGAAGGTAGGGAATGGGAAGGGATGAGAGAGAGAGAGAGAGAGAGAGAGAGAGAGAGAGAGAGAGAGAGAGAGAGAGAGAGAGATTGAGAGAGAGAGAGAGAGATTGAGAGAGATTGAGATTGATTTTGTGTAGAGGAATCTGTGGACCTCAGAAGGTAGGCCTCCACCCATCTATACTTTGCCTTGGGGAAACTAGAAAAAGTACCTTTTTGGGTGAATGATTAGATACAAAGCATCTCCTCTGGGTTGCCAACTTGTTAAGCAATGTTGGTATGGCAAGCTTAGGGAGGAGAACAACAGCTGGGTTTGACTTAGATTTTAATTCCTTTGCAAAACTGATTATAAATTGCAATCTTGTTTTGAATGGAAAAGCAGCTAAATACCCATGATTATCTTCGGGGCAATCTGGCTTCGGGAGCACTGCAGAGAACTAAAAAGGCCAGCGGCATCTTCCAGAATCTGGAGGGTTAGAGGATGGCAGCTGTGGCCGCTGAGGCCCTGACCAGGACATGACAGCCTCAGGTCTGTGGGCAGCTGGCCCCCCGGAGAGATGCTTTGCCTTTACTGAAGTGTTTCAGCACCTAAGTTCATGGCAGGGAAGCAAATAGACAAAACCATCAGAGGCCATTCCAAATAAATATAAGCATATGAAGAGAAAGCCCATAGCTTGAAAAAAATACAGAATAGAAATGGCATTGATCAATTACAGCATAAAAATACTTTTTGAAAATTAAAATATTGTTTTTGAATTAAAATACTATAGAGATAAATGAAGGTCATGGTTGAGACCTGATTTTTAGGCTTGGGAGATTGAGAATCTGAGCTGAAACTCATGATGGATAAAACATTGCAGGCAGAAAAGAGAGAAGGAAAAAAAAAAAAAATATATATATATATATATATATATATATATATATATTCACAAAGCTATTAAGTAGATAAGGGAGAAAAGAAAATACTTAACCAAATAAACCAATATTAGATAAAAACTCTTAAATACAATAAACAAAAAATTCTATAATAATAAAATGCTCAATTTATGAAAAATATAAACACTATAACAAGTAAGTATATTAAACCAAAACTATTACAAATGCAATAGAATATGATAAATATAAAATAAGAATATTTTAGTAAATATTCCAAAATCTGACAGAACTAGCAGCTGGCAGCTAAAAATAAAGAAGGACTTGGTAGGACTGAATAAATAAGATTACCAAACTCTATTTAATAAAACTATGAAATAAAGAACATACTTTTAGTTTGTCATGAAAATATACCAAATTAGAAATTATGTATTTAGCATAAATAACTACTAAAATTCAAAATATAAAACCACAGCTCACAGTCATATTCCCAAATGTTGAAATATAAAATAAATTTAACTTCAAACACCTGACTCATTGAAAATTAAGAAACATGATCTTAAATGTGGTAAGTGTCAAATAATAAATAAAAACCTAAAATTGCAGTTACTAGAAAGCAATGCAAAAAACCAAAAAAAAAATATCGAAAGATATCATCAAGAATGCATACATCATTAAAGAAATGTTATAAAAAGAAAGGAAATGCTCAAATTAAGATTTTAAATAAAAGCATAGATAAAAATAAAAAATGTAGAAAGAAATGATGAAAAAGAACTATAATTAATAAAATATAAAAATGATAGACTAAAAACAACAAAGCTCAATGATTGGTTCTATTTTTGTGTCTATTTAATGTATTTATTATCGCTTTGATTTGATTTTATACATTTTATTCTATAAATATATATAAGAAAATAAATAGTAAAACAAAGAAACCAAGAAAACAAAGTGTTCA
Source organism: Antrozous pallidus (assembly GCA_027563665.1). Lineage (NCBI taxonomy): Eukaryota > Metazoa > Chordata > Mammalia > Chiroptera > Vespertilionidae > Antrozous > Antrozous pallidus. Next base: position 26,588,056 of record CM050514.1, on the reverse strand, counting down.
AAATTAGAAATGGCAAAATAAATATTCCAACAATAGTATATTTAAAAGGAGTAACATTACATACATTATTCCTTAATAATACTTTTCCTGGGGCTGGATTGTGAACACCCACAATCATGCTAACCTTTCCCCACTAACTTCACAGAGAGGAGTCTTATCTGGGCACCGAATATGAGCACCATTTAGGAGATCTGGGGTCCAGGAGTAATAGCCCTACCCTTTAGCCTTTTAGAGATTTACACCAAATTTATCCAAGCTTAGAAATCATTTTAACAAACTAAAAACTGGTTAACTGTATATGGTCTTAAATTTAATTTTTAGAATTAATACTTTCTCTTTCTAATATCTTTTAATATGGCAAGTGCCCTGCATTTTTAGTTGCTACTAATACCTTCATCTATAGAAAGTGTAGGAGTTTTCAAAATGCTTTAATGAGTATTGTCTCATTTCATCTTGCCAACAGCCCTGTGAGCCAGGCAACAACCTTGGAACCCTAATTGCTATTGTGTACAGGGAGACCCAATAGAAATTTAGATCTAGATATCACCCACTCATGCCACACTTTGTATCATTTCCTTTTTGCTCTTAATCTAATCATCATGTTAAATAACTTGTTATTCTTATTGTTAACCACCCAGGCTGTTATAGGATATTTCTGCTACTTACAGTATGACTCATAATTTACCTATATGTATTTGACCATATGTACATTATGTATTATTTTTGCCCTATAAATGATTTTCAATTTGCTTGCAAATTTTCATTTTCATAACAATGACCAATTTAATTTTCATTCATGCCTTATAATGAAATCCCAATCTTCATTTTAACGTTTTTATTTCACCTTCATACCTCTATACATATACCTAAAATTTCTCGTTGATTTATCACTGAAATTATTTGTTTTTAGCTAATTTATAAGTTTTTAAGGCCATATGCTCTGCTTATTCACCCTGTTCCCAGTTTTTCATGTAGAGAAAGAGAGAGAGAGAGAGGCAAAACCCTGATAAAATATTTTCTCAGTCTCTCAGGTGGAGTCAATTGTTCCATCCTGTAGGCTAAATACATGACAAAATATCTTTGCAATAAGATTTCTATTTTATAATTTTATATTTAGCCTTTGAGTTCTTCAGTAGTTTTACTAAAGGCAGAGTCACAACTTCTAACCTGAAGCCAGGGAAATAAGAGTATATAAACTTTTGAACCACGTATCGGAGTGTAATGAAAGTGGGATTTTCTAAGATCCTGGCTGGAGGAAATCCTGAGCTGGTTCAGATTAGCACCAGCTAATCATTAATGCCCTATACTGGTGAAGGGGCATACTTAGAGGGGCATCCCACCCCTCATCCCACCCACCATCTCCTCATGGAATGCGGGTGGAGGTGTTTCAAAAGGCCCTGGACCAGTAGTCGGCAAACTCATTAGTCAACAGAGCAGCAAACCGCGGCTCATGAGCCTCATGTGGCTCACGAGCTGCAGTTTGCCGACCACTGCCCTGGACTACGAAGATGGAAAACAATCACAGTGCACAGCTTGAATTGAATGAGAATATATTTGAGATCATTCCTGTTAGACTATCCATGTAACTTGAAGGCAGCTGGAGCTGTGGTCCTACCATCGAATGACATCCACATAGATTTCCATTTCATATACACATTTATGATTTAAAACAACTTGGGTGAGGTTGCAAATTAAGGATTATGGGAAGAATGTTGAACAAAACTGAGAAGACAGGATGATTTAGAAAGTAAAATAATTAAAATTGCACAGAAGAAAAGATATTTAAATTAGAAATAATTTCTAATATTAAGGCAAAAGTGACCTTCAATGTTATAAAATAATCAGCAGGGGGACGGATAAAATTGGAGCCATCTTTTATGAAGATTACTTAAAAAGCATTGGGTATCATAGACTGGGGATAAGAAAGATAGGAAGATCAGTTATGAACTTACTGTAATAAAGCAGCTAAGAGCACCTAAGAGAAACTAGGGCAATTACCAGAAGACTGGAAAGACAAATATGAGAAATGTTCCAGAGATGAACCCCAGTGGTTCCATATAATTACAGTCAGATTCCCTTGTATTGCGAAGGAAGTTCATGAAGAGCTAGGATTCCCCTTTCTTATTCAAAGACCTTTACTAAATACCAGTATTCTTGACTAAAAATCCATCACTATTGGAAAACTGTCAGAATCAGTGCTGGGCTTTCTGATTTCCATGTTTAGCAAGCACAATACCTTTATACCTATAAATACCTATTTAAAATGCATCTATTAACTCAATAAATAGTGATTAAAAAATGTATGACCAGCCGGCGTGGCTCGGTGGTTTAGTGTTGACCTATGAACCAGGGGGTCATAGTTCAATTTCCAGTAAGGACACATGCTTGGGTTGTGTGCTCAATTTCCAGTAGGGTGCATGCAGGAGACAGCTAATCAATGATTCTCTTCCATCATTCATGTTTCTATCTATTTATCTGAAATCAGTAAAAAATCTATTTTTTTTAATTTATGATAGACTTTGGGGATATACCAGCAGTAAGCAAACGAGGCATTATTTTATGGCCTCATGCAGCCTATCACCTGGAAAAGGAAAACACAATAGATGTACTTAAATCTGTTATATATACATGTATATAATATAGCAATACAATAACATATAGTATAATAGAGACTTGTAAGAACTATAGAAAAAATAAAGCAGGGAAAGGGGACCGTGGGGGCAGAAGGAATGGAAAGTTGTGATTGAAATAGGGGATCAGGGAAGGCCTTAGTAACAACTTGATACAGAGGAGGAAAGGATGCATGTGGGTGTGGGAATAAGGAAGTTATAATAGAGGAAACAGCCAGTACAAAGACCCTGAGACAGCATCAGTCCCAACTGTTCAGACAAATGCTGAGCACAATGTGGCTGAAGGAGGAAGGGCCAGAAAAACATTAGCAGGAGATGTAGTAAGAATATTTTTGGTCCAAACTGCGTAGGGTAGGGTTGATCATTGCAGAGACTCGGATTCAGCTTTTACTCTGGTGAAGAAGGGATCCCCTCTGGAAGGTTCTGAGCAGAGGACTGACAGGATCTGACTAATATTCTAAAAGAATTTGCTGCTGCTGTTGGACTATACAGAGTAAGATACAAAGCAGGGTGACTTCAATTGGAAGTCTATTGCTAAAATATGGCAATAAATACACGGCATTGGCCTAGACCAGGGAGGTAGTCATAAAATGGTCAGAAGTGGTCAGTTCCATATCTATCTAGAATAGAAAAAAGACAAGCTCTTCTTAGCCCCAGTTATTCATGAATGATGTTATTTTAGTTATGTGTATATCAAGATGAATATTTGGGCCTTAGAGTGAGTTCAATTTAAGAAATTCGGTCAGCCTGTTCAGATACACCATCTCCCCTGAGCCCCAGTCAATGGCCCACAGTGTCTAAATTTGCTCCCAAAGAGAATGTAACACTGTCTAGGTTGTACAGATTGATATGGGCATGACAATCAGTACATCATCCCCCTCACTCAAGGATACTCCAACATTCATGCGTCTATTTAAAGATTTCCAGCTGGTTCATTCTGTACTCTCAGAACTTTCTTTTGCCCGTGTTTCACATTTAGTACAGGTACATTTAATTGACTTAGGTAAGGAGGATAGCAGACTATTCGACATCTAGACCAATACTGTCTATTCTGAGGCTTTTTAAAATGCAAAACCATTTTTCAGATTTAAAATAAAGCTTTCCAATGTCATTGATATGAACAGTATGTTGTAATTAATGAACTACAAGCAGGAACATTTGAGAGACAACTGGTTCTGGACAATTTCTGAGGTTAAGCAAGGAAAAGCTTGAGGAAAACTGATACTCATGACACTAAATTAATGTGCAATATTAATATGAATATATTCTTACATAAAGTAAAAATCTAACCATTATGTAAATTTTTTATTAATTTAAGTTGTACACTTAAGGAATAGCTGAGGGATGAACTTGTAAAGGCGTCAACAGCGAGGATTTCTAGTAAATGCAGTCACTGAAAGGCATTTGTTTGGGTTCCAAGTCCAGAGTAGGCACCCTCCATCATGCCTTTCCTTGTGAATGCAACTACAAAATGTGGGCAGAAGGCATGGATTTGACACCTGAGGCCTCTAAAATTTAAATAGTAGCAGGTAGATTGAGGAAGATGGCAATTTGAAGTATCAAGAAGACCATGGAACATTATACACTGATGAACAAAAGTAGATACAGAGGCAAAGAAGCATCAAACAGACTGTCAAACTACAGTGAGAAGGCAGAGGAGGTTTGGGAGGCGGGGTTAAGAGATCAAATGAAGGGTTTATATGCATGCATATAAGCATAACCAATAAATGCAAGACACTGGCAAGGGGTGGGGTGAGGGCATGTGCCAGAGGGTAGGGGAGGCAGGGGGGTGTCAATGGGGAAAAAAAGAAGACGCATGCACTATTATATGTAACCAGAGGCCTGGTGCATGAAATTCATGCACTATGCGGGGGGAGGGGGGCGGGGGCGAGTCCCTCAGCCCAGCCTCTCATAGGCTGGGAGCCCTCAGGGGATGTCCTACTGATGGCTTAGGCCCACTACCTGTGGCGGCTGCTTGGAGCATGCCTCCAGTCCAGCAGCCCTGTGTTGTGTCCGCAGCCCTCCCTCCGCAGCATGGGGGTGGGATGCTAGCATCCCACCAGGGTGCTATCATCTTTGTTGCAGAGTGATGGTTAATTTGCATACTGCCCTGTTATTAGATAGGATACATTAAACAATAAAATTAAACTTTAAAATAAAGAAACCCATGGTATGTTTAGCTCTTTTCTTTGTCTCCACTCTCTCCAGCCTAACGCCATGTAGCCCCATATCTGGATGTGGGCATTAGGGTGTGGACAGTGCTCTGCTAGAGATTCTCTGGTCCTGGTTCCCAGAATCCTGTGCTGTAGCAGTCCTGCCAGCAAGGGATCCCACAGGAACAAAAATTATCAGAGAGTAGAATCTCTCTATCCATTGGTGCAGCTGTAGAGTGAGATGAATTAGCTTTGAAATTTTTCCTTGCAATTTTGTCTTGGCCCCAGATATTGGCACACCCATGGAAGGACCAAAAATGGAAGCCCATAGAGAACCAGAGAGTACTGGGGAAATTGCAAAGAGGGTTCAGGAAAGAAAAGTCATAATGTTATTTATAAAAATCCTGGGATCCTTTCCCAGAGCTGTGCCTGCATGACTCTGATCCTGGCCAGCAAACTAAGACTATGAAAACTCAGCTAACAGAAAACCTCTGTGGTCCATACAGGCCATGGAGCTAATAGCTTTGTCGTGAGTGAACAGTACTACACAGGCTTTGATGGGACTGACATTGAAACCACCACCACACTGAAGCCAGCTGAGCTATCATTTTCCCCCCACAAATATGGAACCAACACTTTGCTGCAGACTTGGCAAAAATGAAAATGTTTTTTTATTGGTGAATAGCATAGTCTAACTGTTACAGTTACTCTATTACAATAAAGCTGATATTATTTGATAAGCTTTATTCTGTGAATATAGTAGTTTATAGTGGTCACAACTTATCTGTTAAAATGTTCACTTTTCCTTACTTATCTATAAATAAATAAGGTATACTTATTAAAACAATATTAAGGAATGCATATATTTCAAATAAAGGAAAACCTGTCTAAAGATTTCTCACCCAATTGTATCACTCTATTTATCTGTACATAAGTTTTGTCCATTTTTATATTATTTTTAAAATTACTTTTACATTAAACTTCATTTATGAGTATTTTCTGGTTGTTGCCATTTCAAATGGTGATGCAAGAAAAAAATCGCAATTTTTTCACATTTGTGCATATTTTTCTCTTTATGAACAGATCAACTGAGGCACAATTGACAATGCAATGAATTGCACATAACTGTACAATTTGGTAAGTTTTGACAATGTCTACATACCACAATCCATCACCACAATAAAGATGGTGAATATGTACATCAGCCCCCAAATTGTCCTTTTTTATTTTATTTTTTTTGATGATAAATGCATCTCATTTATTAAGATGTTTAAGTTCTTGCAGTAAAAAATATGGAACGCTTCACGAATTTGTGTCATCCTTGTGCAGGGGCCATGCCAGTCTTCTCTGTATCGTTCCAATTTTAGTATATGTGCTGCCAAAGTGAGCACCAAGTTGTTCTTTTTTTGATGCTACCCACCTGCCCTTCAGCCCCTTCCGTAGACAACCAGTGATCTGCTTTTTGGTACTATAGGTTAGTTTGCATTTTGCTGGAGTTCAGGAATATGTATATCATAAAAGGCCTGTGGTCGTGATGCCATAATGGTGGAATGTGCAAACAACCGGTCACCAGGAAGAGCTGGAGCACCTTTCGGGCCCTCTTCCCACCACCCCCACCAGGATGCTGACAGCATCTCTGGAGCATCATGGGTCCGCAGAGCGCGTGAAATATCATAGGGCAACAGACATGGGCCTGATGGCAGGCTAGGCTTAAGGGAACCCTATATGTGCAAGATTAAATCATGCACTGAACCTCTAGCTTTAATATAAATTTATAAACTACACTTTACCATGCTACATATGGCTTAAATTTCAATTAAATGACGTACACTGAGTGGCCAGATTATTATGATCTCTGAATGCATAATAATCTGGCCACTCAGTGTATATCCTATATAATAAAAGACTAATATAAAAATTATAGCCTGGACCAGGAGTTCAAGCAGCAGGCAGTCTGACCAACCACCCATGTCGTCTTCCCCTGGCCAGGCTGGCTGGACCCTCACCCATGCACAAATTCATGCACCTGGTCATATATATATATATATATATATATATATATATATACACACATACATACATACATACACATATAAACTGAGTGGCCAGATTATTATGCATTCAGAGATCATAATAATCTGGCAACTCAGTGTATATCACAAGTATACCAGAAGAATATTGATAAATATGCTTAAAATCATAGAGTAGATTATTAATTGAAAAAAACTTAAAGAAAAGAAGTTATAAGATGAAGCATATGCTTGTTTAAATACTGGATATTTCTGTTTCCAAAAATATTATTTTTAACTGGTCAAAAACTTCCTTGTTTATAAATCTGACTAGTCAATGTTACATATAACTATGCATAAACATAATTATCTTTCTACAATTTTTAGATTCTATTTATTCTGCTTATGTACTTAAATAAGTATTTTAGCAATAAATTGAAGTTACATATTTTATAATTAAATAAAATTTTGCAAAACATTGATTTTATTCTTAGGACAAAATTATGTACTCTAAAAAATCATATTTTTAAGCATAAGAAAGCTGATTATTCATATAGCTTTAAGAATTCTGCCGAGACCAGTTTGGCTCAGTGGATAGAGCGTCGGACTGCGGACTGAAGGGTCCCGGTTCGATTCCGGCAAGGGCATGTACCTTGGCTGCGGACACATCCCCAATAGGGGGCATGCAAGAGGCAGCTGATCGATGTCTCTCTCTCATAGATGTTTCTGACTTTCTATCCCTCTCCCTTCCGCTCTGTAAAAAATCAATAAAATATATATATATTTTAAAAAGAATTCTTACAAAGCTTTTTTAAAATGCTCTGTTAGAGCAATCTTTCAAGATACTGTCCAAGAAATTAAGAAGTGAGATGGGTCAACTAATCTTTAAACCAGAGGCAATGCATGAGTTAAATGTATTTATTAGACTAATATCAAGTCTAAGATGTTGGATTTATTAAAATCTTATCTCAAATATATTTTTACTAGAGGCCTGGTGCACAGATTCACGCACTGGTGGGGTCCCTCAGTCTGGCCTGTGCTCTCTCGCATTCCAGGACCCCTCAAGGGATGTCAGAACAAGTTTTGGCCCAATCCCCAGGGATCAGGCTGAAACCGGGAGTCCATCATCTCTCAGGGGATGTAATAAATGTGCTGGAAGAAGTGTGAGCCCAGGCGAGGGGCCTTGCCACTCCCACTCATCCTGGCCCTGCTGTGTCTGCCACCACTGCCACTTGGCAGTGCTGCTACAGAGGCAGGAGGCTCACATGCCATAGCTGCACTTGCCAGCCTTGAGCCCAATGGCTGGCGCCTGTCAGTCAGCTGAGCAGCACTCCCTCTGTGGAAGTGCACTGACCATCAGGAGGCAGCTCCTATGTTGAACATCTGCCCCCAGTGGTCAGTGCACATCATAGTGACTGGTCAACTGGTCATTTGGTCGGTCAGTCATTCTGTCACTTAGAATTTTATATATGTAGCTAAGCAAAAATATATTCAATTTTAAATTAAGTATTATATTAAAATTTCATTTGTCATTTTCAAAATATCTAACAATACTAAATTAAATTAAACTAAAAAAAATGTGAATGTTTGAAACCCCTGGCTGAGAATACCTTATATTTCAGAATATCCTATTAATCACATAGGTATTTTCATTATTTATCTCCTATAAATAGTATTCAATGTGAGCACAAATGATACATTTGGATGGAAAAGTCTAGCCAAACAAAGTATTTAAATTCACTCTCATTACTTCTTTAAAAATGCCACCATGTTTTGGTGTATAGAGGTAAGGGGTATTAGAAAGTTTAAATTAATATTACAACTAATATAATGACCTTTGGTCCTAAGTGAAATAATATTGAACCCAACATACTCTGGAAATAAGTTAATTGGTATTTTTGGTCGTGCTAACAGGAGAGGAGGGACTTCATGATAAAATTGTCAGAGGTACCCGGCTGGTGTACCCCATGGGTGAACTGTTGATTTCCAGTCAGGAGTTTCAGGCTTGATCCCCAGGAGGGGGCAGACAGGAGGCAGCCAATCAGTGGTTCTCTCTCATTGAAGTTTCTCTCTCTCTCTTCTCCCTTCTCCCTCTCTCACTCTGAAAACAATAGAAACCTATGTGTGTTTTTTTAAAAAGATTATATTTAATATTAAGTGATATTAACATAGACATCTAATATATAAGAAGTAAATCTATTATTTTCAGTAACAGTTCTATGATTTTGCTTCTGTAATTTTGTAGATAGATATTTTTATTAGTAGGGACTTTCAAGTGAACTGGAACAATAAAGGTCACTAAATTTTGAGAACAGTTTGCAAATGTCTTTTTGATCAATACTTTCGTGAAACACGAAAGGATTTCATAGCTGCCATGACAACCATGGGTTTTCTGAATTCAGCTTCTGGTTCGAAGCACTTTACAGCTTTCAATCATGTGTAGAAATCACCACTTTATTATTGTCCAGTCAGAGATATTACCATGGTTATAGAGATGCAAAAGGAATTAAGACGCAAGCTAGCATTTTACGACATGTGAAACAGAGTGTCACAAAATATGTCATTTTAAAAATAAAGTAAAAACTTATAGAATACAAAGTGTATTTACAGGAACAAAACATTAATTTTTAACCTATAGCCTCAGATGTCTTTTCTGATTTCTTTATGAGAAACTAGAAAGTATGAAAATATATAATCATTTCTAGGATTTAAACAGCTACTAATAAACAAGGCTTAAAGCACATAAAGGGAGAAGTCATTGTAAACCCCATCTATGTGAGATAAATATTTTAGAAACTGAACTGTAAGCCTTTTCAAATTGCATTGTGGAGATGAGTAACCTGTGGCATCTGCAGCTATTTTGAGTGGCTTTATAGTGAGTGTTCAAATTATAGCACATAAAAATGTTGAGGCACGCATTCAAGGGCAGCTCAATTCTCTTGTAATCCCCATAAAGAGAGAGAAACAACAGCCTTTTTGTTGGGGACTTAAGCTGGGGGCATGGTGGAGAGAAATGGGAGGGAGAACAAAACAATATTAAGAACGATAATAAAACTTGGCTGGGTTTTAGATCCCAAGGCTATTGCCCCTCGACTTCTTTTTAAGACAGTGCTCTGATTTGTGAGCTACTGGATTCTCAAACAGCTCCAAATGTGTCCCAGCTCTGCCTCTCAGAATATTACCATGGTGGTGAGTAGAGAGTGGCTAGGAAGGCTCATCCCATGTCCAGTTTTCACTGTAGCCCTGGCAAACATTAACTATGTCTGAAAAGAAACCAGGCGTGATTCCTGAGAGCTGCACAGATTTTACCTAGTGGTGAGGAGGGAGGTGAGGGGCAATGCGGCATCTCTATTTCAAGCGCAGTATGTGAAAGCCACTGTTTGCCCACGTTGTTTCCAGAGCTGCCACATGCTGCCTCCCTCACAGGACGGTTGTGAAAATTAAAAAGCATGTAAGATGTGCTCGCCACAGCAGCACAAATACTAAAATTGGAACGATACAGAGAAGATTAGCATGGCCCCTGGGTAAGGATGACACACAAATTCGTGAAGTGTTCCATATTTTTTCAATGGGGGGAAAAAAAGAAAACATATGTACTACTATTTGTAACACTTTAAGCAATTAAAAAAATAACTATTGAAAAAAAGCTCTCAAAAATAAATTTAAAAATTAAAAATTGAAAAGCATGTAAGAGAACATTTGGTGACTGTAAAATTGTCTACAAATAAAAGGACCTCTCCATAATGAGAAAAGGTTGCTGTCAAAATCCTCAAGAATCTCTTTTCATGTGCATGACCTCATCTATAAACCATATATAATATTCCTCGTCGATAGCCACCACATTTTAAAAAATAAATGTGTAGCATGAATTAATAACCTTAAAATTGTAATACAAAAATGGGTAATAATGATGTGAGTGTTGGGCCAAATCTGTGTGTGTGTGTGTGTGTGTGTGTGTGTGTGTGTGTTTGTTATTGTTGTTGTTAATTGGGATAAAGAAGAGTATGAAACACCTGGATATATTTTATGTTTAAGAACTGTAACTTTCCCTGAGCTAAATCTATAAATAAAAGAATGAACTATGCTTCATCTTTGGGTTAATCCTATTTAATAAAGAGCTAATATGCTAATTAGACCAGATGGCTTTCCAGGAATGACCTGCTGGAATGGCCAGTGGGTGGGGGTGGGGCCAGAGAGCCTGCGCCACCAGGCCAGCCATGGAAATACTGGTGCGCCGCCCTACCCCCCCCCCCTTCCACAGAGGCAGCGGGAGAGGCGGCAGCAAGGGTCTGGGCCTGGACCTGATGTCACACCTTCTGCAGAGGTGGCCGCAGGGGAGCAGGCCTAAGCCACACTTGGATATCCCTTGAGGATTCCCAGACTGTGAGAGGGCAGAGGCTGGGCTGATGGACTCCCCAGGCGGATGAATTTTCATGCACTAGGCCTTTAGTTTTTAAATAAGATCACTTTCTGGCTGTGCTAATACTTCTTCAGCTGAACAAAGAAGTGCTGTCTCTCCCCTGACCAGAAGAAGACTCAGTTTACCCAGAGGAACATCACCTAACCAACCCGCAATTAGTATATGTCAACTACACTGGCTGACCTCAGTAGGTGCCCCTCCTTGTTCTGCATTTTCCACATACTGCCTTTTAGGTTGACTTCCTTATGCTTATGGAAAAAAACAAAGTAGACATTTGTATGTAGATGCTCTAGTCTTGTATAAATACACATGCTAAGGCCTTCAGAGAATCAGATTTCTAGATTAAAAAGGCAATGATTCAATAACACAATCATGTTGCTCATATCGAGACTGTTTTTACTGAAACATTCACCAGGCTAGATTAGCTTTATCTCTTTTTTTTCTCTATCATTTTTATCTCAGAGCTGAACATAATTCAGAGGATGATATCAGTGTTTTAGGCCACTTATAAAGGACATAGCATCAGATACTAGAGCTTTAGAACTTTTCTTCATCCTATATAATAAAAGGCTAATATGAAAATTGACCAAACTGTGGAATGACTGGTTGCTATAATGCTCACTGACCAGCAGCGAGGCAGAAGCCAGACTTATGGCTGTAGTCAGTGCACCAGAAGCCAGACTTATGGCTGGCAATCACAGTGACAGTGGTGGGAGCCTCTTACACCTCCATGGCACTCAGACATCCCCTGAGGGCTCCCAGACTGTGAGAATGCTCAAGCCAGGCTGAGCACCCCCCCCCCCCGCCCTGAGTGCACAAATTTCACACACGAGGCTTCTAGTTTATTTATAAAATAATAATTTACACTCTACTATGCAACTGCTTCCAAATAAAATATTCTTATCAACAAATTAGCCATCTCACCTTTATTTTCTGTGTTTCAACAAATATATAGTAAGCCAAGTTCACAGACTAAGACATGAGTGGTTCTGGGTGATTACAAATTGTGTGTGAGGGTGTGTTTGTACATGTTCAGTGACAATATTCCCAGTATAATATGTACCAGAATACAAACATAATAAAGTTGGTTTTCTATATCTATCACTAATTTTAACCCCTGGATTTAACAGGGAAAGTAAAATCAAGTAAATAAGAAGGAAAAGGAAAGGCACAAAGAGGTCAGATATCCTCAAGGTAGAAATGATGACTTCAGTTTCCACTATTTGTAGTCAGAGTGTGCTCAGAATATCATGTACAATCACTAATTTATTTATTCAGCAAATTATTTTTAAGAAAAAAGGGAAACTCTTGCTGTTTTATCCTTAGGGCCCTCTCCTAAACATACACACACGCGCGCATGCGCACACACGCGCACACACACACACACACACACACACACACACACAGCCAGAAATGAAGAGAATACTGTGGCTTTAGTATTCTTGGTAGTATACTGACAGCATGGCACATCCTGGCATTCTGTTAGGAAGCAATGCCTTGAGCCCATATCATGGGAAAGGAATTCATTGTATTTCATGTAGCTATGTCCCTTTCCACAAAATCTTTCAACAACTTCCTGACTCACCTCTCTTTCATAGCTAGACAAAAGCAATAAGAACAGTTACTAAGAGAGATCACCACCTTCCTCCAGATCAGAGGTCCTCAAGGATCTCATCAGGTAATGTTCCAGGCCTTTGCAGTGCAGAGAGCTGCTGGGCTGACCACATAGTATTTGCAATCTCTCTATGAATGAACTATGATGCTGTTGATGGCATCTCGGTGTGAAGCCCAGTCAGCCAGTCCTCATGCCTCGATGAAAACAAAAGATTCAAGATTGAATAAAGCTGATGTAGAAAACACTGGACAGGTAAAGAAGTCAATCATTTTTACTTGACTGGTTTGAAACAGAATACATTTTGAGATAGGCATCTTCATAATAAAAGGCCAGGGTCCATCACAACCTAAATGACCAGATGGATGACCTGGTCACCAGGAAGTCATGGAGCACCTCTTGGTCCCTCCCTGGTTGCCCGCAGGCTCCTATCACAACAAGTTTGGCAGCCAGCAGTTGGGTGGGGTGGGAGGGGGTGGGCAGAGCGAGGCAAGCACTGGGGCTGTGGATCAGGCCCAAAGAGAGGCTCAGAGAAAGAGACAGGGCCTGATCCACAGCCATTACAGCTGCTGGCAAGGCCTGGAGAAAGAGAGAGGTGGGGCCTGATCTGCAGCTGCTTCAGAGGCTATGGATCAGGCCCAAGATAGGCTCGTAGATACACCTAGAGACACTGGCATGGAAACTGACAAATAAGAACCTAATCTGGGTGAACTACAAAGGCAGAACCTAAGGTGGGAGCTGAGGAAGGGTTTTAAGGGCAACAGCTGTTTGGTGTAAGGTATAAAAAAGCAATTCAATTTTTTAATGATCGGCTTGGCAGGATAATGCATATGGCTAGCTATCAGTTCAGTTATAGGGGTTATGTATTTTTGTTTGCCAAGAGCATCTCCTCCTGCTGAAAAAGACTTCCCCCTGCCCCCATTTAAGCAATCCTATCCCATATAATCTATCAATACTACCAAAAGGATAACATGGTAGTTAGAATGGGTTGACCAGCCATTTTCCAGCAGTGTGAGTTCCTTTTGGACAAAGCCGTGGTGTTGGGGGCCAAGGCAGAGGCAGTTAGAGGTGATCAGTCTGGCAGGGAGGACAGTTGGGAGCAAAATTGGGCAGGCAGGGGATTAGTGGCAATCAGACCAGCAGGGGAGGGCAGTTAGGGGCCATCAGTCCTGGAGGGGAGGGAAGTTGGAAGCAATCAGGCAGGCAAGCAGAGAGGTTAGGGGTGATCAGGCAGACAGGCAGAGGGATTAGGGCCAATCAGACAGGCAGGCAGGTGAATGGTTAGAAGTCACCAGTCCCAGATTGTGAGAAGGATGTCCAGATGCTGGTTTAGGCCCAATCCCACAGTCGGACATCCCCTAAGAGGTCTCCAATTGGAAAGGGTGCAGGCTGGGCTAAGAGAAAACCTCCCTGTCCCCTGTACCCTCCCCCCATGCACAAATTTCATGCACCAGGCCTCTAGTTTTAATATAATCAATTTAGTATAGCAAGAAAGAAATATTGTTAAAACATGAGATTTAAGATCTTATTTTTTTTCCTTAATTACAAAGGTTTTTATTTTATATCTTACAAATATCTATGGTTGGATGTTATTTTTATAAGAAAAACAAAATGAAGATATAGGTTAGAATTGTAAAATATTTTTACCTCTAAGGGAGTATAAGTTTTATCTCCCCGAATTCTAGTTTAAAGTTGTTTCACAATATTATATGAAATTAGTACACTGAGAAATAGTTGTTACAAATGTAATAAAAAACTGCTTGTTCTAGGCCAGTGGTCTGCAAACTCATTAGTCAACAGAATGGCAAACCGCGGCTCGTGAGCTGCATGTGGCTCGAGAGCCGCAGTTTGTTGACCACTGTTCTAAGCCATTTGGAGATGATAAGTGATCTCATGTGTTTCAGATACCACTTACCCATGGGTTCTAAAGATCAAAAGAAAAAAATATCAGCACATTTTAAATAAAGCAATCATGGGTACAAGTGAATATGTGTATGTGCTTATTGTAAGAGTTGATGGGTCCTGTTTTATGTAGAAGGAGGTAAGTACCCACTTCTTGATACATCTCTAACAGTCTGCCTAAGCTTCAGTTCCATCCTAACAGCTGTTCTCTGCTCAGAGCCCACCTCAACTCTTGTCCTCATGGAAGAGGTCAGTTCGATGAGAAGGTGAGGCTAGTAATCATAAAAGCTGAAAGCTTAATAGTGTCTTTCAATCCATGTCAAAAACAACCCCAAATCAAAGTTGCACATCAAAGTGACATGTCAAAAAGCTCCTAGCATTGAAATGCTTTTGTCAAAGAGGTTGCATAGGTTAAAAAAAAAAGCCATATCAAAATGTCATGGACCCATCTAACTCTTCATAGCCCAATCACAAAAGATTGAGACTTGCTCAGAGGAATGAGAATTTAGGTTGTCACTGAATGGCACCAGAAATGAAAACTAGGTGTGATTGCAGGGTGGGGCGTGAAGGTGGTGGGGGGGGGTGGGGAAGAGGGAGAATGAAAAACAAATAAATTAAACAATCCTTCAAGCCCTTCTGTTCTTTAATCCTTACATTGATAAAAGACTCACCTTAAATGTGTTAAGATACTCCTTTTTGTTAAGTTTCACAAAGATGAGTATTAACCACTTGACCAGAATGGTAAGTATTTTTCCCAACCATCTTGAAACATGGCTTCCCCATAAAGTGGCAATTCAAATGAATATCAAGCACAGAAATAAAGTGCTTCCTAGGATTAAACGTAATGCAATTTTCTGTTAAAGACTAAATCTCATTTTAAGAAAATCTTAATGGTCACAGGGATAATTTATTTTTTTCAATAATGATATATTTTGTAAGTGATTCAGTTTGAAGTAAGGATAACCAAGGGCATCATTTTCCTGTCAGACACAAGACCTATTAGAACAGCTAAAAGACCTTTTCCATTTATAATTTCTCAATCTCATAAATAAATAAAAAATTCTGATTCTGACTTAGATTTTTTTCTTTTTTCTATTCACTGCCCCTAGATGTCTCATTACACATATTATTTCAAGACTGAAACATTGGTCTGAGAAGTAAGGTACTTTATACAGTTTTAGAGTTGACCCTGATCTTATGGTATAATCACTTCCCCAAAGTTAAGAACTCATTGGGTTCTTTACATGAGGAATGTTTTGAGAAGATGTTACTAATGTATTTAACATCAACATGGGGGTTCTCTGTTAATATGGGTATACGGACCTACATGTGCCTAAGGCACTTTCTCTGACATTTTTTCAGAATGACATAATTCTTTCTCTGTCCCTGAAAATTTAGATTCCAGCTTGACCAGGCTCTTTTATGTCCTTCTTTCAAAGGCATTGAAGCTTCCTCCTTATTCTCACCACTGGTAGTAAAGAATAACACAAACCCAAAATAGGGCAGTTATTATTGTCACCATAATATATATAATAGAAGCTGGATGCAGCAAGATTTGTGCTAGAATGGGCCTTCCTTCCCCTGGCCGCTTGCATTGCCTTTCCACACCCAGCCCAGCTCTGGAGCACCCCTTTCTAATCTGGTCCTGCCTTCTCACGCTGCCCAGAGGCCATGAGAAACCAGGGGTGGGGAGGACCACCTGTGTTGTGTGCCATACTGGTCACCCCTAATTGCCCTCCCCTGCAGGCTTTATCACCCCCAACTGTCCTCCCTTGCAGGCCTGTTCCCTCCCAACTGCCCTCCCCTGCTGGCCATTTTGTGTCCACATGGGGCAGGATCTTTGACCACATGGGGGCAGCCATCCTTAGTGATGGTCAATCTGCATATTACTTTTTCATTAGATAGGATAGAGGACTGGTACCTGGTTGGGTGCCAGCTGGTTTTCCCTGAAGGATGTCCCAAATCACGGTGGGGATTCTCTTGGGGTGAGGGGCCTGTGGTGGATTGCAAGCCACCCACGCTCCCCTGGTGACCCAAGCAGAGGCCCTGGTATCTGGGATTTATTTATCTTCTACAATTGAAACTTTGTAGCCTGAAGTGGAGGCCTGGGCTGGAAAGCTTGGCTTCCTCCATCACCAGAGAAAACCCTAGCCTCCCTCCTGCTCTCACTGTGGCTGTAGCCATCTTGGTTGGGCTTAATTTCCATACTTGCTCCTGATTGGCTGTGGGCATGGTTAGTGGGCATGGCTTGTAGGTGTAGCAGAGTGATGATTAATTTGCATATTACTCTTTTATTCTATGGTATATACTAGTCATCCTGTGCGTGAAATTCACGCACAGTGGGGGGTGCCCTCAGCCCAGCTTGCCCTCTCTCCAATCTGGGAGCCCTCAGGAGATGTCCTACTGACAGCTGAGGCCCACTCCCAGCCATAGTCTGGCCACCCTCTGTAGGAGGTAACATGGCTGATCAAGGGAAGGCACCAGCCCCATCACCCTGCTGCTGCAGCCACTGCCAGCCATGACAGCCACCAAGGTGTTTTCATCAGCATGGACCCCAGTCCCTTCATCATGAAAAAATGACAACTTTCTTTAGGCATTTTTCAAGATGTCTCTTTCATAGGATATGACATTTCTTTCTCTCTCTCTCTCTCTTTTTTTTTTAATCCTTACCTGAGGATATTTTTCCATTGATTCTTTTTGAGAGTGTGGAAGAGACAGGGAGAGATAGAGAGAACATTAATGTGAAAGGGACACTTCGATTGGTTGCCTCCTGCATGAGCCCTGATCTGGGTCCCAGCCAGGGAGAAGCCTATAACTTAGGTACATGCCCTTGATCAGAATCAAACCTGGAGCCCGCAGTCAGCAACCCGAGACTCTATCCACTGAGCCAAACCAGCTATCGCAGGGTCTGACATTTCTTAGCCCCTCCAGCAATGGACCTTTGTTTTTTCCTCCAGGAGTGTGATGGAAAATACCTTTGATCACCTTCTTGGATTCGTATAACCCAAGTTACCAAGAACACTGCAAGTGGGGGCAAACAGGACTTAGCCAATGAGCAGTCAGAAAAGGTGTTTTATGCTGGAACTGCTTTGGCTCAGTGGATAGACCATGGGCCTGCAGACTGAAGGGTCCCAGGTTTGATTCCCACTAAAGGCATGTACCTTGGTTGGAGGCACATCCCCAGAGGGGAGTATGCAGGAGGCAGCTAATCGATGTTTCTCTCTCATTGATGTTTCCAACTGTCTATCCCTCTCCCCTCTTCTCTGTAAAAAAATCAATTATATATATATATACATACACACACACACACATATATTTAAAAAATGGTGTTTCATCTGCAGCTCATGCAGCCCCTGTGTTGCATCAATGGGGTAGGAGGTGTACCTGCCATCCTATGGTGGCCACTGGAGTCTCCACACACAGCACACACCAGAGACCAACAGCCAGCACCCCCATCATGGGCACTGCACTGGGGACGTGAACCCGAACTGCCACTTGGCGCCAGAGCATGCACAAGCGTCTGGGGGCGGGACACAGATGTTCCCAACCCAACCCCAGCTGCTTGGCTGCTGCACCCACAGTCCCAGAGTGGCCAGAGATGTTCTGGGACCCCTGCCACTCAGGGCTTAAGTGCGGGCCAACAGGCTAGGAGTGGCCTGGGTCCCAAGTATGTTCCTGGGATACAGGCTGCTCAGCGCCTGTGTATGCAAATTAACCATATTTGTTGAATTAATTTGCATGCTCGCTCTTGATTGGCTGGTGGATGTGGCTTGTGACCATAGTGGAAGTATGGTCAATTTGCATGCTTCTTTTTTATTAGATAGAATATATATATATATATATATATATATACACACATATATATATATATATATATATATATATATATATTCAATCTTCATCTGAGGATATTTTTCCATTGATTTTTAGGGACAATGGAAGATAGAGGGAAAGACATGGAGAAAAATGAATGTGAGAGAACATATTGATTGGTTGTCTCTTATACAAGCCATGACCAGGGTCTGGGCCAGGGAGGAACCTGCAACTGAGTGAGGTACTTGTCCTTAACCAGAATCAAACCCTGGACCCTTCAGTCCACAGGCCAACACTCTATCCACTGAGCCAAACTGGCTAGGGCACCATTATATTTTCAGAGGTTATGCTTTAGCTTTCTATTCTTTATTTTTTCTCAGTGCCCGATTTCTTCTGTTCTAGTAGTTATTCACAGTTTGTGTTGATCCAAGGTTGTCCTGTGCTGACAGCATCTTTCAAGGTGGCTGATGAAGGAATAGTGCACTCACGTTCAGGGATGGAGTGGTTACACTCCCTTAAATCCTGACAACTGAAGTTATGACTCACCCTTGGCTGTATTGGCTGTGGGGAGTCGTAGATTTCTAATACAATTTTTAAACTCTAATACAGTTTCACTGATTGAGCACACTGCTGGCAAAGCTGGGAAAATCTACACACTGACCATCTTGGCTTAAGGAAATCCTGCTGACTCAAGAGCAGATGGTTTAGCTGGGCATCTATAATAGTGTGTAGGGGAGGGGAAAGGGGAGGTAAATATTTATGTTTGTTTTTCAAATCCCAGAGACAAACAACACTTCTGTAAGCAAATTGAACTGCTACTTCATTCTGTTCTGGGTTGTAAAAAGCAAAATAAATAAAGAATAATAATTTCACCAGTTGTAATCTGTTTCCTAAAGCTAGCTACAGGACTCTACATCATTTTCAGAGTCTTTTGCTTTTCATTTGCTTTTGTTTTCTATTCCAGGATTTTCATTCAAACAACAGAGCTGTGGAAGAATGATAAAATGTATGCCTGACAAAAACAGGTGCTACAAATATAAGTAAAGAATACTTGTTGTTCTGTAGTCACTTGGAGAAAAAGATGAGAAAAATCTTCCCTTTTCTATGTTTCCCAAGAGTATATAAAATGGAAAAAAAGATACTTCTTATATATGTAGTTCTCAAAAGAGATAATATTCTGGTATGACATATGACCTGATATACAATTTTATTTTAAAAAATGAGTTATAATTTTTCTCTGAAATATTTTGAGTAAAAAGAGGCACTAAAAAAGGAATTTCAAAGTTTATGCTTCTGAATTACATGTGTCCTATAATGAGGGGGTTGATAAAACAATAACAAAACCTAAAGAAAAATGAAATGCAGTACGGTTAAATGTAACTCAATACTCACCCCTGTCACACAAACAGAGCCCTACATATACTCAAAAACCCTCATGCATATACATACATGAACACACACATGCATCCAAACTCGAACACATGCCCCAGCCCCACAAAAAGCTTCAAAAAGGTGTATTATAAGACATTTCAGTAAAATAGAGATGGCTAATTTTGGGTTCTAATTACATGATGGTGAGTGAAGTACTTTGGGGGAGCATTTTTCCTATTTCTTATAAAAGCATGTTTCTATTTGCATTTATTATCTCAAGAATATTCAAATTGCCAAAACTTGTTTGGGTCAGTGGATGGAGCATCGGCCTGTGGACTGAAAGGTCCCAGGTTTGATTCCAGTCAAGGGCATGTATCTTGGCTGTGGGCGCATCACCAGTGGGGGTTGCGCAAGAGGCATGTGATAGATGTTTCTCATCGATGTTTCCGACTTTCTATCCCTCTCCCTTCCTCTCTGTAAAAAATCAATAAAATATATTTTTAAATGGGAAAAAAGAATATTCAAATTATTTTCCTAATCAAGGAAATATTAAAATTACAGTCGGTCCTTTTCATATCACGGGGTTAAACTTGCTCCTCATTTTATAAATGTGCAAAGTAGAGTCCAGAAAACATAGGTGGGTTTTGTACAGCAACTGAAATAGTCAAAGGTAGAAACAGGGCAGGAATCTTTTATGCCTTTTTCTATTTCAAATATTATCACCTTAGTCCTCTCTCCTAGTTGTAAATATTGGTGACATATTTTAGTAAAAATATCGATATTTCTATTTTTTAGAAATTTAGAGCTTAGCTAATTAGCTAATATACTTTATGCAGAGAACAGCAGGTATATTAGCTGGTTCCTCCAGCTCTATTGTATCAGTTCATCATTTTCTCTAATATGTGGATTTCCATTTCACCTGGAGCTTAAGATCTAGAGGGAGATTTTTTTTTATAACCTTCCTCCTATTCTGTTTGTGATTGTATTCCTGAAGATAATTTTTTCTTTGTTTCAAATATGTTTTTACTGATTTTAGAAAAAGAGGAAGGGAGAAGGAGAGAGAGAAACATCAATGTGAGAGAGAAACATAGACCCGTTGTCTCTTGTTCTTGTCCTGAACCTACAACCTGGGCATGTGCCTTGACATAGAGACCTTAGTTGGATAATGCTCAGCCAACTAAGCCACACCAGCCAGACCCCAAAGCTAGTTTTAATAATTGCACAGATACTTGGTTGATTTTATTACATGGTTAGGAAAACTTCAAAAGGGTCATCATTGGCTACTGGGCAAAAATCTAAATTTCCATCATTCAAAGCTTACTGCAATCAGACCCAAAACTAATATGCTGCTTAACTGTTAGATGTAGTATAGTTACTTTGACTTTGAACTGAACTGCTTCTCCTCACTGGAGTTAGAATTGCACTGTTTTGATGCTTACTGTGTGCCAGACATCTTGTTAAAAACTTTATATGCATTAACTTATTACATTCTCAGAACAGCTCTAATACAAAGTATTGAATTATTACTGTATTATTGCACCCATTGTATATCTGAGAACACTGAGGCTAACAAAGTTTTAATAATCTTCTTAGTATTATACATTTAACTTGGTTAAACCATGAATCAACACAGCACAGGCCTCTATAGTTCTCCCTCATGGCACATATTCATTGGATCCCTATACTTATGTGATAGAGACCTGGTTTCCACTTAACTCTTTAATTTCTCACTTCGTCTAGCTCTTAGTATCCAGGTAACTTTGTGCACACCAACTGTATTTCACTTCATTATCTGAAAGCATCGTTTCACATCTTCCCCAACTTTTTTTGCATATACAACTTATTCTCCTGCCTACATAGTAATCTGCTAAAGATATTTCCTTTTTAAGTAGTATGTAACACCTTATCTTCCCCTCATCTATTCCCAGTATAATTCTATAGGTAACGTGAGGTCTCATTAAAAATACACAATTAAGGGGAACACCAAGATGGCGGGATAGGTAAACATCTATTGTTCTGCCCCGTGCAACGATTTAAGAACTACAACATAACAGCAGAACAGACAGCACCCAGAATTGCCAGAAAGCTGGCTGAATGAAAACTCCACTAATAGGAGTAGAGGTGGGACACTGAGACTCAGGAGCAGCGAGAGTGCAGCCTTTTAGACAGAAACAGGTTAGGAGCCATCCTGGTCGCACGCCCGGGCTGGGGCTGGAGCAGCAACCATGGCCGGATTTCGCCAGCAGGGAGGGTAGAGACGTCCCACTGCACAGATTCCCCAGTGCCAGGCAAGGTCCGAGGTCCAGGGAACTGACCCTGGAAGCGGGGCGCGGCACAGGCTCCTAGTCTGCGAGAAAGCCTGAGGCGGCGAAAAGAAGTTTCCGCCCAAAGGCCGCGCAAACCCACTACTTGCCCCCTGGAAACTAGTCTCCTGGTTCCGGAAACCATCTATTTTACAACCCTGGGCTAGACTTTTGGTGTGCAGGCACATTTGGGGAAAGGCAGAGTTGTCTGGCAAGGGGAAGAGACTAGCGGGTTTCTCTTGGAGGTGTCTGCAGCCATCCCCATCCAACAGAAACCCGCGCATGAGCACCACATAGGACTGAGGCTGCCTGCACAGCTCAGAGACTCCGCCCATCCAACCTGAACACAGTATCTCTTCACAGCCAATTGGCCTGGAGGTCAAACCCTCCTAGGGCTAACAACAACAAGCTGGGTTTAAATTCAAAAATAGTGAATACAACCCATAAAGGATTGCAGTAAGAGTACCCACCTCGGGTAACTGGAGAGGCTGAGTCACTGTCCCTTTGAGGATATCTACCACATAAAGCAGCCACCATGCAGAGATATGGAAAGAAATCAGGTGTGAAAGAAATGGAGGAGAAAAGACGACAAGACATAGAGTTCAAAACCACGCTTATAAGGCTTTTCAAGAGGCTCCTACAAAAGGCCAATCAACTTAATGAGAATTACCAGGAAATAAACAAGACCAACCAGGAAATGAATGAGAATTGAAAGGAAATGAATGAGAACCTCAAGGAAATGAATGAGACCCTCAAGGAAATGAACAAGACCTCTGAGGATACGAACCAGACCCTCACAGATAAAAAAAAAAAAAAAGGACCAACTAGAAATCAAGCATACACAGACTGAAATAAAAAATATTACACAAAGTCCTAAAAGCAGTCCAAAGGGCCACAAGAACCAAGTCAAAAATTTGAAATACAAAGAACCAAAATCCACTCGGCTGGAAAAGCAAGAAACAAAAAGAATTCAGATAATTGAAGATAGCGTAAAGGGCCTCTGGGACAACCTCAAGCATGCCAACATCCGAATTATTGGGGTGCCAGAAAAAGAGAGAGAGCAAGTTAATTAAAACCTACTTGAAGAAATAGTGACTGAAAACTTCCCCCACCTGGTGAAAGAAACTGACTTAAAAGCCCAAGAAGTACACAGAACCCCAAAATATAGGAATCTAAAGAGGACCACACAAAGACATATCATAATTAAAATGCCAAGAGCAAAAGATAAAGAGAGAATATTAAAAGCAGCAAGAGAAAAACAGTTGGTTACCTACAGGGGAGCACCCATATGATTGTCAGCGGATTTCTCAACAGAAACGATGCAGGCCAGACGGGAGTGGCAAGAAATATTCAAAATAATGAATAGCAAGAATCTACAACCAAGATTACTCTATCCAGCAAAGCTATCATTCAGAATTGAAGATCAGATAAAGTGCTTCGCAGATAAGGAAAAGCTAAAGGAGTTCATCACCACCAAACCAGTATTATATGAAATGCTGAAAGATATTTTTTAAGAAGAGGAAAAAGAAAAAGGTAAAAATATAAATTATGAACAACAAATACACATCTATCAACAAATGAACATAAAATTCAAGTGAATTGATAGGCTGATGAACAAGATAAACTGGTGAATATAACAGAAACATGGACATAGAGAGGGAATGGACTGACAATTCTTGGGGAGAAAAGGGTTGTGGGAAGTACAGCAAGAGATTGGACAAAAACTTGCAACAATGGGAGAGGACATTGGGAAGGGGGAGGTGAGGGTAGAGGGTGGGATAGGTACAGGGAGGGGAGATATAGAGGGATAAAAAAGGGGAAACAATGTAATTAATAAACTGAACAATAAAGAAACAAATACACAATTAAGAGTCATAGTCACTTCAGCCCTCCATTTAATTTGTAGATTTATAAAAATATAATAAAATATGTTGTTAGAATTAAATAGTAATTGTGAGGCCAGCTACTACTATGTGACAAACACTTGCGAGATTAATTTCTTATAATCACATACAAGAAATTGTGCTCATTTTTATTTATTTATTTTTAGTTTCTATAACAAGGAGAAGTCAGGGATTAGAAAGTTTAGTTGAGATATTTTAGACTTCGGAAGTGAGTGATAGAGCTGGAATTCAAACTCATTACTGCTAGCATCAAAGACTATACTATTTTTATGATAATATCTGAAAAAATACCATATATCAAAGTGCTCTGTTTATTGCTAAGAGAAATAAAGTATCCAGATGATTCAGAAACATAATCAATGTTTAGAGAAAATATGATTAAGTTAATAGTTTTCTCAAGGGGAAAATATAAACTATAACAATAAACATATACCTTGATTTTTAAGATAAATACTGAATTTTAAATTATCAGATTTAAAAGAAAAATAACTTATTTTAGTAGTTGAGTAAGTAAGTGGGTTTATAGGTGCCAAATAAAATTATCTTCTTGAGGAATAAGACTGTTTTATTCAGCTTTTGAATTACTATCATTTTTCTATGGCCCTCATACAGCAGAAATTTAAGAAATAAAAAGTGAGTGAAAATAGTCATATACTTTCTAACACTTACACTTATGCTTATGATTCAAATAAACACATAATATGATAAATATCCTAGTATTTCTGCTGTCCTTGTAACCGTGGTGAAGTGCTAAATCACTCTGGTGCCCAAATTTACTGAATATATAATTTACATAATATAAATTTAGATTAGTTAGTGTGAACTTTAATGTTTTACCTAATCAACTTTCTTATTTTTAAGTGACATCAGCTGATTCCATAGAAATGTGTATAACAGGAATTAAGTCAAAGTCATTTTGGACATGTTAATATAACTTTCTGACACAACGTTAATATAATTGGCACCTTCAAAGATGACATAAAATATAATATTGATCAGAAGAGGAATTCATATTCAGGTAGGAGAAAAAAGTCAATGTTAATTAGCAGATATAATATATGAAATTAGGAAAATGGTAGAAGTTACTAAGACTTCGTAATGACCAAAAAAATATAGGATCTGTACAGATTATACATTATTAAAACAAGATGTGATCAAAAGATAGGAGGGGATTTGATGAGCATTATTTCAATTCCAGACAATATGATATTGCTGTTCCTTATTGCCATGGCAATAGGATTGCTATTATATAATAATATCAGTATAAGGAAAACGCAAATGAAATAGGTAGGATTGCGAGATGAAAGCACAGGCCGCCTCACCCTACCATAGGGAAGATCAGGAGAGAAGTCCCAGATGGATCGCACCACAGAAAAGGAGTGAGAACACGAAGGCATTAATTTGATTTACAAAAGATTGGAGGTTACATTTAGTTTACATGCTCGAGTCTTTGGGTATGGCACAACTTCTTGTTTCTTCTACGCACAGTGATCAAGTTCTGTGTAGATAGTTAATTATGTAGCTGCATGTCCATCATGTGTAGCCAATTCTACCCACTGAGACAAATGCTTAGGAGGAAACAGATTAGTAATTCACAGGAATACATTGTCCTTGAATATGTGCCAATTTCTGTCAGAGCAACAGTATCAGACGCTTACTGAAATTGCTCATTCCTAATGACCACCTAGAACAGTTGTGTGCAACAGAAAAAATGGATCTGGGAGGGAATAGGAATCAATCAGTTTTGTGGATTTCCACAAATTAGGATATTTTGAGGAAAATGAGCATTTATATACCATATTATATACTAATCTAACCATTTAATGGTTAGATTAGCCATGGAACTAGATAAATTTGGCGACACTCTAAAGTTAGTTTGTTCTTCTACTTGAGGTACTTGAATTTTAACTTTTAAGGTTTAATATAATCTTTCAACTAAGGTGTTAATTTCATTTATTATGTTTCAAACAATGGATAAAAAGCACTATAAAGTCAAACAGTTTAAGACACTAAAGTGAAAAAGTGCTACATCTTTCACACACCAACTGAAATAAGCATGGAAGTCAGGCAGAGTTCACTGAACTCACTGCTTGACCCTTCATTTGTCCAGATGACTTCTATCTTTTTTTATCCATGCAAAATGCCATCACTATCTACTTAATCTCTCTGTCCAACATAATACAAAATATATAGCTATTATGATGCTTTACATTTTGAATTTTTTTTCATGGGTTTCTTTGTCAGCATTCCTAGTCATCATGTGGTACTTACTGTTTTTCTCCCTTGAGTGAAGATGCAAAAGGTAGGAGAGGAAGAAACGGAGGCATGTTTACCTGAGTCCTAAGTCAATAATGTTTGACATCAACTTTTGGGAAGTAGCTAAGCAAAGGTGCTTTGGGGGAGGGGATAAGGGGAGGAGAGAGAGAAAGAGACAGAGAGACAGAGAGAGAGAGAGAGAGAGAGAGAGAGAGAGAGAGAGAGAGAGAGAGGTCACCAGTTGCCAAAATACCTTATCATATTCTCAAGTAAGCATTTGGAGAAGCAACACATTAATATTTAGTAGTTCCAACCAGCCAGAATGGTTCAGTGGATTCCTGGTCAGGGCACATCGCTTGGTTGAGGATATAGAAGGCAACCAATTGATGTTTCTCTCATACATTTCTCCTCTCTCTCTCTCCCACTCCTTCTTTCTTCCTCCATCTCTCTAACCATGTCCTCAGGAGGTAAGGAATAAAAAAGTAGAAATAAATATTTAGTAATTTCTATTCTCAATAAAAAAGACAATCACAAGTATAGCCCTAAAATTGAATGGCACTACTCAGTTGTAAAGTGCACATCCTGGGGATTCAGAATGCTTACAATATCCTATCTAATAAAAGAATAATACGCAAATTGACCGTATCTTCGCTACACCAACAAGCCACGCCCACCGCCACGCCCACCAGCAAATCAGGAGCTGGGGTGGAGCCAACCAGCAAGTGCACAGTCTGGGCCACAGGGGGTGGGGCTGAGGCCGGTCAGGCCACAGAGGAGTGGGAGAGGGCGGGTTGGCAGTGGGAGAGGGTGGGCCGTTTGTGCCTCCAGCAGGCCCCGCAGTCTGTCCTCTCCCACCATGTGGTGGGAGGGAATGAGCCATGCACATAGAAGAGGGCAGGCTGTCTACACCCCTAGCCATAGCAGCGAGAGGGGTGGGCCTGCGATAGAAGAGGGTGGCCTTCAGCACCCTTGGCTGGTGTGGCAGGAGAGGGCAGGCCTGTGGTTGGAAAGGGTGGCCTTCAGCGCCCCTGGCCAGCATGGCGGGAGAGGACAGGCTGTCTGCGCTGCCGCCCACTATGAGGCAGGTGAGGGTGGGCCATGCGCAGCGGGAGAGGGTGGGTCTGTGGCGGGAGAGGGTGGTCTTCAGTGCCCCTGGCCAGTGCAGCGGGAAAGGGCAGCCCTCTGTGCCCCTAGCCAGCATGGCAGGAGAGGGTGGCCCCATGGCAGCAAATGCACACCATGCCAGGCAGGGAAGCCAGACCTGAAAGCCCAAGCCCTCAAGTACCCAACAGGGTTTCATGTGCCGGGGTCCTGAGGAGGCCCCAGTAAAAGCATCTTCCCAGAGGCTGTGCGGGAGAAGGAGAGAAACCTCTGGCTAGAGGCCGGGTTGAAGGATGAGTGCCAACCCCCTCGCCCCCATGCACAAATTTTGTGCACCGGGCCTCTAGTTATCTTATATTGCTGTAAAAGTAATTAAATAAATAAATAAATAATCCTAATAGAAGATTATGAGGCACTTCAGAATAGATACATATATGAAGAGAGATTATAACATCCAGCTAAATTTTCATTTTCTTATTTTATATCAGCCTATTCTTTTACTTAAATTTAACAAGTCAGGATTAGCATGAAAAATTAAGCCAGAGGACCCAGAAACCCTGCTCCAGTAATATTATAAATAACAACATCCAACAAATGGCAGACATTTACACTTAATTTTGGCTTTCTTGTTGGTATTCTTTCAGCCTTACAAAGACAGACAGAGATGAAGAGAGGCACACAGAAGGAGTGAGAATTGTATAAATTTTAAATA
This sequence comes from Antrozous pallidus, assembly GCA_027563665.1. Classification (NCBI taxonomy): domain Eukaryota; kingdom Metazoa; phylum Chordata; class Mammalia; order Chiroptera; family Vespertilionidae; genus Antrozous; species Antrozous pallidus. Next base: position 26,559,870 of record CM050514.1, on the reverse strand, counting down.
GTATGCTTTAAAAGTAGCTAGCACTCTACCAAGTATGGCAGCATGCACAGTTATTTATTTTTGTGATTGGGACATGCTTGGCTTACATTTTAATTTCATTATTTAATCATATTTGTATGTAGGATAAAAATCCAAATTCATAGGGACATTTTGAGATGTCATGAACATTTTTTATGCCTCTTAGCTAATCTTGCTTTCAAGTATCTCATTAAAATTATGTTTATATTATGGAGAAAATAAAATTACTGCTCAGAGGAAAACACTGATTTATTCTTGTCTTGTATTTAAACAGCCAATGTATCCTACAAAAAATGCTTTTTGGCATGTTTTTATAAATCCCGTTGAGGTTGGACAACTATAAATTCATTCTATAAAAATGCCTACATGGAATTATAAATGCAATGATATTTGACCCAGTACTGTCTTTCCTCCCCACTTGCCTCCAAGAGCTAAGCCTTTTTTCTGTGTTGCTTTAGAACTCAAATACTGAAAGAATAGAGGAAATGCCTAACCCAGCCTTCCCTAAATTGGTCTTTTGTTCTTTTTAATCATATATCTTCAGGTTCTGATTGCCCCTCAGCGACCTCAGCACTAACTTGAGCAGATCTCATTCCTCTCTTTTCTTATTCATTAACATTGTTCTGAAGTCTTCCATTGTCATAACCCTAACAGCCTGCTGGGGTTTACAATAGTTCTTTTCCTGGCTTAGATAACCATGTTGGCTTCCCTGAACCTATTTTTATTTGTAAGCTATTGGATGAACATTCTCTCTACTCTTTTTTAATTTTTAAAGCCCCTGTGTCCACCACATGTCCTAAACAAAAAAATGGTAAGTTCTGTTGCTTAATAATATAATGTAAGTGGGAAAAAGTTACACTCAGTTCTTCATGACTTTTATGAACTCACTTGCTATGTTTATTGGCACTTTACATGTCAAACTGTCATAGGAATATACACACAGGGTATCCTCCCAAAATATATACACACTTTGAATGATTATAAAGTCAGTGTTTATGAACATACACTTCAGTTTCAAAATTTAAAAGAATCTACAGAAATAATTTCTTTTATCAATGCCTGTTTTCAAATTAATGACTGTTCTGGTACAGGCACTGCTGACAATACGAAGCAAAAGAATCACAAACATCAAGAATCATTTTGTTCGGTATTTGTGAAACTTCAATTCATTGACTGTTGCTGGCTTTGTGCTGTAAACTTTTATCTTTTTTGTATCCTCATTGAAAAAAAAGTCTGTGGCACTTTAGGATAAATTTTCTTTGTTCAAAGTTTAGACTGGTTTCACACATTATTTCAAATTAGCTAAACCTGAAAATTAATAAAAAGTAAGTGTTTATCAACTATTAAAGTAATGCATACATTTTGGGGGACACCCTTTATATGTGTGTCCTTGTGTATATGCGTAAAGTGTATAATTTTAAAGGTAGTAGAGGCCTGGTGCATGAAACTCGTGCATGGGGGGCGGGGTGTCCCTCAGCCCAGCTTGCATCCTCTCCAATCTGGGACATCTAGAGTCAGACATCCCTCTCATAGTCCAGGATTGCTGGCTCCTAACTGCTTTTACCTGCCAGCCTGATCACCCCCTACCACTTCCCTGCCAGCCTGATTGATGTCTAACTGCTCCTCTTGTTTGCCCCATACTTCCCTCCTATGCTGGCCTGATCAACACTAACTGCCCTCCCTTGCAGGCTTGGTTTCTCCCAACTGCCCTCCCCTGTAGACTTGGTCCCCCCCAACAGCCCTCCACTGCAGGCCTGGGTCTCCCCAATTGGCCTTCCCTGAAGACCCAATCACTCTCAACTTACCTCCTCTGTAGACCTGGTCACCCCTAACTCTCCTCCCTTGCAGGCTTGATCACCCTCAACTGCCCTCCCTTGTAGGTAGGCCTGGTCTCTCCCAACTGCCCTCCACTGCTGGACATCTTGTGGTGGCCATCCTGTATTCATATTGGGGCAGGATCTTTGACCACTTGGGGGTAGCCCTCTTATGTTGTAGTGATGATCAATCTGCAAATTACTCTTTCATTAGATAGGATAGAAGCCTGGTGCATGGTTGGGGGTCAGCTGGTTTGCCCTGAAGGGTGTCCCAGATCCAGGTGGGGGTTCCCTTGGGGCATCGGGCATCCTGGATGAGAGGCCTGTGGTGGTTTGCAGGCCAGTCACACCCCCAGCAACCCAAAAGGAGGCCCTGGTATCTGGGATTTATTTATCTTCCACAATTAAAACATTGTAGCCTGGAGCAGATTGAAGCCTTCTGCTCACTCTATGGTGGCAGCCATGTCTGTTGGAATTTATTTACCTTCTATAATTGAAACTTTGTCGCCTAGAGTGGAGGCCTAGGCCGGCCAGGGCTGCAGAAGCTTCGCTTCCTCCATCACCTGGGGCAACCATAGCTTCTGCTCTTCCATCTCTGTGGCTGCTGCCATTTCTGTTGGGATTTATGTATCTTCTGTCATTGAAACTTTGTAGCATTGAGTGGAGGCCTAGGCCAGGAAGGGCAGGTGGAAAGCTTGGCTTCCTTCATGACCGGGGAAACCCAAGCCTCTCTCCTACTCTCATTGGCCATAGCCATCTTGGTTGGGGTTTATTTGCATATTCACTCCTGATTGGCTAGTAGCTGTGGCTTGTGGGTGTAATGGAGGTACAGTTCATTTGCATACACTCTTTTATTAGATAGTATATTTGTACATATCTGTACCAATTTGACATCATTATTATTATCCCTATATTACTGAAAGGGATACTGAGATTCATAGTGATCAATATTTTGTCCAACACACAAAAGTGGTATGTGACAAGTAGAAACTGAAACTTGTTTGGAATGACTCCAAATCTAATACTTTCTCTACAGTAATATTTTTGTCTTTCCTAAGCAATCCTGGAAGAATTACTTTGGATCTTCCCACAACACTGTTGATTTTCTAATATATCTGATTGTCCTGTGTACTATTATTGTGGCTCTAGTCCAAGAACTAATTACCTCTTTCTTCAATAATTGTCTTTTGAGGCCAGTTAACTCCATTTCATTTCTGTGTTTTATATGACTGTCAGTCAAAATTGTTTTAATGTCCTTGTCTGCTAATTCTAACAGTTGTGAAATGTTGGGGCTGGTTTCAATTGATTTATTTTTCTTCTCACTATGGCTCATGATTTTATGTTTCTTGGTATGCCTGGCAATCCTTGATTAGATATTAGGAATTGTGATATCTATATTTTTAAGTACTGAGGATTCTTGAGCTTTGCTTTAGTATGTAGTTATGTTGCTATGCAACAGTTTGACTCTCTAGGATTTTACTTCTATTTCAGGTGATTACATGCAATCTCTGGTCTAAAGAAAATTATTTCCAGCCCTCCAAGTACTGTTTTCTCAAATTATTTCAAATGGTTCTTCTCTTGACCTAAGCCAAACTGGAAAATTACATTATTCTCGAGGCCTTAAGTAGAGTTCTCAACAGGTAGTTAATATGGGGAATAAGTAACTGTAGACCCAGTGTGTTCTGGTCAAACCATTCTTCCATTAGTTGGCAAAAGAGGTTCAACTTGTTAACCTTGTCTTTCTTTAGGCACTTCTCCTTATTTCTCACCAAACTTCAGTTTCCTCATCTTTAAAATATGAAATTAAAAATATTCATCCACAGAGGATGTTGCAAAGAAATGAAAAATGAGACAAGGCATTTGAAGTTTTAACCTTTTTCTAGGCCTAGAGCACTCAATAGATTTTAGCCATTGTAATTATTATTGAGTGCAGCTGAAATTCCTCTGCCAGACTAAGGTTCACTAGAATTTGATGTTGTACCCTTCTCTCCTCTAATTTATTAGTTTTGTTCTAACAAACAAATTATCTCATCTCATTCTTTATTGATTAAGGTATTATATATGTGTCCTTATCCCCCCATTACCCCCACCTCCCACTCATGCCCTCACACCCTTGGTGTCTGTGTCCATTGGTTAGGCTTACATGAATGCATACAAGTCCTTTGGTTGATCTCTCTCCCTTACCCCCACCCTCCCCTACCTTCCCTCTGAGGTTTTAGGGTCTGATCAATGTTTCTCTGTCTCTGTATCTATTCTTGTTCATCAGTTTATGTTGTTCATTATATTCCACAAATGAGTGAGATCATGTAATATTTATTGCTCTCTGACTGGCTTCTTTCACTTAGAATAATGCTCTCCAGTTCCATCCATGCTGTTGCAAATGGTAGGAATTCCTTCTTTTTTAACACAGTGTAGTATTCTATTGTGTAGATGTACCACAATTTTTTAATCCACTCATTTGCTGATGGGCACTTAGTCTGTTTCCACATCTTAGTTATGGTGAATTGTGCTGCTATGAACATCAGGGTGTATATATCTTTTCTGATTTGTATTTCTAGTTTATTGGGATATCATCTCATCCTGTTTATAATTCATACATACATCCATGACATCCAAGCTCCTGCCTTATTCCTCACATTATTCCTGGACCTTGAAAGACTTTTCTTTCCATGATCTCCATCCATTCAGATCCTTCTATCCCTTATTATCCAGATCAAGTCATTTTCTCCAAACCCTCTCTGATTTATCTAGTTTCATTGATCTTCACCTCTTCTGAATTCTTATAATACTGACAGTTCAGATGACACAATTCAGCCATTAATTTGATGGTATTTTATACTGCTGATTTTTCACCATGAGATCACTGTCTCCAAGTAGATATATTCTTTAATTTTTAAATATTTTGTAATACCCATCCTGCCCCTCAAAATTAACTGATTGAAAATACTTAATAATTTATTCACTGACATTCTTTTTGTAAAACCATAATTTTTTAATTTTAATTTTTATAGATATCAGAAGGGAGAGGGAAAGGGAGGGAGACACATCAATGTGAGAGCATTACATTGATCAGCTGACTCCTGAACAAGGCCTACCGTGGATCAAGCCTACAGCTCGGTCATGTGCTCTAACCAATTCACCAGCCAAGGGTAACTGACATTTTTATAGAAAAATTCTTAAACTATTATTTCAAGTTCCCTGTACTTCTCTAAAAAGAAAAGGATATATTTTAGAAACAACTCTTCCTATTTGAAAAACATATATTTTTTGATATTTTATTGTCAATAAGCATTAAAGCATTTTATATCAGATTTAATAGCATACATGCAAATTATGAGTTCCTTATACGTAATATAGCTGTTTCCTATTATTCACAGATTTTGTAACTGTGAATTCTTTTTTAACTCAAAAATCATTACTCGTGGCACTTTTGCAGTTATCCATAGACATACTAAGGCTGGAAACAATTGGAGTCACCCAACACACACATTCCCAACTAAGGTCAAACAAGAAGACACCCTGCCTTCCTGGTTTAGCTCTCATAGTGAAAACAAGTGTTAGTTTCACAGTATATTTGGTGCTATGTTTTGTTGCCTTTTTTTTAACTTTCTGTTGGTGATCTCTTTGTTTAAACTGGTGCCCTAGCATGGTGCTCAGTGATGTCCAGTGTTGCTAAACACACAAAAGCCGTGCTGTGCCCTGTGGAGGAGTTAGAATGATCCATGTAATAATGGACTGGAGTTGGATACATCAATATGAACTCAAGTTTAGTTTAATATAGTTACATAAAATTGCATATTGAAATACTTATAGATAGGTGTGCATATATATATATATATATATACAGGGTAGTTCAATTTTGAAAATAAAATGAATTTTAAAAACGGCATTTATAGTTACTCAAAATGTGTGTATTACATTATATGCATATATATATGTATATATATATACACACACATATATATATATATGTTTATATATGTGGGTTAGTATACAGATATATGTTTTCTACCTCTGTCAGCTGAGAGGATCTAATACACAGTATGGGTGAGTACAATTAGAGCTCCGACCTTATTTCCAAATAAACTTCTCTGATGAAATGAAATTATAATCTAGAATAAATGATTGGTTCTAAGAAATATATTTTCCTGGTGCAGGAAGTAATATAAGAATTTGGGAGCCAGAAAGTGAGGAAGTACTGAATTAAAAAAATAAAAATAAAAAAGGATGAGGTATGTCAAGAGCCCCCAGTGACCAAGGCTGGAACAATGTGAGCAACAAATTAATAAAATTTAAAAAGGAATATGGACTTGTAATCCAAAGTACAAATTAAATGTACATGAGCCATGCCAACATAAATAAATGATAGAATCAATAAATAAGTGAGGGAGAAGTAATAAATCTCCTTTGCCTAAGAATTCCAAATAATTTATATAAATACTCTCCCCACAAGAAGAGGGAGATAAATCTCCACTCCCTAAGTGTGGATTATGCATAATGACTTCCTTTCAAAGATAATAGCGCAGAAAGGGGGAAATGCAAACTTTTACAATCGAGAGACCTGATAATCTTATGTCAGCCAGTAGAGAACAATGATAGATCAATTATGTTGATCATATATACCCATGATATGATGTGACGGAATTGGCACTTTACAACCCTGTCATTTTCCTCCCAGATACCCATGATCTCAGTCTACCCATGAATAAAAAATGTATATCAGATGCATTTCAATAGAAGAGAATTCTACGAAACCTTTTACCAGTGTTCCCCCAAATCATCAAGGTCATTAAAAACACAAAAATCTGAGAAATTGTCACAGCCAAGATGAGCTAAAGGAGTCAAGTAACCATGATGTGATATCCTACATGGACTCATGGAATGGAAACTGACATTAGGTAAAAACTGGACTTCACTTAATAACATATCGGCATTGTTTCCTTAATTATAAGAAATGTACTATCTAATGCAGACTGTTAAATAGAGAAAATTAGGAGAGCGGGTATATGGGAACTCTATTCATCACCTGCCATTAATAGTAAATGGCAATGGAAGTAAGAGTGAGAATAAATACGCGATCAAGGATATTGATTATTGGTTAATCATTTTAGTATCTCACAATTGATTGTCCTATCGGCATGCCCACACTGCAGACCTGCGTAGGGAAAAGAAGTACAATACTTAGTTGGTAAAAAGTCATGGAAAGCACAAAAAACATACTTTAAGTTTTTTTCTGCATAAGAAAAAGACCAATAATTGATAATGTCCCCAGAATAATAAAATTTAGTCCTAAATAAACAAAGATGTCTCCAGATAAAAATCAAATATCCTCAGAATATTACCAGTTCTACAAGACTGAAAATTCACAAGGGCTGGGAATATGTTTGTCATGTCCATTATGTTATTCTCAGCATCCATTGTTACATCTCCTGGCATAGGTACTCATTAATTAAGTAATTAGTGAGGATGTGGACCTAACAGAGGCCAACAACAGCGAAGATATATTGCAGAAAGAGTTCTTTAAATCAGAGCAGCAGCATAAACTAGAAGGTGCTTTTTGCATATCTAGAACCCAAAAGCCACAGAGTGGCTGCAGCGTCAGAGAAATCAGGGTGAAGTGCCAAAACAGCTTATGCTAGAAGCGGATGCTCTCATTATGGGTTCTAGGACAGAGAAGATAACAAAAGAGCAGGCACTCAGAGAGGACGGTCTGTGTCTATGGACTCTCAGCAGAGACAATAAAGTATTTGTACTATCATCCAGTGCTAGGACATTGGATGTTGAGTTGATTGCAATATTCCATAGGCAAGACAGGTGTGGCTAGGAAGGAGCATCATTATCACCGGGAATAGTTTCACACTGCTATTCCACCCTACTCCACTTCTGACAAATCTCAAAGAAATGATTAGAAACACAGGGCGGAGAAGTATGACAGCCCTCTTGCAAAACCCTGGGCAATCAGAAGAGATGATGACAATGGATTATGAGGAAAACTAGTGAAAACTCAAAGTTCAGACAGTCTTGTTAGGATAATAATAGCAAAGCCTCAATGGCCGAAATGAAACTTAAGCAGTATCTTATGTAAGTACGCCTGTATATAGAATGTAATTGCTGAATAAATTTATTTTTATCAAATAACTCTTAAGATTTTGATACTAAATATGATGCATCTTTTTTATTTTTAAAAACATACTGCTGAAAATAATTTCTAGGCCCAAAATGAAGACATTTGTTCCTAGGTGCCACCTCAGCAAACCATGCATTCACTTGCTTATAAATGCTCTGCTTGAGTAGAAACAGGATATCCAACCAGCCAAGCCCCTTATGTCAAGCCTACTCTTGACTCTATACTCATTTCCTTTTCCTTGATCTTTCTAAACAGGTCAGATATGCAACCCCAGACCATCTTGTCTGTCGCCACATTGCTGACACCAGTACTCTATAACACTCACTCTTGCCCCAATTCCCTCAGGAAGAATGTTCCACTGCTTGTGAGGAACACATACTCCCCCGTCTTACTAAATTGTTTTGGTTTTGTCATTCATTTCGCAATTATCGGACACCAGTTGGATGTCCTACAATTCAACTCAATTCTGACACTATCTGCCTAGAGATAATGTCAGATTCCACAGGGTAACAAAACTGGTCCCTCACCCTGCACACACTTCAGACACCAAGTGCAACAACAGAATAATAAATTACTCTATTTATAAGATAGAACAAGCCTAATCCTATGTAATAAAGAGCTAATATGCTAATTAGACCAAACAGTAGAACAACCTTCTGGACGAAGCCGGGGCCAGCCAAGGCTGCGAGGGCCAAGCCCCTTGCATGAATTTCATGCATTGGGCCTCTAGTAATAAAATAAAATTCTAAATCTAATATAATTTTAAAAATAAAATAGCACAATTATAAGAAACATTAATAAAAGTTAGGGAAATGTGCTCTCTCTCAAAATTTCTTTTTATACTATACTTACCTTTTCACTTAAAGGAAGCACTTTATGCTTTCTTTTTGGCATATCTGAATTGCCAGCATTAATTTATTCTTGCTTTAAAGGCTACTTGAACACAAGAACAGCAATAGTACAACATCGGATCTGATAACCAAGGCTGCTAAATGCCTCTGGGTGGGGAGCTTATATAGAGTGGATACACTAGACCAGTGGTCGGCAAATTCATTAGTCAACAGAGCCAAATATCAACAGTACAACAATAGAAATTTCTTTTGAGAGCCAAATATTTTAAACTTAAACTTCTTCTAACGGCACTTCTTTAAAATAGACTCGCCCAGGCCATAGTATTTTGTGGAAGAGCCACACTCAAGGGGCCAAAGAACCGCATCTGGCTTGCAAGCTGCAGTTTGCTGACCACGACGCTGGACAAACAGATGATTCACATCCCAGGCGGGACAGAGCACGGTGGTGCAAGATTTCATCATGCTACTCAGAAAAGCATACAATTTAAAACATTTTTTTGGAATTTTCTATGTATTATTTTTCGGCCACAGTTGACCACAGGCAACCAAAACTAAAAAGCAAAACCAGGAACAAGTGAGGACTAGTGTTTATCCTATTACAAATTACAATATTACATCTCAAATAAATTTAAAAGTAAAAACATCTGGTTAAATGAAAAGAATGTTTTACCCTAAAGAGAAATGTCTCCATTTGGATAAACTCTATTAAGTGCCTTAGAAGTTGAAGCGACAAATATATTATGGCACACCTTTGCCTCCCAAATCCACACACTGCCATCTGTAATGAAAAATAAAGTTGAACGTTTTGATTTAATTTCTATATAAGTTTATTGAGACTGACTTTTCTTTTGTTCCCTTCCTTTCTCTCTTTCTCTTGTGGGCAACATTTTGTGACCCAGTTTCTGCTTTCTTAACATGTGTTTAGCCCATCAGTAGGGTAATTCTCATTGACCCTTGACTACTAATCAAGGATACAATTTCCTTGATGTTTTGTTGGAGCCCCCCTCCCCCCTATCAAGCAGAGAGGAGAGACACAATGAAATCTCAACAATTAGCTACCCTGAAATTTAATGTGTAAAATAGTATGAAAGAAAATTACAGTTTTTTGGTGGATAATTAAGAAAGCTAGAACAGTTAGGAACAATTTCTGTCAGTAACAAATGAGTTGTATTCACTGAGCAAAGAGTGTTCGATGTTTTAAATCTGGCAGGACAGTTTGTTCTCCTGTGAACGCCATTTGTCAGAGTGGGAGAGGCCTGGCTTTCCCTAAATAGACTGAAGCAACTTCCCTAGCAGCTTCATGGGGACCAATACGACTTGCTCAAATGCGGAACATTATCAAGCACTCTGTCTTAATTTGTGTTTTATAGGTTTCTTGCATTTGTTTAATTTTTTTTTCTCTGACTAAAGTCTGTTCATGTCTTTTAGCACAAAAGTTAACTAAATATAACCTTATTGCTTTGTGAACAGTTTGAGTGAAATTAAATCCTTTGAAAGAAAAGAAAACCAAAGAAAAACCTAAACAAAGAGAAATCATATCTGCAGGGAATGTATACACCAGGAATAAAGAAACAAAAGGTGATATTACCATGAATAACATAATTTTTTACTTAACTTTTATTGTTGATACTATTACAGATAATCTCATTTTCCCACCCTTTTGCCCAGCTCTGCCCAGCACTCACCTAAATAAGATAATTTCTTTACCAGAATTTTTTTTGGATTGTAAAATTACATATTTGTGTGTGTGTGTGTGTGTTCAATAGTATATGACTGCACGTGGCAGGCTGTCATGTCAGGCTAAATCTTACGCAATAAACAAGCCTGTGAATGTAGCTGCATGAACTCCCAACCAATGAGATAGAAGGCAAGTAAAAGCCGGAAGTTGTTAACCATTTTTAACTAAACCAAGACATGAAAGCTTGGTGGTCCCACATGGAAATCTAACTTAGCTATGAATTTCATTGGTGATTTTGCTGAAAAGTTTGTACTTTTTGTATGCATCTTACCATATGCCATCTATTAAACAGGGAAACAGAAAAATCATGTATCCCTTTAGAGTATTTAATTTTAGTATGACTGTAGATTTATTGAGAATTTTATTAAAGCTATAGATAATTTTCTTAGAAATGTACGCATTAACTCACTGCAGCATATGCTTTCAAAGACTATATTTATAAAGGCCATTGCATACAGCCCAGGTTCCATATTTTAAAAATCTCATTTTTGAAAATATATGTTGATGGCAGGTGGCTCTGCTTTTTTAAAAAGGGGAGACCCCCTGACTGAGGCAATGAAAAGAGCAGATCCTCCTAAAAGTAGTCCGCAGAAGCATAAACTGTGTTGGCTCTACCGTGACAGAAATACTGTACAACAGGCAGAATGAAGAAAACTGAGCCATGAACACGCTGATCATGCTTCAGAAGCAGTTTACCTCTAAAGCCGTTCAGTTAATTGGGAGTTAACTGAGGGAGATATTTTAATGACTTCAGCTGAGTATAATTAACAATAGGAGAGAGATTCTAAATGAGGCTCTGGGAGAAAAGATTTTTAAAAACCTAGAAGAAAAAATGAAAAGATTTCAAACAACTTGAACTCTGGAAAGAATACTGATTTTATCAAAAAAAATTTTATTCAGTTCAGTGTGGTTAATAAAACCAAAAACATGTTTTAAAAGGTAAGTCAGAAGATTAGCAGGCATATTCTTTTGAGACTGGAAAAGAAAATAATTGATAGTTGGACAAGGCTTTAGAAGGAAATGTATCATTCTGCAGAGCCAGTTTGGCTAGTGACATGTAATTGAAAAGAATATATTTAGCCTTGCCTAGCTAATAAACCATTAATGGAAAAAGTAGCAAAGAACTTAACTGACCTTGTGGATCTTGTCAAAATCCTGCCAAGGAGCCGACTGTGGAAGAGTGACAGCGAGTTAGCAAATAAATGACAAAGGCTGGCAAGGCTATGATTTTAATGAAATGTATCTTTGAGAAACTGATTTAGAACAGATGTGCTCAGAGTTAGTAGCTAACATCAAATTCTCTTTTGTTATTTGCTCTTTTGCAGTTCCCAATATTCTGGTGTCCAGGTGTTTGCAAATTTGGCAAGGAGGAAGGAGAGGGAGTGTAATGTGTGGCATGTATGTGTGTGGGCTGGGGACCTCTCCCATCTGTCTTCTCCATCACCTTTGTATGCCTTCTTTCAAAAACCCTTAGCTAAGTGATTCTTACTAGCTTATCATGTGTAATTTTATTTTCAGAGAGAAGAAGGGAGAGGGAAAGAGAGAAACATCAATGATGGGGAGAATCATTGATCAGCTGCCTCCTACACATGCCGTTCTGTGGAAAAAGTCCACAACCCAGGGGTGTTCCTTGACCAGGAATCTATCCCTGACCTCCTGGTTCATGGGTCAATGCTCAATTATTGAACCACACCAGCCTGATATATCCTACTAGTGGCCCAGTGCATGAAATGTGTGCACATTAGGAAATATTTTAATAGTGCTATTTGCCCTTTCTCTATAATAAACGTGTGAGAGATAAAAGGTAATGAGTACAATGTATATGAAAATAATACATAATTTCATTAATAAATAAATAATAACAAAATGATATAACAGCAATAACAAACTCATGATATAAAAACAACATTGATGCAAATAATGACTGATAAAATGATTAAACTTATTCTAATATCTCCCTGTATACCACATTCACAGTGAAAACACTTTCAGAGTGCTTGACTAATTTCCTTTGGAATAAAGTATTTACAACTTTAACTTTAACATCACATATTCTTCGAACTCGAAAGAAAGCAACACAATAACTGACCATGTGTGAAAACAGATTCGGGTAGGAATATTCCTACTCTGTCTAGAGTTTGTCCTTGTGATTTATTAATAGTCATTGCAAATGCTGGCATCACGGGAAACTGTCATCGAATTAAATTAAATGGAGGCCAGTGTCAGATGGGGACAAATCAGTTCTTGAAATCAGAACAACCTCTCCCTCTGCAGATCCTGTTAATACTTCAGCTTCAAAAATGTTAGGTAGTAATCTTTTGAAAATAAATCTGGTACCATTACAAAGACCCCATTTACTACTAAGATTTCTCAATAGCATGATGATTGCACCCACTTTCAATTTTAATTTATGACATGGCATTCCTGAAGGAGTAATACTATTAAGAAATTCAATGGGAAAATTTTTCTTTTTAGCATCTGTTGAGTCAATGGAATCATCACTCAGATAGGTGTGAAAATCTCCATCAAGTATATCCAAAATTTCTTCATTTAATTTTTGAACATGCTCATTTTTTGGACAAAGAACTACATGTTTAAATATATATTGTATATCATATATAGAAGATATACAATTTCCAAAGGTGGCTTCAATAATAGATCCATTACAAATCATTTCATGGAGAATTTCAATGATATCCATTCCTAAATGAAAACCACTATCAAGTTTGCCATCTCCAAGTTTTATTAACCATTCTCTATAAGCAGAATCCTTTGATCTCTTATTTTTTTAAGAGGCAACTTTCTGAAACATCTCCAAACATCACAGTACTTTAAACTCGTTTGTACTATGGCCGATTGCATAGCACGTGGCATGATACTGACACATTGTCAAAAATTCCCTCTGAGAAGGAGAACTTTTTCACCAAATGCAACGTTCAAATTCATAATTTCTCTTAGTAATCTGTCTATGGTGTTTATAGCATGACTGGATGCCATGGTGCATTCATCAATAATAAGAAGTTGGGCCTTTTTAATGGTTTTAGCAACTTTGCCACACATGGCAGTGGCCACCATAGGTCCCTCAGCCTGACCTGCACCCTCTCTAATCTGGGAACCCTCAGAGGAACCCTCTCCAATCTGGGAGTTTCTGTCTGTCTTTGCAATCATATGAGCAAATTGTCTGAGACCCCAACTTTTGTTTTCCCTCCATCCCCACCTGCAACAGTAATTCCTTCCAGGTTCATTTTGATATAGTGTCTAGGAGATCCTGGAGTGTGTCTATCACCAGAACTACATTTCCCAGCATTTTTTGGTGCTCCCCGCACTCTTGATGTCTGCCACCAGGATCTCCACACACCCCAGAGACTGGCAGCCAGTCCTCCCACCTCCATCATGGGTGCTGGGCTGGGGGTGTGGCCCGAACCGCCGTCTGGGGCCAGAGCACGTACAAGCGGTTGGGGGCAGGGTGGGAACATCCCTGTCTCCCAAGGCCCCTGGATGCCAGCAGCCAGCTTCATCATGGGCGCTGGGCTCGGGGGCATGCAGGGACCCCTGGGCCTCACACAGCAGCAGCCACCAGGGTATCCGCATGCTCCAGAGGCAAGCAGACAGCTCCCTGTCGTTGGCGCTGGGCTGGGGGCGTGGACCCAAACTGCTGCTTGGCTTTAGAGCTCGCAACCCAGCACCTGGTGCTCATAACCCAAGGTTCCCTTTTGCATGTCCCACGCAATAGGTAAACCCCACAGCTCAGTCGCAACCAACATGTGAGCCTCATGAGGGGATCCCATGGCATTAAATTCCCCTAACCGTCCCGAGGTCACCAGGAAAGGATGCAACTCAGTCACAGTAACTGAAAGGAGAGATCTTGCTGGCCCTTAGATACTGTGCAGGCAGAGCTAATAGTGTGCTTGCTTCCACAGCACTGCAGCCCCACTGCTGGCCACACCCCTGCTCCTGATTGGCTGGTAGCATAGCAGAGGTATGGTCACATTAGCATATTACTCTTTTGTTAGATAGGATGTCATTTTTACCACTTGACAAATATTCTAAGCATATCCATATTCTCTATAATCCTATATAATAAAGAGCTAATATGCAAATGGTCATCATACTCTCATGCCATCACACCTTAATGGCTCAGACAATCAACACTGGGGAGAGAGGAATGGGGACCAGCCAGGCTGCAGCCAAGGAGAGAGAGACAAGCTGCCCACCCCACAGTCCCAGGCTCTAGAGGCTGGTTCTGTGCCCAGTAGAGGGACAAGCATCCTGCCCCCTGGTCCCAGGCACCAACAGCTGCACCTGTGGCCTGGGAGAGGAACAAGCTCCCCACCCTGTGGTCCTGGGCACCAGCATCTGTGCCTGTGGCCAAGGAGAGAGACAAACCACCCATCTCGCAGTCCCAGGTGCTAGCACCTGCAGATGCATCATGGGAGATGGACAAGCCACCTGCCCCACAGTCCAGGGCACCAGCACCTGTGGCTGCGGCCTAGGTAAAGTTGCCCACCCACAGTTCCCTGTGAATGCAGCTGGTCCAGGCAAAGCTAGCCTGGGTCCTGGGTGCCTGTGACTGGCAGAAGGAGGGAATTCTGGGTCCCAGGTGTGGGTTAAGGCAGAGGCAGTTAGGGGTGATCAAAAGAACAGGGGAGCAGTAGGGGTTATCAGACAGGTAGGCAGAGGTAGTTAGGGGAGATCAGGAAGGCAGGCAAAGTGGTTAGGGGAGGTCAGGCAGGGAGACAGGCAGTCCTGGATTATGTGAGGCAGTTGGACATCCCCTGAGGGGTCCTGGATTAGAGAGAGTGAAAGCTGGGCTAAGGGGACCCCCCTCCTAGTATTGGTATAAAACACTTATAGATGCAGATATTCTCTAAATTTATATAAATGCTAGAGGCCTGGTGCATGAAATTTGTGCATGGGGAGGGGGGGTGTCCCTCAGCATGCCCCCTCCCCCCTGGCAGTCAGATATCCCTCTCATAATCTGGGACTGCTGGCTCCTAACTGCTTCTCTGCCTTCCAGCCTCATTAACACCTAATTGCTCCCTTGCTGGCCCAGTTACCCCAACTTCCCTCCCTTTCTGGCCTGGTTGCCTGCAACACTGCTCTCCTCTGCCAGCCTGATATCACCCCCAACTGTACTTCCCTGCCTTCTAGAAGCCAGTTCCAGCATGTCATAATTTCAAGAATTTCATCAAAAGGTTGATGGAATTTGGGGACTTAAGGGCTGAGTCATATATGTTATTGTCTGCTGGAATGGCTGAAGGGATTTCCCCAAACCTGTAAAGGATGCATTAAGTTGATTGTTTGCTGCCAGACAGCTCAGGGGATCTTAATCTACACGTTATTGGCTCTTGTTGGCCAAACATCTGAATAGCAAAGGCAATTCCCCAATCTGACAATGGATTCTGTACGAAACCCTAACCTTTGAAGTATATATCTCCACCTTGCCTTAGGACAATTTGTGTTAATAAAAAGCAAGGGTCCTGAGACAGGAAAACTTGGTTTCTTTAGCCAAGCTCCTCTGCCCCCACCCCATAATGCCTTTCAAAATTATGTTTTGTCTCTGGACTCTTATTTCATCTATGCACAGCCCTTTCTCCAGGGTTCCTGAACCCTTTTAGATGCTGAATCAAGACCAGCAGTGTTAAATTCTGCTCAGTGACCAGCACCTGTTGGCCTGACTGTCCCAAATTGTCTCTGCTTGCCTGATCACCCCTAACTGCCCTCCCCTGCCAGCCAGATCTCACCCCCAATTGCCCTTCTCTGGAGGCCTGATTTTTCCCCAACTTCCCTCCTCTGCTGGCCAATCTGGTTCTAATTGGTCAGTTTCTATACCAGTCAGCATCAAAAGCTCCGCCTCCTAGGTAGCCATTGGCTTCTCACAATTGACCCAGATTTGATTCTGATTGGCTGGTTTCTATGCCAGTCAGTGTCTCTGAGCCTATCAACAGAGCCTGATCAGAAAGGCGGGGCTGATCAGCAGTCCTGGTGGAGGCCTGGAGAGAAATGGAGATGCAGCTGCTGACTAGGCCAGGAGAGAAAGAGAGCAAGTGTTAATTAATAGCTTCCACAGAGGCTACGGATTAGACTCTGCTTCTCTCTTCAGGCCTCTCTCCAGGCCTGATTCGCAGCTGCCTCCGCAGTCAGGACTGGGTAACCACGCCTGCAGCTGTAGTAGTCAGTGCTACCCAGTGCTGACTACAGATCTGATTTCCAGTTGGGCGAGCTCCTGGTCATTGTGGATCTGATGGACCAAGGGTTTTTATATATTAGGATGCTGATATACATATTATTTAATTATTTATTTTACTTACATTACATTCATTTTGTTTTTATATTGTTTTTATATTATAAAAATATATAAGTATACTGTACAACATATGTTATATATTATTACAATAAATATAAACAACAAAGATTTAATGAAAGTTAAATTACAATAAAGCTCAATTGCAGTGAAGTTTAAAATTTTAGCATCATAATGATTAGGCACTCTGTACTATGGATTGAATGTTTCACCCCAAATCCATATGTTGAAGTCCTAATACCCAATGTGTTGGTGTCTGGAGGTGGGGCCTTTGGAAGGTAAATAGATCATGAGAGCAGAGCTCCCACGTGCTATCAGTGCCCTTTAGGAATAGTCAGGAGAGAGATTATCAATCTCTCTTTCACACACACCCCCATAGGCGAATGAATATAGCAAGGCCTGCATCTGCAAACCAAGACCAGGGCTTTCACCGGAAGCTGACCACTCTGGCACCCTCTATGTCTGGATACCTAGAGACCTCCAGCCTCAGAACTATGGGAAATAAATTCCTATCCTTTAAGTCACCCAGTCTACAGTCTGTTATCTCAGCTCAAACTAAGACACTGTCAAAAGTCAAGGAACAAAAATGTCCTGTGAAGTCACCGAAATAGCCCTTTTAAAGAGAGATGTAGTTCTTGCATTTTGTTATTAGTCCTATTATTTATTATATGAAGGTCTTTTCAACCTTGTAGATCTTATTAACTCTTACTTGTAAATAATTCTCACTAGGATTTTTAGCAATTTTTAAAAATTGTTGCCTTAAGTATCAATCTAAGAGCACAACCCACTTCTTTGTGTATAATAAACACTTTGTGTTGGCTAATTTCAATGAAATCATCTCATTCTTCCTATGCTACAAGAAATAAATGGTATATCATTATGAACCAAGTGATTAAGCTTCCTCTAGCAATTAAGACCTACTCAAGGCCATTGATCATCAATATGCTAGAGAGAGGCTGATAAAATCAGTGTCCCTCCCAGAACTGGTGTTAGTCTTATATGAGCCCTCAGATAGGGGACAAGCTACAGGTGCTAACCAGCCTCTCTCTGACAGCAGTCCTAGCACCAAAAATATATTTATATCAAGTTTTATTCCAAACCCCGGAGGCCACTTAATTCTATCCACATCTAGGACACCTCACCTCCTTGGTCACTTGTCAAAATTTTAGCCACTTCTATTGCCTAACTTGCTTCTGCTCTTATACAACTTAACTTTTCTCTTCTCTTGTGATATTGTCTATCCCTACCCTACCACCAATATTCCCTTCAGAATGTTTCCATACGGCTTTATATGGTCAGCAAGTTTCCTCAAATCTTTCGTTCTTTCTTTTTTATACAATATTCTCACTCCCTTTTCCCTGCCAGGAACCTTGATTCTCCCTGAGGACCTAGCATCCATTATAGCATTTTCTAAGGCTCATTACTCCAACCTCAAGTTCCCAGTGTCTCCCTCAGCACATGAAAGGGTCAGGAAATAAGAGCAGACAAATCAGAATTCTTCTCACAATGTCATTCATCCTTTTCAATCTCATGAAAATTCTCCTCATTTTTTATTCATACTGGCCAGCTATATATTTCCTAGTGTTAGCAGCCAGGTCAAAATTCTACATTTCTTGAGACCTTTTGCTCTTGGCACAAAATCTTCACCTACATTCTAATTCTATTCATTGCCATCAATGACCCATCATTCATGATTTCCTCTTATTTAAGCGCCGAAGGTCACAGATGTGACATATAAAAGATTAGGCGACTTTGCTTAAACTTCTATGTGTTTAAATGGATAAAGTAAGTTGTCTATTACTTTTCTCTTACAGTTTCCTGATTTCTCTTGTCCTTTGTATTTATTTTCCTTGATCCCTTCAATTAGTTATGTGATTTTTCTCTTAACATTGTATGCTTTGTCCATATTTATATAAGGAGTAGTAAGCAAAAGTGGGCTTAATGTTCTTTAGGTTTCCTTTTATTCGTTACTCTTCCTTATGAAAATCATGGCAAAAAAATTTGAGGCGGTGCTAATATTGTTTAATAAGAGGATAAAAAAAGCAAAGCATTTATAACAAAGTAAAAAAATAAATCAGATAGTTAACAAAAAATTTTAAAAGAACAAATGTTCTTGTACACATTTTCATCTGGGGCTAAAATTTGGTTCTGCATTCTCAGTGGTGAAAGCAAAAGGTGAATAGTAACCTCAGTGAGCCCATGAATTCATTTATTCAGAAAAAAATGCATCTTTTGCTGATAATAAAGTGTGGGCAACATTTCTCTTATGGGTATTCATTACATATTACCCAGTGTCCTCAACAAAACCTAGAATGCAACTATCATATAAAATTCAAAAAGCTCTATCTTAAAGCTTTGCTGGCTAAAAATTGATAAAATAGAGCTATTCAGTGAAAGCAATTCAGAAGGCATACAATATAAAATGATAAGATATATAAATCTCTTTGGTCAAGTGTGATTCAGGATACATTTCAAACTGGAAAACTCACAGAACACCTTTTACTAACCACCTATTAAAACCAAAACAAACAAAAAATGTATACACATATTAATAGCTGATAGCTTGATTTTGAAAATGGAATGTATTTTAATAAACATTGCCTTTATAATTAATCAATGTCTGTGGACATTTTTTGGGACACCCTGTCTATATAATTTCAAGCACTAAAAATTCTAAAATCTCAAAAACTCCAAAATGAAACCTGATTCATTCCTGGTCTATGAAATAAATTGGCCTATTTGTGTTCTTGCCTATAATAATTAAATGCTGAAACATTTCATTTATGATCATCTTGGTGCAAAAATATTTGATCACAAAACATCCTCCTTTGTTTCTGACAGTTATTCCATGTCAAGCTACATTAACATATTCAATACAACTATAAATATGTTTTCTGTTTCTTTGATCATTTTCTTCCATTCTTTATTTTATTTTTTATTGATTTTTTACAGAGAGGAAGGGAGAGAGAGAGAGTTAGAAACACCCATAAGCTGACTCCTGCACACCCCTTACTGGGGATGTGCCTGCAACCAAGATATGTGCCCTTGACCGGAGTCAAACCTGGGACCCTTCAGTCCATAGGTCAAAGCTCTATCCACTGAGCCAAACAAGTTTCTGCTTCTTCCATTCTTATCCATCCATTGTGCTAATTATTGCATGCAGGATTCCTCTTGTTCTCTAAAGAAATGCTAAATATATTTAAATCATTCATGTACTCGCCTTAGCTTTACCACCATTATACCCATCAAACCAGATATTTTAAAGAGGAGCTTGCTTCTATCTATTGCCACAAACACATATCCCCAAACTTAGTAAGTAACAAAAACCATTATATTGTGTTCAAAGGAATAGAAAGAGTGCATAATGTGGATGGCTTGCCACTGCTACACAATGTCAGGGGCCTCAGGAGGGACAGGAGTGAGAGGGGGAAAGGATAACTAATTGGCTGAGTGCAGGAATAAGATAGGCTTCTTCTCTCACCTGTCTGGCTGGGGTGACCCAACATGCCAACATTTGACTTAATTGCACCAAGATTCTAAGTGGTTTGGCTGTCTCCATGGTGGCTCAGGGTTCCAAGAATGAATATGCCAGAAAATGGGGTAGAAGCTGCATGGTCCCTGTGATCTAATCTTGAAACATCCCACAGCATCATTTTAAAAAATATTTTTATTGAATTCAGAGAGGAAGGGAGAGGGAGAGAGAGATAGAAAGATCAATGATGAGAGAGAATCATTGATTGGCTGCCTCTTGCACACCCCCTACTAGGAATTGAGCCCACAACCCAGGCATGTGCCCTCAACTGGAATTGAACCTGGGATCATTCAATCCACAGGCTGATGCTCTATCCACTGAGCTAAACCAGCTAAGGATATAAAGTATTTTTAAAATACAAGCAACTATTATACAATATTTATCCTTTTAAAATATTAATGTATTTATTTTTCAATTTGCTTTAGAGATAATTTTTAAAACATTAAAATATAATAGACAGAATCGAGGCACCCCATGTAAAATTTTAACCCCCTCTTGCCTTCCCAGAATTAATGACTACGATTTATTTGAAGTCCATTAGGCATATTATTAAAAACCTATTATTACATATACATACAGCTATAAAAAATATGTAGTAATGCTTTGTATTGTCTTTAACTTCCTATACACAGAAACAGATTGAGCACTTTCTCTATACCCCATACTGTTCTAAACATTTCACGTTTTCAATTTAGATTTAAAAAAGTAATGTCCTATGAATAGTAAGTATCACTCACACACACACTCCATTACAGATGAGAAAAATAAATTAGGCAAAGAGACATTTGCAAAGAACTGTGAAGGTGAGATTTCACCTTACTTAAAAGCTAACAAGTTAGCCTGCCAAAGATTCACAGGTACATGGAGAAGACAGGAGACTCCTGGGTAAGACAGTTATTGCTCATGGTAATAGTAGTATCCAGCATATTAGCACTGGCTCCCTAAATCCAGTTCCCACAGGGCTTCACAGGGAGGGTCAGATAAAACCTGCACATGCAGTAGACTTATTCTACAAGAGGAATAGTGAGCTAAGGAAACCATTACTAATATTCTGTAAGCATGCCTGCCCCTTGCTCCAGAGGAAGACACCATATCTTCAAAGGCTGTTTACTATACAAGTATCCTTGAAAAGATAGTTCTAATCCCTGTGCTTCCCTCACAAGATCTGCAGATATGCAGCAGACCCACTGAGAGTTGCCCACCAGTTAGATAAAGTAGCTTGCTCCAGGCACAAAACTATAAGGTTGTAGCAGGTTTGAAATACTAGACACTGATGCCCTGGCGCAGGCTCTTGACTACAATGTTATCAGCAAATAAGAATTCCTATTTTTAAATCAGTGCCCGATATTGGAATGTCTTCTTTTATTTTAATCTAGTAAGATTAGTGATGAGTTGGAGCAAAATATGTTTATTGGCCATTTAGTTTTCCTTTGTGTGCCCTTCCTGATTCACTCCTTAGCAATTTACTGCTGTCTACTTTTTTTTTTCTTGTCCTTAACTGACATATAGAAATTTTTGCTAATTCTGGACAGCAAGTTTACCTTGTTTGTGTGCTTTGGAAAAATTGTTTCCTTTCTGTGGCTTGCCCTTTTGTTTATAGGATCTTGTGTTTCATAAATAAAAAAAATGTAAAAGCATTATATTAATTGTAAGAAAATTAATGATTTCCTTTATGACTTGTGCTTTCTTTCTATAGAATGTATTCCTTCAAAGTATTTTCTTTTGTCCAGTATATAAAGTTATGTTTTGGATGTTTCCTCTAAATACTTATGTTTTCCTTTTTAAAAGGTAGGTCTCCAGTCTTCAATGATTTCTGGTTAGGGATGATTGTTTTGTTGTGGTAAACATCAAAATGCCTAAATATTTACTTAAAATTATTCTAAATTTCATACATCATGAATGATAATTTATCTCTGATAGCAGTTGTCAGTCATGAATCAAAAATAGAAAAGAAGAAAAAGAAAAAGCACCTCTAAGCTTCAAACAGTGTTTCTAACACATTTTTTATTATTTGTGAGCTATTAAGAAACATATCCCAAGGGAATAGTAAGAGTATTTATACAGTATAAAAAGTTAGATAAAAGTAAATAATTATCATGTATAGTTTTATTATTCATGTATATATATATATAGCTTTATTATTTAAGATATACATATGTGACAATCTTTCAAAACAAACAAAAAATAAAGCTTAACCACTAGAAAATCCATTCAAATGTTAAAATAAGTGTGAGAGTTCTAGTGTAATACAGATTGTAAATATCAAATTTTTTCTATATCCATACTATTTGATCTTTTCATCAAAAGAAATTTATAATTAATAGCAATTCCATGGTTAAAAATTGAAAATTAACCTATCACCAGACCTTTAAACTTTTATTCTCACAAATTTATAGCATAGGAAAGGTGACATAATATATGGTAACATTTTTTATTTGTTTTAACTTGACTTAATTTTACATTTCAGGACTGCATGCCATTCTTTGTTTTTTTCTTATAAGCTAGCCAATCATCTGCATTGAATGTGAATGTTTATAAAGCAGAAGAAATCGACTAATTCTGGCTCAATTTGGCTATATGTAACATAATATCATTCCTGTACTATTTCTCTTATGGAACATCATACTAACTTAAGCTGTTACTTTTTAGAAGGAAAGAAAAATTATGGCCATTTTATAAAAATTACCTGGAATTAGAGCCACTATGTTTGAAGTGCCTTGAATTTTCAAATTTAAGAATAGCATTAAGAATATGCTATTATTTTGAATCTGTAAAAATGTACAATTTATGTCTGCCTGTAGAAATAAATGTTTTATTTTCATGTGTTTGGGTATTTTTTTATGGTTATTAATATTACTTTAGTAAGACATACTACTATTAGTGGAAGAAATACATTTGGTTTCGGAAGTAATTGTTGATAAATTTCTTCATTATCTCTGCCAAATATTTACATAGAGTTAAACTTAAACAATAAGAAAGTTAGAGGCACCATGCCCTGTGCAGTAAAAAAATCCACATATAACTTCTGACTTCCCCAAAACTTAACCACACAACACCCTTGGTATAGCAGGAAACCGGTCCTAGGACGCCCATGGGTAAGGGAAATGCACAGATGCTCAAATCCCTTATGTAAAATGGTGCAGTACAAGACATGCCATTGTCCCTCCACATCCACCACTGGTTGGATCTGTGGCCTCAGAACTAGATGCAGGAGGGCAGACTGTATATTAATTGAAAGTAATTCACAGTGTTCAAGGCTCAACTTGACTCTGACAATTTCATGATAGGAAGAATATAGAAGACATGTTATGTAAATTTAATTTTCAAGATAAAAGATGTAAAGAAAATGTTAAAACTCTAACAAAAATCATAAATAAATATTTTAGCAATGGAAAGATATAACATTCAATAGAGATACAATAGAACACTAAAAAAAATAGCAATTGCTCCAAGTTTATCTACAAATTCAATACTGTCACAATTAAAATTTTGTCACATATTGCTCCTTGTAAAAAACACAAAAAAGTACATAACGAGCTAATTCAACTTTAAAAATAAAAATAATAATAGAGACACATTCTTTATATCAGATAGTAAGCCATAATGCAAAGACCAATTAATGAATATAGTGTGAAATATCAGGCAGAGAAACAAATGGACAGGATATGGAATTTTAATTGATACGTAGTTGATATATTTGAAATTACGGTAATAATGATAACAGAGCAATGGGAAATAATAGATCACTTAGTATTGTTATTGGGAGAACTAACATTCTCTGCAGCAAGTAGTGTTTAATACACATAGTATACAAAAGATTAAACATGAATTAAAAGCACATAAAGCTTTTATAGAAAAATAGGCAAAATAGTAAAAGAACCTCATCTAGAGGTAGGATAGATTTATTTCCAAAGATCCCCAAAGCACAAAATTTATAGGAAAAATAAGGATTTGAATCACTGGTAAGGATTTCTATTTAACTACAAAGTTTAAATTGTTTTAAAAAAACAGCTCACAAGCACTATATCCCAGGTTTTTATGAATATTGCAAAATATGACTATTGCCAAGAAATTTTGTGTCACTGCCTTCTCACATCAAATGCTATTATAAAGATTTTCCCTTCCTCTATGTGATTTTTGGTCCAAATGCCCCCAAGAAATCTTTAAATTCCAAAAAGATTAACCAGGTTTGAATCAGTATTGCATGCACCTGGATCAACTTTTTATATGACTCGGTGTGAGGAAAGCTTTCTTCTGTAACCTTTAATACACTTTTCCTTTTTTTCCTTCAGGAACTCTGTTATGTTTATTAAAATCTCTTTTCCCTTCCATAGTTACCATTTCCCCAAATTCATTTTGCTTGATTTTCTCATGCTTATCCTGTACATTCCTGTTTTTAACATTGTCTTTTTTATGTATTTAAATTATAGCATAACTTGATTACTGTTTTTCTCTTTATTCTAACATATCCCACTTTCATCTCTTTCTATGCCATATTACCTCTTCTTATAGTTATCGCAAGGAATGGTGTCCAATTCACATAACAGATGAAGTTGCATTTAAAAATCCTATCTAATAAAAGAATAAAATGCAAAGTAACCATCATTCCATTACACCCACAAGCCAACCCACCAGCCAATCAGGAGTGAGTATGCAAATTAACCCCAAACAAGATGGCTGTGGCCACGGAAAAAGCAGGAGGGAGACTGGGGTTTCCCTGGTGATGGAGGAAGCAAGCTTTCCACACACTCTGGCTGACCCAGGCTTCCACTCCAGGCCACAAAGTTTCAATTGTAGAAGATAAATAAATCCCAAATACTAGGGCCTTCACTTGGGTAGCCAGGGTTGTGGCTGGCCTGCAAACAACCACAGGTCACTTGCCCAGGCCACCCCACACACCAAGGGAACCCTCACACTGATCCTGGATACACTTCAGGGCAAACCAGCTGGCCCCCACCCATGCACCAGGCCTCTATCTAATAATCTAATAAAATAATAATATGCAGATTGACCATCAATCTAACACACAAGATGGCTGTCCCCATGTGGTCAAAGATCCTATCCCTATGTGGACATAAGATGGCCACCACATGATGGCCAGCAGGGGAGGGCAGTTGGGAGGGAGTAGGCCTGCAAGGGAGGGTAAAGGAGGGCAATAAGGGGTGACCAGACTGGCAGAGGAGAGAAGTTGGGGTTGACTGGGCCTGTAGTAAAGGGCAGTTTGGGGGGGGGACCCAGGCCTGCAGGGGAGAGCAGTTGTGGAGACCAGGCCTGCATGGGAGGGCAGTTAGGGGTGACCAGTCCTGCATGGGAGGGCAGTTAGGGGCAAACAGGCTGGCAGAGGAGCAGTTAGGCATCAATCAGGCTGTCAGGGAGTAGTTAGGGGGTGATCAGGCTGGCAGGCAGAAGCAGCTAGGTGCAATCAGGAAGGCAGGCAGGCATGCAGTTGGGAACCAGCAGTCATGAATTGTGAGAGGGATGTTCCAGATTGGAGAGGGTGCAGGCTTGGCTCAGGAACACACACCCTCCCCTATGCAAGAATATTGTGCACTGACCTGTAGTTTAATATATTTACTGAGGATGTCCAAAGCAAAAACTGCCTGACTGATTTCCATGGCATGGATCTTACCCATGGAAAAAAAAAAATGGCAGACCATGATTGAAGCATATGATGATAACAAGACTACTGATGATTATTTTTTTGGTCTATTCTGTGTTGGTTTCATGAAAACACAAAACAACCAGATTCATAAGGCATCTTATGCACAGTAGTAACAGGCCTGCCAAATTTGGAAGGTGATAATGAAAATCAGGACCCAAGAGGTGCAGACAAATGATTTGAAAGAAGTGGTCAATTAATTGATTCCTGTTAGCATTGGAAAAGATATAGAAAAAAAAAAACTTGACAATCCATTTATTCACTCCATGAAGTGTGTGTAAGAAAAGTCAAATGTTGAAGAAGCCCAAGTTTGAATTAGGAAAACTTTGAGATTAACAGTAAAGATAGCAGTTTTAAAAAGCTATTGGGGATGAGACAAGGGCTAAGCTGAATAATTTGATGGATATGAGCCTCCAGTCCAAAAATTTGTTTAAAATTCAGACTTTTACTGGTGATAAATTGTATTTTGGGAAGAAAATAAATTAGGTTAGGCCCACCCTAATTTAATACGACTGATGTCCTTATGAGGAGAAGAGACAGACTGAGACAGACAGAGAGAATGTCATGTTATAACAGAGGCACAGACTGAAGTGATGTGTATACAAAGCTTGGAAGCAACATCAGAAGCTAAGAGACAGGCACGGAAGAAATTCGTCTGCTGGGGCTTTCAGAGAGATTTGGACTTCTAGCCTTAATAACTATAAGATAATAAATTTACTATTGTTTAAAGTCATCAAACTTGGCTATTTTTTTGACAGCTCCAGACGATGATTACTTTGTTTGGAGAACTGCCAACTTACAATCAATATTGATGGTTTGCCAAAGCTATATATGCTTCATTTGCTTTGTAATGCCTCAATAATAGGAAATTACTTCATGAATCATTTTATAAATAACTATTAAAAATAAATCAATATTTATGTATATGAAATTGAAGATACAATCAAATGTCACTTAAAATAAAACCTGAGAGACATAAACTCGTATTTCATTTATTATTGCTAGGTGAATGTATATTACATTTTAGTGCCACTTGTCAAAAATATTTAAATGTTTTCTTAAGCAGGCAACATGTTGTTACAGAAACCCATTTTCACTGAAGGGGGATTTGGAGGAAGGATATAAGGATTTCGCACAGAAGTTGAGAACAGGATATAAAACTGAGTCTTCCATTGAAAAAGACTTGGGAAGTAGACAGACAGTAACTATAGCATCTACTTCCACTTAATTTTCCCCTCTCTTCTCAGAGGTTGAATGGTCAGTCATTTTTGCTTTTCTCTGCTTACCTTCTTTACTTTTACAGATTGGAATTCTCTGCTCATTCAGCCATTTGTACATTGTCCTAATGTCTACCCCAAAACTGCCATCTCAGCTCCTGAATCTACTGTGCCTGGAACTTAGGGTGTATGCTTTAAATCACAATTCCTGGTAGGGAGAAATGGATAGGCCTGGCTTAAGCTACACATTTGTCCCTGATCCTATAACTAAGGCCAAAAGATTGAGTTAATGTGAAATACACGGATGCACACTAAAGGGTTATGGAAAGGGCAGAGTTTTTAAAAAAGAGGTGTGAGAACAAGAATGGAGTTTCTAACATAAAATTTTAAAGCATTATAGATTTCATATTGTTATTGTTTTATTAAAAGCTCTTTGGTATAAACTTGTTATACTTGATTTTGTTTATATTTAACTTTAAATTTAAGTATCAAAATGTATGTAATGCTTCAAAACTGTTTGAATTGATAACTATAGTTACATAATACAGTGAGAAAAATAATAAGAGTTGAATTCAGAAAACCTAGTGACCAAGCCCACCGCCACTCATTAGTCACAAGGTCCTGGTAAAGTCTTGTAACCCCTCTCACCTTCACACTTTTTATTTGTAATATCTAAATAAAAATATATGCTGAATAGGACATTGTATTACTTTGCTGTAATCCCTATAACAATTTATATGCTGTATAGTCTGCAATTGGTAAGTGTTTGAATGTCATCTATTCATTGGCCAATGCCTATCCTGTATAATAAAAGGCTAATATGCAAACTCTCCCCTGGACTGGGAGTTCCACCAGAGTTCCACCAGAGGGTGGGGCCAGCCAGCCAATCTCCCACATCCCCTCCCTCCCAGGCTGACCCAGCCTAATCGACCCTAATCAAGGCAGGTGGGCTGGACCCCACTCAGGCACTAATTTGTGCACCGGCCCTCTAATTTGTATTATAATTTTCTATTTCTGCTGCTGTCATGAACGGAATTAGTTCAGTTTGTTTTAGCTGCATTAGCATAAAATGACTCTTGTTTAAATAAGCTTGGGAAGAACTGGATTAAATAACAGAATCCAAGTCCTGTCCAAGTATCAGAATAAGCAGGATCCAAGTTACCCACTAGAGACCTTGACATATTCACTTCACCAGAGAACAATGTCACATGACCAAAATCACATTCCTTATGTGGGCTATTCAGTTCAAATAGTTTCACATTTCTTCCAAGGAAAATGTTGGGTAAAACGTCTAACTTTGCATTTGTCAGAATCACACAGTGGAAATACAGTTCCTGAGACTGATATAGTGGTGATAGGTTCAAGAGGGCAAAATCAATGAGACAGAACATTATCTCAAGAACTATCCTATCTAATAAAGAGGGAATATCCTAATGACCATCATGCCCTCACAAACATGTTGGTGCGCATAGCCACAAGATGGTGGTGCCCAGTTCCCTCAGCCCCACTGAGGTGGCAGGTACGAGGCATAGCCGGGCCCACCTCCAGGTGGGTCTGGCTGCTCTGTGCACCTGCCTCCAGAGTTACCCAGTTCCCTCAGCCCCCCAGCCACCCAGGGTCAACCCAAGGCACAGGTAACCAGGACTGGGCCGAGGCTTGTGCTGCCAGCAGTGGCAGCAGCAGAAGTGTAATGAGGGCATAGCCTTCCTCTGATCGCCGGGTTACCTTCCACCCCTGAGGGCTCCTAGACTGTGAGAGGAGGAAAGCTGGGCTGAGGGACTTCCTCCATCCAATGCATGCATTTTCATGCATTGGGCCTCTAGTCCTATATAATAAAAGCCTAATATGAAAATTTTCCCTCAGGAGATCATTCAACTAGGAGTTCAACTGCTCACTATGACATGTGCTGACCACCAGGGGATGGTTTGGAATATGGCAAGCATTGGCGATGCGACACTGGCAGTGGGTAGGAGTGGAGATGCTGCAGGTCCCAATGGGCTCCAATGAGAGTGGGATCACGGCGGGATGGTGGAGTATGTGAGCGGGCAGTGCCTGGTCAAGGCGGGTGCAAGTGGGAGCCTGATTATGATACTGATCACCCTGCAGATGGCAACCAGCTGTGGTGGCAAGGACGGCAGAGTCACCAACTGGCTCCCAGGTACAGAGGAAGCCAGGCGAGGGGCCCAGCTCCAATTAATCACCCCGCAGGAGAAGTGGTGGATCAGGTGAGAGGGCAATGCCAGGGCAAGGCAGGGTGCCAGGTGGGGATATAGGGCTGTGAGGCTGGGGGCATGAGCTAGGGCCCAATCTCTGAAGGCCACCAGAAGGACCCCACCTATGCACAAATTTGTGCATAGGGCCTCTAGTCTACTATAATTGAGCAACAAATATTTTTACCATCCAATTTCGGCTTTGTACTCCCAGCCAATATGTATTTTTTTTCTATCTTGAATTTCAATTATCCTATGGAATTTGCCCATATTCTTTTTCCCAGATTCCATGGGTTCACTCATCTCTGTATCTTTCTGTACATGGCTTAATTATATTTGTATATTTATTAGTTACATTTCTCTATCTCATTATGCATATGGTATCCCAATACATGTTCAAGCAACAAACTAGACCCTAAGAAATCAAATGCAGATTCAAATTGTTGGCAGTGATAGAAAAGATTCTGGTTTGACCCAGTCGGGGCCAACTGTCGATTTAACTGTGAATGGGAGATAAGTCACAATTCCAGCTGGCTATGCAGCAGGAATGCTGGAGGGGCCACAAAAAGGGGCGTGGCATTGAAGAGCTGTGGGTGATTAATTTTCCTGAAAAAAAAGAACGAAGTGGGCAGGCACACAGAAGGTGTAGATGATAGGCTCTAACAGCAGAGTAATATTTATAGGCCTCTCCATCTGGAGATCTGTGACCTCATTAAATTCACTCTGAGCTCATTATCTTCATGAGGCCTCCAGCTTTTTGTATTTCCACTTAACACATCACTATTCTCTTGGGCCCCCACACTTAAAACGTTATGGTATGTTTTGACTTATTGTCTCTATTATCCCAAATACCCTTCCCACTAAGTCATTTTTTACTTTTCTTTTTTCTCGTATCTTTTCGTGTGCCCCCCTCCACCACAAAATATGGAAAGATTCTCTTTTTAATATAAGGAGTCATTGCCAATTTTCTGGACCTCTCCTCTATTACACATCACATTGTGACATGTTATATCTTTAATGGTTTTCATCATGCTTTACCTTTATCTTAATTAAAGAAGAGAGAAAAAATAAAGAAATAAAAATAGAAAAAGAAAGAAAGGAAGGAAAGAGAGGAAGGAAAGAGGGAGAAAAATGGATGGAAGAAAGGAGGAAATGTTTTAAACTCTTTGAGGACACTTCTTGAGGAGACTGTCTGAATCATTACTCTTCTTAAGAACAGCAAAATACACAGAGGACATTGGTAAAAGCAAAAGTTCATATAATATTGATACAAAATAGTTTTCAGGACAGCCCACATATGATTTGAACACTACTTCAGGAATCCATAAGGAATCTATAAGTATAATATATAACAGAGAAAAAAGGTCCTCTCATTGATTCCCCATAAAAAGAAAAATTTGCTCAAGGTGGGTTGATAGATGCATTTTTACCTAAAACCTTATAAATTCCATTTCCTTCCTCAATTCCAAATCCTAGAGAATCCTCTTTTCTTCTGATAAATGCGCTTAGAAGACAAGAAAACATGATAGAAACTTCATTAATGCCACTACCTCATATGAAGAAATAAAGCAAAAACAAAGCCCAGGGTCTTGCTTGGATGAAAAATTGCATTTTCCAAAAGAAAATGTCACTATAACTAAAATGTCAGTCATTACCTGTGACCCAATTTGGACCCTTCATTCCACTCAGTAATATTAGCCACTTCTCTTTTTTCCCTGCTCAAACAGGTAAGGGTCAGATACACAATAAAGAGATGGAAGTAGGCTGAGGTTCAGAAGTGCTTCCCATACCCACATCCAGAGGCAAGATTTTCTTCCCACTTATGGTAGGAGCATAACAGATATAAATAGCTGAAAATTAATTTTGGAACCTAGACGATATCATTTGCAGTCTCTAATGGTAACCATCTCATATATCCTCTAATACACATGAATAAATGAGAAAATCTTCAAGAACCAATTCTTTTGATCCTTGATTGTATCTTCATTTGGCATAAACTAGTCCATGAAGCAACATTGCTTATAAAGATGGTAGCAGTGGAAACAGCAGAGGTTTCCAGAAATTTGCTCCTTTTACAGATAACTAAAAAATAATACCTAGCATCATTTAAGACCTTCACTAGCTCTTTAAAGGCCTTAATTCCCTAAGAAATGGGTAGCAACCTACAACTTGTTCTATTTTCTCTTCTAAGTGTTGTGTAAATTATACGAACAAAGCAGACTATATGATTTTTCCCCTAGAAAAGTATGAGAAAATAACACTTATTTGGAAAAAATCACTGGAGACTTTTTGGATCATTCCTCTATGAGGAGAAATCTGGGTCAGATACTGTGCATAATGAAGGGATACATGTACAGTATTAATGAAACCCTGTGAAGAATTGGATAGATACTTGTTCTGTATATTCAATATTAAATATATTTTACTTTGAAACATTTGGGTTTGAAAAATATCATACAATAACACCTTGTAGAACTCACTTTGTATAGGTAATATATGCTGATGGACTACATAAAATCCCATCGCCAAACTGTAAGAGAAGCGTGGTTGAAAATATTTAGAAATACCTTCTTCACTTATCTGTGAGGTTAATTCTGTTTTGTGAATATCAATCTATTCTTTTACAATTTAACTAAAACAGCCATTTATGTATATTATTCGTGGTTCAAAAGACTATAATGGTTGTCAAAGCAATATCATCGTCAGCAAATATTTTGCTTTTCATACTCATGTGGCTGAAAAGTTGGCACCAAGAAAACTTAATAGAGTTACTTTATTACATTTTAATCCTAGATATTATGGTCTGCCAAGAGCATTAAAGTGTTCCTGCAGAAATAAAGCCTCCCTACAAGCCTTGAAATTAAGTTTTTGTTCAAGTGCTTATAAGCTAAAAGTCATAAGGGATAATTAAATGTACACAAGACAGCAGGTCAGAAAGAAAATGCTGGCTGTCTACATGTAATCACTGACTAAGTTGTTTTGATCCAAACCTTTATTTTTGGCCAACCACCACCTACAGGACAATAAAATAATAATCACCCAGTGAGGAAGGAAATAGCAACTAATGTCTGCCTAGGGAGGAAGCGGGCATGTGAAGGAAAAGGGAAAGGACATTTCACCGTGGAGCCGAAATAAACAGCCACAGAGGGAAGGTCTTCACTGCCTTTGGACGCAGCCTCCCATCCGGCATTGACCCTGAAGATCATATTTTCACATTTATAGTCACACAAAGCATTCATTCAGGGAACACAGACTTTCATAAGAGCATTTTGTGATAGGATTTTTATGGATGGCATTAGAAGAGGCAGTTAGGAGAGTTATAGCAGTAGAATGCATACAGACTCCTGAAATAGTAAGTAAAACAAACAAAAATGGCAACCCACCACCACAAAACAAACAAAAAAACAAAACCTTTTCTCATCTCTCGTGGTTCAGAAACATTATTTGAAAACAGCCAAAAAAATTTTTTTTAATAATAGTATTATAATGATCTCTCTAGGGGATAAAGGTCGTGAAATATTTTTAGAATATTTATTTTTTAACACATTAATTAAGCTCCTACCACTAAGTGCCTGGCATGGAAGATTAAGCCTATTAAGCCTACTTTTCAGTGAACTGGACATAATACAGTGAATGGTTTTCACGAAGTGATTCACACAGTATATACTCATGTTTTAGTTGGCATGGCAATGGTTCAAGTTAAAGAAATCCCTTCATTTTTAAAAGCCATTCCCAAGCGAGAGGATCCAGTTTACTTCTGTTATGACAATGCTGGGGACCCATATTAGGTTGTCCAGCTGAGCAGAACTTCTTTTCTTGTTCAGGTATGTGACACTGTACAAAACTGAGGAAAACCAGGTTCCGCTCTCCCTTCCTTTCTGAAATCAATTATATATATATATATATATATATATATATATATATATATATATATATATATTTTTTTTTAATGAAACCACTTCACAAGCTAATCCTAATGTATAGCCAGGACTGGGAATGATTGAGCTCTGCTGGCAGGATAGAAACAGGGTACTCTCACTAAACTTGACCCTGAGTAACCTGCAGGAAGAAAGAAGACATTCCAGAGTTGATGGTGGTGGTGACAGAGTTACTGCATGTTTGCTTGTATGTGTGTTTGGGGAAGAGGCAGCTTAGAATCATATAACTCCACTGGCTGTGGGGAGATTAGACACCTATTCTACCCTCAGTAGATAAACAGGAGCATAAATGTATTTCTACGAGGAAAATAGAAATTTTAAGGTGAAATAAATCTGGTGGTGAGTTTTAGGGAAGAAACACAAAGGTCATTTTACCAAATTTGAGTATAAAACTTAGGAGGCCAGTAGAGCAAACAATTAGACAGCTCTGATGTGAGGAATGAGCATGGAAAGCTTTCGAATTAGATTGGACCTTTCACTTCCTTTTGCTCTATTTGTGTGTGCTACTCACAATAATAATGATTTACTGACTAATCAAATTGCACAGAGCATTCATTAAGTGACATTCACTTGCTCAACAACTATGAACACAGGTATATTTGCCGTTGTCCTGTCAGTGCCTGATTGTGAATGTTTATGCTAGTAAATTATCAGAGAACAGAGTAAACAAGATAGAATAATAAATCCTTCCCAGTTTACCTAAAACATAGGCTTACAGTTGTCTATGTCTCTGCCTTTTGCTTTATAGCTCATTTTATTTCATGTGATTTTTGTGTTGAAGAGACTTAACAATACTTATTTACTTTTAGCCAGAATATTTAACCTCACACAATGCAGCTTTCCCATAACTAGGATATAAATTTACACAGTGCACATTTTCCATCTCCTTTGACTAATTTGTGCTCTAATACAACACTGATATCACTTTCCATACCACACAAATTTATATCTTCTTAGTTTTATTTAAATCACATACTCTTTTATTATGTAAATCAAAGGATCAGATAGAGTGGATGATGTAGAGAAATAGTGTTAATGAAACTGGTTACCTTCTCACCAATGCAAGCAAATTAAAAGGATGAATATTAAGCTCTCTCACATGCCAGATAGTATATGGGAATGGGATCGGTGGCTCTCAGGCTTAGTGTTTATCAGAATCACTGAAAAAGCTCGTTAATACACAGAGTGCTAGGCTGTTCTCCCAGGGCTTCTAAATCGGTATGTATGAGAAGAGATTTTCAGTAGCAAACCATTGTATAGTATTTTGCACATAAACACTGTACAATGGTTTGCTACTGAAAATCTCTTCCTTAATCTATACTCAGTAACGTCGTTCTGGTAGATTGAAATTGGCCATGATGGAAGTATTCGTAACACATAAATACACAAATGCTACAAATCAGTGATTCTTTTCGTCTCCTTCATTCCATCTTTCTCCCATGAACAAGTTTTTAAACATTTCCCAGCAAATCACTGAGGAGGACATTGGAATGTCTTTTAAAGCTCAATTTCTGGTTCATATGTTAAATTATTGTTAAGAACCAATGATCAGAACTTCTGGAAAAAATTCTAGTAAAAAGGGCAGACAAATACATAGTACTTGTATAATATATAATGTTCTTTATAATCAGGGGGAAATAATATTTATTATCATTGGGGGGAACTAATGGAGTAAATTTGATTTGAGCTTAGATTTGAATGCTGTGTAGGACTTAGAAAGGCTCAAAGAACATTTGGAAAGGAAGAGGACATTTCTGTTGAGAACAATGAATAGCAAAGGGACATGTTTGGAGAACACATTAATTTCAGATTAATTCCATCAAGGCCAATATACATTATTGAAATTATAGTACTTGCCTAATATCTTTCCCACTAGACCAGGGTTAGAGAATCTTTTTCCTGCCAAGGGCCATTTGGATATTTATATCATTTGCTTAATATAATTCACTTAATGTAAATTTATATTGCTATGAGAAAAGCTCCTAGATTTATTGAATTTCAAGTCCCACCTAAAGTTGGCTCAGCAGAGCCAGACAAAATGATTTCATGGGCCTAAAATGGCCTGCAGACATTCCCCACCCTCACAGTATACTATAAAGGCAAGAATTTTGCCTGCCATGGTATACCAAGTTCCTAATAGAATATCTGGTACTTTTACTAGGAGTATCTTTAATATATAATCTACTTAAACCAAGTACAGATACAGACTTTCAAGGAAAAAAAGTATTGCTCACTGATTGTGTACTTAATTCTGTCATAGGCTAATATTCAGAAAGCCTTCAAAGTCCAAAGGTAAAATTCAGATAAACAGTAATGGATAGGAAAAACACATAAAACTACTTTATTTAAGATCAAATCTCACCTAAAATGAAGAAACTGGTTATAAGTAAAATCAAACAAACAAAAAACAACTAAAGCAGGAAGATAGAAAGAGGTAGGGTTTTACTGATTGGTTTAAAAATTAATTAGAGAGAGAAAATTTCCAAATGTTTGAAGAGTAAGCAGCACACTTTCAAATAACACATGGGTCAAAGAAGAATTGCAAGAGGAATTTAAAATATTTTTGAACAAAATAAATATAAAAAACAACTTATAAACATTTGTGGGATTTAGTAAAGGAAGTACATTTAGCAAAATGTATAACATTGAATGCATCTATATATATATATATATATAAAAGCTGAACAATGGAATGACCAGAACAACTGGTGGCTATGATACGTACTGGCCCAATATGGGGCGGGGCCAGCCAGCCAACTGTCTGTGGCCCCTTCCCTGTGCTGCCCCCTAACCCCCATCAGTCCCTCAAATCTTGATCACTGAAGAGTGACTTCCAGTGAATATAAGTAAGTAAAAGCTCTTCAGCCTTCATAGTCCAGGAACCTAAATGACAAGTGATCAGGAGGAAAACTGCTCACAGTCCAGACTGCCAATCAGGTGTCCACGAGAGGTGCCCAGCACAACCACCATCTTCCCTGACCCAGATCACCCTCCCCAACCCTGATGCAGTCAGGTGTCTATGAGTGGTGCCCAGCACAACTACCATCTTCCTGTGTTCTCCCTCCACTGCTTACTACCAAAGAGGGCAGGCACATCACACCATGGCCTCTCTTTAGAGGGTTTGTCAGCAGGGAACTAAACTGCATTACCTGTCTAGGGAAGGCTTAGAAATGGAGGCTGTAAGTGTCCCTGACACTAAAGAGTCTTTGAAGCTTCAACTCATCTGAAAGCCAACAACAATCATGTATACACCCTGCAAGGATCTTTGACACTAATAACTCCCCCAGCTGGCCCCACCCCTGACCCGCCCCCTCCACCCAGATCAGGGGCAAACAGCCAGACCCCACCCATGCACAAATACATGCACTGGGCCTATAGGATATTAGAAAAGAAGATCTAAAATCAATCATGTTAAGTTTCACCACAGGAAACTGAAGAAAAAAAAAAGACAAATTAAACCCAAATTAAGCAGAAGAAAAGAAATAATAAATAAAGCAGAAATCAATGAAATTGGAAATAGCAAATCAATAGAAAAAATAAAATAAAATGAACTGATTCTTTGAAAATATCTGTAACATTTATAAGCTTCTAACCAGGCTAATGAAGAAAAATAAAAGAGAGAAGACAAAATTATTAATATTTGAAAAGAAACATAGGCAATCACTACAAATGTCATGGTCATCTTTGTCCATACATCTGAAAACCTATATGAAATTTACTAATTTCTTTAAAAACATAATTGGCAAAGCTCACACAAGAACAAATAATAATCTGAAAAGTTTAGAATTTGCTGACAAAATGAAATAAACTATCAAACCTTTCAAAACAGAAAGCACCAAGTCCAGATGGGTTCACTTACAAATTATCGCAAATAGTTAAGGAAGAAATTAACTCATTCTATGAAACCAATTTTACCTTAATAACCAGTACCAGGCAAATGTTATATTTATATCTCTCATGAACATAGATGTAAAAATTCTTTTTAAAATTTAAATGAAAGGAGTTTTAGGGGTAAAATAGACAGGTTTAGGGAGTTTTAGGAATTAGAGGTCCATTGGGGGAGAACTGCAAAGGATAGACCTTGGGGCAGCCAAAAGACATACAGTCACAGAGAGAAAAAATGGTGCCACCAGGTAAGGGAAAAGGAACATCCATTCACAGAAGATAGGGAAAAGCCACAGGGTATGGAGAGAAGGAGGAAACAAACTTTCACAGGGAATAGAGAAATGCTGACAAATGAGAGAAAGAGGAAACCAGATTTTTATAGGAGAATACCTTTACCACTGAAAAGGGGAAAAAAAGAGGAAGGAACCACATAAGGTTTGAGCTTTGAAGCTGATATCGTGACCAATTAGAAGCAAGAGACAAAGAACTTCAGCCTTTATAAACCTTAGGAAAAAGGGGCTTAGTGGGTCACCCCCTTGGACTCCCTCCCCACATAGGAATCTGCACTTGCTTCCAATAAATGTCCACCCTTTTCATCTATAATCTTTGTTCTTGGCTTCATTCTTTGAGGCCATCTAGACAAGAACCAGAAAGAAATCACCCTTTCATACTGCTTAGGAAAAAATCAGCCTACTCATTAACATATTAAATCCTACAATGTATAAAAAGAATTCATACCATGACCATGTGGGACTTACTTCAAATACTCAAGGCTGGTTCAATATTCAAAAATAAATTTATGTAATCTGTCACATGAGCAGACTAAATAAGGAAAATCACATGATCATATCAATTGATACAGAAAAAGAAGTTAACAAATCCACAACCCATTCATGTCAAACATTCTCAGTAAACTGGGAATATTAGTAGAGACAACTTTTCAAACTTGGTAAAGAAAATCTATAAAAAATCCTACAGTCAACATCACACTTAATGGTAAGAAACTCCTAGTTTTCCCATTATATTTAAGAAGAAAGCAAAAACCACTGCTTTTCAACATCATACTGGAAGTCCCAGCTAATGCAATAAAAAAAGTTAATAAAAGGTATACAGACTGGGAATGAAAAAAATCAAACTGTTCTTATTCATGGAGGACATAATTATTTATGTAGAAAAGCTGAAAATGATCACCAAAATAAATACTCCCTGTAACTTATAAGTGATTATAGTAAAGTTGTAAGATGCAAGTTAATAAACAAAAATCAATTGCTATACTCTATTTAAAAAAACACACACAAATAATCTAATTTAAAATAAGTGTTTCTATTTGTAAATAAGAGAATTGAAAAAATAAAAGTATTCATTTTAAAGTAATTTAATGCCAAAATTCAGTGAGAGTTCTATAAAAATGAAAAATTATAAGCCAATATTACTTGTGAAGATAAATGCAAAATTCTAAACATAACATTAATAAATTGAATTTATCAATGTATACATTAACAATATGCCATGGCTAAGTTGTGTCTATTTTAGAATTTCAGTAGCATTTAACATTAGAAAATTAATATAATTGATCATATTAAATGATTATTAGAGAAAATTCATAATAGCTCAAGTATTTAAAATAATTTTAAAATTCAATATCCATGTATAGTTTTTGAAAAAAATTGCTAAACTAAAAATTGATAAATTCTTTCAATAAAAAATGAACATCCACTAAAAATAAGTACATCATAAATACAAATGCTAGAATTTATTTTAAAATCAGAAATATACAAAGATATTCCTTATCACTTGTTTCACACAACAGTGTACTAGAAATTTTATAAGTGAGATGTGGTATTGAAAATACTTATGTCTAGAGGGACCCTCTTCTCATTATCCAAATACATACAGCTGATGCTTGAACTTTCAGTTCAAGCTGTGGCTGAAGCCTCTGGGCAGCTGGCACCATGGATCTGTCTCTCGACCAATGGCGTGAGCTGGGCCCTCTCTGGAGAAGAAACCTGGGTCACCCGAGATATGTGATCAGTACCAGGACCCCACCAGCAGGCGAGGGGACCCAAGGCAGGTGCTGGACTTGGAGGCCACGGGGGCATAGACTACAAAGGAGACAGGACTGAACCTCACATCACCCTGTTTGGCCCCGGAGGACGGCTGGTTAGCCAGAGACGGGTAAGAATCCTCAGGGAAGAAACAACCTAAGGCAGGCACAGTAACAGAAGGCCAACAGGAGAGAACTAAAAGGTCAACAGAGGTGGGGCACAGACCCTCATCCACAAACCTTGCAGTGGCTTGAATTCTCACCCCTCCTGAGGGAGGTCTCCTACCCCCACGTCTGCTTCGCCTCCCACGCACAACTCACACCGGGACCCAGGTGGCAGACAGAGACTCGGCCAGCAATAGCTGCCCTATATCTAAATTTAGTCTATTACCAGGAATGCTGAGGACCTACTCAAAAACGCAAATATTCCTTTCCACAAGTATTTACTGGGTAAACTAAGATTTCTGCTTGAGTATTAAAACTGATAGTAAAATAGTAATCAAGTTTTCAGATTAATTTAAATTGGCCAAGTGAAATAAGTGAATATTCAAGAAAATCTAAGTGTACTGGACAAAAAGCTATTCCTAAAACATTAACTAAAATATCTATTAGTAGTTCATCTCACTGTAAAATTGCCTAACATCCAAAGAACCTAAAGCAGTAATATTTGTGTGCAAAAATTAAAATTTAAAATTACCAAGACTGCAAGAAAAAATTTCCAAAAGCCCCAATTAACCAAAAAAAGGGGGGGGGGGGGCAGTGGGGTAATATCATGTAAGGAAAAATATCCTATAAGTAAAATACATGTAGAAAATTCTTACTCCAGAAAAGTAAATTCCATTTGTAAAACCAACTGCAGGACACCCATAAAAAAATACACATGGTGTCAAAATAAGCCAAAGGAAAATCATTTAGGCAAAAATAAAAAGAATCTCAAGTCAAGTCTATTTTGCAGAGAGGATCCCTTTGTTAACTTTTGGTCGAGAATGTGTTTGTGTGTTTGCAGAGAACAACTCTAACACCATGTGGGTTCCTGAGACAGTGAGGAACAGACGGGTCTGTTCCAGCCACGAGGACGGTCCAGAGATGGCAGACGCTGACGACACCTTGCCATGCTAGCAGTCAGCAGCTGTGCATGTCTGCAGGCAGCCCAGGACCATACCAGAGAGGATGGATCTTGCATTGCCACGATGTGTCCACCACCTGGATACCATTGCTGACATGTACACATGAAGAACTATTTGACATTGAAACTGGGACTCAGAACAGTTGGACATTGAAACTGACACTCAAACATTTTATTTGCTCTTATATGTTTGTTTCTAGTATGCAGAGGCAAGATATTTTTGAAGAAAAGAAACAGGGGGGAGTGATTGATATAGAGGCAGGGTGGCCTTGAACAGGCTGTCAAGCTACAGGGGGAAGGCTGGAGTGGATGGGAGGCAGATGCTGGGGGAGATCAACCGAAGGACTTGTATGCATACATATGACCATAACCAATGAATGAAAGACACTGGGGCAGGGAGGTGGGCAGGTGGGGACATGTGCTGGAGGGTAAGGGAGGCTGGGGAGAGGACATTGGGGGGGAAAGGAAAACATATGTACTACTATTAAACATAAGTTATATTGTAAATAAAAAAATTAAAAAAAAGAAAATACTTATGTCTACTTACAAAATCTTATTGACATATTAGGCAAATAAACAGAGTTCAGGAAGCAAATTAATATACTGTTCAAATTTTAAATACTGCCAAATCATGCTATTATTTATTAATTTACATACATATGAAAGTTAAAAGAGAAAGGTCATCATAATAAACACAAACTAATTCACTTGAAGAGAGAAGAATAGAATTGGGAAAGTGAAATTATAAATATTTTTCAATGTAGAAATCAAAGTTCTAAAATTTTTTTCATTTTGCATGTCTCTGGGTATATATCCAATATATCTAGAAATCCATCTGCAGCCACCTTCATATTATGCATGGCCTTGCTAATGTTATAGGAATACCTAATGTCCTTAGGCAAATTAAATGCAGCCACAAATGTATTGGCCTTTCTGTCACAGAGAATTGACACCATTGTCTTCCTCTTGAATCTGGAGAAGCTATGTTCGAATTGTCTGACAGAATACGGTCAAACCTCAGTTCTTCATTTCCCATCTGGAATAATTCAA
Organism: Antrozous pallidus; assembly: GCA_027563665.1. Classification (NCBI taxonomy): domain Eukaryota; kingdom Metazoa; phylum Chordata; class Mammalia; order Chiroptera; family Vespertilionidae; genus Antrozous; species Antrozous pallidus. The sequence goes on along the minus strand of CM050514.1, from coordinate 26,518,357 downwards.
TTCTTGACCAAGTTATTCACAGGAAAAATGTGTTGGTTGTAAAAACCAAACCTTGGTTTTCCTTCTAAAAATCATTTCCTGCTGATATCTCAGCATGGCAAAAAGCATCTCTCAGGCAATAAACAAAGGCTATAATGTTTTTCTTGCTGGCAAAATCAATGATTAGCACAATTTTATAACATAAAGAAGCCATCAAATGTGCTAATGTTGCTAAGGGTGTGAAAGAAGAAAAGATCACAGGCAATTGGAGAAGTGAAAAACTGGTATTGCTTCAGATAAACAAAAAGCAGTTATCTGGTGATAGCATTTAGGAGGCAGTGGTATCCGAACAAGCAAAGATGCAGTATGCTGACCTGAAAAACACCCCTGAAATGAATGCTGAAAGTGATTCCTTAAGGCTAGTAGGTGGTGGCGCAATACATTTAAGAAGTGTTTGTTTATACTTTAACCAGTACATTAGACACATACAGCATATAAGAAAAGCTAAAACAGGGAATCATTTGAGGGTCTGGAATTGATTAATTCAAGTTACACTATTTCTAATGAGAGGCTTGGTACATGAAATTTGTGCACAGGTAGGGTCCCTAGGTGGGCTGGCGATCAGGGCCAATTTGTGGGACAACTGGTAAGGTGATTGGCGGCCCTTGCTCGCACCTGCCATGGAAATCCTGCTGCCATTCCCTCACTGGCTCTGTCTCTTGCTGCTGTTGCTGGTCAGCTCCCTCTGTGGGATGACCGTGGGGTGATCAAGAGGGCCCCTGCTGGCACCCACCTTAGATGGCCTGGGGCCTACAGGCTGGAGAAAGCTCCTTAGTTAAGCAATTGCCTCCTGGTGGTCAGTGTTCGATGTAGCGATCGGTCTTTCCACCAGTTTTTCCGCCATTCAGTTGATTTGCATATTAGGCTCTTATTATTTAGGAGGATGAGAAAAGATGATTTCGTTTTCAGACAAATCGCTACTTGAACAGACTTCCAAAGTGTCTAAAATGGATTAAGTTTGAAAAGTGAGGTTTTACTGTATGCTGGAAGTAATGCTATTAGTTTGGAGCTTTGCTCTTAAAAAACTGGCAGTTTCCACTTCTTGTCATGGGAAGCCCTGAGCAACTTTATAATAAACTAGAGGTCTGGGGCATGAAATTTCTGTATGGTGCGGGGTAGGTTCCTCAGCCCAACCTGCACCCTTTTGCAATCCAGGACCTTTTGGGGGATATCCAAATGTTGGTTTGCTACAGGTTCAGGCCTATCTGGCAGTCAGAAATCCCTCTCGCAATCTGGGTTCACTGGCTCCTAACTGCTCTTCTATCTGCCTGCCTGATCACCCCTAACCACCTCTGCCTGCCTGATTGCTCCTAGCCACTCGCCTACCTGCCTCATCGCTCCTAACCACTCTGCCTGTCTGCTGGATTACCCTTAACTGCTCACTGGCTTGCCTGATTGCCCCTAATTGCCTCTGCCTCAGCCCCCACTGCCTTGGCTTCATCTGAAAGGACGTCCGGAATTATGTCTGGAAGGTCGTTCAGCTGCCCAGTCAAATTAGTATATTACGCTTTTATTATTATAGCTCTGACTATGCTGAGACTGCTGTGCTAGAGAACACACGTAAGCACTCTGGTGAACAGTCCCAGTTGGGCTAAGCCTTCCAACTGTGCCTGCCAAGAAACTAGACTCATCAGTGAAGCCATCTGGGACTCATCAGATGAGCCATTCACCAGCTAAATACACCATCTGATCTCACAAACCCCATGGAGAGTGGAAGAATCACCCACGTAATTTCTCCAAGGTTTCCTGACCCCCCAATTTGTGCTAAAATAAAATGGATATTGTTTTCAAGTCATAAAATATGAAAGTTGTTCAATAAATAACTGGAAAAAATTGTTTGAAGATGCTTGTAAATACTGTTGATAAATATTCACTTACCATCAGCCATAAAACAGTTTTCCCAGTGTCCTATAGATGATCATTTCCTGTCAAAAAACAAGGTGCATTTTGAGTTATTTTAATAGGAATTACTTACTAGAAAACATTATTTTCCTCTCCCATTTTTTTCTTTACTATATTTTCTTCACGAGTCATTGACAACCAAACTAATTTCACTTATATGGGTCCCACAAAACCTTTTGGTTATTTGTATTTGTCTGCTTAACCTCACATTTTATATTATTTAACACTGGCTGTTCTACCTTCATACATCCCTAAAGCATTTTGCAAACCAACGGGGGTAGTTCTGAGTTGATATGCCATGTAGAGAAACCAGCAAATGCAAAGTCCCTAAGCAGAACAAACAAATAAAACAAAAGGCATGGGGGCTTGTGGTGACAGGAGATAGAGATGTAGGACAAAGTTGCATGGAGAGCATGTTAAAGAAGTTTGCATTGTACTAAAAGTAATAGAGCCCTATCTTGTTTTTCTCAGTGGAAAGAGCATCGGCCCTCGGATTGAAGGGTCCCGGATTCAGTGCTGGGTTCAATTCCGATCAAGGACCCAGACCTCGGTTGCAGGCTAGATCCCAGGTCAGGGCACATGTAGAGGCAACAAACCCATTTGTCTCTCTATCGTTAATGTCTTTTCTCTCTCTCTGTCTCTCCCCCTCCCTTCCACTCTCTCTGAAAATCAATGGAAAAAATATCCTTGGATGAGGAATAACAACAACAAAAAGCAATGGAGAGTCTTTGGAAGGTTTAAAGCAGGAGCTTCTTGATATTTGCTTCATCGCAATCATTCTGGTCTCTGAGGAGTGCTTTTCTACTTCCTTGCTGCCAGCCCCAGTCCTAGAGCTGAATCTGGTTCTCATTTAGCCCGGCCTCATCTTGGTTGGACTCTCTGATTATCTCAACTTGCCTATAAGGCTCTAATCATCTTCCTTATCATCAGAAGGCTGTGCACTTACACTGCTATTTTAGTATATTATGCTTGATTATAAATAGGATTGGAACGAAATAGCTACACTCTGATGCTCATTTGATTTTAATCTAACATGCCACTTCGATATTTACCTTATGTTATGTTCTAATTCTTCCTGCAGGGAGTGAGTAATTTCCCAAATCCTCAAATCTAAATGGCCCCAAGCTGACTTTAAAACATTTCTCTATATAATTTACATTTGGTCCCGCAGATGATTAGTTCTTGGCAAGGACAAATATGACGTACAGAGTTCATTATTTTCTCAAACTTGAGCAGTGGATAGGAATCAATTAGGTGCCATGTGTCCCAATCTTCATACCAGAGCCAAAGCTGATAGGAAGTTTTTTATTATTATTACTATTATTATTTAAGGAGTTAGTAAAAGTTTTAGCCCTAAGAAGAAAAGTAAACTGTAAAGGTTCTATAATTTTTAAAGAGCAATCATCAGTTCCAATTAAAATTCATTTTAAAAATTAAATTTTGAAAATTAAACTCAAAGATGTAAATTCATAATGGGCACCATATGCTCTGAAGTTAAAAAAAAACTTTTGTGTGCAAATCTGCACATCTATAACAACAAGCACATTTTTAAAAACCATCTTCCTTTTTATTTAGCAGAATAACTTGTTAGAATACACGCTACACAAACATCCACATATATACAAACACTAGTACATACACATATGGCAGGAAAGAGGTAATCTAGAAATTCTTTAAAATCAATAAAGGCAATGGGCCTCCATGGGCTAAAGGACTGAAGGCTGTATGATTATCTGAGAATTGCATAGATAGAATAAATTTCTTTGCAGCTATCCTATCTAATAAAAGAGTAATATGCAAATTAGCCATACCTTCGCTACACCCACAAGCCAATCAGAGTGGGTATGCAGATTAACCCAACCGGAGGGGGGGTTAATTTGCATAGCTGCGCAGAGTGAGGCAGTGGAGACGGGAGAGAGCCAGGTAGTGGAGAAGGGGAGAGGCAGCAGAGAAGGGAGGGAGCTTTGCTCAGGCCGCAGGAAGCTCTATTCTTACAGGAATCTTCCAGCAACAGGTCTCTAGTTTAAAATAAAGCACTTTAAAATGTCACAAGTAGCCCAACTGTCCATAGACAATGGCATATTATTTGATGAGACTACTAGAGGCCCAGCGCAGAATTTCAATCACACAAGGAGGCACCCAGCCTCCCACCATGCGAGGAGTTGCTCCATGGGGGGCTGGGACCACACCTGATTTGTACAGCACCAGCAGCTGTGGAAGTCAGGCCAGAATGGCACTGTGGGAGGCCAGGATCCGTGCCTGACTCACAGTGTCCCCTGGCTTCCCTGCCTCTGTCTGCTCCTAGGCCTCCCAAGCTGCTGCATCAACTTGGTCCTGATTGGTCGTGACCCATTATGACATCCCAGCATAATTTGCTCATTACCTCTTTTTATATATGGATATAGATTATTAAGGTAAACTTGCCCAATCTCTAATCAAACACAAGAGAGGATGGAGTCCATGAGAGGTCAGATGCTAGATGTTACCTAATCTTGCACTCCTGAACCAATGTGCAGCTTGGGTGATGACTATGAATGATGATCAAATAATCTGACCACTAAGGCTATAATCTTGAGATATAAATATGGGGCTCACTAGCACTGAGAAGGAGAATCATCTCCTCAGTAAAGCCACAGGTGCCAGTGCAGGGATCTGACAGGGGGCACATCATCATAGTAGTGGTCATTTATTTCTAATTCTAAAGGGAAAAATAAAGTCAAAAGTATTTATATCTGAGAAATGAAAAGGCAATATTTTATTTGGCTAATCTGTTTTCAGTTTTGAAAAAGTGTCTTATGACAAAAAAAGAGTATAGAGAGGCAGCAGGTATTCTCTGATATATTTTAAATTGCTTCTAAATTAGAATATTTTTGTGATTATTTTAATATATTATTTTATATGTGTCTGACTCCTGGGGTGGACATTTACTTGAGTGCAATAGATGTAGTATCATCATCAACAAAAATAACCTTCTCAACAGGGGAAGGAAATCAAAGCCTTTCTTTCCTTAATCATTAATTTCTAGTTTAATTCTGCTGATGCCATTTATTCATGTGAACATTTTTTAAAAATCATTGTAATTCTAATACTGTTCATTAAGTGAGCATTGTCACAGTTGATTGCAGAATATTCCTATCAATTTCCTAAAATAGCTCTCAGTAATAATTATGACTTGTTTTATTTAATAATATTTAAGTTATTGAATGGATATAAAAGTTTTTAAACTTGAAGACTATATGAAAATACTGGTTACATTTGTAGGTTAATGCTAACTGGGTACAAGGCAGATTGTTTTTAAAAGTACTATTTAATTTATTCTTCATTGTATCTTAACTCTATAACTTGAGAATGCACAAATCAGAGCTAGGAAAACACTGCCGAGAAAAATAAAATTAACCAAAGAACTTGTATGCATGTATATAATAAGCATAACCAATAGTCACAGACACTAGGGGGGTGAGGGCATGTGCTGGGGGGGTGGCAGTGGAAAGGGGTGAGGGGAGGTCAATGGGGGAAAAAGAGACATATGTAATACTATAAGTAATACTTTAAACAATATTTAAAAAATAAAAGTAAATCTTATTCTATGGACATGTTTTCAATTGTGAGTTATCACTGCAAAAGAGAAATTTTGTTTTTATGACTCATAAAATAATACAGAATTATTAAGAACATAAACAGTATGGTTCAATTAATTTCCTAGTAAGACCTGCATGTTCCTGCATCCCAGCTTAAGAACATAGGTTGATCATTGCCTTCAAATCCAGTGCCTGCAGTAAGCCAACGTATAATGCCAAGGTCATCATTCTGCAGAGCTGGTGTCAGAGAAATCAGCATGACGTAAAACCCATAGGTGTTCCAGATCAATCCCATTGTTTCAGCCCATCAAAATCATGTCCTGAAATGTTTACTGTTGAAAAAGGCACTTGGCTAAGTTATAAGCAGGATTCAAATTAAAAGTGTGAACTTCACTCTCGACTATAAACTGCCAATGTGTGCAGTACTAGATAACAGTAAAGAGTTATCTGACTCAAATTTAATTCAGTACAGTCAATACAGCAATAAGTATCAAATGCCTTAAAATTTTGCAAAATATTTTGCCAGGTCATTTCACTCATGACTCATTATAAATTCAGCAATTTTTTCACTGGTATGTTAAATATCTTAGTGAATAATAAAAAAATCAAATTGACAACAATATGGTACTGATAAAATATGTTTTATCCACAAAATAAAATAATAATCTATAGAAAATGAAAAAAATCACATGAAAATGTTCAAAACTATTAAGTTGTTTCTTTTTACATTTGAATAGAATAGATTGTAGATAAACTGATAATAGAAAGATAAATATATCAACAGATTGAAATGTTGGCTGTGAATATCTCTGGGTAGTGGTAAAAATTTCTTGCTGGAAGTATATATAAATATTATTTCTCATAAGAAAAAGGCAATTGTTAAAAAAACAAAAAGTATAATTTAGTCAACCTAAACAATATATAAAAATACTATATATGGTAAAATTTTAAAATAACTGTTCTGTAATATCTCCTATTGGTTTCTATATTAAAAATAACAACAGTTTGGTTGCTCATAAAGACATAGGCTTTGATAAGGTGTTGGTATTTTGGTATGTAGAAAAATGGATATTCTAAGTGGATGGAATTCTAGTATAAAATGACAGCAATGGCAAGGGCATGGGATTGCTTGGAAAATAGTGAACAAAATAGTAGAGCATAGTGGACGGTCAACCTGATTAGTAGATTGAGGCAGTTTATTTTGGGTTTTAAGTGCTCAATTGGAGATAGAAGTTTTATCAGCTGTGATATGGGCCCTGTCTACCTCTGCAACCCCAGCTTTGGTCAACTCACTGTTCTCATCTAAATCTTATTTCTGCTCTCTGCCTAATCCCTGTTGTCCCTCCTCCTCATGGCTTTATGCACGTCTAGTTTCTGCATCTGAAATTCCCTTTCTGATCACATGGCAGGCTCCTTTTAGTCACTCAGTTCTCAGCTTGCAGTTCACCTACACAAAGAAACCTAGCCTAACTACTCACCTAACTAGTTATAAACTAGCAAATCACTTCACTGTGTTTTAATCCTTCACAAAGCATTTGTTATTGATGAATTATTTTTCATTTAGTTATTGTCTCTCTCTTTAGAATACAATCTCCTTGCAGACATAACATTTGTCATCTGTTCGCCCCTCGATCCCCAGGATCTAGAGAAATGTCCATGAAATATCTGTTGGGTAAAGGAATGATTAAGTAGACACTGACCTGCTCTTAACAGAGGAAACCGAGAGAAAATATAAGGGGGGCACAAGATAATTTTCTTTCAAAAAAGAACCCAGAAAGATAACAGCATTGAAATCAGTATTATGAGTTCAGCTTAGAACAATCCATATTATTCTTATTTATATTAGTACTAGGGGTTCAGTGCATGAAATTCGTGCACTGGGGGCAAGTGATCCCTCAGCCCAACCTGCCCCCTCACACATACTGAGAGCCCTCAGGGGATGTCCTACTGACCCCTCATCCCTGGCTGAAGCTTTAGGCCTTGGGCACCCAGCCATCATCCAGCAGTGGGGCCAATGGCTGGCTCTGCCCCAGCCACCTTGGCTGAGTCCCTCATGCCCTGGCCTTGGCCCTGGAGGCACCCCACACTCAGCAGCCTCATGCGTGACTCGGCCCCACCCCCTGCCTCTCATGCTTACCAGCAGCCAGCCTTGACCTCAATCCCCAGTGAACACCCGGCCACAGCTCCCACCCCCCAATGCAAGCTTGCTGCCTCATGCAGGCCTCAGCCCCACCCCCCCGCCTCAAGTGCTCACAGACCATCTTGGCCCCGCTCACACAGCCCCACCCCTGCTCCTGATTGGCTGGTAGGTGTGGCTTGTGGGTGTAGCGAATGTGCAGTTAATTTGCATATTACTCTCTTATTAGATAGCATATAATTTCCAGAACTTCCTTAAATATATTGTGAAAATTACTAGTTTGATATTTAATTATTTCTTTTTTATTCAAATTGGAAATTATTGGAAAGCACATATTTGAACTGTGCCTGTTTCCTAACACTCCCAGAAACATACATACACATGTGTGCCTATGATACTGAAATAGGAATAAGTAGAAATTGCTCCTGAACATTTAGGGTCAAAAGGTGAAGTTCAGACATATATAACTAACACATAAAATAAAACCTGAAAAACATATATTTTAGGATCCACTTGAATAAAATATTTACATAAAAAATCATCAGATGAAATTAATTTTCAGAGCCTATTCAGAAGATAATTATATAAATAATTAGTACATTTAAAATCTTCTGTGAATGAATATTAAAAAGAACTCACAAACCTATTTAGAATGATCAGTGTCAGACAATGTCAAAGGCATTTTCATTTTCTGACTATAAAGCATGAGATATTTCAGAGCTTCAGCTATCAACCACCAACATTAGACTTATTGTATAAAGTATTTATTTACTGTCTGACAAAGCTACTGAAGAATTATACTGTTATAGAGGAGTTTCTATGAAGCCATTGTTTTGGTCTTACTGCAACAACTTGTTTTTCTTGACTTTGATTATAATTCTTTCAATTCCAAAGGAACTCTGTTCTGATAAATTATTATTATACCACAAAATTTAAAAAAATAATGTATCTCTGGAAATATATAGAACATTGTTGAAACCTAGGACCATACTTATCCTTTATATGTACAATTATTTGAAGTGGCAATGTATTTTTAAAACTTAATTATAATATTTATATTTAAATACACTACTAAAAAGCATCCTAAACAACCTGCGTGACCACTAATAAACATATGTTTTAATTTTCCTGATAATCATATTTACTTATAAGCTCTACATGGGATTGGTAAGTTTTTGAATGGTAAGAAAAACTCAACTTAAAAAGGTACATTTTCTATGAATATGCCTATTGTGGGTACCTTATTGATCAAGACAGAAAGTATACTAGAAGTTGGCAGGGCTGGAATAAGGAAGAAAAGAGGAATTCTTGTTTAATGGGAACAGAGTTTCTATTTGAAATGATGCAAAAGTTTGGAAAAGAAAAAGGAATGCTTGTACAAAAATATAAATATACATACAGAATTGTACACTTAAAATAGTTAAAATGATAAATTGTATATTATGTAAATTTTGCCACAATAAAAAAATATGTTTTATGCAAAGAAAATTCTAGAAGGGTGGGAAGGCAAATTTCAAAACAAAAAAAAAAAACTTAATCAATAATCCAACCTGAACATGTTCCATAATTAACAGATAAGAACAATAGGCCCACGTTGATTTTCTGAAATCCAGGCAGTAGCACAATTCAGTCTGAATCCAATTACATTCCAGCCTACCTTCTCTTCAATAAACTTAAACGATCTAACAACTGGGTATCTCAGCAAAACCACAAATGGAACACATTAAAAGCTGGACAGATAATCATCTCTCCAAATCAGCTCTTCGTTTGGCATTCTCCAGTTTGACTAAAAATGTATACAAAGCCTCCCACAACCAAACACCCACAAGTCCTACCCCTTGAATCCTCCCTAGTCTCTCTTGACTTTTGCCATGTCTTTTTATTGTCCTGACCTTGCTAAAATCATGAGGCTCCATTTGTTCTTTATTTACATTGTCAAGTCAACTGACATCTGGCCTTCCTGAATTACATTGTTATTATTATTTGATATTACATGAAAACATATTGTACTATTCTAGTCCATTCCAAACTTCATTCTTTTCTTTTCTCATTTTATTTCTTCTTTCCTTTCCGTTCTCCCTCCTTTCCTTCCCTCCCTCCCTTCCTTCCTTCCTTCCTTCCTTCCTTCCTTCCTTCCTTCCTTCCTTCCTTCCTTCCTTCCTTCATTTCTTACTTTGCCTATGAAAATCTTACACGTTTTTCTGAACCTGGTTCTATTACTCCAAAATCTATTTCCTTTACATATTTTCATGTAAAAATATTTATAGATTGCCAAGCATGGTACATTGTGTTAGGTTCCAGAACCAGAACAAATGCCAGTCATTCCTGTCCTTATGTAGTTTGCAGATAAGTGAAACAGGCTAATGTTCATTGAACTTGAATGCTATTTCTTTCCCAAGAAAGCAACAGTGTAAGATGCTAAGTTTCAAAGAACAATCAATCTTGAGGGTAAACTTAAGATTCTAATTGGTGTGCATATGAGAGCTTGAGAACTACAAACTCATCACCACTAAGATAAACCAGGAAACAATGACCACTCCCCTTAATAATGACCAGCAAAAGCCTTTATAAGAGAACAATTTCACACAGAGCTTTCTCTTCTGTACCCATTCTGGCAATGTGATTGCTAAGGACTGAATGTTTTTATACTCAGAAAATTGGTGCCGAGGCCCTAATCTATGATAGTATGTGGAGATGGAGCCTTTGGGAAATAAATAGAGCTAATTTAGGTCATGATGGTAGGGACCTCATGATGAAATTGATGTCCCTATAAAAAGAAAAAAGAGACATGACAGCTCTCATTCCACCAACTATAAACCAAGAACTGGGCTCTGACCCTGGGCTTTGACCTTGGACTTCACAGACACCAGAACTGTGGTTATTATTTAAGCCATTCAGTCTATATTTTGTTATAGCAGCTGGAACAACCTAAGACAGTAGTTGGCAAACTGCAGCTTGTGAGTGGGCACGGTTTGCTGCTCTGTTGACTAATGAGTTTGCCGACCACTGTGATAGGGGTTGAATCACAAGGAACAACAACAACTCTCAAGAATTGAGAGTCTAGGTCAGTGGTCGGCAAACTCAGTCAACAGACCTTAAGAAACAGAAGAATTAGAAGAAAAGCCTGTTAAACACAGATATTTTGTAAAACCAAGAAATTTAAACAGTTAAGTTGTAGTAGTGACAATTTAAAAATCAAACTTCACCTGTCACAAAAATATCAGATTACTTCAATATGTGGACTAGGAGAGAAATGCATGCCACCACATTTCATCATTGATGTAAGCTAGTGGAAATGTTCCCAAAAGAATAGGAATCTTTTCATTTTGTTTCACAGAATAAAGCACATGCCATATGATTTTGTAAAAAATTTTCATATGATAATTTTAATTTGTTATACTGGGGAATGTGGCAATATTTTATATGTTTATATATAACGAGAAAACAATGGTAATCAGAATCTATTTCTTTTTGTAATATAAGAACAACATTTGTGTTGTAAACTTGAGGTACAAACAAAAGGAACAAACTTCCAATTATAAAATAGTTGTGGGGATATAATGTTCAGTGTTATGAATATAGTTAATAACACTGTACTGCATATTTGAATGGTACTAAAAGAGTAGGTCTTAATGTTCTAATCACAGGAAAAACATACTTTTGTTAACAATGGTGGTGATAGATATTAGACTTATTTGTGATTATTTTGCATTTTTACTACATATATCTAATGATTATGTTGTATAGCTGAAACAAATATTGTTTATGTCTATTATACCTTAATAAGATGCTATAATAGGATGACATTTCATATAAAATATGAGGACCCTGAATACACTAAAAATAAGATAAAATTTTAAAAATTATTCAAATCTATTTTAGAGTATTTATTTTCTCTAATAAACCTTGATTAATATATTCCTTATGTAAGTATATTTTTAAAATAAATTAATAAATATTTCAGTTATCAGCACTATGGTGAAATACCATATTTCCCCTTTTCTAAGTAAAGCACAAAGAATGCAATTATTAGGAGGTTGAGAAAAAACACTTGAAAGATTCCTCTTTCAGGTAAAGAGGGGCCTCAGTAAAGGAGGAAGTGAAATGTCCAGTACCAGCTAAACTTCCGTGAAACAAAACAGGATTTGAGGCCACCAAACATCTCTAAATTTCTGAAAAATTTCAAAACTTTTTAATTGCTCTGTTTGTTGCCCCTGATGGCTTGCCTCTCCTCTAGAGAGCAAGGTCCTGGAAACCTTTCATCTGAATTCTTCAGATGTACTTGGCCTTCAAGATTTCAATGGGGTTCTGTTGATAAGAGGCAGTAGCTGAAGAAGAGAGAACAGAAGGAAAAGAGATGCCAGTGTTACTGTTCTGACTGCTGTAGTGGCAGCAGGGAGCAACAGCAGGCTAGGAGAAACGCCTTGCAGCCGCCGACATTAAGATGGCCAAGAGAATGGTAGCAGGGGTCAAAGCGGACTAAAGGTCCCAGCAACATCAGCACAAAGACACTGGCGGTGGGACTATAAGCTCCCTCCCTGTGTCAGTGGCTGTAGTTCTAGCAGCAGCAACAGCGGCAGCAGCATAGCTCCAGGAGCCTCAGTGTATTGTGTGTAAGCAATTATGTTTGAGCTCTGAATAAAACTACCTCACCCGCTTGCACTCTGCTCTACTATTCAAGTCCCTATACTAAATGTCTGAATTTACCGATATGATTAACTTCCCAAAGTTCCTCGGTTCACTGTGATTTTAACAATTTTTGGTTGATTGACTAGTACCTGGATTCGACAGTGATTTATATCAAATGAACTTGAGATGCCAGGACTTTCTGATAATAACACAAAGACTGAAAGGCATAAGTAACTATAAATATAAGAGTACATAATGGTGTTATGTGCACCTCATCCACCAATCAACCAATTATCTCCCAAACTTGATCACTGCATTAATGAAGGGGAGCCTCTACTGTCTTAGAAAATCCCATGGTTGCTCTCTGCACATCAGAGATAAAGGTGGGAGATGTTACCATTGGAATGTGAGTTTCTGGGCTGGCAGAGGCCACGTGGCAGCAGCTGATCCCCTGGGGCAGGGTGGTCACAGCTACTATAATGGGAAGCTGGTCCAGAGCAGTAGTCACAATATTTGATATCTTTGGCTGTGGTTTAATGATCACTAGAAAGAAAACTGAAATCATTCTTTGTAAGTAATTTTTCAATATGTAGTTATCAAGAAACACCAGGGCTTGTGAGCAGAGGTTTCAGTCACCACAATGAAGAGTCATCTTCGCACCACAGCCAGATCACAGATCAGAATCCTCTGGATCTGAAAATGAGGCCAGGTCCACACGAAGGACACTAAGATACCATGCAGAGAATGTTCTGTGAACTGGCCTTAAAACTTCCCTGATGGGACCCCTCTGGCTATTTATCAGGAAAGCTAAATACACACTGGGAGAAGGAAAGAACACACCATTTAGAGATTTATGAGCACTGACAATGATTTTATTTAATCTGAGGACCCAAAATACCTTTGAGATCAATTGGGTATAGTTGAGGTTTATGGGAATTAGGTGATAAACAGAGTTATGTCCTGAATCTCTCTCTCTCTCAGAGTGCCCAAGAGATTTGGCAACCCAATTTAGGGCAGTTTCCCAAGTTTTTAAAGGCAGAGTTGGAGTAAATAAGGCAGTGAGAACCCTTAGTATTTCCCCTCTCTACCAAAATTGTGTACCAAAGGCAAAAATATGCACAAAGGGAGGGAAAATGGGTGGATAGGTGGTATAAGAAAGTGCATTATAGTGAACCAAAGCTTGACACTCTTATCCCTACAGTTTTAGAGAGGAAGACTGGACTTCATAGGATAGATTAAATTATCAGTCACATGGGGAAAAAAAACAAAATAGGCTACACTAATGGGTCCCATGAGAGAAAAGGTGAGCTCATTTTGCTAGTGAAAAACCAAGAAGTGGACCTAGGGATAAAGCTAGAAGGAAACTGTGGGAGATGTTGCCATAGGCAATATACTCCATTAATGGCCTTAAACATCAGTATACTTACTCCCCATAGTCATTGCTTCAAGTAGCTACCTTAACAATGTTTGACAAAAGTGATAAGTCTATTTGCCAAAAGCCTCTCTTGGGCTGTATTTTATTTCCATTACCAGCCTGTTTTTTTCTTCTGTTTTTCCTCTAGCTGAATTTTATTTCCTTGAATAAATTTATTGTGGTCATGTGAAGACAAGTCCATGACATTAACAAATGAACATAGTATAAAAGGACATATGTCTTGTTAGCCGTGTTCCCTCAAAAGACTTAAGTACCTAAGATAGAACTCAGAGTATTATTGTGATTAAATGAAAACCATCAGAGGAAAAAAACAATTTTAAAATGTCACTCAGGCCATCCCCACTGGTTTCAACTGCCCAGAAATTCAGTTGTATAAACTTGTAGCATAAGGTGTTTGTATCCCATACAGCTGATGCTATAAGTATCAGTCAAGATGTTAGCTATCAAATAAAACACAACATTCCAATCATTCCAATTATATCAATAAATACTGTGAAATAAAAAATTGTTGCCTCTACAATATGGCATTTATTTGTAATATGCTATATGAATTATGCAAGATTATAAACATTTATTGATTGTTTAATACTAACTAAATCATATACATCATAGGTCATTTATACTAAGTCTTTGGCTGCATAATATTAAAAACTGAAATACATTTCCTTTTGGATTTATGTATAATATTCAAAGAAATGAAAATAAAAATTCAAGAAAGAGATTACAACTCCAACCAGCTACATTAAAAACAAAAAACAAACAAAAAAAACCTCCTTGGATAATAATAAAAGATTTCAGGAAGTTTAAAGTATCCCATCTAGTAAAAGAGTAATATGCAAATTGACCATCACTGTAAGATGCAAGATGGCCATCCCCATGTGGTAAAGGATGACTGTCCCCATGTGGACACAAGATGGCCACCACAAGATGGCCTGTAGGAGAGGGCAATTGGCAGTTAGGGGTGACCAGGCCAGCAGAGGAGGGCAATTGGGGGGGGGGGGGCAGAACTGCAGGGGAGGGCAGTTAGGGGTGACCAGGATGGCAGGGGAGGGCAGTTAGGGGCAATCAGGCCAGCTGGGGAGCAGTTAGGTGTCGATCAGGCTGGTAGGTGAGTGCTTAGGGGGTGATCAGGCTAGCAGGCAGAAGCAATTAGGGACAATCATGCAGAGGTAGGTGAGTGGTTCGGAGCCAGCAGTCCTGAATTGTGAGAGGGATGTCTGACTGCCCATTTAGGCCCGGGCAATGGGACATCCCTGAGGGGTCCCAGATTGGAGAGGATGCAGGCTGGGCTGAGGGACACCCCCACGCCTGTGCATGAATTTCATGCACCAGGCCTCTAGTATATTGTGTGTGTGCTTATAGCTAGTTAACTTCTGCTGAATTTTTCTTTTTTGCTCAAAATTAAAATACATTACTATTAAAAATGTTTGAACCCTTGAAAAGAAAATATTTAATATATTATTTTAAATGTATTATATATAGCATATTATATAGAGGTTGGTTTTTGTTTGTTTTTTTGTTTTTGTAATTTTGAGAGGGACTATGTTTTAATCATCTTATGAGACCTTTTTTATATAATAGCCTATTGAATTCTGACAACCCTATAGGGCAAATATTATTTTTATATTTTACACCTGATGAAATTAAGCCTGAGGAAAATACAGGAGCTTACATGGCTTGTTTGAAACAGAAAATTCCAGAGAATAGGCATTATATGTACTCTTGTTCCTTTAGAAAACCAGCATTGTGTATATGATACTATTGCTTCCTTTTTTAATTCCTGAATTCTTAAACACACTCATACAAAATATTGCACAAACTATTTTATACATTTCTACAGACATTCTTAAATCTCCTTGAAATGCACTCATACAATTAATTAAATCACTAACTATTCATATGCCAATAATATTTTGTTCAGATGGACATTTTTTCAGGAATATTTCCCTAGTATAGCTATTAAAATACATGCATTATCAGATTTAAATATCCCACATGATGCTTACATATTAGCAATTATTCCTTTGCTAACTGTAGTTATAAATATTCAATCAAAGAAAGATACCGTATTGCCAGCTTTTATGTTTAATGTATTCAAATATATTAATATATTCTGGGATTTAGTAGAATGGCAACAGCAAGTTCTATGATATTTTGTACATATACTCTATTTCTTAAAGGCATAATTTTAAGAATAATGGCTCAAACACATCATAGACTCATGTCATGTATAATAATAAAAGCATAATATGCTAATTAGACTGGATAGATGGTCCACCTTCCTGAGGAAGCCAGGGCTGTGAGGGCTGAGGCAAGCTGCCACAGCTGCAAGGGCCAAGCCCCTTGTATGAATTTTGTGCATCGGACCTATAGTCTATATTATAAAAGGCCAGTGGCTGTACCACCGTAACACTAAACGGCCAAACAACCAGTCACCAGATGGGGCATGGAGCACCTCTTGGTCCCTCCTCCGGGTCTACGAGCTGCTCACAGCAGAGGAGTGGGGGTTCGTAGTTCATGCAGTGGGGCCAGGTTCATGGCTTCATGGCTCACACAGCACAGAAGGTTTTGTGTGGGTCTCATGGCTCATGCGGTGGTGAGCTATTCTCCCATGGCAGGTCTGGGGTACTGCCGGCACAGTGGGTCTTAGGTCTCATGTGATTTCACGCAGTGGGCCTCTAGTATATAATAAGTTAGTAATCAAGTCCTTTTTAATTGATTGTTGCATACCCAAAGGTAAAAGAAGTATTTTATTCTATACATAAACATTTGTGAGGAAGCCGGAATAATGTTCTTTACAATCAAATATAACTTTTGATAATATTATTTTACATTTGCTACATAAGACAAATATGGAATCATCATATACTACACATGTACTTATTTGTTTATTAAATTTGTTTAAGTTTTGGGAGTTTAATCAGTTGCTCTTAAATGGAACAAGATCTTTTTTAATTTTAATCCTTATCTGAGGATATTTTTCAATTGATTTTTTAGAGAGAGGGAAAGAGAGAGAAACATCCATGTGAGAGAAACACATTGATTGGTTGCTACCTGCATTAGCATGGACTAGGGCCCAGGCTGGAGAGGAGTCTGCAACCGAGGTACATGCCCATGACTAGAATTGAACCTGGGACCCTTTGTTCCACAGGCCAATGCTCTATCCACTGAGCAAAACAGGCTAGAGCAAGAGCCTTTAATATATCCATGTATTAGGTGATTCTTCTACTGATCCCAATCTTCACCTTTCCTTGTCTCTCCAAAACAAGGTTTCTATGTTAACTGTTTTTGAAAACTACACAAAGAAACCTCTGATCAATGACTTTCAAGTGAAATTGGAAACATCTTCTTGATTTAAAAGATGAAGTGAAAATGAAATGAGGGGATAAAAGACATTTAACAAAAGGCATCTCCTGGAAGTACAGGCATAGACATGAAAGGTTCTCATATTCAGGAACTTCCAGGACCATGTGAAAAATGACCTTTATAAACTGCCAGGTGTCTCCTTCATATCCTGGGTTCTTTCCTAATTGAATAAGCCATTTTAACATCCCTGTGCACTCCCCTTTCCCTTCTTCTGCATCTTTCTGGTTACAGACATAAATTGAATTGGCTTACATAGGTAACCAATTCACCACAACTAGAGGTGATTTGCAAGTAGAATAATTTTACTGTTCATAAGAACTAATGTCACGATCAGGAATTAGATCAATTAGAAACCTTTCCTTAAAGCACCACCAGGATGAGTTTAAAAAGAAACTTAAGTTTCCTGTTCTGTTCCTTCCAGTCACTTTGTATTCATCCGTAGTGCTAGGTTTTAAAATGTCTTAAAAGATGACCTTGTAAGAAATGATTTATAATTTAAAAATTCATTAAAAAATCACAAAAGCCCTGAACTCTATGTATGACACAGAGTAATATTACTTCCCTAGAGCTGTATATACAAAAATATCGTTTTAATACACTCTATAAATATTAAATTTCTACCTCAATAAGAGGTATCAGATCTAAGTGTGCTCCTTTGTTACGCATAAGCTCCTGTTTTATTGCTTCGATTTTCTTATCAAAGATAATCTTCACATAAATGACAATAACAAGTGCCTTTGGTTACAAGTACCATATAGCAAATACTCATTCTACAGCATGAATACTTGCCTTTGCCCTCTGTTCAGCTATTATTAGTCAATAGTCCCTTGTCACCAGAGTATGTATCTGCTGTTCACCAGACTGGGGGCTTCTGATTGTGTATTCTCAATAGGTGTCAGGAGACAAGAAGCGCCTCAGCTTTGTGGCAGGATAATGTTTACTGCATCCTGTCAGGGAGTAAAGGGAGGTTGTTCAGCCAAGACCTGCCCTTGCAGCTTGTCAGCTGTTCTGTTGGAATATAGGGTGCTCCAGATCAGGCACTGAGTGTCACATGGGCTTGAGGGATATAACTAATGAAAAAAAAATCAATGGCTAGTTGTTTTTCAAATGTCAGGGAGAACTAAGAAAATATCTAAAATGTCAAAATGCGCTTGTGATAGGATATAGCCATCTACAGGCACTGAAGTAATTTAGGGTTTCATACACAAAAGCCCTGAAGCAGGGCAGGGCGGTGGAGTCCTCAGCAAGCTCTAGGTCTGTAGTCCATCAGTTACTGCATCTGGTTCTGTTTCCAAAGTTCTCAAAGAAATGCAAAGGCTTTAAAGAGGACAGGCAGCGGCAATCACAGTGCTGCTGTGATTTTATTATTATAAATCTATAATAATGAAAGCATAATATGCTAATTAGACCAGACTTCCTTCAGGACAACCTTCCAGACAAAGCCTGGGCTGTGAGGGAAGCCCAATCCCGGGAACCAGAGGAAGCTGGTGTCTGCAGCTGGGGGAAGGAAGGCCTACTCTTGCATGAATTTCATGCATCAGGCATCTAGTCAGAGAAAAAAGGAAGGAACTATGAGTCCTCTAACTGTTCTAGCAAGGCCTCTTTAATGTAAGGAATAGAACCCCTTTCATCTGAGCTTAAATGAAAAGAAGATTCCAGCCCAGTCATCATGGCTCAGTGGTTGAGCATCTCCCTATGAATAAGGAGGTCATGGTTTGATCCTCGGTCAGGACACATGCCCAGGTTGCAGGCTCAATCCCCAGTAGGGGACATGCAGGAGGCAGCATCATTGATTCTCTCCCATCATTGATGTTTCTATCTCCCCCCGCTCTCTTCCTCTCTGAAATCAATAAAAATATATTTAAAAATATAAAGGAGGTTTCAGGGCACAGCTGGAGATGTCATGGATCCCAAAGACCAGGCTGGCTTCCTGGGAACTAGAAAAGGAATGTGGCCAAGGACCAAGGATTCACTTAACCTAATTTGCATTTCCATTAAGGATGGTAAGCAATGGGGCTTCAGGCAGGAACCCATTAACTGGATTCCCTGTAAATCAAGTGTCTGAGTCACTAGTAAGAACTTGCCTGCGGATGTGTGTGCTCCTCTTCCTCCACTACCTGTGAATCGCCCATTCTCACTTCTGAAATCTAAGCTCTCATTCCCCTCCCCTTTTCCTTTGTCTTATATAACCAATATTACCTCACTCTCTTTGGAATTTTCATGGACCAATCATGCCTATGTAAATCCCCCATGTGCATGTAGAAGCTGCTATTTTATTGCTTCTGCATGTATTAATTTGCCTTTGTTAATTTGGGTATTAGCCCACCCTAAAAGGACTTAGGAGGTGGGAGAAAAGTATTAATATTTTTAGCACCCTCAATACTGTTAACTGGCCACAGTATTTGACTATAATTATTTCCATGTTAGATAATCTGAAGGGTTTGCCTAGTGAACAGATGATTCCCTCTTTATTCAGCTTAGGCCGGAGAGCGGTTTCCTTCCATTGTTCCTGGACTCAGTCTTGAGTAGGGAAGAGGGGAGTGTTCTCCTTTCAGGGTCTCATAGCTGCAATTCTGTCAGCATCCCAGACCTTTCCATCAGTGCTGAGCCCTTCCTGAGAGCCAGAGACTCAGTCCCATGCTGCTCTGTGTCAGGCCAGGCACATGTGCCTGTCAAAGATTTGCTCATGATAAAAGTCTCACAGAATTTGGTCATATTTTAATTTGGGGGGATTTTGTAAAAAAAGCCAAACTCAGTTATGTATTTCTTGCCACCCTCTTTATTAGAGCACCCACCTAACCACTATTTATTAACAACCTCAGCTGACTTCAAATGATGGAGTCTGTGGAGATTTGTAGCCTCGATGCCCACACACACTCCTCCCAAGACTTCTCAAGAAGAATTTTTCAACAACACAGGGAATCCTACTGATCCCAGATACTGAACTGCAATTGCCAGGAAGTTTTTTCTTTCATTGTTTTTTTGTTTTGTTTTGTTTTGTTTTGCTTTGTTTTGTTTTTCCATGAAAGAATCAGCGGGAACCTAAAACACAGCACATTTGGGACATCAGCTTCAGCTGTATTTTTGTACCTGAACTTCAATGGCCTTGGAGTGCTAGCAACCAGTAGAAATGGCTTCATAAAGCAATTTCATATAATTATTTTCATTTTTCATGGTCTACTTCCAGCCAAGCAGCCCCCAAACAGGAGTGTGTCTGTGTTCTCAATGTTCTTATAGCTATAAGGAGTAACCTGAAATAACAATAAATACCACCAAACTGATACTTTTCTAAATCTTCCAATTCTTCTCCGTAAGTAGTGTTATTATCTAGATTCTAAAAGTTTGGGTTAACATTTGTCTTATCATATATCCAGGAACTGAAAGCTTTCTTCCTGGGCGAAGGCTTCTCAATGCCTTCTTCCAGCCATGGCACCTTAACCAGGCTCTCAAATGCTCTAAATGCTATTGCTCACAACTGTTGGAAGTTGCCCATTGTCTTCCCTATCAGAGAAGAGTAAACAAGGAGCCCAGAACGCTAGTGAATCTCGAGCCCTGGCAAGAGCCAGTGCTCTGTACAGATTGTTTAGTCCAGACAATGGTGGCTCAAGCAATTTCCTGACCAAATAGTTTCCAAGTAAATTTTTACTAATATTTACTAACCTTTAAGATACTCTGTCTGTTACGGAATTGCCTGCCTAAGAACACTATGTGTATCCAAAATTGAATAAAAGATTGGCAAGGCCTGGGCACCAGCGAAGTCATTCCTCTAGATTTGGACTCTCCACCTGTCCCTCAGTTTCCAAATTATTATTTCCTATCTCGTCTCTTTCATTTGCACGCAGCCCTTTTCCAGATCCTGAACCCTGAACCACGCGGGATGTGGCTTACACACACAACGACGCTCATAGCTGTAAAGTGTGTTTTTTTCCAGTATAGTCTTTCCAGTATAAGGGGGTGTGGAGTCACTAAACTTTGACAAATTAAAAGTAATATTTTTGTGTGTGGAAGCAGATATCTAAAACCTTCCAAAGCATGGTAATGTTAAGTCTGCTGCAAGTTCAACTAAAAGAATAGGTGCTTCATTGGAAAGTGGGGGCAACCCACCCTCCATCAGGGAGAGGACCTTGCAGGATCTGTCACCTCTGTCTGTGTACATGTGCATGGGCTCCACTTCCATCCCTCTCTTGGCAGGCTTAATTAGCTTTGTCATTTTCCTGCCTTGTGGTCTTTTAGATTAAGCTCTGGCTGCTCATGCTAGTCTGTGTCTTTAGTTCTCATTGCTGAAAATACCTTATGACTTTGAGACAAATTGCTGAAACAACAGATTTGCTCAGGATAACCCCCAAACGGTGCCTCTTATAGGTCATTTCTCTACTTTGTACCAGCCTGCTATGACAAATACTTAAATTATATTGGTTTTAATACAGCTTAGAAAGGTAAACAGTGATATAAGATACTTAACCAGAGAGTGTCCCTGAAAGTTACCACCAAAGATCAGAAAATGATCCAAATGTCAGCATCTCTAATTTATCCACCTTGTTCACCCCTTTACAAAACACTAGATGCCTGATACCTGATGTCGGCACTGCCTTTGCTCCAGCCAGAGATGCCTTTCTGCCTTAGCTCTGGGCCAGAGCTGCCTTTCTGCCTTCTCATGCCGCCCAGAGGCCCAGAGTGGCTGAGGTGGTGTGGAACCTGCGTCATCACCATGATGACGACACAAGCATTCCACCCTGCCTGCTGGCACTTGGCACATGCATATGCAAATTAACCCACCAGCTTTGTTGGGTTAATTTACATACTTACTCCTGATTGGCTGGTGGGCGTCACAAAGATACAGTCAATTGCATCTTTCTCTTTTATTAGTGTAGATTGCATTTGAACAAAGAATTCTACAGTTAAAAAAAAAGTTTGAGAAACTCAAACAAGTCCCATCTTGTTTCACTGAAGAGTATCTTCACTTTAAACAATGGTATTCAGAGACACTTTGTAGAAGGACATGGTTATCTTTATTTTCTTTAACAAACTATTCTTTTAGCTCATTCATAAATCTAACTTTTTATTGGATGTATTCTATATGTTTAGCCTATATAATCTGAGTAATAACTAACACTATTCCTTCTCAGTGGGGCAGCACAATTCAGAAACAATTGGGAGTGCCCCACTCCCTTTTCAGCAATATAGTCCAAGAACAGATATATATGAATCTCAGGAGAACATTTTTTTCATTTGGTTTTCAATTTTATTGCTGATGATAAAGAAGTGGCCTCTACAATGGGCATTTTATTAGCTCAAATCTCAAGAGTAAATCTCCTTACCATTTTATCTACTGTGTTTTTTAATTTGAAAAATAAAATTTTATAATCCAGAAAGTAATTTTATGTGTATTTTTAAATGAATTATTGGGGTGACATTGGTTAATAAAATTATATAGGTATCAGGGATACAATGCATTATCTGCCTATTGTAATTTGTGTTAACCACTCCAAGTCTCCTTCTATCATTATTTATCCCCCGTTACGTTCTTCTATCCCCCCTCTTTCCTCTATCATCTAGCAATCAACATATGGTTGTCTGGGCACATAGCTGCTTTCTTTCTTTGCTTAATCCCCTCACCCTGCTCACCCCAACCCCATACCTCTTCCTCTGACTGCTGTCAGTCTGTTCTCTGTATCCATGACTCTTTCTCCACTTTGTTAGTTTATTTTGTTCATTAGATTCCACATATAAGTGAATCACCTGGTACTTGTCTTTCTCTCACTGGCTTATTTCACTTAGCATAATGCTACTTTTTGCTATCTCAAAAAGTAAAATTTCTTACCTATTTTATGTCTAAGTAATATTCTATGTGTAAATGTATCACAGTTTGTTTGTTTTTATCCCACTCTACTAATGGGCTCTTAGGCTGCTTCCAAATCTTGGCCACTGGAAATAACACTGCAATGAACATAGGCGTGTATATAATAGTTTGAAATTAGTGTTTCTGGTTTCCTTGGGTATATTGTATTCATGAAAGTGGAATTGATGGGTCATAAGGCAGTTCCATTTTTTAATTTTTGAGGTAACTCCATTATGTTTTCCACAGTGGCTGCACAAGACTTCATTTCAACCAACAGCACCTGAGGGTCCCCTTTTCTTCACATCCTCACCAACACCTGTTATTTGTTAATTTATGGATGATAGCCATTCTGACAGGAGTGATGTGATATCTCGTTGTGGTTTCAATTTGCATTTTTCTGACTGTATCCTTGCTTTTTTCAAAAAATATATATTTTTTTATTTTTTACAGAGAGGGAGGGAGAGGGATAGAAAATCAGAAACATCGATGAGAGAGAAACATTGATCAGCTGCCTCTTGTACACCCCCTACTGGAGATGTGCCCACAACCAAGGTACATGCCCTGGATCGGAATCGAACCTGGGACCTTTCAATCCACAGGCCAACACTCTATCCACTGAGCCAAACTGGTTTCAGCTATTTCCTTGCTTTTGTTTACCAATTTCTATGGAAGACATTTTTCTCTTCTGAAATTTCCTTTATTTTTTTCTCTGTATGCAAACAACTTCTTTGTCAGTGGAAAGGAAGATGGCTTTTCAGATATTCTCCTAAGAATTGTTTCTGAATTGTGCTGCCCCACATTTTTCCTGACATTCTGTAGAATAAACAAGTAGGCTGCCTCTTTATGCCAATGTGACATACTTATAGACATAGCTTGTAGTCCTTTTATAGATCAAATTTTATTTTGAAACAAGAAAAATAAATGTACAAAGAAAATTTTTAATTAGATCTCTAGAAATCATTTGCTATAATATGACTACTTGCTCTAAACCTAATGGCCTAGGGTCATAGTTTATGACTTGTATGTTTGTTTTGCGTTTTTCTAGAATTTGAAAATAATTACTTCTTACATTGCTTTGAGTGAGAATAAATTTTACATGTATGAAAGACAAATTCTGTTCATGGTCATTAGTGCTTTCTAAAAATGATGAGCAGCCAAAAAGATTCTCATAGATTTATCTCTTTAGGGTGAATTGTTTGATTTTTTTTCTAGATTGGAAAATATAGTTTGGAGAGTCAATAAAATATTTTTAAGTCAATGTTTTCATATCGCAGTTTCACTTTACAACATTTTAATTGGAAACTTTTAGGTGAAAAAGGCTGAGGGAAGAGATTAGCAAATGATGCCTATACATCTTCAAAAATTAATTTCACTATCTATGATCTGCTCCCACTCATTCAAATAAAAAGAGAATGCCTCAGACACTATAAAACTCTAACTTCCATTAGTAAAATATTATTGTCCTATGCAAACCCTGTATAGAACTAATGCCCAGAAGCTAAGATTAGGAAAGCATTACCATAGAAAAGCCAGTGCTATATTTATCACAGAGAGTATACAGATGTCAAATGTAATGGTGTTGGGCCTAAAAAGATTTTTTTAAATCCTGTTTTTCACTTCTCTATTAGCATTATAATGCTACCAGAAAGAAAAGAATCTGACAGCTACATTATGGATTTATGCAAATTACTTACCACAAACTAAGCAAAATAGCAGACACCTTTATACAAGGGGAAAATGTTCCTAAGCTGGTGCACTAGAATTCTTTCATGACTGCCAAAAACCATACTCTTTGAACTCTTGCTTGATTTAATTTGGAATAATTCCCTCCAAATATAGAAGTCTTCATATTAAACTATCAACTACAGTGGCCTCCTAAATGCCAAGCAAACATTCTCTATTATACTTCCTCTCTGATTATATGCAAAGAATTAACTGAAAAGCATTCCCTTCCATAGTGCTTCAAGATTTCCAGTAATAACTATTAATGATGTTTGAGTTTTAGTTGTTTTTTCCTTTAATCAATATTTAACTATCTTACACTGTATAAAAAAGTTAAGCTCTACTTCAAATTTATTGCCTTCTACTTCAAAAAGCTCCCTCTCTTCATAATAATACATAATAAATTAAATCTCATTGTTTTTCATTATAATTGTAGTCTATTGTGCAGCCTTCATCATTATGTTGTTCATTCACTTTCTTTCCTCACCTAGGTAAATGACAATATTTTCAATTGTTTATTTAATAAGTTCTGTATAAAGGGCAATCTTGTGGTTTTCACCTGGCCTTTTCTATTCTCAACTTGTTTAATCAATTCTTTAAAAGGTAATATAAACAAACTTGACCACAGCATTCAAGATGAAACTTATTTTGACACAGAATTTTGATTGCTTTTTTATTCTGGTAGTAAGATTGAAAGAGATTAATCACTGCCAGTTAGAAATTTGTTTAAATACTGATTACATAAACAAGAATATTTGAGATTGTGCTATATAAATTATCCTTCCCTAAAAGATTAAAGCTGTCTTAAGTCATTAGAGAAAAAATCTGTTTCACAATTATTTAATAAATTATACTGTACATTTTAATATATATTATATAACTAAAAACAAGTTTTAATTTCCTATTAAATATAGTTAAACAAGTGACCCAGTGCATGGATGCATGCACATTGAAAGGAAATTAATTAGAAGGTAGGGTGGGACTGAGCGAGATGGGTATGACAAGCCCTGGAGCCAACTTCCTTCAGTCCCTCAATGGTGTATATGAAGTGAGCAGGGTCCCTCCAGCAGGTGGGGTCCCTCTATCTGGCCTACAGGGATTGGGCCAAAACTGGCTCTCTGACATCCCCTGTGGGGGTCCCAGACTACAAGAGGGCACTCTGCAAAGTTGCTGTTATACAGGGTGGGGAACACAAAGACAAATGTGCAGTAAACCAGATTCAGAGCCAATAGTGCCTCTGCAGCAACATAACCCATGGCCAAAGGTGGAATTGCGCAGCCCCAAGAGGAATTGGACCCCCTCCTCTCTGGTTTCGGGGCACACCACCCAAGAACTGCCACTGCAGCTCGGCAATTCCTGCATTGAGCATCAGCACCTTGGTGGTCAGTTTGCATCATAGCAACCAGTTGGATGGTTGGACACTTAGCATATTAGGCTTTTATATATATATATAGACTAGAGACCTGCTGCACAAAATTCGTGCACTGGGGGAGGGAGGTGTCCCTCAGCACAGGCTGCACCCTCCCCAATCTGGGACAACCCTCTCACAACTGGGACTACTGGCTCTCAACCACTCGCCTGCCTGCCAGTCTGATCACCCACTAACAATTCCCCTGTCAGCCTGATCGATGCCTAACTGCTCTCCTGCTGGCCCAGTAACCCCCAACTGTCTTTCTCTGCAGGACTAGACTCCTCTAACTGCCCTCCCCTGCTGGCCTGATTGTCCACAACTGCCCTCTCCTGGTGGCCATCTTGTGGCAGCCATCTTTGACCACATGGTGGTGGCTGTCTTGTGTGAGGATGTGAGGGTCAATTTGCTTATTACCTCTTTATTATATAGGATTAGCGGAGCGGGGGGGGGGGAACTGTTACTTAAAAAAATTCCACTATTAAGTGTTAAAAACACATTAAATCTTGGAAAATTAAGAATCCAAGTTCTAAGAGATTCTAATAATGTCCTTTTTTTTCTCTTTTTTTAAAATATATTTTATTGATTTTTTACAGAGCAGAAGGGAGAGAGATAAAGTCAGAAACATCGATGAGAGAGAAATACCGATCAGCTGCCTCTTGCACGCCCCCTAATGGGGATGTGCCTGCAGCCAAGGTACATGCCCTTGACCGGAATTGAACCCGGGACCCTTCAGTCCGCAGTCCGACGCTCTATCCACTGAGCCAAACCGGTCTCAGCTCTAATAATGTCTTTTAGTATATAAGTATCTGTTTATTTTTAAAAGCCCCTAAAAATTTTTCACTGTAGGTTTTATAGAAAAATTTACCATTTCTATTAATATTTTGTAGTAAGAAGCTGAGTCAATTAATGAATTTATGCACTTTAATTTCTAAATCATAACAAAAACATAATATGCTAATTAGACCAGACGTCCTTCAGGATGTCCTTCTATCATTCCAAATGAAGCCAGGGCTGTCTGTGAGGGAAGCCTGGATCATGGGAAGAGGGAAGCTGGTGCCAGCAGCCTGGGAAAGGAAGGCCTACTCTTTCAGGAATTTCATGCATCAGGCCTCTAGTGTCACTATAAAAGAACAAAATTTCAGCAAAGTGAAAAAGTTGAAAGAGCTAATTGGCTGTATTGAATAATTCATAAATCAGGTCACATTTCAAGTAGTAAATAGAAAGGTGACCTGAGGAATTGTATAAGAATTTATAGGCAGAAAGTGGGAAGGACAAGAGGGTTGAAAGAGTAGATTATTTCAGGCAAGATAACTTGCCCTGAGTGGAAAGCAGCGGGTCCCATTTGAGGCAGATGACCTCACTGGTGCAGACCAAGAAATCCCAGAGTAAAACAGCAGTAGGTTAGGTGCTAAGTCTTGGTGGGGTTTATCACAGTGATTGTTTTGCATCTGTTTGTGTGTGTGTGTGTGTTTTTTTTAACATCTCCTAATAACAGAATATTTTTCCCACTTCAAGTGAATAGGCTGCAGTGTTAAGAGTCTAATATTTTGTTCCTTAGTCAAGAATACATAAACTACATATTGTATTTTAATATCTTAGAAATAAGTAACTTCCAAAAATTAGGTTTAAAATTATTTTAGTTTGGCTTTTGGTAAAAATAGGGGGAAATGCTAAGGTATATGTTCAGAATTATGGGGGGAAAGTATAAATCTGAAAAAATTAAGAACTCAAATATTAAACCCATTAAAGTTGATATTTTTCTTTATAAAATAGGTAATGCTCCATATGCCATAGAAAAGAAACTTTAAAAAATCCAGTTAAGCATATATATTTTATATATATATTATAATTTTAACAATATTAAATAAAACCTGACCATATTTACTATTTTTCTATCTAGAAAATTGTATTCTCTCAAATATATACATAATTAACTTTAATGGAGCTAGATTGCATTTCAAAGTACAACTTCTTGCCTGTTGTAATACTGCTCTTATCTGGTGAATAGCAAGATGATTTTCATTGTTATTTTTATTTTTTGGTGTTGTTTGATGAGGAAAATAAGACTTTTTTTGCGGGGCGGGGGGGGGGGAGGGGGGGGGAGACCAGCAGCCTGACTCTGTACCTAGTTAATTAGTACATTCCTGTTAGCCTATAGTCTAGTCACTGCCCCCTCCTTAATTATCTGATCTTGTAAGAAATATTTACCTAAATACTCACATTTTACAGAGGCTATAAACCATGAACAGTACACAGCCCCCAGTGGGGGTTATCAGCTCTGGCACCAGGCAAGACCTTTAGATGTGGTCTCATGGCCCCCATCCCAACACACCAGGCATTTTGCAAAGCCCAAGAATGGTCCAGAAGTCTGATCCATATTTTTAGGACAAAGAAACCAAAGGATATAAAGAGAAAGCTTCCTCTGAAACTGGTTTGACTCAGTGGATAGAGCGCCAGCCTGGAGACTCAAGGGTCCCAGGTTTGATTCCAGTCAAGGGCATGCACCTTCGTTGTGGGCACATCCCCAGTATAGGGTGCCCAGGAGGCAGCTGATCAATGTTTCTCTCTCATCAGTGTTTCTAACTCTCTATCCCTCTCCCTTCCTCTCTGTAAAAAATCAATAAAATATATATTTTCAAAAAAAGATAGAGAAAGTTTCTTCCATATTGGTTTACTCGGGATTTGGAGAACTGACCCCCTCAGTCACTTCTACTAGTACATCTGAAAGATCAGAAAATAAATGGTTTTTTCCTGTATCTCTGGGTATTCCTGTGTATTTTGTTTTTGGTTGTATGGCAAATTCTGTAACAGTTAAAATATTTTGTTTTTGATGGAGATTCCGAACATGGCATTTAACTCTTAATTCCCCTTGGGAAGCAGGCAGAATAGGCCCGCCTTAGAAGGTGACCCTGCAAACCCAAGCCTTGAAGCAGATCTGAGGCCCACGAACTGTGCGTGGTAGGGGTGCAACAAGAGGACAAGCATCGCCTGGAGAAGGCTTCACATGCGGAAACAAGGCCACCGACTGGAAAAAGCCGTGCCTCCGGCCCCGGCCTCCAACCAAGCCCTGCAGTCAAAATGGCCACTGGAAAAGTGACTGCCCCTGGGAAAGTGACGGCCCTCTGTGTCTCAGCACAGAGGGGCCATCCTTCCAGGTCCTGACCAGCTGACGGCCATGCTGGAAATGGCTGAAGACTGCAGATGCCCAGACTCGACAACCCCCATCACCCACGCCGAGCCCAGGTTAATGCTCCAGGTAAGGGATAAGCAGGTCTCCTTTCTGGTCGACACAAGTGCTACCTTCTCTGTCCTGCCTTCCTTTGCTGGGCCACTTTTCCTTCGTGATCTCAGTCATGGGTACTGATGGCAAATCACCCTTAAGCTCTGAAAACTGCTCTGGCTTCAGCGCCTCCTCACCCCGCCCTCTCCCCTGCTCCACCCTTCCTAGGGAACAACTTTCTTGCTGGCACAAGCTTATCAATTATTTAATGGAAGGGGCAAGAATGTAAAAGGACCCATTATACCAGGCCACTAAAGAAACACCAGTAGGCCTCCTCTTCTCACCCTCCCTTGTTTGCCAGGCTTTTTCTAACTCCAGGATACCCTTCTGGCATCTCTCTCCCTCTTTCCCAGACATCTCTAAGCCTTTCCAACTATTTTAATAATGATAAACAGGGAATACCTATGGGGTTCCTCACCCAGCCCCTAGGGCCAGCCTTTATCCCAATAACCCATCTGTCCAAACAGCTTGATCCCATGGTTCAAGGATGACAACCCTGCCTCCGGACTCTGACTACAGCCGCTGTTTTCACCAAGGAGGCCCAGAAGCTCCCTCCAACAACCCTTACAGGTCTTTTCCACCCATAGACTACAGGACCTTCTGTGCTCCTCCCCTCCCCATTACATGTAGGAAGTCTATCTCCTGTTCCTTGAGAATCCTGACATCTCCTGAACCCAGTCCACAGCCCTGAACCCAGCCACTCTCCTCCACCCAACCTGTGGCAATGCACTCCTACCCCAGGTTGTCAGAGGCCCTCTCTAGAAATTCACAGCTTCTGGCCGGACCCCCTGCCCATGGGCCTGATTGGAATCCAGGCTACACCAAGGAACCCCACCTTCTTAAACCCCTTTTTAGACAACTGCTCCGGGAACACCCTGACAGGTTTCTACCCAGGCCAGGACCAGCCCTCCAGCTGGGAGGACTCGGTCCTCCCAAAGAACCTTATCCTCCTTCAAGTTGTATTTCAGCTCCAGGCCCAGAAAAGCAGCAAAACCAGACAAGTGACGCTGTGACAGCCTCAGGACCAGCCTTTACCTCCAAGTGACTCAACTGATTGTACTTGAGACTTCACCAACCAGTCCCTTGGGGAAACCATGTTTCTTGCAGAACAGAATGCAGACGTTCACCAACCAGAAGATAGATCTGTCACTGAATTCAGAACCCAACACCAGAATCCTTGAGACTCCAGGTAGACGCCCCTAACTATGTCCCCTCTCAGCTGGAAGTAGTTATGGAAAATGGACCTTCACCGCCACCCCCCCCCCCCCCAGACCGTGCCTGGACTCTCAACTATTTTTTTAATATTATCAGAAGCCTGGAATGATAGGTACACCACCCCCCCACCCAACTGGTGGGCGGAGTTGGGCGGAGTTATGATGTAACTGACAGAGACATTGAGCTACCAATCAATCACATACCAGAGTGCCCTGTGTCCCACCTCTTCCCATTCCGCCCTGGGCCCAACCCCTACCTGTTCCAGCCTTTAAAATGTGTCTCGGTGCGCCACGTGGCACCTTTACTCATGGACTGTTCTCCCAGGCAGTCCGGGAGGAGGTCCGGCTGGGTCCCCTCTTTTCCCCTTCCCCTGGCCCCAGTCACAGGGTGCAGCTTCCCCGGTTCTATTCCCTCAGAGCCTGTGAACCCGCCCGGAGACCCCCAATAAAGCCTGATTAATTCGCTCACTTATTCGGACTCCCTGCCTCCAGTTTATCTCACAGTGGCGTAGAACCTTACATTTTGGTGCCAAAACCCGGGAGAGGGGTTTTGTGACCAGTCCCGGTCAGACTGGATCGAGCACCCCCCCGCTCCTTCTCCTTGCCGCCTTCCAGCACCTTGGACCTGGAGGCTCTACAGACTTCTCTTTGATCTGTAAGTTTTTCCGTTCCAGACTCCTGGAGTCCTACCCCCTTCCCTGGACCCCGAGTTGCCACCAGGGCTTCTCATCCTAGACACAGCCATGCTGAGATGCCCCTCCATTCCACACTCCTGGAGCCCTTGCAGGAGACGATTGTAGGGGACGCCTTCCAGTCGCCTCCCTGCCCGCTGTTCCGTCCGGAGGCAGATATCAAGGGGGGGCACCTCCTCCATATCTGTTACTCCTCGACACTCAGGGGTCCAGGTTCCCCATCCTAGAGGAAAGTCATGGGTGCCTCTGAGTCCAAGATCGATCCCCAGACCCCTCTCAGGTGTCTCCTCCAAAATTTTGCCAAATTGGGTTATTCTTAAACCCTTCACAAGAAGAAGCTCATCTTCTTGTCCCGGGTCGCCTGGCCTCAATACAACTTCTGCCGGCACACCAGGAAGGACACTGAGGTCCCATACATTCAGGCTTTTTGGGACCTCCATTCCCGCCCTGACCTCTGCTCCTGCTGTTCTACCCACCAAATCCCCCTTGCCCGAACCGCCCCTCCCACACCGAACCCCCTCAAGCTGCCCCTCTCAATGTCTCTGTCAATTTCATCATAACTCCACCCACCAGTTGGGGGGGGGGGGTGTACCTATCAGAGAGTAATGAGGGGAAACTACAGAGAGTATTTTCCTTCTGTGGGTAAAGATGTCATTGTGGTTTCCTACCCTTTTCCACTTAATAGATATTTTCTGGGCCACTCTGTTGTTTAAGGTCTCTGGTGAAATCACACACTCTTCAGTGTTTGACTGTTTATTTGGTTTGGCTGCCACTGTAGGAACAATTCAGATTGCTTGAAGAATGTGCCCAAAATAATGAGAATGATTGACAGTTGAGTGAGATTAAGAATCCCATAAAAGTAAAAGAAAGGTAAAATGTATTTTTTATACCTCTAGGCTTTTTCTTCTTCTTTTTTGTTTTGTTTTGAACATTTGAACAGTTATATACGGAATTTTCATTTAGTCTTTAATTAGTTGGATTTTCATTTTTATGTGAGTAAACCACAAAAATGCACAAAGAACAAAGCTACCTTTCTAAGAAATATGTATGCCTTTGTCAGGGAACAGAGTTTGCCACCCTGAAATATGTCTTTTTAGTATAAGGAATATTTTATGCTGGTTATTTTTAAGAAAGAACAGACATGGGAGGAACTCTGAAAACCATAAAAGTTACCCTTAGTAAGAGACATTTCTTTGTACAAGGAAAATCTCCATTTGTAAAGTGTCTCATTTACTGTACCAGGAAGAGGGGAATGACTCAATCTCTGGAAACAGCTATTCATGGAGAAGGTAAAGATTTAAAGTCTTCATTAACCACCCAACCCCTATTAATAAAAGGAGTTTTAAGGGGTAAAATAGGCTGGTTTAGGGAGTTTTAGAAATAAAGAGGGTCAATGGGGGAGGACTGTAAAGTTGGGGGGCTAGAAGCTGCCAAAAGTCATACATTCACAGAGAGAGCAAAGAGATGCTACAGGATAAAAGGAGAGGAAGACACCCATTCACAGAAGACAGGGGAAAGCCACAGGGAGTAGAGAAACCAAAGGGAGAAAGAGGAAAATAGATTTTCACAGGGAATAGAGAATTCTAGCACAGAAGGGGGTGGAAAGAGAGGGGGACTTGAACTTTGAAGCTTGAACTTTGAAGCTGTTATAGAAACCAATCAGAGGGGAATATCAGAACACCAAGAACTTCAACCTATATAAACCTTAGGAAAAGGGGGCTTAGTGGGTCACTGCCTTGGGACCCCTTCCCTATGTGGGAGTCTGCACTTGTTTTCCAATAAATCTCCACCTTTCCATAGACCATCTTTTGTCCATGGCTTCATTTTGAGTCCACCTGGACAAGAACTTGAGGATAAATATTACCTTTGCATCCTGCCCAGCGGAAAACCTCTCTTTTCAGTTTGGTTTCCATGTTTCATTACCATATTTCCTGGTAACCTCACATAATGGACTCTCCTTACCCTCAACATATATATATATATATATTTTAGCTCAAGAAGACATTTAAGGTGATGGCTTTGACCAATTTAGGAGTTACTAATTTTTCCTTGGTCTCTCCCATCTATATATGTTAATAAACTTCTAGTTGTTTCCCCATTTTAATCTGTATTAATTGATTTAATTAGTAGACCAGTCAAAAAAAGCTAGAATGAAAGAATTGAAATATTTTTTCTTCCTGTCATCTTCTCATTCTTAATTGAATGGTAAGTTTTGTTAAAATAAATAAATGAATAAATAAATAAATACACATTTAACTGAGTAAATTTGAAGATGTGAATATTTAAAAAAAACATTCAATTGAGTAAATATGAAGATGTGAATGTGGAAGAGTCATCATAGGTAGCTGGTTAGTATTAATAAAGAAAGGGAGCGAATAAAATCAGATATTAATCCTACTAATGTAGAGAGCTGAGTCAGACAGACATGAAGCTTGAATTTTTAAAAAGCTATAACATTCACAGCTCCCCAGGGAACTGCACCATCCTCCCTGGAGAGGAACTAACTCCACCAAGTGGGCTCCCCAGGAGACAACCAGCCAGTATCTGGGACTATGTGGGAAAGATAAAATAATAGAGAGAAAATTACTCTGCTGGGATCACGTATAGTAGGACTGAAGAAGGCCTCCCTGAATAGCCTTGGGAAAGGATTGGTTTGGATAGGAGGAGGGTCAAGCAAAAGCCCACAAAGAGCCAGGAAGGAGATTGGTTAGTTTAAAGGAAAAACCTCTCTCTCCCAAACCAGAGGTAATATAATCCCAGTTTAGCAAAGGTCTTGCTAGCACTTGCTCTTTTGTGTTCTTACCTGTCTATTCATTTGGGTGTTCTCTTTCTCCCAGCCATGGAGGCCCAAACTTGAGCAGGGCCTGGGCTCAGCAGTGCTGTCTAGGAGCTGAGACTTTGATGGAGTACGGGAGTGCAAAGTGATGTGGTTGCACTTATGCTCACCAGACCCAGGATTGCTTCCACAGTGGGACAGAGATAAGCCACCTGGCTGTGAATGAGGCACTGGGTACTTGGTGATAGTCCTTAATGATTGTTCCAGCTTCAACAAAATTTACCACTACACCTCATTCTCCCACGGGTGGGTTCCCAAAATGCTTTACTTGGAGCTCCCTGGAAGAACCCTCTATCCACCAGCAACATCAGCATCCATCTAAATTTGAAGGATGCTCACTCACATAAGTTGAACAAAATGGGAGGTGTTTATAGCAAAAAAAGGTGGGACAAGGAAGCTGTTAAATAAAGGAAAGAACAGAATACTTTTAGGCCTGTGCATCTGTTGGAGGAGAAAACAACAGGACCTCTTTTTATTACACAGATTGCTTCTTCTTTCCATGCAGAGTAGAGAGGGCCCAAATGACAGATTACCTTACGGGTGCTACAGGAAAATTCCAGTCTGGTCAATTAAAACTATGTTTTGGGGAGACATTGAAACAACAATTAGGTCAGGTATTAAATATAGGTTGGGACTAATGCCATTTGGAGCCTCACGATTTTTCTTTAAGACTATTGATGATTTTTATTTTAATATTAGCTTACCAACATTTTAATATATTTCTTTAAAAATTCTTCACCATATATAAATTTCAAAAAAATATGATTTCCAGCTCTTTTTAAATATATATATTATTGATTTTTTTTTACAGAGAGGGAGGGAGAGGGATAGAAAATCAGAAACATTAATCAGCTGCCTCTTGTCCACTGCCTACTGGGGATGTGCCCACAACCAAGGTACATGCCCTTGATCAGAATAGAACTTGGGACCTTTTAGTCCACGGGCTGATGCTCTATCCACTGAGCCAAACTGGTTTTGGCATGGTTTCCAGCTCTTTATTCTTTTCTAACATCCCTTATTTTTCTATTGGTAACTGAGACTTTCACAATTGTGGCTTTTGAAATTTTTATTTTATGATTTAGTCTGATGTTAAGGAAGAATTCAGAGGATTCTTCTCACTTCTACAGAGATTCTATTCCAATGTTCCACCCCCTCAAAGAGCCAAAAATGAGCCAGAGTAAAGACAAGGCAAAAATAAACTTTCCAGACTTCATCTCAAAGCTAGGATAGCATTGGATGATAAAGAATAATTGAAGAGATGGATGAAAGAATATCTTGACTTAAGTTCCAGCTAAACTAATAAGATATTTCTTTTTTAAATCTCATCTTCTGAGAATGTGCTTCATTTGAACATGTTAAGAAATAAGTGGCTACTTCAGAATAATATTTAGGTATTAAGTTTCCTGAACTAATTTAATAAATCAACTTCTATCTTACTCTTCACCACTTCTCTATCAGTAATCCTTGCTTTGCATGAAGACAGCATGTCCTAAGCTAGTTGAGGCTTCCTTCAGATAAACT
The DNA here is from genome assembly GCA_027563665.1 of Antrozous pallidus. Lineage (NCBI taxonomy): Eukaryota > Metazoa > Chordata > Mammalia > Chiroptera > Vespertilionidae > Antrozous > Antrozous pallidus. The sequence continues at coordinate 26,482,756 of CM050514.1, read as the reverse complement.
GCATGGCTACTTATAGTCACATTCCTCACCCCTTCAAAGACAGTCCTCAATATCTAAGCCATCCTAGTCCAATGTCCCTGTGCCTGATGCTTTGAAAGGCCAAAACTCAAAACATCAGAGTTTGGAATAACAGAAGGCTTATTGATTGAGAAGGTAACAAATGAGAAGATGGGAGGCTTAGTGGTCCCTCAAATCCATATTAATAAAGTCCAGAATTCAGGCTTCTCTTATGTCTAGGGAAAGAGAAATGGGAGGGACAAGACTGATTTGATGACTACAGACATAGGGGTGGTAGCAGAAAGATTTTGCTTAGTCTGTTGACCCTAGTTGATGTAAGTCTAATTACTATATGGTCCTGCAATTATTTCATAAGCAATACATGCTTCCTTTATATCCTCAGGAGAGGCACTTTCTGATCAAGGGCTGCTTGTATAAAATTCAAGCTGCAAACAGAATTCCTATAATGATTAGCATGTACATGTGAAAGACTAAGCAGTAGCTATTGAACAAAGGATACTTGGAGTCAGAGAAGTTGAGCATTCACTTAGCTACTTAAGAAAAAACTAAGTAAGCACAGCCATGTAAAAAATCCAAAAGTTAAGGTAATTTTGAGGTATTGTATCTTTTTTTAATCTCAAGAGAAAGCAATTGTTCTTCCCAGCTGATAAATGTGCACATAAATTCTAAATCAATTATAAGGAAATTAATGTTAGACATGCTGATTAACACTTGCTGCTTTTGAATCAAGTATTATAAAATTCTTAAGAACAGTAAACTTTTGAGGAAGAATTTATACACCATCTGTCTATATGACCAGTCAGGTATGTAATCTTTGAATAAAACTAAATTTCCCACATGAAACTACAGTTAGGCCCTGGCTCAGTAGCTCATTTGGGGACTAGAGAGGACAGGAGTATGTATGTTTATACTTTTATTGTGAAATGTAACCCATTTTAAGAGAAAAAATGCAAAATTATATATAAACTAGAGGACCAGTGAATGAAAATTCATGCCCTGGAGGGGGGTCCCTCAGCCCAGCCTTCCCCCTCTCACAGTCCAGAAGCCCTCAGGGGTGGGAGGTGACCAGGCGACCAGGGGAAGGTGATACCCCATCACACCTCTAATGCTGCCACTGCCAGCAGTGCAAGCCTTGGCTGGCCCTAATTACCTGAGCCTCTGGCAGCACTGAGTAACTGGACAGGCACCATCCGAGGCTTGCCTGCACCTCGGGTTGGCCCTGGGAAGCTGGATAGCCAACATCTGAGGCTTGCCTGAAACTCAGGCATCAGCTGAGCTGCTGCCATCTGAGGCTTGCCTACACCTCGGGTCAGCCCTCTGCGGTTGCGGGGGTGGGGGGGGGTTGAAGAGACTGAGCACCACCATCTTGTGGCTGTGCGCACTGCCATCTTTTGCAATACTGTGAGGGTAAATTAGCATATTACCTCTTTATTAGATAAGATTTGATGTATTCCAATATTAAACTGCTTATAATTTCTGTAAGAAAATACTAGTGAAAAACTTTTCAGTATTTCTTCTACATCTATTCAAAGTTGAATCAATAAAACACAAGTATTTTCTTTCTTAACTATACAGGTTTAATTACTGCTGTTCAGCTTTTTATTCTTTTTCTTTTTCTGTTGCTACTATACAATTTGATGATATGCAGAATATACCTAACAAGCCACACTATCTTTTGCAGTAAACTTTTGGTCATCCTCAGGTAATATTTTTATATTGGTTCCAAGAGCAACTCTTTAGAGGCTTGGTGAGTTCCAGGATAAAACCAATCATTTAGGACACAGTTCTAAGTTAGAAGAACATTTTTTATTAAAGTACTAAAGGCCTGATGCATGAAATTCATGCCAGGGTGAGAGGGTATCCCTCAGCCCAGCCTGTACCATCTCCAATCTGAGACCCCTCAAGAGTTGCAATACTGCCTGTTTTAGGCCCGATCCTGGTGGGATCGGGCATCCTTCTCACAATCCAAGACTTCTGGCTCCCGTCCACTCACCTGCTTGCCTTCCTGATTGTCCCTAACCACTTCTGCCTTCCATCCTGATCACCCCCTGCCAGCCAGATCAATTCTTAACTGCTCCCTTGCAGCCTGATTGCCCATAACTGCCCTCCCCTGCTGGCCTGGTCCCCCACCCAAGTGCCCTCTCCTGAAGGTTTGGTCCCCCCTCCAACTGCCCTCCTCTGCTGGCCTGGTCACCCCTAACTGCCCTTCCCTGCAGGCCTGATTGCCCCCAACTGCCCTCCCCTGCAGGCCTTGTTGCCCCCAACTGCTCTCCCTTGTAGGCCTGGTCCCTCCCAACTGCCCTTCCCTGCTGGCCTCATTGCCCACAATTGCCCTCCCCTGCTGGCCATCCTGTGGCAGCCATCTTGTGTCCACATGGGGGTGGCAATCTTTAACCACATGGGGGCAGCCATCTTGTGTTGAAGTGACAGTCAATTTTCATACTACCTTTATATTAGATAGGACATACTTTCCCTTCCTACTTCTCTAGTTTCTTTCCAGAAGTCCATTGATAGCCAAAAAAATTTGAGACAACTGACATCTAGAGTGAAAGCTTGTCTTACAATAGTAGCTTAATTTTCCAATTCATTGAATTTTACACTTGCTAATCACATTACCTTTCATATTATTGATTGGATTTTCAGTATTTCATTTGTAACAAAGTTAACTTAAGCATTGTTATAGACGAGGTTGTTTAAGGTATAAGAACAGCTAGTTGATACAAAATTGGTCTTTTTATATGTCTTCTTACTACTCCTTTAAGTTTTACAATGGGAAAACACATGTTTTTTTTGTTTTATTATTCTTTTATTTCTCATTTAGATTATAGTTTTGAGCTTGAAATAATTTGAGCATTGTTATTTACTGAGATACAATTTATAATTCATTCTTTGGAGAATATTATTTCCCTTAAAACAGTGATCGGCAAACTGCAGCTTGCGAGCCACATGAGGCTTGTGAGCCACAGTTTGCCACTCTGTTGACTAATGAGTTTGCCAACCATTGCCTTAAAAGATTGTTTTGTTTCCTATTCCTCATGTTAATTATAAAGAGAGGACAATTTTCAAGGAAAAGACTTTATAGATGTTTTTAAGAGAAGCATTTGTATTTTTAAAAAATATAGCAGAATGCTAGTCATAAACTGCAAAAACATTGTTAACATTTTTGAATCTTAAATAGGCTTGCAGATACTCAACATCCTGTAATAGCCTATTCCTCAACTGATGTTAAGTTATTTGATAATAGATATAATATTGTGAGGGCAATTTCTTCCCTTTAAAGTAAAAAGATTAACAACAATGAAATTATTTTTCCATGTTTATTACATTAAATAAAAGACCAATTTAAAAGAGAAACAATAATAAAATTAGAGCAGTTTTATAAAAATACTAGAGTCCCAGTGCATGAAATTTGTACATAGGGGACAGGGAATGTCCCCCATCCCAGCTTGCACCCTCTCCAATCTGGGACCCCCTGTGGGATTTCCGACTGCCCATTGAGGCATGATCCCAGTAGGACCATAGTAGGGTTGGGCCTAAATGGGCAGTTGAACATCCTTCTCACAATCCAGTACCACTGGCTCCAAACTGCTCACCTGCCTGACTCCCTGATTGCCCTTAATTGATTCTGCCTGCCAGTCTAATCACCCCCTAACCACTACCCTGCCAGCCTAATTGATGTCTAACTGCTCCTCTGCCCTCCCTTGCAGGCCTGGTCCCTCCTAACTGCCCTTCCCTGCTGGCTTGATCACCCACAACTGCCCTGCCTTGCAGGCCTGGAACCTACCAACTGTGATCCCCTGCTGGCCATCTAGTGGTGACCATCTTGTGTCCACATGGGGGAAGGATCTTTGACCACATGTGGGCAGCCCTCTTGTGTGTTGGAGTGATAGTCAATCTGCAAATTACTCTTTTATTAGATAGGATAGAGGCCTGGTGCATGGGTGGAGGTCAGCTGGTTTGCCCTGAAGAGGGTGCGGGTTCCCTTGGGGAGTGGGGTGGCCTAGGCAAGGGGCCTGTTTTGGTTTGCAGGCCAGCCACGCCCCCAGTGACCCAAGTGGAGGTCCTGGTATCTGGGATTAATTTATGTTCTACAATTGAAACTTTGTAGCCTGGAGCAGAGCCAAGCCTTCTGCTCGCTCCATGGCGACAGTCATTTCTGTTTGAAACTTTGTAGCCTAGAATGGAGGCTTAGCCAGCCAGATCTGCAGAAACTTGGTTTCCTCCATCACCAGGCAACCCTGGCCTCTGCTCTCTCCAGCTCCGTGGCTATTGCCATTTTTGTTCAGATTATGTATCTTTTATAATTGAAACTTTGTAGCATTGACTTGAGGCCAAGGCTGGTAATGGCAGGCAGAAAGCTTGGCTTCCTTTGTTGCCAGGGAAACCTAAGCCTCCCTCCTGCTCTCAGTGGTGGCGGCCATCTTGGTTGGGGTTTATTTGCATAATTTGCTCCTGATTGGCTGGTGGACGTGGCTGTGGGCGTGGGTTGATTGGAGGTATGGTCAATTTGCCAAAACAGGATACCTTGTTTTTATATATGGTATTTGTATGACAATTTGCCTTTTAGTTTGGCTTTGTGCTGTCCTTTCTTGTTTCTAGAATTTGAATAAAGGCTTTGCTTTGATAGTTATAGGAAAAATGTCTCAAGATTGCTGTTTTTAAAATATATCTACCAAAATGTTCCTACCTTAAAAAAAAAAAACAACCAAAAATATAGTAAAAAGAACAGTTTGATGTTCTAGGTAAACCACCTCTTCATATCTTCAATGACAGAATGAATCTGTTTATTTAGTGCAGAGTGCTCCTTTCCAAACTCCAAGGTCAAGTATATTTTCATAAACCAAAACTACTGTTTCTTATGCTGTATCACTTTGAATTAGCAGCAATAAAATCTGCAAGAAGAAAAATGTGTTTTCTCTTGCTTGCTGAGAAAATTATCAACTAAAAAGGAAATGTCTGCAGGCAAAATCTAAAGCTAAACAGGGTAAAAGTGGCAACGCGGCTCTAAGTTTTCCATGTATATCTACATGGTTGAGACTTGTGATATGGAGGCACTTGTACTTCCTATAGCGGCAATTCTATATTTTAGTAACAAACACACTTAAAAGTAAAAGGAATTGCTTTTGAAAGAGATATTCTTAACATTATATATCAGGTAGAAATAAAAATAAAACAATTATTAATTTGTGAAATATCTTCTTTAAATAAAATCTATGCTTATCCTTTCCTCCCTCCTTGGTACCTCTCGTGCCTAAATTCCTAGGACTTTTAAATAATCACAGTATTAAAAGGAGTATGAGCCTTCTTTTCCAGAGCATGTATTTATTCCAGAGATTTGTCTTTCTTAACTGAATGAGTTTCATATAATTCATTTCCTCTATTTGTCATTGTATTCACTCTCTTTTTTTTTAAGTGTTCATGGCACAACTTAAGGAATGCCTGCCATTGCCAGTCAAAAACTTCTTGAGATGGTTCCCCCTCTTGCTCGAATTCTGTTTTCCTCCCTCCATGAGGTTCACACTGGACCTGAGCTTCAGTGGCCTCCTCTTTTCATGCTTCCCTTTCTCTCATCTTTCCTCAGTCTCCATATGCTCCCTTCACTTCAGTTCTGAGCGAATGAGATTAAACCTGGCGGATCTACTGTGAGCTTGGACAATTCAGTGTAGGTTTCTTAACTTGTGTGCGTTACATAAACCACATTAACTGTGTAAACGTAAAAATAAATTAATGTAACCACTATATGGTAAACTAAGAAACATTTGCAAATTAATTTTAGACGAGTCTCCTTAGGTTGCACACCTGAGATTTTATTCCTTTAAAGATTCCTAATCCAGAGGTAATTAGTTGTAATAGTATTCTCTTAAACAGAAACCAATCATTTTGTCTCTGCATGAAGGTAGTTTTTCAATGTTCTGGAAATTCAGTATCTAAAGATATCAAAACTTATTAAAGGCATTATATGTAACTAGAAATAGACATATAGAGAAAACAAAGTCATATAATATACACTAAAAGTGAGTTTTTCACACATTTTACATATTTTTCAGTTTCCCAACAAAAGATTAAAAGTGACTGTAAACTCTACTTTTGCAAATCATTTCAAATCCTGAAATTAAATTGTTTGCTATACATATTCCAGTTGATTAAGGTTTGTGATGGGAAATGTATCTTTATAACAATTAATAAGTAAGATAGTGATTGCAAACCCAGGTATGATGAGTTCCAAAAGTAAAGCAGATGGTGTGATTAAAACCTGTTTGTATGGGTGTTGTAGTGTGTGTTTCAACCAGTACAGACATGTACCCATACAACAAGCAACATTTTTTTCAGGACAATCCTTTGAAATTTATTTGGCAGATGGCTACTGTCACTAATAAAAGAGGAAAGCAGATAGATTAACACCTAGAGTAAGAGGCAGTCTGTTGAAAGGAAAAAAAGCACAGTATTTGCCAGAGACACCTGGATTCTAGTCCCCAAATGGCCATCAAGTGATTAGGTAATCTAGGGCAATTATTAAATCTTCTTGATCTTCATATTTGCCATATGTAGAATGTGGACAATAAAACTCACACAGTACACAAGAGGGTTATATGAAGTATCATATGAAATGACTGGCACCTTGTTGATTTTCAATCCATTCCAGTTTCCTTCCTTCCAAGCACCATTTCTGAAGGTATAATTTTGGTCATAAAGAAGAGTTAAATATGGAAGTTACATAGACTCCTAGATATTCTGGGTATGTTTCATGCGAAATGGAAGCTATGGCAAAAACTTCATGTGCTGCACAAAAATATTTATCTTTAATTTAAAAAGCCCAAGGAAATTGTGATCTCCCCTGATTACAGTTGAAGTTTTGTGTTGTTTTTTTATGTCTCCTAAACTGTTCTTAAGAAAGAAAGAAGAAAGAAAGAAAGAAAGAAAGAAAGAAAGAAAGAAAGAAAGAAAGAAAGAAAGAAAGAAAGAAAGAATAGGCCAAGGATGAATCTGAGGAGATTTATGCTCTAAGGAACTATAGAGAAGCAGGATACATGGTAATAGCATTGCAACAATTCTTCCTGCAATCATCCCTTTTTATAAAAGTGAACAATGGAATAAAAATTACTAGGCAACATTACGAAGCAAAAAATAATCATGTTGTTATGTGTGTACAATTTTAAAAAACATTTAATTCATTTAAATGACAAAGTAATCATGGACCCAACCTTATTTCTGCTGCTTTCTCAAGGTTGTTACCCTTTCTTTTCTTAAGTACTTATTTTTTCAGCGTTCTTGGGGTCTGATTGACAATGAAAACTGTGTATACTTATGTTGTATTCCTTAAAAGAAACCATGCTGATATCCTTTCATATGGTTGCCTATAAAAATTCATAGTCAGGATTCTCATTCTCCTTACAAAAAAATCTAACCTTTTTCATCTTGATTTGCTTTATGTTTTAATTCAGGAAAACATATTTGGAGCCCACCTGATAGTTCCCTTTGAAGAATTTGTTCCAAGAAAGGAAACATCAGTGTCCTGAACTCCAAAGCTAGAGGCCAAAGGAGGCAACATCGTGGTCCATGAGCTCAGATCCTGATGGTTCCTATCTGTGGAGCCAAATCCTTGATCTGCTGCTTAGCTGCATACGTTACCGAAGTTACTCTGCCTCAGGTTTCACTCTTTCTCCGTTTTCTGAACTGTATGATGAGGATAATAATAGCACCAACATTAAGACACTTCTGAGAATTACATTAATAAATGTTTTTAAAAACAGAGAGTAGTTGTTTGGAATGAAGCAATGTACTCAGTTACTGTCAGCCATGGCTATTAATGTTATTAATTGTCCTGAGTTAATGCATGAAAAAAAGCTCAAAATGAGTAAGTATCCCATTTAAGATATAACATACAAGTGTTGGAGTTCAAATATTTCATTAATGTTTTAGTTACAGTGTAAAAAAGAATGCCACAGACTCAGTGGCTTGAAACAACACATATATATTACTAGAGGCCTGGTGCATGAAATTCATTCACTTTGAGGGGGGCAAAAAGGGAGACACTCAGCCCAGCCTGTACCCTCACAGTCCAGGAGCCCTTGGGGGTAGTCCAACTGATGGCTTAGGCCCACTCCCCGTGGGAGAGGCTCCTGCTACCACAGCTGCACCTGCCAGCTGTGAGCCAACTTTCTGGCATATTGACCACCAGGGGGCAGCTCCTGCATTGAGCATCTAACTACCAGTCATTCTGCCTTTTGGTCAATCTGCATATTAGCCTTTTATTATATAGGATTGCATAATTTTGGTGGGTCAGCATTCCAGCCATAACTTAGCTGGGTTCCTACACAGGATCCTATAAGGAAGGAGTAGGGATTGTCTGGCCTGCAGGCCATATAGGGCCTGCAAATCATTTGGTCTGGCCCTGCCCAAGGTTTCAGGGGTAAGTTAATTAACTGGTTGACCAAATATAGTAGGCTAATGTTTAACCTGATAACTGTGAATGGCCAGAGAATAAGTTATAAATATCCAAATGACCCTGGACAGAAAAGAGTTCCCCACCCCTGCATAGGCAAAAAAAAAAAAAAAAGTATTGAACAGGCTCCATTCCTTTGAGCTGAGGGTTCTCTTTCAAGCTCAAGGAATTTGCTGACAGAATTCAGTTCCTTATGGCTGACTGAGATCCTTATTTGTTTGCTCCTGCTCTACAGGTGCCCCTTTCAGCAGCTGGATGCCACCCACTGATTCTTCTCACAATTACACCTTTGAGTTGGTGGTGTCTGAGACTAATTACTGGAGCTTCAATCCTGGTCCAGTAAATTCTAGCTGTGAGACCACAGGCAAGTTACTTAACATCACCATGGCTTGAGTTTCCTACAAAGTGAAGATAATTAATTGTGCCTTCTTCCCAAAGCTATTGTGAAGATTAAATTAATTATTATGTGTAAAGCATATAGAATACAGAGTAATTATAAGTGTTTAGTATTATAATCCCAATTAATGTTGACAGTCATCCAGTTATAGTCAATTAATTAGAAAAGTCCAGTTCAAAAAAGATGCAACTCTGAGAAAATGCTGAACAGCTAAAACTTTCTCCAGAGAATATCATTTTTTTAATACATTGGAGAAAATAGATTTTTTTCAGTGAGTTATAAGTACCACTTGTGGCATATTACTCATAGTTGGCTATCTAATATCTATTGTTATCTACATTCCTTGATTTTGTTTGGAGCATCAGTGTATCAAGATGTGAAAATTTTTTAAAGATTATTTTAAGACATTTGCAATCTTATTTCCCACTTCTTTAGCATCCATGGAACTCAGGTCTAGGCAATGAGACTGAAGCAGAAACCTGCCAAGAGATTTCCAAGAGAGATCTGGCTTCCCTGCTGGATGATAATGACAGCTTTGGCACTTTCCCGTCTTGTGCCTGGAGATGTAGCAACCATGTTGAGGACAAGAAGTAAAATGCCAGCTTATTAGTATGATGCAATAGAAAGCCAGAGAAATGTCTTCTTAGGATACCATCTCAATGCCAACAACCAACCAACCTCCCTCTGGTTTACTTATTTGTGTCACTTTAAATAGTGGTTCCTGCTACTTGTAAGTAGATGCAAACTAATAGTTTTAAGAATATATAAAAGATTGAATGCATGACTTGATATTACAAAAAACAAACAAATTTACAATCATAAAATCAGTGAGAATGTAATATTATTGAGCTGCACAGAAAACAGATACTTTAAAATAGTGTTTTTATATGAATGAATAAGAGAATAAAAATTCTCAAAAGTTTGTCCTCCATTAAACTATTGCCTCTCTGACTTGATTAAATTTACCATATGCTTTAAATTGGAACAGATATAGTCTTCAAATAATGTACAGTCTCTTCATTAAATTTGCTGTGATAATGGCAATCTTGTATCTATAGTAATGAACTCACCCATTTCCCCCCAAATATGCTGAAAAGAACAAAAACACAGATATAGAGAAAATAAAACCTTCTTGGTACTTTGAAACAGTATCTCTCATCCCTTTAACTGTCATAAACTAAGGCATCATAATCTATCTCCAATCCAAACTCAATCCCACTCCCACCAGTGCTCATCATTCAAATTGACCCATTTTGCTTTATGTTATTATGACCTCTTTATAATTATCTTATAATTATATACCCCACCCCACTTTCTCTTTCTGTCCCTTTGGATTACTGACTTATCTCCCCTTCTTAGAACCAGAAAATAAAATATAAATTCCATCAGCATACAGACCTAGAACAGTTTGCTTTATGTTATTATGACCTCTTTATAATTATCTTATAATTATATACCCCACCCCACTTTCTCTTTCTGTCCCTTTGGATTACTGACTTATCTCCCCTTCTTAGAACCAGAAAATAAAATATAAATTCCATCAGCATACAGACCTAGAACAGTTCCCAAAATAATAATAAGTGAAGAAAATAAATAAGTGATGAATGAATAGGGAACAAAGGAAGTGATGACAATGGTGAATAAACATAGCCATCTCACTATCTAAGTATCAGCCAACAATCAAGGTTAAATAGTTTTAGGAAAACATTCATATACTCTTACTGCTGGAGCACTGAAATCTCACTTGCAGTTCTATACAGGTTTTCTGCAGAATTATTAGCATTTGCACTATAAACATGCAGATTATTTATTAGTAGAATGAATGATACTTCTTTATTTTATATCCTTAATAATATGGGAGCAAAGCATCAAAAAAATGGCTGCTCATTGCTCATGGAATCATGGTTTGATTCCAGGTCAGGGCACATGCCCAGGTTGTGGGCTCAATTCCCAGTGTGGGGCCTACAGGAGGCAGCTGATCAATGATTCTCATCATTAATGTTTCTATCTCTCTCTCCTACTCCCTTCCACTCTGAAATCAATAAAAATATATTTTTTAAAAATGAAAGGTGCTGTTACTATATAACAAATGGAGATTGGATTTTGGTGGACAACCAAGCAGTTAATTGACAAGAAAAGTTTTCCATTCTAGTATGTGGATAAATTATGTTATATTTGTTAGTGAGACAGGAATTTCTCAATAATAATATCTTTCCATAGACAGATTTAGAGTCATTGATTTGGCCAATTCACTTTGTTTCTGTAATACCTATTACTGTGGTGTTTTTTTTAACCTTCATGACTTCCTTTTTTATATAGACACTGCTACCGAAGCTCATGCTTTTGAAGTACTTAGGCATATATATATATTTTTTTTAGTTTTTGTCTATTAATAATAGATGTATCAAAGCTTTTATTGCCTGTTGTGCTGTATTGGAAATTTGAGCAAAGGGATTGTATGACAGTCATACAGGTTCTAAGAACATAGGCAGAAAATCTGTAAGCAAAGATAGAGAAAATGAAATAAAAGAGGACTTTGAAGGCCAAGGGCACAAAGTCAATAAATGAAAAAGAATAAATCAAGTGGAAGAATAAAAAAATAAAGGGGTTTTCCAGAAAGAAAACATGAGAAATAATATATGGAAGTCAGAAGCATGAGAATAATCCATAAAACACAAATGATATAATTAAGGTAGGATTTTAATTGTACCAAATCCTTTCTAATCATAATAGTGTTAGTAGTATTATGTACTATACAATCATAAATCTATAGAAATAACTCTAGAGATAATGAGGCTATGTCTTAAAATGTCATGGCTAAATATTCTGTGAGTGACTTAGGTTGTTTTTACTAACCCATTTAATCAAAACAGTTCCATTATGTTGGTCACATACAAATATTTGAATAGTTCTACTGATACTTACCAAGAATAGGAAGTAAAGCAAGAAGAAAGGATCCTAAGATTAGCTCTTTTACTCTTGCTTTCCCAAATTTCCTTGCTTGGAAATATATTTATACTAGAGGCCCGGTGCATGAATTCATGCACATTGAAAGGAAATTAATTAGAAGGTGGCTGGTGGGGTAGGATTGGGTGAGAGATGGGCTGGATAAACTCTGGAGCCAACCTCCTATAGTCTCACACCTGGGGTGGTGCCAGGGATTTAAGGGCATCTGCAGAGTAAGTGGGGTCCCTCTGGCAGGTGGGGTCCCTCAGCTTGACCTGCAGGGCTCAGGGCAAAACTGACAATCTGACATCCCCAGCAGTGGGGGGTCCCAGAGTGCAAGAGGGCACTCTGCAAAGTTCCTGTCACTGAGCAGCTTCTGTGTTGAGCATCTGCTTTCTGGTGGCCAGTGCACATCATAGCTACTGGTCGACTGGTCACTTAACCTTTTACATATATAGATTCTAAGTACATGAAATTTAAAAAGAGGATTTCCCAATGATTCCTGGCTTCTTATGGAACTAGGCAAAGAAATGATGCGTTATCATCTGTTGTGGGGCAACTTCCATGACCAGTTGCAAATGACCACAGAGGTGGTTAAGTTGGTAATAAGGAAGCAAGGATTTATTGAACTGGCCAGGACAGTCGCCAGGGTACCTGGTCAATGGAGACCAAACAGACACGACCGTACCATCCTGGGTGTAGGCAGTCCTTTTAAAGGGTCTTAACCATAAATTTTATTGCTCTAAGTTCCACAAACAGCCTTCAGGGTCGTATTTGGGACAGGGAGATGCCAGTAGACTATGACTGACCTGTTGCCTGCTTCTTATCTCTAACCATGTATTTTGTTAGACATGGTAATATAGTCCTATCTCGTGAAAGCAGATAGTACAGCTCTACTCCTGGCGTCACTGGGTCACTCCTTTGTCTGTCTACAAAGGGATTTATATGGGCCTCAAGGCCTCAAGGTCTCAAGCTGGAAGCTGAATTAACTACCATTTTGCTTTAAGCAGAATAGCAGGATCAAGTTTTAAACAGCAGTTTTACCCAAGATGAATGCTACCATATTTCATCATCTACATTTATTTTGGAGGTAACAGTACTAGTTGAATTTCAAATTCTTTATGTAAAAATGAGTGAAATATAATGCAATAAGTATTTATTTCCAGATAAATATAACAAATCTGAACATTTTTTCAACATCTAAACATTGGAATTAAAAAACATTCTGCATAGACTCAATAATTATAAATTCTTTGTTTGAAAAGAGAATTATAAATAAGACTAGAAACAACATTTAATTAAAATCAGAGTTTTGTAATAAAATTTCCAAGGAGAAGAAAACATGTAATTCTGAAACACATTTTTAAAAAAAGCTACAAAAACAGGTTTCAAGAATGAAATTTCTTGAGTGGTGAAGATACATATAAAAAGATAAAAATGAAACAAGAATGTGACCCAGAGGAAGGAAATAAAGAGTTGAAGTCAACAAACCTTGTCTTCTATCTTGTGTAGCATGCAGTACCTAAATTCAGTATCTCCACACTTAACCTCACACAACTCCATCATTCTTTGATACTGATGAGAATTGTTTTGACCTATGGGAAGTCTTATATTTTGTACTTGACACTATGAGAAGCATTTGTCGAACTTCAGATGCCAATATTTCAACACTGTGAGCTAAGCAACCTCTAATGTATTTTATAAATATTTCAGAGCCACACACACACATACACAAAAAAAAATAGAAAACCCGAATTACAGAGAAACAGTATATTTTATACTAGAGAAGTATATATAATAAAATTTGAACATGACCACATTTTAAAAACAAATTTAGGATGAAGATATCAAGTTTATTTTGTGTTGAAACACAAAAAGAAACGAATTTTAAGAGTTGTAATTCTATTTTAAGCATCAGTTTAAAAATACAAGATAGTTCAGTGTTTCAATAGACATATGTAAGCAATTACTTTGTTGGAGGATCTCAGGCCTCAGGCCCTAAATCCATTTTGTGGATTTTTACAGATATACTCTTTGCTCTGATTGGTGTGGCTTGTTTGGTTGAGAGTCATCCCATGTACTAAGAGGCTGTCAGTTAAAATTGCTGATCAGGGCACATGCCCAGGTTGCAGGCTTCATCCCCAGTAGGGCACATGCAGGAGGCAGTGGATTGATGCTTCTCTCTCATCACTATTTCTCTCTAAAATCAATAAAACATATTTAAATGCATACATACATACATACATACATACATACTCTTTGCCCTGGGTGGTGTGACTCAGTTAGTTGAACATCATCCCATGCAACAAAAGGTCACTGGTTTAATTCCTGGTCAGGGTGTGTGTGGAAAGCAGTTGATCAATGTTTCACTCTCTACTTATTTCCTCTCTATCTCTAATATACGCACACACACACACACACACACATACTCTTTATTTCTTACTGGAGTGAGTCCCAATAATTGATTAATGGCAATAAAACTAAATTTACTTTTAACAAAACATGAGTGAAAGCAGTGGATTTTAAAATTTACAGTTAGGAGGGGATAATGAAGAATTGTTGTTCAATAGCTTAAACAAATAAGCTATTAAGGGCTTACATTCACTACTGATTAATTATTAAACTATAATAATATTGTCTTACATCACAAAATTACTGTGAAATTTGATGACGTTTGAGTATAATTCAGATTACTCAAGAACCTTGGCTTTCACAGAGTTAACAATTATTTATTTCAGAAATTACTAAGAAACTTCGTCATCTATGGCCTAGACCAGTGGTTGGCAAACTCATTAGCCAACAGAGCCAAATATCAACAGTACAACGTTTGAAATTTCTTTTAAGAGCCAAATTTTTTAAACTCAAACTTCTTCTAATGTCACTTCTTCAAAATAGACTCACCCAGGCCGTGGTATTTTGTGGAAGAGCCACACTGAAGGGGGCAAAGAGTCACGTGTGGCTCGCGAGCTGCAGTTTGCCGACCACGGGCCTAGACCTCTTTAAAATGTTGCTGAAGTACTAATTTATATGTATTAATTGTGAGCAGAAATGACAGAACTAGAAAAGTTCTGGGTAAAAGTCATACATGAGGATCAATTGAATCTTTTCATAATTACATTCAATTTCATATTTTTGTTTAACCTTATTTATATGCTTTTATCTTATAGGACCAATTTGCCAATGATATTTTAAAATATTACTTTACTTAACTAATTGATCTATGTAGCTATATCATCTACACTACAAATTACTTATCCTTTTTTATTCATGATTTAAATAAACAGTTCCATGTGTATGATCAGCAAGTTGTAATTTTACATTGTTAATGTTTTAATATCAGTCTATGCTTAAATTCAACAAATATCATAAATGGGATATTCCAAATTGTGCTTCCCTTAAAAAAATAGAGCTGAAAAGAAATTCACATTTATTTTCATTTTTATATAAACTGTAGATATAAATTCAGTATTATAATATTTATCTCTTGTGTGAATTAAATGATATGACACTGCATTAAACTAGAAAAATAGTTGTTGAGACAAGCATGAGATTTTGGATACCCAGAAGACTAAGGCCTCCAAATTCTAGAAAATGAATGACCTGGGAATCAAACTGCCTGCATTTGAATCCTGGCACATCCATTTACCCTTATGACTTTAGAAAAGTTATTTAACCTCTCTGTGCCTATTCCTTACAGATGGTAACAGTATTGACTTCATATATTTGAGCTGCGCCTATCTATCAGTCAGGTAATGCCTACCACAGTGCTTAGCACATACTAAGGGTTCAGTAAATTTTAGCTTCACTGATGCTGACTCTCTGTCTGACACATAGCTAATTTATGCTAGGGAGCTGGTCACATTGTTAGCAGACTTGATCAATTCCCCAGCCTCTACATCACAGCATAGTACTATTTTTGGTTGTGTTGTTTTTTTTTTCAGTTACTATGCAAGGTTGAACCTTGAACGACACAGGTGGGTACTATGTGAGTCCACTTATATGCAGACTTTTAAAATAAATACTGTAAAAGTATTTTCTCTTTCTTCACATTTTCTTAACATCTTTCCTCTAGTTTAATTTATTGTAAAATAGGCTATTAGTATTTAAGTTTTGGGGGAGTCAAAAGTTATATATAGGTTTTCAACTGTACAGGGTCAGCACCTCTGACTCCTACACAGTTCAGGGACAATTGTAATCTCATTCAACTGACAGGCATTTATTTCCCCCTTTCTATAGATGTGACAAATAACAAAATTATGTTTGAAGGACAATAGCCAGAATCAGAGGAAAGAAACAGAAAGAGATAGAATAGAGACAGGGATAGATGATGGATCATTAGATAAACAGGTTTATAAGAAGCTATGTAGGTAGGTAGGTAGGTAGGTAGGTAGGTAGGTAGGTAAGGAGGGAGGCAGGTAGGCAGACAGATGAGCAGATAAGTAGGTAGGTAGTTAGGTAGGCAGATAGGTAGTAGATTGGATGGATGGATGGATGGATGGATGGATGGATGGATGGATAGATGGATGGACGGATGGATGAAGAGAAGATATATAGATGATACAGTTTATATTAACATTCCAGTTGAGAGGTGACTGAAAATGTTGTGGGAAAAGGGCCCAAGAATAAAGAATATGTTATTTTTTTGGGGGGGAGAGAATTCATGGACATGGACAACAGTGTGGTGATTGTGAGGGTGGTGGGGGTTGGGTGGAGGTAGTAGAGGGAATAGAGGGGATAAAAGGTGATGGGGAAAATAAATAAAATATAATTTAAAAAATAACATTGATATATTTAAAACTTGCCCCTAAACTTAAATGTTTATTGTGGAAACTTGTCCTAAATAGTCAGGAGAGCAGAACATACAGTTTACAAGCCTTTTTCAGTTTCTAATTTGGACAATGTTACAATATAACATTAGTTGCCTAATTATGTTGGCTCTGCACTTAGACATTTAAATAGCTATGGTTCAATAAACTACTTCTTCAACTATAGGAAATGAAATTCAATGTGGTAGATCTCTCTCCATTTTCCCTCCTTCCTTCGTCCTCCCTCCTTCCCTTCCTTCCTTCTTTCCTTTCTTCCTTTTTCCCTTCCTCGTTTCCTTCCTTCCTTTATTCACTCATTTTTTTTTCTGTGTACAGTTTCCATTTAATAGTAGTCTAATAGCATCTGAAAAGCAATTGAAACTATATTTACTCAAGAATGTGACACTGCTTCAACTATTCCCAGGACTCTGGACTTTTTGAAAAGATTATAAATGAGGTTATTTTTAACTTTAAACATAGAATTAAAGATAATGTTCCTAGAAATCAAAATACTAAAGATATGAAATTAAGCCTTGAATGACTTACAGTAATTCTGTTTATAAGATGTAGACAAAAATAAAATCTTAAGTCCTTCTAAACCTGAAAGATGATGTTTTAAAATATTTGGGGAGTTATTTATTTTTTTAATCCTAACATTCTTATTTTCTCCCTTTACAATTTCTTGGTAAATTGGGGATAGCCTGAACAATAAAATAAAATCAGTTGCTTTTCCTAAAACACCTGTTCACAGTTCTGCACTGGCATGTACTATATTTTATAATTTATCTAGCTTTCGGTCTCCCTCATCATTAGGTTGTTGAGTCCTAAAAGACAATGACATGACCTGATTCATGTTTGTGACTCCTTTCTTCAACATTCACTTCTGACATAACAGATACTCAACATGTTTTTAATATATAAATGAAGAGTGTGATTATTAAGGCATAGTAATAAACTTCATGTCTTTGATCATGGAGTTAACAATGACAACACAATTATAGATTTGAGTTGAGAGAGATTCAGAAGACAGGATGCTTTGATCAATAAGAAAAAATTTAACAGTGGAACTAGTCTATAAAAAAAATGGTTGTGTGAAATGATCAGCTTATTATTAAGTAACTAGAGGCCCGTTGGACGAAGAGGTTCGTGCAATAGGCCTTCCTTCCCTTGGCTTCCAGCACCGGTTTTCCTCCGGCTCCTGGGACCCAGGCCTTCGCTCTGGCCAGTCTGCCGTCTTTGTCTTTGCTGCAGACTCTGACTGGACATATTTCTAATGTCCAGTCTTCTGTTTTAATGTCCAGTTTTTAATGTCTTCATCTTCGCTGCAGACTCGGGAGTCTGCAGTCTTTTCCCTGTGTCACTGCACTCCTGTAGATCCCTTCGCCCCCCACCCTACCTCTCATAGCAGGCATCCAGCCCCGCCTGGCCACTCCTCCATGCCTGGAGCAGCTGGGTGGCCGACATCTTTGGCCTTCTGATTTGCATATTCACTCTGATTGGCAGTGGCATAGTGAAGGTATGGTCAATTTACGTCTGTCTATTATTGGGTAAAATAACAATGAGTGACAAACATGCAACTTGGATCAATAGTTTCAGAGCATTTAAAAATGACAGCCCTGCCAAGACCGGTTTGGCTCAGTGGATAGAGCGTCGGACTGCGGACTGAAGGGTCCTGGGTTCGATTCCGGTCGAGGGCATGTACCTTGGCTGCAGGCACATCCCCAGTAGGGGGCGTGCAAGAGGCAGCTGATCGATGTTTCTCTCTCATCGATGTTTCTGACTTTCTATCCCTCTCCCTTCTGCTCTGTAAAAAATCAATAAAATATATTTTTTAAAAATAAAAAAATAAATAAAATAAATAAAAATAAATAAAAATGACAGCCCTGTAGAACACAGTCTTTGCTCAGACACTTAGCAGACCAGGAAAAACTATTTTGTTGCCATTCATTCACAAATGTACTTAATTTTTTTTAATTTAGTGATAATTAAAGTGTGAAATATAGTATCTAAAATTTCTCCATAACGGATTTTGCAGCTAACCACATGAAGCAGTAAATGAATGTCTTCAATAAAATAAAGGGCTAGACGTGCACACAGGATGCAATGAGGACACGATGGAAAGAAGTGTCTGTTTTACCTGGATGTGATTAAAAGGTTAGTAAATGGCATTTACATTATGGTGGCAACATTTGGAGTATAAACTCCAGGATATTTTGAATGTGTGAAACATCTGTACAATCAAAGTGAGTCTGTTTCAAGTATAAATGACCAAAGTGAGGGTGACTTTTGCCCATGAGAAAGACCAAGTATCGCTGGAATTTGAAGGTAAAACAAGAAACCTGTTACCAAAATCCTGAACATGGAGATCAAATTCTGAACATAATTTTATTTTCAAGGGCCTATGGACACATTTCCTATTTCCTAAACAAAGTATCTCTAGGAACACCACCAATTATAAAATCCTAGAATTAGTCCTGAGGTGTGTAATGATAAAACTTTTCAGAATAGTTTATTTTGCTAAATACCCATTAGAGGTGGCCTAGAGCCACCAATAGTTAAAATTTCAAGAAATTCTCTAAGCATTTGCTAAGTTAAATAAAACCACAAATACCAAGACATCACTTTCAAATAATTTTACTACATTTTTTGTATCATCTATGCTCTTGAACTTATTTTTGTTATTGCATGTGTGTGGTGGAAATACAACATAAATGTATGCTATTTCATGTCTTTTCCCAATCCTACATTTAGTGACTACATTGGATATTGTATGAGTGTTGACATCATGGAAACTGTGCAATGCTACAAATCCTGACTTGACTTATTATATTGTTGATGGTCTAGACTTAATAAGGTAGTGAAAATGTTAATAATGCAAGTTGCTTATGGTCACATTATGAGTAGCATAAAATTTCAAAATATCCTTTCAATTTCTAAAACTATTATCTGATTTAGCAAAAAAGTTGCTCATATAATTAAAGAACTAATGAAATTCCAACAAATATTTTCATTTATTTCACTTTCATTTTGTCAATGTAAATGAAAATATCAACCAACATCTATATTAAAACTATACTCATTTGTCATTTACAACCATAGTTTAGGTACTTATCTAAGAGTTCAGAAAAAAAATCAGTGAAAGCATTCTGAAGTAATAAATTGGTTATATGGAATTTAAAACAAAGAATATTGTGTTTATTATTTGTAAAATATAAATCTCATATCCTTATCTGTCTAAATTTTATATTTTCATACATATATAATTATTCCTATATTCTTAAGTTATCAAAATTTATGAAAGAATAAATTTAAGCCTAAAAATGTATGTACATAATTTTTGTATGTTTAGCTGAAGTAGATAAAATTCTTTATAACTAAATTAATTCTATAAACCTTACCCAAGTTCCCAGTTCCAACATCTAGCCTATAACCTTTTTATTTGTTTACTTTGTACTTCTTTGGGTAGCTCTTACAACAGTTATTACAGGTTTGCATAATTTTTTATTTGATGCATGTCTTCCTATACCCACACATATAAGCCACTTCGAGTAGGTCTGTGCTCATCTTGTTCCTTGCCAAATACACAGTGTATATTGCAGTACCTAAAATCGATGGGAGTATGTATACCATGGTTCATTGAAAATTTCCATTAAATATTTGTCTTATAAACAAATGAGTGAATGAGTATAAGAATACTCCTCAAAGACTATATTTATTTTTTATGTGAGCCATGGCACTGATGAGAACATGAGAAAAACAGTTTAAACTTGTCAATAGCGTGCTATAGAAGAATTAATAAGTCATACTTTTAGCTGATAAAACATAACACTCAGAATTCCAAGGGAGAGTTTTTGCCCTCTTTCCTCAATCTACCCCTTCTTAAGCATTACCTGAACTGGATGAATGGGAAGCAGAGAGGATTCAAAGAGAGATTCAGAGAGAAGGAAACATCTGGAATGTGGAACATTTGAAACACTATACAATTTTATTTATAAATCACAGTGCTTAAAAACAAAACAAAACGTGTGTCTTTCTTCATTTTCTTCTGCCTAAACTTTCCCTTCTGCATATATAAAATAGCTTCATTCTGAGAGAAAGAAATAAAAGGGTGCAGAGGCAATTTTTACAGTTCTTACACATTTTACTTTATGTTTTATATTTATTGATTGATTTCAGAGAGGAAGGGAAAGGGAGAAAGAGAAAGAAATATCAATGATGAGAGAGAATCATTGATTGGCTGCCTCGTACATGCCCCTACAAGGGATTGAGCTTACAGCCCAGGCATGTGCCCTTGACCAGAATCAAACACAGGATCCTTTAGTCCACAGGCCAACATTCTATCCACTGAGCCAAACCAGCTAGGGCTATAAATTTGCTTCTGTTTGTTGTTGTTGTTGTTGTTGTTGTTATTGTTTTTTAATTCAAATATATATCAATTAAAATCCCAGTGCATTCACTTTTCAATTCGATTTTTTAAATAACATCAGTTTACAATCTTTAGATAAATAAAAACTAATGATTTCAAATTCAGGAAACATGCTTTTGATAACAAATTTTAAAAGGGCCTCTTAGGTATTTTATTTTAAGTCATTTTTATGTTAGTAAAAACTGTTTATTATTTGAAAACAAAAGGGGTCACATGCTTTTTTAAAGTAATGTCTTTAATAAAATTTCCAACCACAGTCATAGATATACAAGGGAAGGCCACTGTGGTCATAATGTATTCTTTCTGATATCAAGATGTAAATTTAAGGTAGTGAGATCCTTAAAGAACTTTGAAATCTAAATCATTTAATTTGTCAAATTTGTGTCTACTTATTAGACCATAAGGTGGTTCTTTCCCAGACTCAACAAATGTAGGACCACAACACTCTAATTTCTAATAGATAGAGCCAAAAATAAGTGAATTCAAATACTCTTGTGTGATCCTCATCAAAGGGGAAGATTTCAGAATTGTAAAGAATCATCTATAAATATATTTAACTACCTTAAAAATCAGGAAAGGAAGAATTTATCAGTGTGCAATTTAGAGAAGAAAGGTAAGGTTTCCTTCTGCCCAGGCTCCATACATCCAAGCAGTCCTAAACCACTAACTGCATTAACAAAGAACTTATATGCATATATGCATAATCCAAGGACAGAACAATATTGTGGTAAAGGCCTGGGACAGGGGGCAGGAGCAGGCTAGAAGAGGGGATTGTACATCTGTAATACTTTCAACAATATACATCATTTTTTTAAAAAAGCATACAGTAAAAATTGTTTACTTTTGTCGAGACCAGTTTGGCTCAGTGGATAGAGCCTCGGAAGGGTCCCGGATTTGATTCCGGTCAAAGGCATGTACCTTGGCTGCGGGCACATCCCCAGTAGGGGCCGTGCAAGAGGCAGCTGATCGATGTTTCTCTCTCATCGGTGTTTCTGACTTTCTATCCCTCTCCCTTCCGCTCTGTAAAAAATCAATAAAATATATTTTTTAAAAATTGTTTACTTTTTCTTTGTAATACATGCTATGAGTTCTAAATCATTTTCTGCTCAAAAGTTCTCCATCAAAATATAAACTCCATTATCCCACACTTCCTCCACTCAAAGCTATTTGTGGCCTCTAAAGCTTTGTAAACACACACACACACACACAAAAAAAAACACACACAACTAAATGATAATTCTTGCCACCTACTTTTGATTTGTGGCTTAAAGAAATTTCATTTAGCAAATTAGGATTAACTGTCAACATTTTAGCCCAGAAAAGTGAGATGAGATACATGGACTATAAAAGAAGCAAAAACTCATTGGATAACAGAGTAGTATCTTATCTGAACTTAGGTTTTGACTTAGCAACCTAGGCTGAATGAGACACTTGAAGTGATCATTTTACCACTGGATGCTCTGAGCATAACATCCTCTGCTTCCTAAATATGCAAAATCAGATATGTCATTATTATTAAAATATGCATACAATATGGGGCAGGACTCAAGCATAAGAAGTTATAAGTGGGAAGATTGGTGATCCATAAATAAAGTCTTGGTGCATTACTATGTCCCAACCCACCACTAAAGGAGAATTTCCTTTAGCTTTCTCAACTGTGAAACTTGGATTTATAGCTCTACATTTTTTAAACAGCTACTGAATTTAAGGATATTAGAATTAAAGTGATTATAAGCAGACAACACATGGCCTTTGTGAAATAAAAACATGTTTATAGTGAGAAAGTAATGAACTGTGGTTCATCTGGCCAGACCATCCAATTTATCTGATTAAGCTGCACATAGAGGAATTTAGTAAGGAAGTCTAGCTGAAAGGAGAAAATAAGCTACTAACATTACCTGCAATACTATTCTATTTAATAAGGGAGGAATATGCTAATTATCTGAGGCAAAATGACCAACTGCATAAGGACCTGATCATGGATCTGCAGGAGGGTGGGGCAGTGAACTACAAGCAAGTGGCAGAGGGCCACAGGAAGGGGCAGGGCAGCAAGCTATGGGGGGCTCGGGGGAGAGGAAGGAGGAGGGTGGGGAGAGCTACAGGAGGGCAAGACAGCAGGCAGAGAGCTATGGGAGGGCATCAGAGAGCTACTGGCACATGGATTCCTGGGCAGGATTACTAGTTTTTTCATAATTCTCACATTTGAAGGGAGATAGTTCATGTTTTAAATGTGAATCAATAGTATGTTTCTCTGTTTTTCCTGAATTAGCAAATCACACACACATTTTAAAAGGTAAGTAAAGTATTGTTCAATGAGCTGAGGTAAATATAGCTGTTGATTGTTGTGCTGTTTTGTGGTGATACATACATTTTTAAGAATAGGTGTTAATTCTATGAAAATGTGACTTGGCTACAATGAAAAATAGCATTAGTAAACTACAGCAGCAAATATGGTCAAGAGCCCACTACAGCTGTATTTTTCATACAGCTTTTGACTACTTAGGTCAGATAAAGTCATGATCCATAAAACACAGTGCAATAAAATCCATTTCTTGTTCTTGTGTTGAATAAAAGTATTGCAAATCATGCTTGAAAAGCCATTGCTTTATAAACACACCTTAAGTCCACTTAGAGAAAAGACTACATAAGTATGATTTTTTTTTATTTTGGTAAGCAATTGATGGAGAGCTTATTTTTAATCTTCTTTTTAAAAAAATCTTCAAAATAACAAAGTAAAAAAAAGTTTTGATCATCTACACTCATCAAATGCCACTATTTTCATCAAATGTCGAACAAACATATCCACAAAAGTCAACTCACACAATTCCTCTTATTACTAGCTCACTAAGAATATGGTTAGCCATAAATGGAAAATGGAAAAATGCTAATTTGGGGTTAGTGCTAACATATCAATAGTTTTTCTCTCCAATGTCACATAAAAGCAATTTCCTTTAAAATAAACTATTAATAGATACTAAAAGGTATATTAATGCGTTATAGTAAGTCACTAAAGAATTTTATATCATCTCCTTGCATACATATTTAAATATGAATACCTAATTGGTAACACTTACATAATCGTTCGTCAGGGAGTATTGGGACTCCATTTTTGTTAAATAAAACTTTCTCAGATAGGTATATCCTATCTTACAATGCTATCACAGGAGTGTGACAAAAGGCCATACATTTAGCAAAAATTTGGAAGATATCCCTAAGCATATTTAAAACTCCTATAAATATTTTAAAATTCATTTGGGGAGAAATTGATTTGTAGTATTTAAGTGAAAAAGTGGGAGGATAAAAACCAGTATTAGTGTATTCCTGAGAGATTGGTGTAACTCCTCCAAAAACTTAAATTAGTATTTAAATGAATATCTTACCTGATAATAGACAAACATGTAAATTGACCATATCTCTGCTATGCCCACAGCCAATCAGAGTGAGTATGCAAATTAGAAGGCCAAAGATGGCAGCCACCCAGCTGCTCCAGGCAGGGAGTGGCCAGTCAGGGCAGGATGCCTGCTCTGAGAGGAAGGACAGGGGGGTGATGGGATCTACAGGGGTGCAGTGCTGCAGAGAAGACCAGACTGCAGACTCTGGAGTCTGTAGTGAAGATAAAGCCGGATGCTGGAAGGAAGGCCTATTGCATGAATCTCTTCATGCAATGGGCCTCTAGTTTATTAATATTATTCTACAAATGACACTTGGTATGGCTAATTATATATAGTGGGTTTTTTAATGGAATTTCAATATAAGACACAATTAGAAACAAGGGAGGGCAGAGGCCAATGAAATTTGGGTGGTCTCAGATTTGCTCTTAACACTTCTCAAACACAAATCACGGAGTAAAGAACACCATTTCTAGCTCCAAGCTTGCTTTATGAAGAGTAAATGATAGTAATAATAATGCAGTTTGACATTATTATGCACCAACTACTTTCTAGATACTGTTCAAAAGGTTTATTAAGCCCTGGCAGGTGTAGCTCCATTGGTTAAGCATAGCCCCATGCACCATGTGGTTGCTGGTTCAATTCCTGGTCAGTGCACATGCCCTGGCTGTAGGCTCAGTCTCCAATAGGGAACATGAAGGGGACAGCCAATTGATGTGTCTATTTTTCTCTCCCTCTTCCTTCCTCTCTCTCTAAAATTAATAAAAACATTAAAAATATTTTTTAAATCAAATGGTTTATTCAGTTACTCCTCACAGCAACTCTATGCTAGGAGCTAATAACTTATTTACTTTATAAATAAATAAAAATGTCAGAGAGTAGATAATTTACCTCAGGACTAGCAAACTGGCTGTAAAGTGATGAAGACAGACTGGAGAAGGTTTTCTCTGGGCTATGTGAGTCAATGGAACCCACATGTGTCTGCATTTGTCTGGGGAGCTGGTAGCGTGGGCCACACATCCTACTTGCATGAGGAGTGAGAATCACCTTGGGAAAGGACTAATCCTGAGGAAGTAAGGGACCCAGGTATGACCAGGTTAAACTAAGAGTAAAAAAGCCTTGGCATTAGGGGGAAGAGAGAAACTATTCTGGTCACATTAATAAATGAATTATTCAGATTCATACTCTACTCCAGACCCAATGAACATTCAAGCCTGTGGAGAAAGGTTACAGCTCCAATAAAACCTGACTTTGGTTTCATAATAAACCCTGTAAGGCCTGGGAGCACTGCAGGTGAGGACAGCGCCACTAAATTATGTGACACAGAAATAATACCATGAAGGGAATGTAGTCACTTAACTTTCAAAATAGGGCTTCTCCAAGGCCTTTAGTTCACTCCAAATTTCCCAAAGTCTAAATTACCTGTGAGTTTCTTTTGCCTATTATACTCTGGGAAACCTCTGAAGATATAGTTGCTAAACTTACCCAACTAAATCCCCAATCTATTACCCCATCCAAAGAAACATCAGAATAAATATTTAAAAATAAAAGAACTCTGAGGCTGGTTCTTATATGGTTATCAAATGACTGAGCAGACTGATCCCTTAGTGTTTGCCCTAGAAAAATGAAAGCTTATGTTCACACACAAATATGGACACGATTGCTCATAGCAGCTCTATTTATAAACTGGAACAACCCAAATATCCTTCAGTGGGCAAATGGGAGTATACACATTGGTGAAACTGCTTAATGGAATGTTAAAGGAGGAAATTAATAATATACACAACAATTTCAATGAATCTCAAAGGCATTATGCTGAGTAAAAGAAACCAGTCTCCAAAGTTACATAACTATATAATTCGATTTTATCTGACATTCTCCAAAGGCAATACCACTTGCAGAGAAGACATCTTTAGTTATTAAGGGTAATGTGTGTGGGTAAGGGGGAGTGGGGGGAGGGGGTAACTATAAAGGATAGCAAGAGAGAATTATTGACATTAATGGAACTGTTCTGTATCTTGACTGTAATGGTAGTACACAAATATAAAGGTGTTAAGATTCACAGAACTATACACCAGAAGAAAAACCATCAGTGTTACTAAACAATACCCTAAAAAATGATAAAGAAGCAAGCAAAAGTACCTATCAATGACCTCAGATTCTATCTGAGTTTAAGAAAGAAAGATATACACTGTTTTGAAAGAATTTACACTGGTTATAGAAGGGGAATGGAGCATTAGGGGACAGGTGACACGGGGTAAATGCTGGGAGAGGAAGAAGTACCTGATGGTTCTGAATTGCTTAAGAGCAACAGCCTGAAAAGTTCACCTACAAGCATGAGGCCATGGCAGCTGTTTTTCTAGTCAGCAGCATGAAAATATATTAAAGTGTCACCTGGTATCTGGGAATGTGAGCAGTGTGTTTTTAGTTTCAGCCCATACCTGTTAACCCACTAGCTCCCTTTGTCTCTTCCTCCCACCCTCCAGTCCATGGTAATTTAATCTGGGACATCTCAGAATGTTCCTCTTTTTCTCTGTAGCATCCTCATTTGCTTTACCAAGTCTCCAAAATAAGTAGTGAATGAGAAGGAAGCAGGAGCTTAAAGTGCTTTCTCTCTTGCATGGAGGGATAGAACTTCCAGTCAAGCTGGGTACACATTCAGAGCAGGTCAGAAGGAAGAAAAGCTAATAGAATCCAAAACTGTGATTTCACAGCTGCAAACCGTATCTTGTTTTATATGAAGGTCACTGGTAGCAGCTTTTATATGGTTCTCCTTGTCTCAGCTGAGAAAGGGACTTGGCCACACATTTCTATTTAATTTTCTGTGGGGACTAAAAATATGCACTAATGTGACTTTTCGCTGAAACAGGTCTCCAATGTTAGAGAATCACTTTCAATAAGGGTGCACTTGTTTTCTAACTATCCTAATCCCCTAAGAATTTAAGACAGCATCCTTCAAGCTAGAGAAGGTTGGCTTGCTGTGGTTCACTTAATCCGTGACCCTCATTTGGGCATTAACATGAAAGAATCCACCTGCTGAACTGACAATGTCCCTGGTACTAACACCTCCGGGGAGTGTAAATAGAAGGTAACTACTTATCCAGGAGCAAAAGTGCATTGATGAATTGCCTCAGAGGATGACGGATGAGCTAACAGGCCAGACAGGCAGAGCTTATAAATGGCTTTGAAATAGAGTGGCTGAAAAATATTCGTCCATCTTTCACCCTACCTTGCTTCCAGGGTTTAATCCATCACTCTTTATCTCTAGCAAAATACAAGTGAATGCACCTTACCATGGTCGATAATTTGATAAAGGATTGACCAGGTCACAGAAGGTTTGGAAATAAACATCATCCCGTCCCTGCCGTTCCCTCACCCTCTCCCAGGGTCTCCGGGACCTTTGCCAGGAGAGCAGTTGACTAATGCACGAGAGTCATTTTCCGTGGATAAGGTGAACTGGCTCTGCCACTCACTGCTGGAGGGCTTACTCTGGCTGAGCTTGAGAGCAAGCTTTCAGATTTTTCTATCCTAAGGTCTTGCTGGTTGAGCTGTTTGCAAACAAAGCCTCTCCTTTAAGAGCTGTTTTCTCTCAGCTGCAGGTACAAGCTGGCCCACTTCGTAAGTTCACAACAGCCAATGAAACAGGAATTTTGGGGGGTGAAAAAGACAGGTTTTCGGAAATTTTAGAAATTAAGGGGACCATGGAGGAAGCACATGGCTGGGGAGCAACAGAAAGTATATTTCCATAGAACAGGGGAGCTGGGAACAGCAAAAGGTCTATATTTACAAAATAAAGAGAAGGAAGCCCTTCACCCAGGAGAAGAAGAAAGCCCAAAGAAAATAGGAAAACAATAAGGAAGGGGGAGGGGGGAATGCACACACACCTTACATGTTCCATGTGAGGTTCTACCTTTGAGCCCAGGAGTTACTATAGTAACCAGTCTAGGGCAGTGGTAGGCAAACTGTGGCACAAGAGCCACATGTGGCTCTTAGGCCCCTTGAGTGTGGCTCTTCCACAAATTACCACGGCCTGAGCGAGTCTATTTTGAAGAAGTGGCATTAGAAGAAGTTTAAGTTTAAAAAATTTGGCTCTCAAAAGAAATTTCAATCATTATACTGTTGATATTTGACTCTGTTAACTAGAGTTTGCCAACCACTGGTCTAGGGGAATAGTGACCAGTCAGAGGGGTATCAAGGCACTAAGGTCTGCAGGGAAAAGGAACTCAGTGGGACCCTTTCCCTCTCCCCACGTGGGAGTCTGTACTTGTTCTTCCATAAATCTCTACCTTTGCTATACTGCCCTGGTCTGTGGATTCATTCTTTGAGTCTGGTGAACAAAGAATCTGGGTTCCAGTCCAAAAATTCCATATCACTGCTACCCCCAATTTTCCCTTGGTCCCTGCTCTGCCTCCTGATATCTCAGTGCTTCCCAATGTGGCCTCCTTGGATGGTGGGTGCACCGTGACATTTCTAGGGAACCAGCCAAGTATTGCCAGGGAGTTACATTTCTCCCTCACTAGTGGAAGCTGGAATAGCATATTTGCTCTTCAGAAAGTACTTGTAACAAAAAATAAAATACATTTCTTATTTGAAATCCTTTTAGGTGATATTCTAATTTTGAAACTAAATTTTAAATAATTCTGACTTTTTACCTACTTAAGTTTCAATAACAATTGAGTCACACTGGGTCCACATTTTATTTTACTAATACTACCAACTATTAAACTACACCTTGAGAAAGTAAGATTAAAAGACAGTTTTGATCTCATATAAGTAAATAAAATAGTTTTGATTTTTATATATCTGAATGCTTATATTATGCCAACATTTAGACTAAATTTCATATGTATGTAAACATATTTTACATATCTGCAAGATAAAAGGAAAAAAATGAATTGCCTAGATGTGATGTTTCAACCCCAGAAGCTCTAAAAAAATCATTAACTATTATTATAGGTAATACCATTACTATGGTAGTACATCATTAAATATTGTGAAAAATAACAATCTGTTTTAATATCATTATATTAAACTTTATAAGCATTATCAATTACTTGTAGTAAAGGCAGAACATATTTTCACAGAGAATGATCTTCTGAGAGAAATAATTACTCAGGAAACAAAATGCCAATGAGGAAAAATGACCTATAACATGAATGCCAGTGCCTATTTGGCAGAAGCCATTGGATCAATGTCAGAGAATAATTAATTATACAAAACACACCTCCAAGCTTGCAAGTTTGAAACCAATGGCAAATGTATCTCAGTAACATCTATATCTATCTCATGTGCAGATGAAGGGACCATATGCTGACCTGACACGCTCAGGGGAGGCCTGCATGGCAGTCTTGCAAACTCAGAGACCTAAAGTCACCACAAAGGATGGTCTGAAATTAAACTTTATCTAAATGCAGTTTTGGTGGGCAGTTACATCCTAGGCCGGTATCTTACTGACAAGGTCAGGCTTTACCTTAACTGAGCCTCTCTGTCTTTTTTCATCTATGGTAACATACTCTTGAAATGTCTGGGTAACTTGTAACTTCCTTTTTTCTGGAGCCCCTGGGGCACAACCAAATGTGGTGGGCTGCCAGGACAGGTACCACAAATTCCTTCATTATCATGTTCATTGTTCCTGTACCCACCTAAGTATGTGTCCATCATTCACTTTTTATCCAATCCCAGGGGTTTTCCCAGCTTTGCTTTATCCACCTACTTAATATATCACCAATGAATTGCATGTAACCCACCTATGTCCCTCCTTTGAAGGCAATGTATAAATACAAATGTAACCCACCATTCTCCGGAGCATTATCTCAATTCATTGAGGTTCTGCTTCCTGGCATCTGTCCACAGTTTGACTCAAATAAACTCCAAAAAATTCTTTACAGGTTTCCATGTTTTTTTTAATGTTACCATAGTATATGTGTAATATACTGTAGATAACAATACTGTAGATATATTTGCAATATACTATTGCAAATAAGTTTATCTATTAGCACTCTTTGGAAAGAAAAATAGACACATGTTTTTATTAGAAAATTAGTACACAATTATTGAATACATCAGTCCAGGTCTACTTCCCCTGGAATTGGGAGAAATTTTATTTCTTTGAATTTCTACATTAAGAAAGCATGAGTTATCTAAAGAAGATATACTGATGAGAAAAACAAACAAAAAAACACCCACACACACATAAGGAGAAGTTAAATATCACTAAACATTAGGAAAATGCCAATGAAATAATACTTGTATATGCCTTTTAAAATGTCTATAATGCAAAGTACTGACAATGACAAGTGCTGACAAGAACTTAAAGCAAATCTTCCTATCTAATAAAAAAATAATATACAAATTGACCATATCTCCGCTACACTCACCACCCACACCCACCAGCCACACCCACCAGCCAATCAGGAGTGAGTATACAAATAAACCCCAAATAAGATGGCTGTGGCCACTGAGAACAGGAGGGAGGCTTGGGTTTCCCGGCAATGAAGGAAGCCATTTCTGAATGCCCTTGCTGGCCTACGCCTCCACTCAATGCTACAAAGTTTCAATTATAGAAAATACATAAATCCCAACAAAAATGGCAGTAGTCACGAAGCTAGAGAGAACAGAGGCTAAGGTTGCCCCCAGCGATGGAGGAAGCCAAACTTCTGCAGCCATGGCTGGCCTAGGCTTCTACTCTGGGCTAAAAGTTTCAATTATAGAAAGTAAATAAATCCCAACAGAAATGGCTGCTGCCACTGAGCAAGCAGAAAGCTTGGCTCCACTTCAGGCTACAAAGTTTCAATTGTAGAAGATAAATAAATCCCAGATACCAGGGCCTCCGCTTGGGTCACTGGGGGGCATGGCTGACCTGAAAACTACCTCAGGTCCCTCACCCAGGCTGCCCCATGCTCCAAAGGAACTCCCACCCTGATCTGGGACACCCTTGAGGGCAAACCAGTTGGCCCCCACCCATGTATCAGGCCTCTATCCTATCTAATAAAAGTAATATGCAGATTGACTATCACTCCAACACACAAGACGACTGCCCCCATGTGATCAAAGATCCTGCCCCCATTTGGGTACAAGATGGCCACCACAAGATGGCCAGCAGGGGAGGGAAGTTGGGGGCCATCAAGCATGCAGGGGAGGGAAGTTAGGGGTGACCAGGCCAGCAGAGGAAGGAAGTTGGGGGCAAACAGGCTGGCAGGGGAACAGTTAGACATCAATCAGGTTGGCAGGGTAGTGGTTAGGGGTGATCCGGCTGGCACGCAGAAGTGGTTAGTGGCAATCAGGAAGGCAGGCAGGCAAGCAGTTTGGAGCCAGCAGTCCTGGATTGTGAGAGGGATGTCCCAGATTGGAGAAAGTGCACCAGGCCTTTAGTCCTATAGAATCCTATATAATAAAGAGCTAACGTGCTAATTAAATCAAATAGCAGAATGACCATCCAGACATCCTTCTGGATGACCTTCTGGATGAAGCCAGGGCCACAAGGGCCAGTCAAGGCAGCCAGAGCTGTGAGGACCGGCCAAGTCTGTGAGGTCCAACCGAGGCAGCCAGGCTGCGAGGGCCAAGCCCCTTGGACAAATTTCGTGCATGGGGCCTCTAGTATAATTATAATATCTTACTGGTGGGGATGCTAAATGGTTCAGCCTCCATGCAAGTTTCTGAAAAAAATGACCATACTACCACACATAAATTGAGCAATTCCACTCTGGGTATTCACCTTAGAGCAGTGGTTCTCAATCTTTTTAATGCTGCAACCCTTTAGTACAGTTCCTCATGTTGTGGTGACCCCCAACCATAAAATTATTTTTGTTGCTACTTCATAACTGTAATTTTGCTACTGTTAATGAATTGTAATGTAAATATCTGTGTTTTCTGATGATCTTAGGCTCTATAGCAGTGACCCACAGGTTGAGAACTGCTAGCAGGGTCACCTGCTTTCCACAGGACTGCATAGGAAAGTCTATTCACTAAATGTTAATATTAAAATTAAATAGTACAAAATGACAAAGAAAATATGTCCTGCCTTAGAGGACTAAAAATATATGCCTTTATAAAATCTTTATAGAAGCTCTAGAGTTAAGCAGTAAGCACTGTAAGTAATCCAGATGTGTTGCAGTGGGTAAATGGGTAAACACACTGTGGTATATAGCTACACTACAGAATACTACTCAACAATAAAAAGGAATAAGCTACTTATATAAGCAACTATTTGAATGAATTTCAAATGCATTATGCTGATTGGAAGAAGCCATTCTTAAAAAGTTACATGAGATATGGTTATATTTCTATAATACTCTTAGAAAATAAAACTATTATGACAAAATGCAGATTAGCGATTGTCAGAGATAAAGAGAGGGGAGAGAGTGATGACAAAGGGGAAACACAGGCAATTCTGGTATAACTGTTCTGTACCTAATTGTGGTGGTTTTTATATTAACCTATTCAGGTGTTAAATCCACAGGACTGCAAAGGAAAGTCTATTCACTAAATGTTAATATTAAAATTAAACAGTACAAAATGACAAAGAAAATGTCACCCCTGAACTTTTCATGAATAAAATTTAAAAAGCTTTCTGCCATTCCCTATACTTCACAAGGGAAAATCCTGAATGAAAACAGAGTAAGAAAACTCTCTAAGTACATTTTTTCACTTAACATATTTATGTGTAGGTTATATCTTTCAAATAAATTATTATAGTATTTCTTTCCTTCAAACAGAGCAACTGCAATTTCATTTTGGTTATTATCTCCACAGGGCTTATCTTTACATTATTAATTATACAATACCTACAAAATAGCCTGGGAAGGAAAAGGTATTTTTATGTGCAAACAAGAAAAAATACACACAGCATGTTATTTATGCAGCATAGTAAGTGATAGCACTTTGGGCCTTTAAAATATGGTGTTATAGCAGGTACTTTATATGCAAATATTTTTCAAAGATCAATCTTCTCACAGATTATAAACTGTCATATTTCACTCAGTTTGAATATGGCATATGTTAAAATATTCCCTGTCGCCCTTTTATCGTCACAAACAGTAAACTATTTAAAGCTCAGAGGAATGGAACTAACAGCATGTTTATGAAGTTTCATCAAAAACAGTTAGAGAGAATACAAATTAGTTAATTCATCAGCCTCATTTGTCTGAGTAATTGACTTTTGAAACTATAGCCATAAGATTTTGGAAAGGCTAAATACAATGGCTAGGGAAAGGTGTGATACAAGATTACCTAATTTCATTTTATTATAAATGGTAATGTTGATAAATTAGACAGTATAATTTTGTGTTTTCATTAGCATCAGTTTGTGAAAAATGAGGAAAATGTTAGTATTTTTTCTGTTATTTATTGTCTAACTACTCATCTCGGAAATGAAAAGATAAATTAAAAACAATTGCCCCCTTATTTTGTTCTTAGCTAATTTTTAGAACTCCAACCAATGCATTTTACTTTACTCACCCAAGTTTTAACTGGTCAGAGCTTAAGCTTCTCCTTTATATTTGGTGTATATGCCAATAGCACTAACTAAAATAATGAAGCATAACAGTACCTGTTGCAATCAGGTTGCCTTTTAAAAAATCTAAATAAGAAAACTATTCTACCTGAGACAAAAAAATGTTCTTTAGGACACAGCATGTTCCCAGTAAGAAACTATGGCTATGAAACTTTGCTTCATTTTTAAATACCATTAAATATTCCAAGAGAGGAAATTTTAAACTTGACTTAGTCCAATCCAAAGATAACTTCCATAGGACAAAAGCTGCATCTGTTGTATTCAATAGTCCATTATAACTGTCTAGTAATTAATTATAGGTTGCACAAATGAATTAACCACCTCATTTTACAAATGAAGAAAATCTAGCCCCAATAAAATGAGGGAAACTAAACCTGATTATAATCAATCGGTTTTATAACAATGAGCACAACCACGTTTCCTATCTCATATGCTCATTTGCAGTGGAACCTTGCCAGTCCCCTTTCAAGGAATGAAGTTTAGATCCTTTTCCCTTGGACCTGGACTGATGAACAGGATGCAGCCAAAGTGTGCTGTGCAATTTCTAAGCTTGGGCTTGAAAAGATCTGCAGTTTTTCCTCTGCTGCTCAGCATACTTGCTCTTGGGACCTGCCAGGTAAGAAAGCTCAGGCAGACAATGTGCAGATAGCCACATGGAAATTGAGAGAGAGGCTCAGGGTCCAAACTATCCTTGTCAAAGTGCTAGATGAGTAAGGCCCTAGTGATTGTTCAGGCATCCTGGTTGTAGTAAGTGCTTTACTACAGTCACCTGAGAGATTGACGATACATAGAGCAGAAAAAAACAATCACCCAAGATCTATACGAATATTAGCAAAAACCATGGTTATTGTCTTAAGCACCGCATTTTGAAATAGTTTGTTATACAGTAATAGAAACTAAAAGGTAGGGCATATATCTAGTGTTGGTGGAACTCACTCATAGAAACCAAGCATTTTTTACCTTCTCCAAATCCAAAGCGTAGTATTCTAATATTTATTTTATTGTACAAATTTGATATCTCTATTCTTAATTTC
Organism: Antrozous pallidus; assembly: GCA_027563665.1. Taxonomy (NCBI): domain Eukaryota; kingdom Metazoa; phylum Chordata; class Mammalia; order Chiroptera; family Vespertilionidae; genus Antrozous; species Antrozous pallidus. Next base: position 26,447,787 of record CM050514.1, on the reverse strand, counting down.
AAAGTAATAGGTAGAGCATAATACAGGCAGTTACTTTATTTCTAGAGTTAGTCTCAATTTTCAGTGACTTATTAAGAAACACAAATACTCTCAGAACACTTAACATGGTGTGGTACTTGAATAGTTAGTACCTGTACACATAATAAAAAAGGAGATCCTAAAACTAGAATGAAATGTGAGCACCAGGAACTTCAAATACTTTTAAGATAAACACATTTATGTTTTTTTCTGTACATAATGATAAAAATAGGAAAAAATGCCTGAAGCACTGCCTTTGGATAAAAAAACAGCTGTCAATTTTCATAAATTTAAAATAAGAAGAAATCTAAATAACTATGCTGAACATATTTCCTACACCTCAGCATTCTTTTATTAGCAAAATATTATTAGTCTATTTTTTGGAATTCAAGCACTTCAAATGGCTTATTAGTAAATATATTATTAGTGTTTGAAGTTAAAAAACTTAACAGTAAGTTATAAAAGTTGAATATGAAATATGCAGAAATGAAATCAGAAAGACAACCTTACATATTCATTTGTAAATATGAGCCAAAGTTTGTTTATACCCTAGAAACATTTAAGTGGTTAAAATATTTAATTCAAATTTATGAGTATTTATTAACCAGAATGCATGCTCGGTGCTAAAAACTGTAAGGCAAATGAGGAGCAGTGGGAGGGAGGGAGTGTCAGAGTAGAAATAGAAAGATAAACACAATAGGAACAAAAGTGATAATACGGATTCCCATAACAATAGTCTATACAGAGTGTTTACTTCCCCCTGAACTCCTCTTATCTAGTCAATATAGCTCCCTCTAATTCCATTCCTTACATTCAGTCCTCAATCCACAGATATCAGGACTCCTACAGGAATGGCCACTAGCAAATGAGTTATTTCATTACTTACATTACGTGAAACATATAACAGTGTTTTGACACATTGCCTCAATTTTCACTGCTAGCTCTAGTTACTCTTCATTATTTTACCAGTCTTATTCCAAGTAAGGGTTCATCTCATTACTTATGGGTAGAAGGATTTTTTTAAGCCTGAAATTTGTTTAGCAAGGACTGTAAGGTTAGATATTAACAAAAGTTAGCCAGGTTTCCTATGAGTTTTTTTTTTTTTTTTTTTCATCACTATGTGAAGTTCTAAAAATGAAAAGGTATTAGTATCAAGTATTAAAGCAGTCAATCTAAAATTAGTTGCTCTTAAAATAAGATCCAAAGCAGGGAGACATGGAACAGACTGATTATACCTTGATGTGGAATTAGGGGGATAAGAAGAAATAAACCAAAGAACTAATATACTTATATGCGTAGTCCATGGACAAGGGCAATAGGGTCGTGGAGACTATTATGGGAGCTTGGGAGGAGGGGGATAAAGGTGGGGAAAATGAGAGATGTCTGTAATACTATCAATAATAAAAAATATATTTATAAAATAAAATTAGTTACTCTTAATCTTATTTTGAATTCCATCTGTTTCTAGGTCTCAAAGAGAGAATGAGAGAGGTAAATTTGGATTTACATGGAATGAATATAGGCTCCTGGAGTCTCTGCCCCCTGCCCACAAATAGGTCTCTGATTCGTATTGAGACAGAGATTTTTATCAATGGACATATGAGAAGGAATGAGACCCCTTAACCACTGATGTCCCTTAAGAACCAGAGTGAATGTCTGGCCCGCTGTCTTTACTGTCTTCCTGAGTGCTTTTCACCCATTTCCATTCTGTTGACTTACAAATTTATATCCTCAGCCAGATCTTTATTCTAAATCCAAAGCAAATATATGTGACAGCCTGTTTTACATGACTAGTTCCTGGACCCATAGCAGTCTCTAAATCAACAGAAGTCATAATATCTATCATTTAAATAGTTTCTCATTCTAGCCTTCTTTTCTTGCTTACTGCACCACAAATCTGCCGAAACCAGTTTGGCCTGGTGGATAGAGCATTGGCCTTCTGACTTAAGGGTCCTGGGTTCGATTCCGGTTAAGGGCATGTACCTTGGCTGTGGGCACATCCCCAGTAGGGGGTGTGCAGGAAGCAGCTGATCAATGTTTCTCTTTCATCGATGTTTCTGACTTTCTATCCCTCTTCCTTCCACTCTGTAAAAAAATCAATAAAATATATTTAAGAAAAGAAAATAATCCATATAATAAAAGCCTAAGTGACCGTTACAGTGGAATGACCAAAATCACTGGTCACTATGATGTGCACTGACCACCAGGGGTCAAACACTCAGGACCTGCCCTCTGGTGATCAGTGCACTCCCCCAGAGAGAGCACTGCTCAGCCAGAAGCCAGTCTCATGGCTGGCAAGAGCAGTGGTGGTAGCAGAAACCTCTCCTTCCTCCACTGTAGATAGGCAGTAAGGAACAAGGGCTCCCAGACTGTGAGAGCCCTGGACTGCAAGACAGATGTCTGGCTGCTGACTTAGGCCAGCAGGCGGACATCTCCCAAGAGATCCTGGACTGTGAGAGGGCATAGGCTGGGCTGAGGGAACCCTCCCTCTCCCGTGCACAAATTTTGTGCACTGGGCCTCTGGTAATAAAAAATAAAAAATCAGGGTTCCATCTTTTGGTTTTTCTCTCTGTCACTTGCTATAAAAATACATTTATAATAAATATTCTTTTGTCTCTTCCCACTACTAATCATAAAGTCCTAAAGATTTCTCACCTGGACAACTAAAATAGATCATAATGTTATACCCTGCCATTTACTTTTGCTATCCTTGATCCATTTCTAACATTCCAAAAGGTAATATTTTGAATACACAAATGTGATCTTGGCTTATTACTGATTAAATGTTTCAAAAATATCCCTTCAACTTCAAGATAAAATTCCAAACTCCATTTCAAGTTTTAAAGGCCTCAGTTTACCTTATTATTTCATCTTGTGTTGTTCCCCATTCCTAGACCTATAATCTAACCATCACTGCACCTGAAGTTCCTGATATGTCTTCGTCTGCTTGTTAGTATATGCTATTTCCTCTGTCCTAAATCTATTTTTTATATATTTTATTGATTTTTTTACAGAGAGGAAGGGAGAGAGACAGAAAGTCAGAAACATCAATGAGAGAGAAACATCAACCAGCCACCCCCTGAACACCCCCGTAATGGGAATGTGCCTGAAACCAAGGTACATGCCCTTGACCGGAATTGAACCTGGGACCTCTCAGTCCACAGGCTGACGCTCTATCCACTGAGCCAAACTGGTTCTGGCAGTCCTGAAATCTATATATCACACAATAGCCTGTTAAATAGCTTACACTTTGCAAGCTGTAAAGCTTTCTCCATCCTATAAAGTATTCACAAGATTTTATAGATGTCAACTTCCATATCCAGTCATAATTAATGAGTTGATATATTCCTCTATAAGTAACTAAAAAAATTGTTTAAATATCTAGTTTCTCCATTCACTCAAAATTCCATCTGAAGAACATGAACCATGTTCACATTTGATCTTCAGTATCTGAGAAGTACATGTACTTAGGTACATAATAACTACTTGAAAATGAATGAATGAATGAATGAACAATGAACAAAGTTCTATCAGTAGGGCATTTTGGTTCTTAGACTAATTTTTTTCTATAAAAATGGAAAATAATACATAAACTCCTAAAAGCTCAATTTTATGAACTTCGAAATCTGAGGTGGAAAGCTGCATTAAATGCAAAGTTGGGGGTACAGAGAGTATCAGAGCTACAGAAATCACTCCAATAGGAGCTGGAAGATTTATAGAAGAGCAGGTATCTATGCTTAGTCTTGACCAGTGATCAGCAAACTGCGGCTCACGAGCCGAGGTTTGCAGCTCTGTTGACTAATTAGTTTGCTGACCACTAGTCTTGATGAGTAAGTTGAAATACAGAGACTGGAGAGGGAAGCAGAGTGAGGGCATTTCATACAAGCAGAAAATGAGTAAAATGTTGTAGTTGAAGCTAGTGTTATATTTGTTAAAGTAAAAGAGATGTTCTGTTGGGCATTTTTGAGGAGCCGTGAGACATAAAATTGGAAGAGGCAAGTGTGGCTATTAAATAAGATTTTAAATCGCTCAATAGAAGGTACCAATTATCATCAACAGGATAGTTAAAAATAATTTGCTGTAAAATTGGAGTAATTAAAAGAAATTACTAGATTTTGAATTTCTAATTATGAATATACTTTCCTAAATGACTTGTCAAGGCTAAAATAGTTTATTACAATTAAAGAGTGACTTCATTTATTGACGTTTCATTGTAACGCACGAGATTTTTCATGCCTTGCTATAATCTTTCATGTGCCATTCTTTGTAGTTCTGAAAACACTCATTCAATGCTTTTTAAAACTTTTTATTTTTTATCCCTCGCTGGTTTGGCTCAGTGGATGGAGTGTCAGCCTGTACACTAAACTGTTCAATTTCAGTCAGGGGCATGTGCCCGAGTTGTGGGCTCAATCCCCAGTAAGGGGCATGCAGGAGGCAGCTCATCAATGATATTCTCTCTCATCATTGATGTTTCTATCTCTGTCTCCCTCTCCCTTGCTCTCTGAAATCAATAAAAATATATGACACCCATCCCCCTAAAAATAAACTTCATTTTTTTTTAGCATTCAGTGAATCTGATGTTTTGTGTGTGTGTTTTTTCCTCATTCAGTTATGCACTCTGCATTCTCTACAACTCTCTTATTTTTACTTTGAAAATTTCTATTCATCTATGAAGACAAAGTGCAAATGCCATTTCCCCCATGAAGCTATCCTGGACAACAGAAGCCTGAATCAGGAGCTCTTCAAGACTCCACGGGCCTTTTCACTGCTATTATAGGACACAACGTGCAGCAGCATTACTGTTCTCCCACAGTTTCCTGTTAAGGCTCCTCAGCCCCCAAACCGAGCCTTATTTATTTTGAATGTAAAAGTCTCGCAGGGTTTCGGATAAACAGAATAAGCTCATTAAAGCTTGAAATGACAAATACATATTGGTAAGAGAATAGTATGTTGAGAGTTTTGTTAATCACCAACAATCTAAAGAAAATGTACTTTTATTTTTGTTCTCATATATAATAATATTCTGTTTAAAAAGAATAGCCAATAATAAAAGGCAAAATAACATTTGCCTATCACATAAATCAAATTTTAAAAATACTCATTATAAAGTAGGTTGAAGTAAAAAGGATACTTTCCTGTGCTGCAGGTAGGAGTATAAATATCTGAAAGCTGTTTGGCAATATTTATCAAAAACTTTTTTTAAAAAAAAATTCATTTCAACCAGTAATACTACTTCTAGCAATATTCCCTAAGGGGAATTTCAGACTGATTTAGAAAAATGTATGTCTAAATGATGAAACACTATGTAATCACTGAATTTTATTTTCAAATATATAAAAATATGGGGGGAAAGATGACCTTTGAGACTTTTTTTAAGGCAATGAAGACTGACTTGTATACAAATCCTACTTCTGTCCTATACTAGCTAAGTGACTTTGGCCAAGTTATTTATAATCTCCAAAATATAATTTTCACATCTACAAAATGAGTAACTATTCCATAAGGTTGCACTGAGAAATAAATGAGATTTTTTTTAAATGTAAGACATTCAGAATAATCATTAGCACAGAATAAGTGATCGATTATATAATCTATTATACCAATGGCAATAATGATGATGGAAATGGCTCATAAACAAAAGGCTCTTGTTTTAACAGGAATGCCTCAGGTTCAAAGATGTAACATTTTAATTTTGACACACCTCAACTGCTAGGAGAGATTTTATAGTGAATTGAAGATTAAGAGACAGAGAGAATAACCTTAATATTTTATTTGTAAGCATTTTTTGTGGAAAAATACAGAATCCTATCTTTAGTTATCATTATTCTGGGCACTGTACTGCTGGATGTCATGATTTTCATTATTAAGATTGATATTATATAATTTTAAAAAATATTTAAAAATACTCTATTTTTGACAAGATAATCTGCCACCTTGCTAACTAATCATCTCAGAGTCTACACAATTATTTACATTGTGCCATTAATGGCCCGTGTCTTTTTTAAAGCTTAGGCAATCATTGTGACAGTAACAAGTCAGTATTTTATGACTTTTGAGCTGCTGGTATCCTTTGTTCTTCTGTAAAAGAGATGTCACTCAAATCCACGTCTGATTGGTACTTCTCAAAGAACAAGGAGGAAAATTTGCACTTGTCATAAAGTCATTTATAATGATGTTAGAGAAGAAAAGATGAGACGTTTATAAATTTCTTTAGAGGTGCTTGCTATGCAAATGTGCTGAGTGGGATGTTTAAAAAAATTGTAGCTGTTAGAGAATCATTTTAAGAACCCAATTAATTGTAGGTGGAGTGTTAGGAGTCATGTGATAACTGCAAATAATTTTAAAGTGATTGCTGCATATCTATCATTTTTGTGCCAAAATATTTACTTGGAAAGTATTTAGAATGAAATTACCCACCCGATTAAAACTGTAACATTAATAAAGCGAAGATAAAATCAATATGTAATTATCTTTGGGAAAGAAATGAAAAAGCACAGAAATAGAGAATAAATAATGAAGTGTGATTTATTGAAAATCACAAAAGTACAAAGAAAAACTTAAGCAATGCTGAGCATGATTGATCTCTCTTGTCATACAAATGTGTGGTGTGTACTATTATGCATATGTAAAAGGCATAAATGAGAAATTCCTATGGAATATACTGTATATATGCCTATATCTATACATATCATCTTCGCAAGCATACACTTCTTGTGGTAACTTGAATAAATATAGTCTGATGAGTGGCTAACTTAACTTCTAGCCATAAACTATTCTATAAATCATTAGCACTTGCTCTTATATAAAATACATGTCTCAGTTCTTTTTGTAGGACATGAGAGGAACTAGACGCGCTCTACTCAAGCACAGAGAAGAAATGTAATTTCCGTGTAACTCACACATGGAGTCTTAAAGCTACAATGTTAATGTTGATTCTTCATCAGAAAAAAACCCAACCAAGTTAGCCTTCTTTCCAAAGTTCTTGTGACCTGGAAGGCTTTCCTAGGCTTGGGAATGGAGATTTGGAAAATTGAACTTTGAGCATTAAAATAAATCAGAAAATTCCAAAAATATGTACAAACTAGGTAGTCTTTGCATAAGTCACTTCGTATGACTGAGTCACTGACCTACTGTCTCCAGCCTGAGATTTGCAAAATGATGGCATGTTGCTATTCTCTGATGATTTCCAGATCTAAAACTCTGAGGTATCAAAAAGCCCGCAGGAAGAAAAGTAGGTTCCCATCCATGCACACTATACCATTTATATTTTATTTGCATGAAATCATCAAAGAGGATGAAATGATTTGTATCTGGTTAAAGATATGCTTCAAGCTGCTTTGCAAAAGTGAAGAGGCCTTCAGAAGACTGAGATTACAGAAATAAGGGAGAGAAAGTGAGCGGAGGATTGGCTGAGGAATGCGAGGCCACTAGCAGAGCTGGCTCAGTGAATAGAGTGTCAAACTGCAGACTGAAGGGTCCTGAGTTTTATTCCGGTTAAGGGCATGTACCTTGGTTATAGGCTCAATCCCAGATCCTGGTTGTGGCACATGTGGGTGTCAACCAATTGAGGTGTCTCTTTCACATTGATGTTTCTCTCTGTCTCTCCCCCTCCCTCCCACTCTCTAAATATCAATGGCAAAAAAGTAAGGCCACTTGATTCTAGTCAGCTCAAGAGCTCCATGATCAATAAAGAAAACAGAATATAAAGAATAAATGACTAAATATGGTTAGTACAACCAGAATCCAAAAAGATAACAGTCAGAAAAGGCAATTTTGAGTAAAAGCATACCAACAAAACCTTAGAGCTAGAACGGTAACAAAAAATATTTTATGAGTTATATAATTGTAAATGGAATATAAAACAATAACTTAGTTTGGGACTAAAATATAATCAAATATTAAATAAGACACTTGGTCAAATAAATGAATACAAATAACAGCAACTCTCATTTATTAAACATTTAGAGTATTTTCGGAGCTGCACTGAGACTCTACATATAATTTTTTGAAACTAGCACCTTGAGCACAGGAATCTCCTCAACCATTCATAGTAAAATGGCAAAAGGATAATAAAAAGAGGAAACCAGGAAAACCTGGCAAGAAGCTCTCTGTTCTGTAATGTATTTAAGAAAAAGAAGTGAAATCCTGAGCTCTTTTTCATCCTAAATGTAGAATCTCTTGCCAAATAGTACGCAGTTAATTCACCTAATAGTACTATCCAAAAAATCAAACACATTTTTTCACACATTAGTTATCTTGCCAATTAAAAATAAAAACAAAATAGCTTACAATCTGAGAAGAAGATCCTAAGATCAAGACAAGGACAATCATTCTACCCAATTTGAAGGTGAATAATAGCCCTGAATAAGATTCTTTTGCAAGATACAACTAAAAAAAACAAATGAAAAACAGCAGAAAGTACCAAGAAATATATTAAAACTCCTAAACAATCGGGACTAGAATATAGCATTAAAAAAAACAAAGAAAGATTCAACAATATAGTTTTTTTAAAATACTATTTAATTGGGCAGGAGGAACCAAGATGGCGACATAAGTAAACACCTATCTTGCTGCCCCACACAACAATTCCAAAACTACAACAAACATCATCCAGAATCACTGGAAAGCTGGCTGAGTGAAAATTCCACAAATAAAAGTAAAGATAGGACACTGTGACTCAGAGGAGCTGTGGAGGGCAGCTTTAAAGATACGCGTGGAGGCAGAGGTTTAGAGCCATACGCACGCGCCAGTGGAGAGGGTGGGTAGCTGCAAACCCGGCTGGTTTTCTCCAACATGGAGGGCAAAGGCATCCCTCTGCACTGATTCCCCAGTTCCAGGCAAGGTCCAGGGAACCCATACTCATACGGGGTGAAACTGGACAGTGAGAAAGCACACTGAAGCGCAGGCACGACAGAGATCTGTGAGCTTGTGGAGAGGGCAAGCTTGCAAAGAGTGTGTGTAAACTTGGAAACAGCAGTTTGCGTGTAAACTTGGGAACAGAAGTGCGTGGCCACGCAAAGAAGACGTGTGACTTGCTCCCTTGTTCAGGAGACCACCAGACTGCATTGTGTTACAATCCTGGGTGAGACTTTGGGAGTACAGACTCATTTGGGAAGAGGCTGAGTTGTCTGGCAGAGGGTGGAGATTGGCAGCGGCTTTCTCTCGGAGGTGCGTGCAGCCATTACCACCTGGCACAGAGACCCAGGTGCTGAATAGGGCAGAACTGGCACTGCCTGCTCAGACCGGAGACTCCACCCATGCAACCTGAACACAGCTTACCCTCACAATCAATTGGCCTGGAGGTCAAACTCTCCTAGTGCTAACAACAATAATCTGAGCTTAACTTCAACAATACTGTACAACCCATAAAGGGCTACAGCAAGAATATCCACCTCAGTTAACTGGGGAGGCTGAGCCACTGTGCCTTAGAGGACATCTACCACACAAAGCTAATGGACCAACCCAGGAAAGCAGTCATAATGCAGAGAAATGAAAAGAAATCAGATGTGAAAGAAATGGAGAAAAAAAGATGACTAGACATAGAGTTCAAAACCACGGTTATAAGGTTTTTCAAGAGGCTCCTAGAAAAGGCTGAGACCTAAAAGGAAATGAACAAGACCTACCAGGATATGAAAAAGGACCAACTAGAATTAAGCATACACTGACTGAAATAAAAAATATCACACAAAGACCTAAAAGCAGTCCAGAGGTCTGCAAGAACCAAGTCAAAGATTTGAAATACACAGAAGCAAAATCCACTCAGCCGGAAAAGCAAGAAGCAAAAAGAATCCAAAAAATTGAAGATAGTGTAAGGGGCTTCTGGGACAACCTCAAGCATACCAACATCCGAATTATAGGGGTACCAAAAAAGAGAGAGAGCAAGAAAATGAAACCATACTTGAAGAAATAGTGACTGAAAACTTCCCCCACCTGGTGAAAGAAACTGACTTAAAAGCCCAAGAAGTGCACAGAACCCCAAACTATAGGAATCTAAAGAGGACCACACCAAGACACATCATAATTAAAATGCCAAGGGCAAAAGATAAAGAGAGAATATTAAAAGCAACAAGAGAAAAACAGTCAGTTAGCTATAAGGGAGCACCCATACCATTGTCAGCAGATTTCTCAACAGAAACGATGCAGGCCAGACGGGAGTGGCAAGAAATATTCAAAGTGATGAATAGCAAGAATCTACAACCAAGATTACTCTATCCAGCAAAGCTATCATTCAGAATTGAAGGTCAGATAAAGTGCTTCACAGATAAGAAAAAGCTAAAGGAGTTCATCACCACCAAACCAATATTATATGAATTGCTGAAAGATATGCTATAAGAAGAGGAAGAAGAAAAAGGTAAAAATAAAAATTATGAACAACAAATACACATCTATCAACAAATGAATCTAAAAATCCAGTGAATTAATAATCTGATGAACAGGATAAACTGGTGAATATAACAGAATCATGGACATAGAGAGGGAATGGACTAACAATTCTTGGGGAGAAATGGGGTGTGGGAGGTGCAGCAAGAGACTGGACAAAAATCATGCACCTATGGGAGAGGACAGTATGGGGGAGGTGAAGGAGGAGGATGGGATGGGTACCGGATTGAGGGGAGCTATAGGGGGGAAAAGGGGGGAACAATGTAATTAATAAACTGAACAATAAAGATTAAAAAAATACTATTTAATTGATTTAGGCAGGCCCTACATCTCCATCCTAAGAAAATTGCAGAGTATAGAATCCCTCTCCTGTTGCTAAGAATTCTGCTTTAAAAAAAAAAAGAATGATTAGAACTAGTGATTTAAAACAAAATTTATTGCCAGAGAAGGGAAAATGAGAAAACTAGAGTAAGCCTCTTGTGATATGGGTTAGAGTTAGATGTATTGGTAGACTGAAACTCATGGTCTTTGGTTTATGTTGCTAGATCTATAATAATAAAAAGCATAATATGCAAATCAACCAAATGAACCAACAGCAGAAAGACTGTTTGGACGACTATACTGTGACACCCACTGGTTCCAGGCCAGCCAAGGCGGGTGAGATGCAATTGGTCAGGGGCTTGGCCATCACCCCATGATTGCCCTGCAGAGGGAGGCCCCGGCTACTGGCCAGTGTGGTGATCAATCAATCAGGGGGCTCCACAATCACCCAAAAGAGGGAGGCCTACAGACTGGCAGGCTGCGATGGGTAGGAGGTGCCTCCCTCTGCAGGTCATGATTGACCATATGATTGACCTGCAAAGGTAGGCCCAAGCCACTGGCTGGCAGGGTGAACAATCTAGGGGCTCCATGACCAGCCCAAAAAGGAAGGCCCAGGCTACCCTACAGCGGTGCTGCAGCAGATGGGAAGGGCCTCCTTCTGTGGGGAAAATCCATCAGGGAGCCCCGGCCGGGTGGGCAGAGCCTACCTCTTTGGGTTGATTGTCATGGGGCTCCCAGACTGTGAGAGGGCACAGGCCAGGCTTAGGGACCCCTGCCCAAGTGCATAAGTTTCATGCACTGGGCCTCTAGTATACAAATAAATGTAAATGTAAGTGCAAAACAAAGAAAGAGCATATTGTATATATAGAAAAAGTAACCAAATATTACTTACTTTAGGAAATCAATTACAGAGGGTTTCAGTGTTCTGTTCTTAACAGGAAAATATATAACACTATGGAACAAATTTTTAACATAAACTGAAAAGACAGCACACTGAGATTAAAAGAGAAGAGCCTAAGGCAAATAGATATAAAGAGGTAACACAACCTACTAGAATAAAACATGTAATACAATATAAATACGAATGTGTTTATGCAAGGATAAAATATCCATGTCCCAAAGGGACACTTACATCTCACAGGTGTTCAGGGATTGCAAGACCAAGGATCTGAGCATGTGTTTTGGACCCACACCTTGTGTAGCAGAAGCCACTGATGCACTTTTTCTTATTGTTTTTTTTTTTGTCTTTTTGTTTTGCCTTGAAAATCCATTCTTCAGACAGTGAAATATGAGATAGTGCTGAAAGATGAGACTCCCAGGTCTGAAAGCTCTCAAATAGTTACTGGGGGAAAGTAGAGAACAAGTATGGATAGGATTGCTTCTAATGACACAATTAGACAACGGCCGGAAGGATGTCTAGTGGCTGGTGTGCACAAAGGTGAAAGTACAGTGTGCATGGCACACACAATGGGAACATAAAAGCATGAACCAAGGTCATCTGGAGATTGTAAAGCAAAAAATGGGACTTCTAAACATTTCAGTTCTAAGGGGAGGGAGAGGAAGAACGAAGGGGAAGAAAAGTGAAATATAAGTGTCAGAAATGCAAGATTATACTAAGATAAAGAAATGTTTTGCTTGGTACCCCTGAAGCATCCATATGGTAGAAGGGTATTGTGATGTGCTATGAGGAAAATAAGTTCTTCAATGTATGTGGATACAGATATCTTTTTATTCCATCCATGGAAAAGTATACTCACTTAGTGTACTATAAAGCATTATTTGGGATAGCTAATGTAGTCCAGTATTTTAAGATCTGATTTGCAATGTTTAGAAAGAAATGACTTGTGTATAAAGGTTTGATTTATCTAATGATTTTTTAAACAAGAAATTACTTGTTTAAGATCTTCAAATGTGCATTTAAGGAAGGTGTACTGATCTGTGATAATAAGAATGAAACTAGAGGGCAATATGCTAAGGGAAATAAGCCAGAGAAAAACAAATACTACATAGTATAATTTTTAGGTGGAATCTAAAACAAATAAACAAACAAAAAAGTTGACCTCAAAGAAACAGAGAATGGGGGTTGCTGGAGCATAACAGTGGTAAAAATGGAGTGGTGTAGGCCAAAGGATACAAACTCTGAAATATGAATAAAGTATGAGGATCTAATATACAGCATATGACTATAGTTAATAAAATGGTATTGTACACTTGAAATTTGCTAAGAGTAGATCTTAAGCATTCTCATTACATACACAAAAACAGTCAACTATTTGAGGTGTTAAAAGTGTTACTTAATTTAATTGTGGTAATAATTTATATAAGCGAATGTATGTACATATGTTGTATATTTTAAATACAATTTTAATTACTAATTATTCTTCAATAAATCTCTGGAAAAATAATAAATGAAAGAAGGAAGGTTGAAACAAAAATAAATAAATAAACATTGAAGTGATTGGTGATAGTGAACTAAAACGGACTGGAATGGGACATTTCTAGTCAGGCAACTCTCAAGTGTTTTACTCTGGAAATGACAAATGCAGGAGACAGTGAGTGGCTTTAATACTGAGACAAGATGTAGCAGGCAGTTTGGAGCTACAGTGCAAGATTTGAAGGAATGATATAAATCAGACTTCTAGTAAAACCTATTGACATATCTTATTATCTAAGTCTATGCTCCAATTATAGAGTCTGAAAGAGTAAAACTGAAAGTTTTTTATGTAGTATCAAAGAAAAAATTGATCACATACCAAAATCTGGACTAGGGGTCAGAAATGAAGCAAGAGATGAGCTCATAGATTTCTGCAAAGCCAACAACTTGTCCATCATAAAGACATGCTTCAAATAACCAAACAGACATCACCAGATGGCCAATATAGAAATCAAATAGACTATGCAATTGCAAGCAGGAGTTGAAAAATCTCTATTCTCTCTGCCAAAACAGAACCAAGAGCAGATTGTGGTACTTATCATGAACTGTTAATATCAAACATTAAAGTGAAGCTGAAGAAGAATACTAAAAAATTGTAGTGCCAAAATATAATGTAACTAGGGGCCCAGTGCACGAATTCGTGTACCTTGAAAGGAACTGTGGGCCACAAGGCAGTGGTAGGCACGTGGGCAGGTCTCAGCCCATCTTCCATGACCCCACCTGGCCCCTTCCACCATGGCCATCAGTCCCGTCTGCTGGCAGCCCAGCTTCCACTGCTGTTCCCATGCACTGATGACATTGTGAGAGGGATCCCAGATTGGAGAGGATGCAGGCTGGGCTGAGGGACCACCTTCCCCACCCCCGTGTATGAATTTCACACACCGGGCCTCTAGTTACTTAATAAACAAATACAAATAATGTGGAGAAAACTGAAACCCTTTGCATCACTGTTGGGACTATAAAATTCTGTAGTCACTATGGAAGGTTCTACAGGGATTCTTCAAGAAAATGAAATAAAGCATTACCATATGATCCAGAAATTTTACTTCTGGGTATATACCCAAAAGAAATTAAAACAGGGACTTGAACAGATAGCTCTACATAAATGTTAACAGCAGGATTATTCACAATAGCCAAAACATGGAAGACACTAGAGTATCCATGGACAAATGAATAGATTTTTAAAATGTGATATATATGATACAGTGAAATTTAATTCAGCTTTAAAAAGAAGGTAATTCTGACTCATGCTACAACATGAATGAACCTTGATAACATTAGGCTAAGTGAAATAAGTCAGTCACAATAGGACCAATACTGTATGATTTAACTTAGATTAAATACCTATACTAGTGAAATTCATAGAAACAGGAAATTGAATGTTTGTTTCCAGGGCTGGGAGAAAGGGGGGGAACGAAATTGCATTTCTATAGTCACCAGAGTCCTATGATTTTTCTTTCTCCCTCACATCTGCATCTTTATTCACTACTCACTACCTCTATCACCCCATACTAGATTACTTTGATTTTGGGGAGAGACTCCTGATGTCTCCAGCCAGCTAGAGGGATATTTTCTCATCTCACATTTTTAAATTATTTTTCCCAAAGGTTAATTCTATCTTTGGTAAATGGATGATCCTGGAAGTTATTGCCACATATTCTTCAGCATTTCTGAAGTTTCATCACAATTTTATTCTCTGGATTCGAATCTTAAGATCTCAACACTTGTCCAGAGCATTCCTGGATTTTTCTTGGATCCACTGAATCCCAATGACTGTTACTTCTCATGAATCCATGGTGTCTGATGAATTCATAATGACCCTAACTCCCTACATTACCAGTTTGCTTTAGGTTCTACCTGAAAGGGTAGTGCATTTTGATAGCTTCCCAGGAGTTTAAAATTAAGAGTATCTAGAATTTGAATAGGTGGGAACTAAATAAAAGAATACTTATCATATGACAAACCCAGAAAGGATAGAGTTTTATCAAGTTTTCATATGAAAATAACTTTTACCTAGAAATGCAACATGTGTATATGTAAGATCTGGTGAGATTTCTTTTTGTGCTATATAACAACCCTAAAATTTTTACCCAGTGGTCCAACACATCTGTAAATTCCTGGTACAGAAAAGAAATGAAGTGAATTCATATAAATTAAGGAAATTGGGCCTCCCAACTTCCTACATCATTAAGTCAGATCTATTATCTATTTTTAAATCTATCTTTATTATTGAAAGTATTAAAAATGTCCCTCTTTCCCCCTGCTCTGCATTGACCCTCTCTATCCTGCATCTTCCCTCCCCACTCTAGGCCTTAACAATAAGCTTTAATCAAAGCAATTTTCTCTTAGAGTTTATTCAAATAAAAGTGTCAGCATTTGATAACAGAATGGTTAATACCTGAGCCTTGACACCAAGGCCATCCTTGCAGATTCCTGATGATGACCACCTGGAGACAGGTTTTTGCAAGAGCCCTCAGGTTAGAGATGGTCAACTGTATGACTGCAGGTGGCCCTCCTTGCCTATTGTTGTGAGGAAAGGAAGCAGAGATTCAGCAGGGAAGAAAACAGAGAGAAAAGCAGGAAGGTCTGAAAAGAAGACCACATAGAAATAATTAACCAGATGAGCAGCTGTGTCACAGCCAGAAACCAGAAAGTGCAAAGGAAACAGAAACTACAATACAATGCAAAATAATGACTTAAAGGAACTCACGAAAGTTAAGTTGAGATCTCAGCATCAACAAAACACTGGGGGGAAAAAGAGAAAGAAGATTCTAGTGTTGAATAAGGAAAGATATGCATATATGCAGAAAGGCCCCCAAGTTTTTCTCTTTTAACTTAAACTTCCTTCTGTTCCTCAGACATCATTGGCGTCCTGATCAGATGACATTCCTGAAGCAGTAACAGGTCCACACAATGATCATTTAATTTGCTGAAACCACCTAGAAACATAGTATACTAGTCTTTTTCTTTTCTCTTTTTCTAATGCTGACTTCAAATTAAACTAAACTAAAAAAGGAAAATTAAACAAAACATAAAACATAAAATTCTGGGAGACAAAATTTTCCTTAGGGGAAATAAATTATAGAAATGTCTCATATAATTAAGCTTTTAATATACTAAATATATTTTTAGATACACTAAAGATAGCAAGAAACGAATGATGTGTTTAACATCATGATTCTGAAATCACAGCCCCTAAATCCCAATCCTAGTTTTATCCTGTAATAGTTGTGTGACCTGTACATCGACTCATCTGACCTGGCCTTTAGTTTTCCTGTTTATAAAACAGTGGTAATAATAGTGTTTACATTATAAGAGGATTGTGAGGATAAATTGAGCAAATATATATATAAAACACTGAAAATAGCACCTGACCAATAAAAAGAACTATACAAGAATTTGGTATTAGAAGAATATTTGAAAAATACAATTAGAACCTTGAAAGAAAGGGAAAAAGAGAGAGGGGACAGGGAGAAGGAGAAGGAGAGGGAGGGGGAGGAGAAAGGGGAAGGGGAGAAGGAGAAGAGGAGGGGGAGGAAGAGAGAGGGAGAGGAGGAGAAAGAGGGACAGGGAAAGGGAGAGGGGGAGAGGGAGAGGGAGAGGGAGAGAGGGAGAGGGAGAAGGGAGGGGGAGAGAAAGAAAGAAAGAGAGGAAGAGAAGAAAGAAGGAAGAATGGGTTATTATTTCCTCAGGTATTCCAGTGATTAATATTAAGTACACATGAAACAACAATAAATGTAAAATTACAACAGTATAATAGAAGAATATGTAGTTATATGTGTTGTTAATGCCTCATTTGTACAGAAAACAAATACTTATCATATGTGGAGATAATACTAAGAGAAACAACTACAATAATTAAAAGGCATAAAAGTGGAACTTAATGGTAAGTATGTATTACTTGATATTTTAAGCAAAAGCATGTGTCACTTTGATAAAGGCATATATATCTATATATGTATTCATACATACATACAAATTTTAACTGTACTTAAGAAACGCAAGTGTTTAAACATGTGGAATTGCCCTAAAATTTTGTTTGCTAGATCACAGTACCTAATTTATATAAATGTTAAAAGCCTAGAAATGTCTCATTTAAAATCTCATAAAAAATTATGCCCTAAATTGTTTTTTAAAGCAGCCTAGCTGGAAAATATAATGTAAATGTTGAACACATTTGGTTTGGGTACCAAAGTCACATGGTGACCAATTTCCATTGTGATATAGATTACCTAACCACTGCTTCCTACCAACCATCATGAAAATTAGTGACAAGATTGAAAATATCCCCTATTTCTTTTAAGAAACAACATGTCATTGACCTATGAGCCAGGAGGTTACTGGTCGGTTCTTGGTCAGGGCACATGACCCGGTTACAAGCTAGATGCCGAGTATGTGGGCATGCAGGAGGCAGCTGATTAATGACTCTCTCTCATCACTGATGTTTCTGTCTCTTCTTTCCTCTCTGAAGTCAATGAAAAACTATATTTTTTAAAGTGAAGCAGAACTATCACTGTGACCTTGAGCATTTTGAATTCTCCAAAGAGCCATCTCTCTTGTGAGAGGAGAGGGGGGTTGAATTAAATTTCCAAAGACCCTTCTATATTCCAATTCTATGATTTCTCAAATTCTACTAGGAATATTTTTAATATATTTTTATTGATTTCAGACAGGAAGGGAGAGGGATAAAGAGATAGAAATATCAATGATGAGAGAGAAGCACTGATTGGCTGCCTCCTGCATGGGCCTCACTGGGGATGGAGCTGGCAACCTGAGCATGTTCCCTGACCAGAAATCGAACTGTGACCTCCTGTTTCATAGATTGATGCTAAACCACTGAGCCATGCTGGCAGGGTAAAGGATATACTTATACATACATACACACACACACACACACACACACACACACACACACACACACACACACATGGAACGAGCAGAAGACTTGGATCTGCTCCAGGCTACAAAGTTTCAGTTGTAGAAGATAATAAATCCCAGATACCAGGACTGCCATTTGGGTCGCTGGGGGGCATGGCCAGCCTGCAAACCACCACAGGCCCCTCGCTCAGACCACCGCACACCCCAAGGGAACTCCCACCCTGAACCAGGACACCCTTCAGGGCAAACCAGCTGCCCTCCCCCCCATGCACCAGACCTCTATCCTATCTAATAAAAGAGTAATATGCGGATTGACCATCTCTCCAACACACAAGACAACTGTCCCCATGTGGTCAAAGATCCTGCCCCCATGTAAGCACAAGATGGCCACCATAAGATGGCCAACAGGGAAGGGCAGTTGTTGGGGACCCAGACCTGCAGGAACAGTTGTGGGGAAGTAGGCCTGTAGGGAAGGGCAGTTAGGGGCAACCAGGCCTACAGAAGAGGGCTGTTGGGGGCTACTAGGCCTACAGGGGAGGACAGTAGGGAGGGACCAAGCCAGCAGAGGAGGGAAGTTGAGTACAAACAGGCCAGCAGGGGAGCAGTTAGACATCAATCAGGCTGGCAGGGGAGTGGTTAAGGGGTGATCAGGCCTGCAGGCAGAAGCAGTTAAAGGCAATCAGGAAGCAGGCAAGCGAGCAGTTGAGAGCCAGCAGTCTTGGATTGTGAGAGGGAATTTGGCTCTCAAAAGAAATTTCAATCATTGTACTGTTGATATTTGGCTCTGTTGACTAATGATTTTGCTGACTATATCCAGGTGCACTCAGAAAATACTCTTCTTTGAGACAAAGTATTTTTTACATATTCCCTTCTTTATTATATTACTCTATGTATTTTAAATTGCTAATGATTTCCATGCTAAAATTTGGGAAATTTGACTTTTTAACATTTTGGAGCAAATATAATTGTTATTTTTAAGCAACATAAAGCAAGACCTTCTTAATTAGAATACTAGCATTTTAATAAAAATAAAATCATTCAAGTTATTTGAGAAAACAACATAAGAAACACATAATCAAACCACAAATCACAGATTGGTTTCAGCCTCCTATTAATATTTTTTAGTAAATTTTAAAAATTGTAACTTCATTAAAAATTAAAAGGAAATTTTATTCATGCAATTAACCTCTAAGCAAATAAATTCTCATTTCTGTAATTACTTTTCAACTGTCTCCAATAATACTTACATATATAAAATAATTGACTGCAAATCATCAATTTTCTTACAAAGGATTCATGCAGTCAAAACCAATGACCCTAAAATAATTTTTCAAATTTAGAAGACTGAATTGCCTAGTCATTTCTTATATGAATGCACATCTACAACATATCAATTTTTGCATGTTCTATTTGTTTTCTATGTTTCTATACAATTATTCTTAGCGTGAGAAAGATTGAAATTATTCTGGCTTGAAATTATACATGTTTAAAATTGAATCCTACCTCAATATATTATTAGTTGAAATAGTATTATAAGAAAAAAAAAGCAATAGAAACACCAATCGATTTAAATGTTTACTTCCCCAAATCCTGCTTGGTTGAGAACAATACCTCATCCATATACATGCAGGAGGAAAGGAATTATATTTGTACAAAATGATGCAGATGTACCTTGGGGCCACATTTTATTGATGCAGGGAGTGTAAGGCAAGCTGAACCAACCCTGGAAACTGGAATTAGAACTGTAACATCATCTATCTCCCATCAATCTTCTATTTTTATAAGCAGCCACTTTTTGCTTATCAACCCAAAGGTATACCTCTTTTCTGAGTGTCTGCTAAAATATTCTAATCACAAAATGCACTAAAAAGAAGTGTGCATTTTGCTGAAGACTTATTATAAGGAAGATGGTAAAGAACATTTATTTCACATTACATACAGCAAACAAATTAAAAACTACTCAAGAAGTAATTTTTGATCTCCAAAGCCCTTTCTTTCATTACCAAGTTTTGCTATTCTCTAATCCTCCTTTACTCTGGGTTCCATCTTCTGACTCATCCTTTCAGTTCCTCTCTCTTCTAAATTTATAAAACAAGCCCTGGCTGGTTTGGCTCGGTGGATAGAGTATTGGCCTATGGACTGAAGGGTCCTGGGTTTGATTCCAGTGGGGGCTTGGGTTGCTCAGTCCCCAGTAGGAGGTGTGTAGGAGGCAGCCAATCAATGATTCTATCTTATCATTGATGTTTCTCTCTCTCTTTCTCCCTCTCCCTTCTTCTCCGAAGTCAATAAAAACAAAAATATTATATATATATATATATATATATATATATATATATATATATATATTATATAAAACAATTATATGTATTAGTGGCCTGGTACACGAAATTTGTGCATGGGTTGGGGGGTATCCTTCAGACCAGCCTGCACCTTCTCCAGTGTGGGACCTCTTGGGGAAAATGTCTGACCCCCAGGAGTCGGACATCCCTCTTGCAATCCAGGACCCCTGACTCCTAACCACTCTGTCCCCACCGGCCTAATCACCCTCAACTGCCCTCCCCTCCTGGCCTGATTGCCCTTAACCTCTTCTGCCTCAGCCCTGCCACCATGGCTTTGTTTGGAAGGACTTCTGGAAGGTCTTCCGGAAGGTTTCCCAGTCTAAATATGATATTATACACACACACACACACACACACACACACACACACACACACACACACATATATATACATATATATAATCTTTTGAGAGCCAAATTCCCTCTCACAATCCACAAACAACAATTCAGTTTTACTCTAGCCTCCTACTCCCAAATGACAAATCCAAATTTAATTCCAGGTACAGAAAAACGAAAGCATAAAATTGTATGTTCATGCTCTCTTAAGAAAATAATAGTTCCACTGTTTTGTATAGCCTCTAGGTCCTCCTTTCCCTCTTTTATAAATACATGCAATGCATTTCCCAAGAGAAATTTTAGAGACTACAATATCTCTCTATTATGTAGTATATATGGAAGGTTCTGAAGCCAAAATGCTCACCTCAATGGTACCAGATGGAGGGGTAGAGTTTTCAAGCCTTTATTCACATGACTCCATGAGGGCACAGTGAGAGAAAAAAGACAGAAAGGAGTAATTGGGGCAAAGACAGGAAAAGGAGCCCAGGGACTGGCAACCTTTCCCTTCTGTTATGGCACTAGGCTGCTTTAACTCAGAGATTTTGGGAAAGGAAATCCACATGGTAGCTGCTAAATAAAGCTAAGTCGCAGGCTGATCTTTAGGGACATTATTTCCTTCCATAGACATATGTAACTTCTCCATAAATCTTCCTGCGACCATATTCCCCAATTAAGTTTCGTGTTTCTTTTTTTCTCAGCACTCTTTCTTTGCTGCTTTCAAAATAAGCATTCAATTTCTTCCAATCGTTTTATAATGATTAGAAAATTTTAAAAAGAGAGAGCCACAACAGCAAATAGGAATGAGCAAACATTTACAAGACTGTTATCAAACTGTAACAGCAGTTATTCTACACTTTATTCACGTTACTGAGCTCCTTTCATGGGCGGTGGTGCCACTGCCTTGATTTTTGCCAAGGATTGACAGCGGTTTACTCCCCATTGCTTTTACATTTTCATTGGAAATTTCAACAGAGTGGGCATTTATTTTGTATCCTTTTCTATTACCATGAAATGCAGTTTGACAATGCAGACCCCATAAAAGGGAATCAGAACCTCCCTAAGGCCCATGGACCAATTGACAATGATAATCTAGAGGTTTTCTTACTTCCCTACCCTAAATAAATGTTTGAAACCTAAGCTGATAGTATTTGCAGAGAATAATCTGTAACACACACAGTCAAGATTACGTAAAAACTGATTTTCTTATAAGAAAATACAGATTCTGAAGTTACTGAAATTTTCCTGTTATAAAATGTATTTTGTTTTAAACTGTTATGGTAAATAATGAAAATATCAGTTGATATCATATTCGGGAATCTTAGGTAACTAAAAAGTATTTATAATAACTTCAAAGGACATCACAAGTAATTTATTACCTTTAAAATAAAACAGAATTTTGACCCATTTCAGGATTTGGTACCCACTCGTACAACAAAAGCCTGTAATGGTAAACAGCTATTTGGGAAGCACTATTTATTCTAGGATTTTTTAAAAAATGTTTTAATAATGCAACACTGTGTATATGTAACCTACATAGTATGTGGCTTTTACTTTAACTATGTGCATTATAATTTATTCATATCAGTTTATATATTTCTTTGAGATAACAGCATAGAAATAAAATTGAGTTATTCAAGATCATTTTCAGCACACATTTAAACATTTTTAGATTTGCTGCTGAACACTTATGCAAACTACTTTCAAAAGGCCCACAATTATTCATAAGCCACTACTACTTTCCCAATAGTGAAATTTTTCCTTTAGAACACACAATGACACATTTTTTTTACTTCTTGATTCTATCTATGTTTCATTGAATAAATGTATATTTCATGCACCAGATACAGTAAAAGGAATAAAATAGTCTTACATCTAAAACTGTAAATTTTGGTATGAAATTTTTACCTGACTAAAACATTCCATTTCCATAAAATGCAAAAATCAAAATAGTATACTTAATTTTCTTCTTAAGACAATAGGAGTTAATGAGGCTTCTAATAGTTCATGGTGTTAATATGGCTACTCTGACTCATAATGTTTATTTATTTCTGTGATCTCCTCCATAAAGTTTAATACTTAGGAATATTGGATTTAGAACCAAAGGTTTTCTCAGAAACTGGTTCATATACTTTTTAAAGGGGTGATATTGGAAAGTCACTTAACCTCTCTGAGTCTTAATTTTCTCATTAATAAAATTTGGTAAACTCATAAAGTTGAAATTAGTTTTATATGAGAGCCTGTATACTAAAAAAAACACACAACTAAAGCAAAATGTAAACCTGTGACTAGTATTACCACAGTTTCAGTCATAATTCTCTTAATTACAACGTAGGTTGTAATTAAACTAGGTTTAATTAACTGAGCCTTAAACTAGGTTCTTTTCATTGGTTTTTTAGAGAGAAAGGAAGGAGGGAGACAGAGAGATGATAGAAATACTAGTAGAGATAGAAATAGAGAAGTAGAGATAGAGATAGAGATAGAGATAGAGATAGAGATAGAGATAGAGATAGAGATAGAGATAGAGATAGAGATAAAGAATAGAGAGAGCGAGAAAGAGAGAGAGAGAGACATCAATGTGCTTGATGATCAAACCCACAACCTAGGTATGTGCCCTGACCAGGAACCAAGCCTGCCACCTGTATATGTATGGCACACACTTCAACCAACTGAGCCATACCAACAAGGGTTAAACATCTCTCTTCTCATCATCCAGTGAATGGCTTTCATCTCTGCAAAGTTCCAAACCACCTGACCTCATCCTTAGCTCAGAATGTCCTATACGCCTCATTTTATCTTTCTATCTCTGAACCTCTCATGTATGTGGGTTCCCCTACAAATGTATGTAGTCAAATTTGGTTATGTTATCATCAATCAGCCGAAAAACACAACCAGCTGAAAGTGTTTTGAATTGAAGAAGAAAGTTCCTTCCTCCCCCACAGGTTCATGAAAAAGAATGCAGAAGAAGCTTGTATTGGGGCAAGTCCCACACAAAGAAGAGCTGTCATGATGTGCGCACAAATGATTAGGATTACTAATGTGTAAAATTGCTATTAAATGAATAGATTTCAACCCCAAATAAAGGAAATTGATTTACTCACCTCATATCTAGCCCAACCTGAATAAATACTAGTCTTTGCAATTACATCCAGACTCTTATATTTCTAAGGAAGTTTTACTCTTTAAACGCTTCATCGCTAAAGGAATTCTGAAATTGTCTACTCTCGACTTCCAAGATATTTTAGAGAATGATATTATTGACTAGTTCAAAATATTTATTTTAGTTGTAAATATATTGACATGCAGTAGTATAATTTTTTGTGATGTTTTATTTAAAAACGCTATTCTGATCCAGGAATACTCAGACATTTCCAATCCTTACTTCAGAATTATGTGTTTATCTTGACATTCACATCTGTATTAACTTTGTTTTATTCAAAGATTAAGTATCTAACATTTCATAATTACATATATTCACAAAACTAAAATAATGATAGTGTGTCTATTATTGTTTGTGTAAATTTTGTTTAGAATAAAAATAAAATCAGGTAGCCTGAATGAATACAATTACATTAGTAAATTAACAATACAAAACCTTAGAGACTAAAATCAGTTTTGCTCCTAAATTAACAAGTTTTCTGATTATTTTAGCTATTGATTTTCAATTTAATTATAGTTAAACTAGATCTCTAGTAAATTAAAGCCAGGACCAATTAGTACTTTAAATTCTATCATTTTAGATAAATACTACTTTTTCTGCCAGAAGCACTAAAAAATAGAAATGATTTAAAGTAATATATTTTTTAAGATTACTTTTGTTTCTAATTAAAGTAATCTAATAATTATAATTAAAGTCATTCATTAATATAATAGACTTTACTGTTTGTTTTTCTTCTATAAACTCTATTTAAATCTTGAAACTTAGAATTAACTCAAGTAAAGAATGTCGTAATATTGAGCAGAAAAAAGTTCTCTTTTTTCAATGTTAAACTGCTATAGTTGTCTAAGTTTTAAATATGGTACAGAGAAAATATACCAGTCAAAATTTCATGCAGAATCCCCATAAAAAAGAGCTGGATAAAGCAGTGTGCTCTTTTTTGAGTATATCTGTATGACAGTGGAAATGGGGGCATCCTATCTAATAAAGAGGTAATACACAAATAGACCATCACTCCAACACACAACATGGCCACCCCCATGTGGTCAAAGATGGCTGTCTCCATGTGGAGACAAGATGGCCATCACAAGATGGCTGGCAGGGGAGGGAGAGGGCAGTTGTGGATGATCAGGCCAGCAGAAGAGGGCAGTTGGGGGCAATCAGGCCAGGAGGGGAGGGAAGTTAGGGATGACTGGGCTGGCAGAGGAGAACAGTTGGGGCAATGAAGCCTGCACAGGAGGGGAACCAGGCTTGAGGGGATGGTAGTTGGGGGCAACCAGGCCAGCAGGGGAGAGCAGTTAGGGGTGACCAGACTGGCAAGGGAGAGCAGTTAGGGGTGACCAAGCCAGCAGGAGAGGACAGTTAGGGGTGACCAAGCCTGCAGGAAAGCGCAGTTGCGGGGGGACTAGGTCAGCAGGGGAGGATAGTTGGAAGGAACCAGGCCTGCAGGGAGGGCAGTTGGAAGGACTAGGCTGGTAGTGAAGGGCAGTTAGGGAGGACCAAGCTGGCAGGGGAGGGCAGTTAGGGGCATTGAGTCAGCAGGGGTGGGGCAGTTAGGGGCAATCAGGCTGGCAAGGGAGGGGAGTTAGGGGTGACCAGGCCAACAGGGAGGACAGTAGGGGCAACCAGGCCTGCCGGGGAGGACAGTTAGGAGTGACCAGGCCTGCAGGGGAGGGCAGTTAGGGACAATTGGGCTGGCAGGGTGGGCAGTTAGGCATTGATCAGGCTGGCAGGGGAGTTATTATGAGGTGATCAGGCTGAAAGGCAGAAGCAGTTAGTAGCAATCAGGCAGGCAGACAGGCGAGCAGTTGGGAGCCAGCAGTTCTGGATTGTGAGAAGGCAGTTGGACATCCCTCAAGGGGTCCCAGATTGGAGAGGGTGCAGACTGGGCTGAGGTACACACACATACACACACACACACACACACACACACACACACACACACACACACACCATGCACAAATTTCATGCACTGGGCTTCTAGTCTCTCCATAAAACACTGTACAGTCCCCTTCCAGTATCCATGGCTGTTCAACCTTCAAGAATAAAGTGAATACACTAGAGCCAATGGTCACTAGGATATCCTCTCTTATGTTCTATGTATTTCCTTATTCCCAGCAGATTGAGATTTCTTTGTTGCAGAAAAGAGAAAATAAATGTTCCCCTTGGAATGGACAGCATGTCCATATTTAGTTTTCCTTGAACCAAAATGGAACAATATAAATATCATAAATCATAAAATAACAAATTTCAACTTCTCATTTATGGAGTGGATATGACTTGAGTACATGTAAATTTAACCTAATTCCTTGTTGACGGAGGATAACTATAAAGAGTGGGAGGAAATAATTATAGACATAAACAAGATAAAAATAAAACCTGCCCTAGTTATATCTGACAGGTGTCCTGGTTAGGCTCTGTGACAAGAGAGGACTATCTCTATTCATTTGTCCTGAGAATGGATGAAAACAGACCTGGGCTTTTGGACAAGGACCTATGTATTAGGATGAAGTGATCAAAACAGGAAATACATGTGGTGGACTGGTTTATGAAATTACAATGTAGTTTTCTGAACTTGTAAATTCTTAGTACAATTGGCAATCTTTTGCATTCAAACTAGATATCATTCTCCCTTCCCCTTTTAAGAGCCAGGTACTGACATAAAGACTAGAATGGAAAAAATAATAATTTGTAAACCAAATTCTCCCACCATAAAATGAAGCAATGAAAGTATTTCCTTTGGAGAAAGTTGGAATAATATGTACATGTAAATTAATAGTTACATGTGATTAAGGAATTGTTTTTGGTACATCCAGAACACAGGGAATATGTACCTTTATTCCTTGGGTATGTGTATTTGAAGGTGGGGCAGCAAGACGAAGTGTTGAGGTGATGGTCTCACAGATCCAGAGGATCTTGGTGACAGAGAAGAACAGACAATCTTCTGAACTAATCTGCCAAATGAGCCAAAGATGAAAGCCATTGTCATGTCTTCAACAAGATGACTCTGCAGCCAACCAAGGATGCTGCTTAGATGCCTCCATAAGCCTGTGACTGGGTTAACAGGGACTATTTCAGTCAATGTCAGTGCAGAGATGTGAACAGCTTGGGACCAACCAGACAGGAGAAGTTACAGCACAGCAGGAAACACTAGGCACAGATACTGACAGAGGACCAGACAGAGTCCTCTCAATGCTGGGACATCAGGGGTGATGCTATTGAGCCCAGATGCCGCTGTAGCAAAGTAGGGAAGAAGGACTCCTAAAATAATCTTAAACCAAAGAGAATACCTCTAAGGAAAATACTGAAATGATTGTTAAAAGACCAAGTTCTCTACATAAAGGCAAATGGAAACTTAAAATAGAAATTAATCCGAGTTACAGGAAAAATCAGAACAGTTATATTTGTGTATACCTGAGTTCACAGCAGTAAAAGTCTTCATTTATCCGGTATCTATGTCCTAGCCCTCTGTATCCTTCTTCACTCCTCAGTTGGACATTCTGAAGCTCTGGACCTAGGACCTCTTTGACACACAAAAAAATAGTGACAATAACAAGATGAGTTCTGGTGCACCTATTTTGTCTACCCATTTGTTGCTAGCACTCACATTGTGTGTTTTTTGTTTGTTTGTTTGGTTGGTTGGTTGGTTTTTGTTTTGTTTTTTTTCCCAAGGGAGACATATGAAATATGAAACAGCTCTCAGCTTGTGTTTTAGTGACCCAGAAGCACTTTTTTCAAGGTCATCATCCATCTGCCCAGGCCCAGAGACTCCAGTTGACAAAGCATTGCTTCTTGACTCCCTTCCTCCCAAGAGATGGGAACATTCTCAGATATGAAAGGTTGCTGCCTAGGTCACAATCAAAATTGGGAAAAGAGGTCTGTGTAGATTATTTTTAAAAATCCTCCTAGTTTCTGTCTTTAAAATGTATTTTTGTTCTTCATTTCTGATTAACAAAAATCCTCCTACCCCATTATTCTTTTATATTTTACCACAAGGATCTCTGAATTCCATGTATTGTTGCCACATAAATATTTCCCCAACCCAAGATACTCATTGTATTTTTCTGGAATGAAGCAATTGCATTTTAAGGAATTATAATACAAAAGAAATGCAAGTAATAAGCTCAACCAAAGATAGGATATTCCAGTACTCAGCAAGCCAGCAACCTTGCAAGACAAGCTCTGTAAAAAGATAGAAAAATACCTATATTTTTCTAAATGTATTTATCTCTCTCAACTAATATATCTAAGAAACTGACCTTGTGATACATATAATTTAATAAAATAATTTCTAATAAAGAAGAGGAAGAAAGAAAGCTCACACAATGGGACTATGGAGTTATGAGGAGATGACAAACAGAAATGGATCAAGAAAATCAGTTTTAGGGTAGAATACAAGTTGCTGTAACTGAATCCTCAAATAAAATGAAGTAGATTTCTGATTTATATTAAAAGTATTTAAATATGATTCACCCAAAGTGGCTGGGCTACACCCAAAGCAGCAGGGTACCCTTCTGTTCTGAACACATGCCTTTCCCATCTTTAAATCCAAAATAACTACTCCAGGTGAAATCATTTCTCAGCTCATGGGAAGGAGGAGAAAGATCATGGAGGGCCAGCAGCTTCCTTTCAGAGGACATAATCCAGAATTTTTGCAAATCATTATCGTTCAACATCTCTGTGCTCAGAATGTAGCTGCACAGCCACACAAAGGTTCATGGGAGACTGAAAAATGTTTTTAGTTTGTTACCATATGCCCAACTACAAGGTAATTATAGGTTTTGTGGGATAGATAGCAAAAAATACTGTTCTCTCTCTCTCTCTCTCTCTCTCTCTCTCTCTCTCTCTCTCTCTCTCTCTCTCTCTCTCTCTCTCTGTCATACACATTCACACACAGCAAATAAAACTTTCAGCATTTGTAGATATTTTAATAGTGTGACCAACTTGACCCAGTTTGTGAGAGAACTTCCCTCACAAAAAAATAAACCTATCCTGGGAAAGTCACCCATTCTGAGGACCCCCCGCCCAGTCCCAAGCAAACTGTAGCATTTGGATATCCTATTAATATTAATAGTTATTTCTTAAAAAGTAATATATACTAGACACTATCCATGGCTCAGTCTGTCCTATACATTTCATAGCATTTTAGTATTTGTTTTAAATGTATCTCAGAATGCTTAGAGTCTAACAATTCTTTCAACTGAAAAATAAAAGTTGCTGATACAATTTATTGAAAGGTTGAAAGGAAGCAAGAAACACCCAGAAAAGTCTCGAAGAGGATATTAAACAGACTTCATGGAGCATTACTAAGAAATTCATTAAATTTAAATGTTCCCTAAGCAAATTTGTGTGTGCTTATCAATTATTTATCCAAATGAAATCATAGAAGGTAATACTGATCTAGGAGGAAGATGCTCCTGTCACCACTCAGTTGGAACCTTGGAAACCCATATCTACATCGTTGACTAGCATCTTAGTTTTGGGTCATTTACTATGCAATTATCTCTTGTGAAAAACTCAGTTGAAATGATTGGTATGGGAGAACTCACAGGAAATATTGTTTATTTATTTATCTGGAAGTCAGGTCTGCAAAAAACCATGCAGCTGAGAACTATTACTTGAGTTACCTAAATAAATACCTTCACAGACTTGTAATTTCACGTTATACTTCTGGATTTATAAAAAAAAATCTATAAAATAAGTGCTAGGGAAAGAGAGTGGACATTCTTCTCCATTGAACTCTGGCTTACCAAATCATTCAACTGGATTCCCTCACCTTCTTCCACCTTTTTTCACTCCATATTATCTCACTCCTTTTCTCATTTACTGTCAGGTTTCAACTTACCCCTCCTCTACACATATTTCGACACCAAATCATTATTTCAAATCTAGACTTGTCCTATGATTTAAGTTCATATATCT
This sequence comes from Antrozous pallidus, assembly GCA_027563665.1. Classification (NCBI taxonomy): domain Eukaryota; kingdom Metazoa; phylum Chordata; class Mammalia; order Chiroptera; family Vespertilionidae; genus Antrozous; species Antrozous pallidus. The sequence continues at coordinate 26,418,006 of CM050514.1, read as the reverse complement.
ACTTGTCCAACCACATGATGAAAATTTTTCCTGAACACACTACACAAAACTCAAGTGTTCATACTGCTCCTTTTTTTTTAATCCTCACTGAGGATATTTTTTCCATTGATTTTTAGAGAGAGTGGAACAGGAGAGGGGGAGGGAAAGAGTGAGAGAGAAACATCAGTGAGAGGGAGAGAGAAGATGAGGGAGAGGGGGGAGAGAGAGAGAGAGAGAGAGATTGGTTGCCTCCTACACATACCCTGAATGAAGTCAGTGATCAAAACTGCAACCCTGCTATATACCCTTGACTGGGAATAGAACCCACAATCCTTCAGTGCATGGAAAGACCCCTAACAATGGGCAGAGAATTGCTCCTTTTCTTATCTTTACACATCTGGTTGATATAAATTATTTTTAATACATTTTTATTGATTTCAGAGAGGAATGGAGAGGGAGAGATGCACGAAAAGAATCAATGATGAGGAAGAATCATTGATCAGCTGCCTCCTGCATGCTCCACACTGGGATTCAGCCCACAACCCGGCCATGTGTCCTGACCAGGAATCAAACCTTCTGGCTCATAGGTCAATACTCAACCACTGATCCATGATGGCTGAGCCAGGCATATTGTTAAAATGTGGTTCTGGTTCAATGGATCTGAACTGAGGCCTGAAGTCCTGCATTTCTAATGAGCATCCAGGTGACACTGATGATGTTGGTCTAGCGGCCCCCACTCAGAATTGCTAGATGCAGGAGGAATGTGGCTAGGTGAGGGGAAAGCCCCAGGCCAAGGATGTGCCAGGTGGGGCTGCAGGGCTGCAAAGCTGGGGCCCAATCTCTTCAGGCCAGCCTGAGGGACCCCACCCCTACACAAATTCATGCACCAGGCCTCTAGTCTACATATATAAAAGCATAAGTGACCAGCCAACTGGCCAATGATTTAACTGCCCAACTGGTAGCTATGACCACACTGACCACAGAGGGCAGAGGCTCAATACAGGAGTGGCCGAGCTGTGGTGACTTGGCAGCTGCACTTCTTCAGTGACACACCCAGAAACAGAGAAAAGAGCCTGATTCCAGGGTGCTTCACCCAAGAATCTCCCTCTCACTATCCAGGACCCCTCAGAGGATGTAGAAGAACCAGTTTTGGCTCAATCCCCACATGCCAGGTTGAGAAACCCCATTGGTGCATAAATCTGTGCACCGGGGCTCTAGCCCATTGGCTCCCCCCTTCAGGTCTGGCTCTCCACTGGGCCTCAAGCCCATTGCAGAGGTCATGGGTCTGGCCCTTACAGAAACTTTTCAACTTGATTAGGTAAATGATGAAATGTGCAGGACCTACTGGTTGCATCTGGCAGCTGCACTGGCTCATCTGCTTAATATCAATGTCCAGTGGAGGCAGCAAATTTTCCCCACTACTACTCTCAGCTGGGAAACCAGCTGTTGCTTCCCTCTTTCTGGGCAGACAGTACTGCCAGCCAGGAGGAAAGAAGGTGAAGGAGTGGCTCAGGTGGGAAAGAGGTTCCCTCTGCCACAGGTCTCCATCTGGGTGGAAGGGCCTGACATCGACCAGGGTTCTGCCCTAGGCTGACTAGATTCCAGGCTAAGTAAATCATGTTTGCTAAATAATTGCACTTTGTAGATAAATGCCCATAAGTCATCTTAGGATAAAGTGAGACAAATGCAGACAATGCAGAGAGAGTGACATAATATTGAGAGAAGAGAGAAGGGAACCCGATTCTGGAGTGCTTCACCTGAGAACTGTCCTCTCACAATCTGGGACTCCTGAGGGAATGTCAGAAAGCCAGTTTTGGCCAGATCCCTGCAGGGTCCCCACTAGTGCAAGAATCCATGCACCTGGCCTCTAGTGTTTTATAAAGTTGAGCAGAAAGGAGGGAGGTAGAGTTTGTCTTCATCTCTTATCCCACATCCAAGTCATCAGCAAATCCTACAGACTCTCTTGAAAATAATTTTGGAATCTGACTTTGGCTTACCACCTTATCTCCTCTGTTACTACCCTGGCCTACGTCATCCACACCTTTGGCCTGTATTACTACCATAACCTATTGACTAGTCCCCTTTGTCTACACTGATCCTCTTTTGGTTTTAATCCCTAACACAGAATTCAGAATAAAATTTTAAAAGAGGAGTTGAAATGTCTTACTCCTCTGCTCAAAATCCTCCCATAGCTTCTCAGGTCACACAGAACAAAATATAATGTTCTCACAATGGCATAGAAGACCCAATGCCATATACCTTTGAAAATCCCTCTCTTTGCTTCCACAGCCTCTACTCCTAAGGTGCAGGCCCTTAGTCCACTCAGGCACAATGGCCTCTCAGATTTCTTTGGTATATAAACACTCAAGGTATAGCCTCCATCTCAGGGCCTTTATACTCACTGGTTTAGTTCCCAAGAATCCTCTTCTCACAATTGCCTGCAAAGCTCACTTCCTTGGAGTATTTGTTCAAACATCACCACAGTGAGACATTACCAGGCCATTTTCTTTTCTTTTTTGATTTATTTTTTATATTTTAATCTTTATTGTTCAATTTATTAATTACATTGTTCCCCCCTTTTCCCTTCTATAACTCCCCTCCACCTGGTACCCCTCCCACCCTCTGCCCTTACCTCCCCCCGCCCACTGTCCTCTCCCATGGTGTATGATTTTTGTCCAGTCTCTTCCTACACCTCCCACACCTCTTTTCTCCCAAAGAATTGTCAGTCCAAGCCCTTTCTATGCCCATGATTCTGTTATATTCACCAGTTTATCTTGTTCATCAGATTTTTAATTCACTTGATTTTTAGATTCATTTGTTGATAGATGTGTATTTGTTGTTCATAATTTTTATTTTTACATTTTTCTTCTTCCTCTTCTTAAAGCATACCTTTCAGCATTTCATATAATATTGGTTTGGCAGTGATGAACTCCTTTAGCTTTTTCTTATCTACGAAGCACTTCATCTGACCTTCACTTCTGCATGATAGCTTTGCTGGGTAGAGGAATTTTGGTTGTAGATTCTTGCTATTCTACACATTGAATATTTTTTGCCACTCCCATCTGGCCTGCATAGTTTCTGTTGAGAAATCTGCTGACAATCGTATGGGTGCTCCTTTATAGGTAACTAACTGTTTTTCTCTTGTTGCTTTTAATATTCTCTCTTTGTCTTTTGCTCTTGGCATTTTAATTATGATGTGCCTTGGTGTGGTCCTCTTTGGATTTCTATAGTTTGGGGTTCTGTGCACTTCTTGGACTTTTAAGTCAATTTCTTTCACCATGTGGGGGAAGTTTTCGGTCACTATTTCTTCAAATAGGTTTTCATTATCTTGCTCCCTCTTTTTTTCTGGCACCCCTATAATTCAGATATTGGTATTCTTGAGGTTGTCCCAGAGGCTCCTTAGGCTATCTTCAATTTTTTTTATTCTTTTTGCTTCTTGTTTTTCCAGCTGAGTGGATTTTGCTTCTTTGTATTTCAAATCTTTGACATGATTCTTGCGGTCTTCTAGACTGCTTTTAGGTCTTTGTATAATACTTTTTATTTCAGTCAGTGTATGCTTAATTTCTAATTGGTCCTTTTTCATATCCTCGAGGATCTCATTCATATCCTCAAGGGTCTCGTTCATATCCTCGAAGGTCTCATTAAGTTCATCGGCCTTTTCTAGGAGCCTCTTGAAAAACCTTATAACTGTGGTTTTGAACTCTATGTCCAGTCATTTTTTCCCTCCATTTCTTTCACATGCAATTTCTTTCCATGTCTCTGCATTTTGGTTTCTTCCCTGCGTTGGTCAATTAGCTTTGTTTGGTAGATGTCTTCTAAGGGACAGTGGCTAAGCCTCCCCAGTTACCTGGGGTAGATACTCTTGGTGCAGCCCTTTATGGGTTGCACAGTCTTGTTGAAGTTAAGCCTAGATTATTGTTGTTAGCACTAGGAGGGTTTGACCTCCAGGCCAATTGGCTGTGAGGATCAGCTGTGCTCATGTTGGATGGGCAGAGTCTCCATGCTGAGCAGGCAGCCTTGATTTCCAATAAGCTCCGCCCTATTTGTCACCTGGGTCTCTGTGCCTGGTGGTATGGGATTCAGGTACCTCTGAGAGAAAGCTGCCACCAAGCTCTACTCACTGCCGTACAATTCAGCCTCTCCCCAAATGAGTCTGCACACCCAAAGTCTCACCCAGGGTTGTAAAACAATGCAATCTGGTGATTTCCCTGCTTTCTTTTTTTTCTCCCGAATGAGAGAGCAAGTCATGAGTCCTCTCTGCATGCTTGCACGCTTTTGCAGTTCCCAAGTTTACATGCCCTCTCCACAAGCTCGCAGACCTCTGCAGCATCTAAGTTTCAGCATGCTTCCTCCAGTTTCACCCTGTATGAGTGTGGGTTCCCCAGACCTCTCCCAGAACTGGGGAATCAGTGCAGTGGAATGCCTTTGTCTCCCTCCCCATTCAAGAAAACCAGCTGGTTATTCAGTAGCCTGCCCTATCTGCTCACGCACACGGCTCCAAACCTCTGACTCCATGCATATCCTCAACTCTGCCCTCCACTGCTCCTCTGAGTCACAGTGTCCTATCTTTACTTTTATTTGTGGAATTTCCACTCAGCCAGCTTTCTGGGGATTCTGGATGATGTTCGTTCTATCATTAAGTTATAGTTTTGAAATTGTTGTGTGGGGCAGCAAGATAGGTGTTTACCTATGCTGCTACCTTGGTTCCTCCCCCGCCATTTTCTTTTAAAATATACAATTTCTCCTTCTTTCAACCTTCCCTATTTCCCTGCTTTATTTTAATCTTTTTCCATAGCACTTATTTTTCTGTATATACTATGCATATAAACCTACAATAAATATCCATAGTACATATGCATAAATATGAGGGTATATTTTAAAATTTATGTTTGTTTATTGACAGTCTCTTTCTATTCAAATGTAGGGTCTGTAAAGGCAAGAATTTTTAAAATATTTTGATCGGTGTCATATTCTAGTGCCTAGAATAGAATCTGGGAAATAGTAAACAGTCAATAAATATGTATTGAATAAATAAATAATTAAAACAAGTAGAAAATGCATCATAAGCTTTACAAAGATCCTACATGGACTTGGGAAAATTAGTTGTAATTTTGCTTCATTTCAGGGGAGAATTCTGGAGTAAATAATATACAGAGATTAGAATACCACCATGCAATACAGAATGATCTTCAATGATTTTTAACATAAATTCCACAGTTTTCTAGGATGCAATTTAGAGATCATTAGTTACAATTTTTTTCAACATCTGAAAATATTATAGGAGTGAGTAAAGATTTTTCATAGAGTAGGCAGAAAAATCAAAGTTAAGTTAATTTGAGAGAGTTGGATTCAGGACGGTATAATTTTAAGCACCTAAAAGTTTGAATGTACTTAAATGCTGTTATGTGTTTCTGCTTGTAAGAATTTGGTACCTCTCAGAAGTTATCATTGATCCATGCCAGTGTTTTCAAACTGCTCCCTAGCACACAAAACGCTCACCCTCAGCCTGAAAAAACTGGAGCAGGTAAGGGGACAAATGGCTATGAGCATCAACCTAGATGCTTCTACCAGGGCAGCCACTGTCACCTGTTTTACAAGATTGCTTCTGTGTAACAGCCTTTATAAATTTAAAAACTCACACTCAAAAAAATGTGTAAAAATTGATTAATATTTTTAGTTTAAGAAACAATTATAAATTTAGTGGGAAAATAGAGTATTTCAAAATTGTTTTGGTTTTTTACTCCCACTCTGAAACCAAAAATAGCTATAAAATTTCCAAAAAAACAGCTTATTTCAAGTCATTTTTTCCAAAAGAATGCTTTCACTGCCATTGAGGAATAATTTGTATTTTCACACAAAGGTTATGAATAATAACTTAATTCATAGTAATAATTTATTTTAGCCATAAGACTAAAGAAGCTCAAAGAACCAAGATGGCAGCATGGGTAAAACACGTACCTTGCCATCATACTCAGCAATTTTAATACTACAACTTAACGAAAGAACAAACACCTTCCAGAATCACCAGAAAGCTGGCCGAGTGAAAATTCCACAAATAAAAGTGAAAATAAGACACTGTGACTCAGAGGAGCGGCGGCGCACAGTGTTGAAAGATACACGCGGACAGAGGTTTGGAGCACGCGCCAGCAGAGAGGGCATGCGGCTGAAAACCGGCCAGTTTTCTCGAACGGGGAGACAAAGACATCCCACTGGACTGATTCTCCAGCTCTGGGTGAAGTCCAGGGAACCCACTATCATACGGGGTGAAAACTGGACAGTGGGAGGGCATGCCGAAGCTCGGGAGCTGCCGGGGTCTCCCGGCTTGTGGAGAAGGCAGCTTGCGAGAACAGCTCAGCTGTGTGACCGCATAGAGAGCGCTCTGCGGCTTGTCTCTCATTCGGGAAACCATCAGTCTGCTTTGTTTTACGACCCTGGGTGAGACATTGGGCTTGCGGACTCATTTGGGGAGAGTCTGAATTCCCCGGCAGCCAGTGGAGCTCGGCAGTGGCTCTCTCTCAGAGGTGCTGGCGGCCATTGCCCCAGGCGCAGGGTCCCTGGGGCAGCATAGGGCAGAGCTAACACTGTCTTCTTGGCCCAGAGACTCCGCCCATCCAACCTGAGCACAGCTGAGCTTCACAGACAATTGGCCTGGAGGTCAACCCCTCCAAGTGCAAACAACGATTAACCTGAGCTTAACTTCAGCAAGACTGTGCAACCCATATCCACCTCAGATAACTGGAGAGGCTGAGCCACTGTCCCTAGTAGGAAGTCTACCACACAAAGCTAATTGACCAACTCAGGGAAGCAGCCATGATGCAGAGACATGGAAAGAAATCAGATGTGAAAGAAATGGAGGAAAAAAAAATGACTGGACATGGAATTCAAAACCAAGGTTATAGGGTTTTTCAAGAGGCTCCAACAAAAGGTCGAGGCCTATAAGGAAATAAGCAAGACTGCAAAGGAAATGAATGAGTCCTACAAGGAAATGAATGAGACCCTCAAGGATATGAACGAGACCTGCAAGGAAATTATCAAGACCAACGTGGAAATGAATGAGTCCTACAAGGAAATGAAGGAGACCCTCAAGGATTTAAAGGAGACTCTCAAGGATATGAAAAAGGACCAACCAGAAATTAAGCATACACTGACTGAAATAAAAAATATTATACAAAGACCTAAAAGTGCTCTGGAGCACCCCAAGAACCAAGTTAAAGATGTGAAATACAAAGAGGTAAAATCCACTCAGCTGAAAAAGCAAGAATCCAAAAGAATCCAAAAAATTGAAGATAGTGTAAGGGGCCTCTGGGACAACCTCAAGCATACCAACATCCGAATTATAGGGGAGCCAGAAAAAGAGAGAGAGCAAGACAATGAAAACCTATTTGAAGAAATAGTGACCAAAAACTTCCCACACCTGGTGAAAGAAATTGACTTAGGAGTCCAAGAAGCGCACCGAACCCCAATATATAGGAACCCTAAGAGGACCACACCAAGACACATCATAATTAAAATGCCAAGAGCAAAAGACAAAGAGAGAATATTAAAATCAGCAAGAGAAAAACAGATGGTTACCTATAAGGGAGCACCCATACGATTGTCAGCGGAATTCTCAACAGAAATGATGCAGGCCAGACGGGAGTGGCAAGAAATATTCAAAGTGATGAACAGCAAGAATCTACAACCAAGATTACTCTATCCAGCAAAGCTATCATGCAGAATTGAAGGTCAGATGAAGTGAGTTCATCCCCACCAAACCAATATTATATGAAATGGTGAAAGATATTCTTTAAGAAGAGGAAGAAGAAAAAGATAGAGGTGTAGATTACGAACTGCAAATACACATCTATCAACAAATGAATCTAAAAATCAAGTGAATTAATAAGCTGATGAACAGGATAAACTGGTGAATGTAACAGAATCACGGACATAGAGAGGGAATGGACTGACAACTCTTAGGGAGAAAGGGGGTGTGGGAAGTGCAGCAAGAGACTGGACAAAAATCATGCAACTATGGGAGAGGACAGTGGAGGGGGGTGAGGGCAGAGGGTGGGATGGGTACCAGGTGGAGGGGAACTATAGGGTGAAAAAAAAAGGGAACAATGTAATTAATAAACTGAACAATATAGATAAAAAAAGACGAAAGAAGCTCAAATAAAACATAATCATGACACATACATACAATGCACATGTAACTCATATGACTGGTTTTGTTTTTTTCTACAAATTCTAGCATCATTATGAAGGCTGCATCATTATGAACTTGTAATTGATAGTTAATATAAAAGCATCAATTGATAATAATGAGCTCCTCGATCAATTTTTTCTCATTACAAAAAAAAACACTGAAATCTAAATTAGATTTTTAAATGTGTCTAGAAGTAAATTTTTAAGAACTTAAAAACACATAAGTTGATGCATTTGTTCATGTAAATTTCATTTTTTAAGACAAGTCAACAAAAAAAATATTCAATTCAAATTAGGAGACAGAAACTTTTCCTCTGGCCAACGTAAAGCAGTGATTTTCCAATAGGACACTATTATGTGGCTCAGTGTAGTCACAAGAGAAAAAAATGAGCCTGGCCATCATTGATCAGTGGTTGAGTATTGACCTATGAACCAGGAGGTGATGGTTCAAATCCCAGTTAGGGTGCATGCTCAGGTTATAGACTTGAACCCATGTGGAGCATGCAGGAGGCAACTTATCAATGAATCTCTCTCATCATTGATGTTTCTATCTCTCCTTTTCCCTTCCTCTCTGAAATCAATAAAAACATTTTTTAAGAAAAGAAAACTACTTTTTATTTTTATTTTTAATCTTTATTGTTGAGTTTATTATAGATGTCCCCTTTTTCCCCCTATTGCCCCCCTCCACCCAGTTCCCATCCCACCCCAGGCCTTTGACATCATATTGTCTGTGTTCATAGGCAATGCATATACGCATATAAGATCTTTGTTTAATGTCTTCCTACACCCACACCCCACTTCCCTCTGAGAATTGTCAGTTTGTTTTATTTTCATGCCTCTGATTCTATTTTATTTACCAGTTTATTTTATTCCTTAGATCTATTCATTTATTTTGATTTTTGGATGCAAATGTTGATAGGTATGTATTTCTTGTCATTTTGTTGTTCATATTTTAAATCTTTTTCTTCTTCTTCCTCTTCTTAAAGAATACCCTTCAATACTTCATATAATACTGGTTTGGTGGTGGTGAAGACCTTTAGCTTTTTCTTGTCTGTGAAGCTCTTTATTGAACCTTCAATTCTAAATGATAGCATTGCTGGGTAGATTAATCTTGGTGTGGGTTCTTGTGAATTATCACTTTGAATATTTCTTGCCACTCCCTTCTGGCCTGCATAGTTTCTATTGAGAAACTAGAGGCCCAGTGCATGAAATTCACACACTCTGGTTAGGGGGGGTCTCTCAGTCCAGCATGTGCCCTCTCGCAGTCCAGGAGCTCTGCGATTGATCACCCTACAGGGGGAGGCCCTGCCTACACACTGCAGCCCACCAACCAGTGGCCTGGGCCTTCCTCCGTGGGGCAATCGTGGGGCAATGGCAGGGCCCCCCAACTAATTGCATCACACCCACCTTGGCTTGCCTGGCACCAGTGCGTGCCATAGCATGGTCATCCAGACAGTCATTACGCTATTCGACCATTTGGTCAATTTGCATATTACCCTTTTATTAATATAGATAAGATGATAGTCGTATGGGCATTTCCTTGTAGGCAGCTAACTGCTGTTCTCTTGCTGTTTTTAAGATTTACTCTTTGTCTTTATCCCTTGGCACTTTAATTATGATGTTGTTTTGGTGTTGTCCTCTTTGAGTTCCTCTTGTTTGAGACTCTCTGTGCTTCCTGGACTTGTAAGTCTATTTCTTTCACCAGATAGAGGAAGTTTTCTGTCATGATTTCTTCAAATAGATTTTAAATATCTTGCTCGCTCTTCTTCTGGTACCCCCATAATGTGAATATTGGTATGCTTGAAGTTGTCCCAGAGGTTCCTTATGCTATCTTCATATTTTTGGATTCTTTTTTCTTTTTGTTCTTCTGGTTGGGTGTTTTTTGCTGCCTCATGTTTCAAATCATTGATTTGATTCTCAGAATACTCCACTCTACTGTTGAATTTCTGTATATTATTCTTTTTTATTATTATTCTTTATGGATTAAAGAGTTACATATGTCTCCTCCCCCCCTCCATTGACCTCTCTCCAGACACTCATACCCCGGGCACATGCCCTCACCCCACTAGTGTCTGTGTCCATTGGTTATGCTTATATGCATGCATACAAGTCCTTTGGTTGATATCTTACCCCCCTCTCATCCTCTCTTGTATTCCCTCTGAGGTTTGTCTGTTAAATGCAGGTCTGTCTCTGGATCTATTTTTGTTCATTAATTTATGTTGTTCATTATATTCCTGTATATTACACTTTATTTCAGTCAGTGTATACTTAATCTCCAACTAGTCCTTCTCCATTTTTGGAGGTTTTAGTAGGTTCTTGAGTAACCTTATAATAGTGGTTTTGAACTCTATATCCAATATTTTGCTTTCTTCCATTTCTTCCATTTGTGACATGTTTCTTTGTCTCCATATTTTGGCTGCTTCACTGTGTTTGTGTCTTTGTATTTGGTAGAGCTGCTATGTCTCCTTGAGTTGGTACCGTGGCCTTATATAGTAGGTATTCTGTAAGGCCCAGTGGCTCAGTCTCCTCAGTCACCTGAGCTTGGAACTCTGTGTGCACCCCTTTGTAGCCTGTGAGAACAGTCTTGTTGTAGTTGAGATTTGATTGCTGTTGGTGTCCCTGAGAAGAATTGACCTCCAGGCCAATTGTCTGTGAGGACCAGCTGTGACTACAGTGGGAGAGCTGATGTGTAGGAGACACCCCTGTGGAACAGGACTTGTTTCACTGGGGCTTTAGTGCTCACTGAGTCTATACCTTCAGTGTGTCACTTATGGATGTAAAAAGTTGTAATCTGATATGGTCTTATACTGACCACTGGGTACACTGGCTCTTGGGTCTCCAGGGAAGTGAAAAGTCAGCTACTGCCTTGGGCCACCACCAGCAGGAGCTACAGAGCGGTCTGCAGACTCCCCCTCTTTGTATTGGTTTTAGAAGTGCCCAGTTGAGGCCCAGCCATGAAGCAAGGCAGGCTGGTGTTTGTGCCAGGTCTTGGGCCCTATTGACAGGTTTGTAGCTTCCTGTTGCAGCTGCAGCTTACTTAAGAGATTTTAGCCTGAGAAAGCATAGGCCATTCATATGCAAAAGCAACTGCACACAGCGTGGGTGGGGTTGTAAATTGGATGAGGCGAGGCCTTAGGGAATCACCAGGGCAGAACAAATAGAAGTGGCTGCCAGTCATCCCTGTGACCAGGGAGATCCCAGCATATGAATGATGATCCGTGCGGGCACCTCCATCTGGGAGAAAGCTGTTCCCTGAGTTCCTGCCCTGCAGCCAGATAATTCAGCTCTTCCTCATATGTGTCTGTGTCACTCAAAGCTTCACCCTGGTGCTGGAGCTCAGAGGAAGCAGGACCTTTAAAGTTCAGTTTGTGGTGCTGGCCTTTTAAGAGGAACAGCTGGGTCTCCAGCAGCCTCTGTGTCACTGCGCCCCAATCTGCACTGGTTTTTACAGACCATCGTTCTTACTGCCTATAGAAACTTCTTTCCCTAGCTCTGGGACCCTGGCTGGGGGGTCTGGTATGGGGCTGGGACCCCTTGCTCCCTCTGGTAGCTTCTGCAGAGATGATCTCCCTCTTAATTAAAAAAGCAGCACACGTGGGTGCCAAACCAGACAGTTCTGTGCCTCCACGCCTCCTATCAGTCTCAGAGTGCTTTCTTCTTTACTTCTATAGTTGTAGTACTTCCATTCACCCAGCTTTCCAGCAGTTCTGAACGATGGTTGTTCTGAATTTTAGTTGTAAATTTTATGTGACTGTGAGAGGCAGTGAATACAGGTGTTTACCTATGTCACCATCATCTATTCTCGAAATCCACTTTCTTAAATGCTAACAGTCAATTAGACAATATTCATTGAATTCTCTGAAATGTCTGAAGGCAAGCAGGAAATTATAGATACAAAGTTAGAAGCTTTTAAGCAAACTGACCAAGACTAATTGTAACTACTCAGATTCTTATGTTGAAGTTTCTCAGTTTATTTTTCTGCTCACATCTCTCTGTAGCATAGTCTGATTATATTAATCTTCAAAGGCTCAAAAAGAGTAGAATCTTAGCATTGCTTCTGCTGCTGCTTCTCAGGCAAGAAAAAGATTCAATAGAACAGTGGAGAGCCAGGAATGGCTGAGATCCACAGTAGCCAACCTTTTGGACCTCACGGACCACCAGTGGTCTGTGGGCCACCAGTTGGCAACCACTAGCTTAGATGGCTTCTTGACTATTGATAGGCATGGTCTGGCTGGGGGAAAATTTGAATGTTGTATTTTTTTAAACTGGTCTCATGAACTTAAAGTTAACCACTATCAGAACTGAATGCAATCTTTGTATAGTGGGTGTGTTTGGAATCCTGATGAAACAATGGGTATTTTCCTGAGGATGTAAGTATTCATGCATATGCATTAAGGAAAATTTAGGTTGCTTAAGAACTTTAGGACACAAAACCATGGACTACATACAGATCATGTCCCCATAATACCCTGGAAGGGTTTCAAAATAAGCTTCCCCAAAATCTGCTACTTTGGCATGTGGACAATTTTTAACTAAAGGTAATCAAGACCTACCAGATTCAAGAAAAAACTTTATCTCTGTCTTAAGGACCTAAAAGAATTTTGATAGAGGGCCTAGTCCAGAAAGAGAATTATTAACTGTCTGAAATGAATTTTATCTGAATGACCTATGTGTACGGTAAGACACACATTTGCTCATCTTATTGGCCTGTGAATATCATCCTTCCTCTTAAGGCCAAGGCCTTTGTCCCATTTTTTAGCTTGTGATTGTATTGGATCTCATATTCTTATAGGGCCCTCCTTATGCACGTAATTAAATTAGTTTATCTCCTGTTAATCTATCTTATGTTAATTTGAGTATTACACCAGCCAAAGAACCTAGAAGGAAATTTTTTCCCTCCCAACACCCCCATGTTACCAAAATGTAAAACAGATTCTATTCATTCATTATAGTAACACATATTATGCCTACATTGAGCCACATTCTGTATTATTTCAAGAGGATGAGAATAGAGAGGGATGGGGAACAGACAAATATCTTACATTAAAAAAATATATAGTCTATTAAGGAAGACATGAGACTAAACTATCATTGTTATAACAAAAAATAATAATAAAATGACCATCTGCAGGAACATTTTGTACAGAAAACTATGGGAAAGGAGATCTAAGATCAGCTTCAGGCTACCTGTAATGTGACTTTCCTGAAAAGGTCAGGGGCGAATTCAGAGAAAACCTGACGTTTAGATTGAATCTTGAGGGATAGAAAACAATTTAGCCAGGCAAAGAATAGAGGAGTATTATAAGGAAGAGAAACCACAAGTCACAAGGAATATAAAAGGAAAAACAAATATTTCCAGGGATTCCTCAGAAGCTCATAACTTGCTGCATATGGTAAATTACATAGTGGAACCTTAAGGGGTGGGCAGCGACCATTAAGGTGGAAAGGTTGCCATGTACCTCTTAGCTAATGGCATGCCTTTAAAGGATTTAAATTGCTGAGTGAGACTTTCTTTATAGAAAAAGCATCCTGGCAGAGGTATGTAAAATAGCACTGGGATAAGGGGCAGAGTTTATAAGGAGAGTGGATGAACACCGGTGAATGCAGTCATTAATCAGTAATGATCTGTACAGGCCTGGGAGATGCATAGGTACCATAGAAGAATGAGCAGGACCTGGTGAGGATCAACAAAATTAAGTAACTTGCTCAAAGCCATATACTCAGTTAGTAGCAGAGATATATCTAGAATTAAGTTTTTTGACTCCTCGCCCATTCCTTTTTATATACCCTATATCATTTCTTATTGTTTGATTCAAATAGAGATTTAAAATTAGGAATTTAAAACTGCCTATTACTATTGATCACTTCCCCTCAAAACCTTCCATTTTTGCTTTTGAACAAACACATTTGAGCTAAACACATCGTTGTGGGTTTCCTTTTGACAAAAGTTTCATTGTAATTAAACTCAGTGATTATTTTTCTCTATACACATAAATGCAGTTTGCTAATATCAATATTAAATTTTGCCTCCAGTTACCAGCTGAGCTAATGATTTGCTGCATGGCAGAAATACAAGAAAGAGAGAGAGAGTTTGTGTGTGTGTGTGTGTGTGTGTGTGTGTGTGTGTGTGTGTGTGTCTGTGTGTGTTATAATTTTGCCAATTAAATTATATTAAGAAATAAATTTCCCTGTAAATATAAACTTCAGTCTATTTTTTTGTTTGTTTAATCCTCATCCTAAGATATTTTTCCATTGATATTTAGAGAGTGGAAAGGAGGAAGGGGGAAAGAGAGAGAGAGAAAGAGAGAGAGAGAAACATCCATACGAGAGAGAAACATCTATAGATTGGTTGCCCCCGACACTTACCCTAACCAGGGCCAGACATCAGCCTGCAACTGAGGTACCTACATGCCCTTGACCAGAAACAAACCTGGGATCCTTCAGTCCATGAGCCAAAGCTCTCTCCACTGAACCAAATCGGCTAGGGCTCAATCTATTTTTTTTAAAGACAGGTTATTGTCCTATATTTCATCATAGGCCAACCAAACTGCTATTGTGTAACTATAGATATCTAGATACATCATTGAGTGCTATTTGCCTGTGACATGTCTTCTTTGCTCTGATACCAAAATAACTTTTGATGTGAAAAGAGAATTTTATTGCTGTAATGTAGAAGCTCAAAAAATTGCAAGAATCTAAAGCCTACTGTTTATTGATTTTTCTGTCTTTCCCTTTGAACAAAACAAATTATATTCTGTTCTATTGACTAAGTCAGAATAATTATTTTCACTTTACATGATAAATTGGCATGTCTATGTTTGATAAGTGAAAACAAGTGAATAACTCAATGAATTTATTCTATTGAATGAGAGACGGGCATATTTTTCAGTTTAAGTAGAAACACTATTGGTTTCTAGAAGAAACCAATCTAAAACTAGAATACTAAAAAGGAAAGAAAGCTGTATTCTTAAGATAAGTTATGATTTATTTTTTCTTATTTATGATGTATTTTTTTCTTATTTACCAAAATATTTATTATATATTACTTCATTAAATAAAACTTTTCAGCACCTTCTACTTTGTGCAGAGATCTGTGCCATACACTGTAAATAAATAACCCACCCACAGCCAATCTTCACAGAGCTCATAGAGCTCATAGTTGGGAAAATATAGACAAGAAAACAGACAGTTGCAGTACAATTTGATAAGTGATGTGACAGGAGTATTGTGCAAATATCCCTTTACAAAGATTCCAATGATGGTACATAAATAAAATTGAAACAGATAAGAATCTAGGCAACAATGGGCAATGATTTCTATTCTTTGTTAAAGCCATGAGTAAGATTTAATTTTCCTGCCATGTTTTTTGTTTGTTCCTAAACTCGGGTCTCTTAAAATTCAGTATTTGACTCTTAGAGATCCCCTCATTCTGTGTAAAGAGAGTAAATCAGTCCACCAAATAATAAAGGGCCCAGTGATTAAAGCTGTTGAACTGTACAGTTTCAACTGTACTGTGTGAATAATTGTTCCTTGTTGTGATTGCAATGCAGCACTAACCCTTGCTTGTGAAGCTGGTTAAATGCACAGTCTCATTAGTTACCTCAGTAGCCTCAGTTATCTTTATGGTAGTTATAAATTGAGAGTAAGTGAATAGGTAGCCTTCTCAAAATTACATTTTGTAGAATCATCAAATCACCTAAAATGACAAGGAGATACATTCTTTTTTTCATTCAATATCTGTATCTCCAGAAGGCCTTATTAAAATATAAGTATAGACCCTGTGAGCGATAACTTGTTGCCCATTCTACGCTATTAGCTATTCATCACATTGAGGAAAAAGGGCAGGTGGGGAAAGCCAAGCTCAAAGGAATAGGTATTAGATATTACATCTGAGAACACTTGATCTGGGTACCAAAGTAAGAACTCTGCAAGGAGTCTCTAGAGAAAAAAGGTATTTGATACTCTTCTGTGTTAGATGAAGCAATGATTATTTTAAAGGAACCAGATTAAGATTTAGAACCCTAATTTTAATCTTGTGCTCTGCCACCATCTAGCCAACTAGTCTAGGTTATGTGTGTCATTTGCTTGATTGGGCCTCATTTTCTTAATCAGAAAATGAAGAAATATCACCAATGAACTTTCAAGACCCTTCCAACTCTGAGTTTTGAATATCATGAACATTATCATTAAGAAACAGGAGAGTAATGAGCTGTTGAAAATGGAGAAGTGATCATAAGAATCGCGGCAAAGATAAGCTTGGATAATTCAAATTAGGCCTAGGACCAGCCTCTCATTTGAGGTGATTACTTCATTATTTTTAACAATTATACCAAATTGTGTTGTTGTTGTTTTTTGTCTTTATTGTATTTTACAGTGATCCTTTAAAAACAGTAGGTTAAAATAAATATTTAAGTAAAATCAGTGTGGCCAACTTATGTTTTTATTTAATAACAAATTTCTGCTCTTCTGTTTACATTCAATTGGATTTTAGACTCAACAGTAACTACAGAGTTGTTGTTTAATCTTAAATGTTTCTTAAAGCTAATGCTGTTATGTCACTTAAAGCTCAGACCATAGAAGAAAAACTGAATAATGCCTATTTAAAAGAAAAAAAGGCAAAGCGGAAGAACATTATGGAAGTTTTAAGATTATTATCAACTCCCAGAACTGGTTTGTCTTCATTTTGTAAATCTTCTTTTTACATTCAATTTAATGCATTTAGGAGTAAATTATTCAGGAAGTCGATAAAGATTCATTGCTTAACTACAGGAAAGTCTAAAAGAGCAGTGAGCAGCAGCTGTGTAGATTTGCTGCTCATTTACTGCACATATAGGGCATAATAGATTTCCAGCAATTTGGACAATGCAACATTATCTGTGTTGATTGTAGATATTACAGAAGATATATGCTTTTAAAGCGTGCTTTAAAATGGAACAACTACATGATGGGTAAGGAGACAATCTCAATTTAGTAGCAAAGTTTTCTTTAGACCTCAAAATTCAAGTGGGAAACAGAGAAGTTGGAAACATCTTTGTCAAGAAAGAGGACTGTGATCAGAATTGGCAGGATCTAATGGCACATTTTTCAAATGAAATATATACCACCTTCACTTCCACAGATAGTAACTATGGAAGCAACCAGATGTTGTGCATACCAAATTGACAGCCTGTGTTGATTTGGACTCAGAATTAGCTATGCTGTCTGGCAAAGGGGTGAATGTGGGGGAAATGTTTAGATAAAGAAGTGGAAAGATTTTCATGTTGCCAGAGAAAGGGTAATAATTATAAGCGATGAAAATCTAGCTTAATATTTAAATTTCATCACCCTACATGCATTCACATTTAAAATAGTTAAATGTAAGATGACTTTTACATTCTAGGGCCAAATACGGTTACTAAAATGTACAATGAAATTTGAACCAAACTATAAACAATTTACAACTAAATCAGCAAGGATAGTGTTTTCTTAACTATTTTACAAATGGACTTCTATGTGGTTCCGATACTTTCATGCAGATAATAACTGATGGACAGCTACCAAGCATTTACTGAGTGTTGAGTTTCACAACTCTGTGAGGCAGGTACTACTATTATTTCACTTTACAGACAAAAACACTGAGGCAGAGATTAAAGACAATGACCAAGTGTACAGCTAAGAAGTGACAGAGTTGAGATTGAACCCTAGTAGATTTGCTTCAGACAATAACATACAGCCTCTCCCAGTAAGGCCTTTGATTTTATTTACTTGACAAGCCTTCAACAAACACCTTTAAATTACAGATATTACAACTGGTGTCACAGAGGAACACAGATAAGCATCACCTGGCACTTGCTCTCCGGTTTCTCCCATCAATGACAACAACGGAAGAGCTATACCTTACAATTATGTCTTCCTGTAGCAAATGCTGCTGCTCCACCCAACTCTGAGTTCATCTTTAGCTTCTATGGACAGTAGTATACATTTGCATTTAGGACAGCTGCTAAGACACAGAAACCCTGATATGACTGCCACAGTAATAAATAATTCAAGTGAGAATGTAATGAGAGGAAGGAAATATGTCTTCCTGGTTCCTAAGCCAAGTCTCTTTCATTTCTGACACATTCATTTTATGTTGATTTGCTCTTTCTAGAGCCTTATGTAATGCATTGAAAAACCACAATTTGACTGACATAAAGATTTCTCCAAGAAATAACCTAAAGTTTAGGAATACACTACTGAGGGAAAAATAATGGTGATTTTGCTCTACTTAAATATGTTTTACAGGGTGGAGGTGAACAAGAAGTACTAGAAATCCTGCTGGGATACATACACAGCTCATAGGTTAGCCCTGTGCTTGCTTACAGAAGCCACGAGACTCCTGGATCAAAGGAATTGGTTAATCATGACAAAAACTGCAGCAAGCATATCAGCAGTTTTAGTGGTTCCCCTGGCTCTGAATTCCATGGAGCAATATGATAGGCTCAGATGGATGGCCCTAGAGCTGAGAAACTCTGAGCTTTAAAAATACCTGCCGTTCTTTTAGCAAGCAGCAAGCATGCCTGTTCTTTGTCCAGAGAGAACGCACTATGCAGGGCCACATGATGCATCTTTGTGAGGCATTATCTCACTTTTGAGAATTGCTAGCCCCAGAAACCATCCAGATCTGTGGCCAGGGTGGAAGAATGGGCAGGAGCTGATGGCTTTGGCAAACTTAACAAGGCATAAGAAGCCCATAGCAGACTGCCTCCAAATATTTCAGGGCACATTATATCAGAAATGGAATTTTATGTGTAAGGTACATGCAAAATTTTAAACAAAAATCTTAGAAAAATTTAAGCAACTTCATTGTGTTTTGGTAATTGCCAGAATATACCTAATATAACTACCTCTCCTCTCCTCTCTCTCCCTCCCTCCCTCCCTCCCTCTCTCTTCTTTCCCTCCCTCTCTCCATCCCTCCCCCCCCCCCCCCGCCTAAAAAAAAGGGGGTGTGTGTTTAGAAGTTTTATGAAATCACAAATGGAGAGGGTAGGGAGAGAGATGCTTTTAGTTGATCCTGAATTGGATCTACTATAATCCATGCAGACATCTTTCAAGAAGCCTCATTTCCTGAAAATAATTCTTGTGGAGAGGGGATATTCTGTGTTGGGTGGAAGAAGGATAGAGTTAGGAATTCTGTGGTGGCTGCTGTGCTCATATTCTGAAAAAGCAGGCTCATGTTTCTTTTATTGCTGGCTCCTTCCTTCTCCGTGACAAGAAGAAAGTCAATTAACTTTCCTGGGCCTGTACAAAGAGGATAACACTACTTGGTCACACGCTTCTGAATAGTGTTGTAAGAAAAAAACAAGATAATGCTTCTAATACATTTGCAGAAAGTTCAAAAGAAATGTAGCACAATGCATTCTTAAAGGTGAAAAATGGTCTAATTCAAATCCTTTGACAGGGCTAGGCTAAGAGAGAAAGGGATTTTTAACACTTTGTTAAACATAATCTGCTCCTGAGCAAATGTCGTAAATATACTCCAGACCAGATGTAGCTCCTCAAATCATATTCAGCTTCACCAAATCCATAATATAGTCCCACTTAACCAAGCGAGAGCACGACATTTCTATTAATAGATGAGAAAAAGCTTTCTTATGTAGCTCATCAGTAAAAGAGAGAAGTAAAAACAAAGCAGTTTAATCAGTATGCTTAAAACTGTTCAGTCATTCTACCTCTCATTTGACGATAATAGTTCTTAATCACCTACTGTGTACCAGGGATAAGGCCAGGTGCTGAGCTCACATATCAGACAAGAAATGAATGCTTCTTAGCACAAAACCCCTGAATTTCTTAATGCAAGTAAATATTAGCAGCCTGCATTTTAGTATTTATTCTGTGGTACTCTGTGTACTTGTGAGGAGCCAAATCCTCTATGTGATAATCCAGAGTCTATTTGAGAGCTGATTAAGGATATGCAAAAATGAAATCTCAGAAAAACTCCTGTCCAAGGAAGAATACTAAACAGCATAGAGAACAGATATCTGGAAAAAAACAAATGCCCAGGACATAACACATAGACTATATGAGGGATATGTTTTCTCAAATTCCCTCAACAGACACTGCCATCATCATAGCAATTTTTGGAATTTATATAGATGCGTGATACTCAAAAATGGCACATAGATAGGCAACATCAGCATCACCTGAGATCTTGTTTGCAGTGCAAATTGGACTGCCCAAATCTGGTGCTCTCAAATTTGTTAAATTTTGATCAAAATCATCCTCCTCAATTCTAATAAAATGGTAATTAGACTGTTGATCTGCCTTTAGTGTAAATCCACATCAATGAAATGTGTCATATAAGACAAACACAAATATAAAATGGCTAATGTACTGGGTTTAGTGATTTATAAGCAGCATGCTCCAATGCTGCTTCGCACATGGTCCATCTCAAGTTAGTACTTAATCCTGGCAGCCATAGTGAGTGGCTCAGAGCATGGAGCTGGAGCTCAGCACTTTGGCAGACTACAGCATTAACTTGCAGTAAAATTCTTCATATGCATGCAGCCACCTGTTTCAGCTTTCTTATTTAAATCCCCAAGTTAAGATAATTTTTAAGAGAATTTTTAAACCTGCCAGACAATAAAATATTTTAATGTTTATTTATGTCTGTAATTCATGCCCCTGCCTTGAAATCATAAACATGACTCTAATTCGAAGTTGAAGATGATACCTTTGCAACAAGATGTTACATTTATCCCTTTGTCTGATAACTGGTGTTAATTATTTAATCAAGCAAAATTCTAAGAAGGGTAAAATGAAAGTACAGGAGGCAAGCTGGACTAGTGAGGAACTGGGAATGCCCAGGCATCTATTACTTCATCAATTAACAATCACAAGGAAGCCTGTGGGTCTGATTTGCAGGATTCTCTTCTCATTGCTGCCCACCTGAACCTCTGGGTTGGCACAAGAGCTGAAGACCTCATTGGAGAATGTCTCCCTGGGGGTTGCACCTGGTTTCTTGAATGCAGACATTTGGTTAAAAGAGGCTGAGGATGCTTAGCAAGTGCCCCTTAGCAATATTCTTCACAAAACGGTGTGACAATTCCTAAAAAAAAAAGGACCCATTTTGATATGGAAAAATACACATAAATGCATTTTACTTTATAGACTGGCAGTCAGTCAGTGTAAGTCATGTAAATCTACTTTTGTGAATGAAATCATGCCCCGTGACTTCACTGTGAGAACAGAAATGGCATCCCACAGAAGAAAAAGGCTTTATAACATTGCAGAAGCACACAAAAGTACATTAGTCACAGGATGTGGAATTAACAGGACAGATATGGAGTCAAGGGGCCACGGCTTGGTGATAACACATTGCGGACCAGTGGTTTTATTGCTAGCTTTACCCAGCGGCCAGATAAGTTTCTACTGAATGAGTACAAAAAATGTTTTACATAAATGCTAAAGGCACACCTTAAAATTAAATACCCATTGCATTTTGAAATTATTTATTACATGTTCTTACAAGCTAATATCTTTTTAAAGTATGAGACTTTGTAAAACACTGTGTAATATGAAAACAGGAGACTTCTCATGATCTGTCTGCAATGTGATAAGCTATGTGACTCGGTAAGCCTCAAATTACCTGAGCTTATATTTTCAATATGGTAAGTAAAAAGTGAGTGATTCTGGATTTTTTTTCTCCATCTCCCAATATTTTACATTTACCTAAAACACCCTTTTCTCAATTACATATTTTCAAAAGAACTCAATACTCAAATATGAATATTAACAATAAGTCAACTGATCCAGAATACAAAAAAAAATTATTTACTATAGTTCCAGAATATGTTATAGTTGCTATAGATATAATGGAGAAAAAATGCCCACCCTATGGAAAGACATTCAGTATATTGAAAGAGAAAGAAATGTCTCTACAGAGAGCTACCTTGGACCCCTCTTTCTCACTAGTTTTCTCTTTTGTACAGACATCATGCACAAACCTAGATGAATGCAGCTGCTGCTCTTAGTTTTAAGGAGCTCCTGGCAATGCATCTGCAGTAAATTTCATCCCATTTAAAGAACTAGGATAACAGATCTGCACTCCTGATAAAGCAAAGCATCCCACAAGGAGGAGTAAAATAGCAGAAAACGTGGACAAATTTTCATCATTCAACAAATATTTTATTTTTTAATATATTTTTATTAATTTCAGAGAGGACAGGAGAGGGAGAGAGAGATAGAAACATCAATGAAGAGAGGAATCATTGATCGGCTGCCTCCTGCACGCCCCACACTGGGGATTGAGGTCCCCAAAACTGGGCATATGCCCTGAGACCTCTTGGTTCACAGGTTGATGCTCAGCTGGGCTCAACACATATTTTAAAGCCCCTGTTTGCCAGGCAATTGGAAGTAGAGAACAAGGCAATTGTTTTCTTCCAGAAGCTTTTTATGCTTTGGATAAACAGACAAGTAAGTACACTTAAGAGGACCCCACAGTATGTCTTTTCTCTGGAAGATTGAGGATGGACAGCATAGAGGGTAAAGCACACGGGCTCCCAACTATCTTTTTGTGTAAATCATCACACAATATGTGGCTGAGGAAGTAGAGGCAGAAGAGAAAAAATATGGTCCAAACATTGCAAAGGACTAAAGTGTTTTAACTTTTTTCATAAAGAAAATCGGTATCATATGACTGAATCAAACTCATTTTAAAAAATCTAATAGAGTGCCCTCATTTTATAAATGGCCCCCAGAGAGTGGCCATGACTTTCTCCTGGCTACACAGGGAGTTATGAAGAGAACTGTAATCTGTAGGCATGCCTCACCCCTCCATTCTCTTTATCATTTTGCTTTTATTTGAAAGAAAGAAGAAAAAGAATAGAGTCCCTGAAGGACAAAAGCACAACCTATTTATTCTTATCAACATAATGTACAAGCAGCCCATTATTTCATTTTATAAAAGATATAAAAATCTACAGTTATTAGAAGTATTTAAATTGTAAAAGACAGTTGTACAAATACTCTACTTCTGAAAATAGCAATTAATCATTTATGTCTGAGCCACCAATTACAGCAAAGCTTTAATTCATCAATTAAATGGTATATCTACAAGGTAAATTCATAGACTGATCACAATACTCACTTCCAAAAACAAGATCGTGGACAGTTGTTTAAAGTATACACAATCCTAGTTGAAGAAATTTACATAAAACAATGGGAACCTGCATCAAACCCCCATGAGCTCATAATTTCTTTATTTTGTGCATTGTTCTTCATAGATGAGTTTTGAGATAGCCGTCTAACAATATGGAAAGCTGTGGTTTCATAATGATGTGTGAATCAGTGAGAAAATTAAAATTTGTTCATCACAGTGGACAAAATAAAATGTAGCATCCTATTTAGTTTCCAGTTGCAATGATAGCATTTAAAAATAATTTCACTTATTTACTCAAACTATAATTACAAATATAAAATGGCAACTCTTAGTCATCTACACAAATGGAGATAGATAAATTAAAATGGTAGATAATTTAGAAGTAATTTAAATTAGATGTTTGGCTTTTTCAAATTACATGTATATGTTGCCAGAGCAAATGTTCTTTAAATTGACTTAAGTAATGATATCTGTTGAGAAACTAGATTGAGTTTTCTTCTATTGATCTACACGTAATTCATCAATATCGCATATGCCTTGTGGGAAAGAGGAAACAGATATTTAGAGAACTGATGGCACTACTGTGTTTAAATATAAATGAACTGACTAAAATAAACTTACCTCCCTGGAAAGGAAGCAGAGTTCACACAAGATGCATTATAATTGGCAGATTTACATGTGAAGCTGGAATCCATGAATTGAGTAATTTCAATAGAATCCTAATTAAATGCATTCATCTTTTCCTTCAGGCACTCTTTCAACACCCATGTATCAATAATTTATTTTCTCTCACTGTGCCAGGTATGGAGTATCAAATCAGGAATTATCTAATGTTCTCTGGTGGACTTTTGCCATGAGAAAATACTAAATGGAGAACATGCATGTGAAGCACTTCATCCTTTGGTTAGTAATATATATATATATATATATATATATATATATATATATATATATATATATATATAAAAGCTTAAGCAACCAACTGACCTAACAACCAGTCGACTGATTGCTATAACACACACTGACCACCAGGTGCAGATGCTCAATGCAGGAGCTGCCCCCTGGTGGTCAGCTCAGGTGACCAACAGGTGTCAGATGCAGGGCTCACAGCTGGCAAGCTCCATTGAAGCATGAGCCTCTCCCTATCAGACCCAGTGAGGCTGGGATGAGTAGGAGCAGCAGGCAGACATTGGATTGCCAATTTCAGCCCAATCCCTTCAGGCCACGCTGAGGGACTCCACAGGTGCACAAATCTGTGCACTGGGCCTCTAGTATAAAATATTTGTCTACCTCCAAAAGCAGTGGTTGAAATGTGGTCTTTTGAGCCATGAGGCTACTAAAATCCACAATGGTTTATTCTTATGCACCTGAAGAGCAACATTATCTATGCTTTGTTTTCCCTTTAGTTAAGTTAGGTGAACAATATGGATCAGAGACAGCCCATTACTACAGGCTGCCAAGTTACACAAAGAACCCAGGGGAAGATAACTCTCTGCAAAGAGTGGAGAAGCATGTTTGTAAGTTTGGGTTTGAAAAGTATTCAGTTTATCACAGCTAACAGGGAATGTGAAATGAGCAGAAAGAATTCACAAATATAGACACAAACCTACTCCTCATGTTCTTGCTTAACACATTGCAGGCACTAGATACATATAGAAAAATAAATCATTATAGATGCTGCCAGTGCAACAATAATTCTCACACCCAAGTGAGACAATCCAGGAAAATGACAATGATTGTGATGGCAAAGTGAAGTTATCCCCCCATTATACCAAATAACATTCAATGACTATGAAGAATCTCAAATATTCAAAATCAATGGGGAAATATCCACATAAGGAAATTTACATAAAACAATGGGAAAAACACAAAGGCAGAAAAACAAGCAGAGAATTTCTGGCATCACCTGTCAATAAACTGCTAAGCAGAGTTTTTTATGAAACTTTTGCTAACTGATATTTGATGGATGTGTATTTAGTATAGTCTGCATGGAAAAAATGTTGAATGAGCCAATTGGATTGGATATTTTTTAAATATATTTTATTGATCTCAGAGAGAAAGGAAGAGAGGAAGAGAGAGAGAGAGAGAGAGAGAGAGAGAGAGAGAGAGAGAGAGAAATGAGAGAGAGAGAGAGAGAGACACATCAATGATGAGAGAGAATCACTGATCAGCTGCCTTCTGCATACCCCACACTGAGGAGGATTGAGCCTGCAACCTGGGCATATGCCCTAATCCGGATCCAACAATGACCTCCTGGTTCATAGGTCAACACTCAGCTACTGAGCCATGAAGGCCAGGCTGGATTGAATCTTAAGGGTTTTTGGGGGGGTCACTGGAAGTGAAGAAGATTGAAATAATAAAGCAATACTATAGTTGTTAATCATAGGCAACTACAAAGAATTAGCCCTCAAAAAGGAGGGAGTGGAAGGAGGTGACAGAGGGAAAACATCATGTTTAAAAAAGAATGACTTCTTGTTGACCATGATACTTATTTTCTGATAAATATCTTGCCTTTCCTCTGTTTGTCTTTTTTCTGGCTAAAAGTATACTGTGTTCTGACAAAACTCTATTCTACTGAAATTAATGGTGCATGTCATTTAATTTTTACAAATTGATTAGCATAAATACAAGATAATAACAATAAACTCTGAAGTGTATAATCATGCCATCTTTATAATTTTTTAAAATGCGACCAATTTACAAAACTGTTATCCGTTTTTACTTTTACACAAAGAACTTTCAAATGCCAAATCATTCATTTTAATTTGCATTCCAGATTAGCAGTCTCAAATTCTGAACCATACATACAAACAATTTGAATGTACACTACATATACCATTTCCTATGATAATCACCATGGGAGGCAAATGTCGACACTAAATAAAGCTACCCAAACTCTTGGCTACCCATTCTCTTGAGGAAAATGCAAATGAGCATGTGAGTCACCTTAATTTCTGCTTGTAAATAGTCATAAAGTACTTTCTCTTGAAATGGAAGTAAAAAAGAATGATGTCATTCATCAAAATAATGTGCACTCAAAATAGCAATAACCTTATAAATATTGGTGGGGAGGAAAATGATAAATGTTTTTATACCTTACTTGGGAAAGATGTTATTGTAGCTGACCTTCAGAATTGATTTAGTCTACTTTATGATTAACCTCTATTTACCGAAAGTATCATTCCTTTAAAGTAAAGGGACATAAGTAATTAAATTCCATCCTCTAAACTTCCAACTAAAAACTTATCTTTTGAAAAATTTGACTCTGTATTAAGAACCCAATATGTTTAAGTAATTCAATAATGTACAAGTGAATATCTGTCTATAAGAAGAGATAATTATATTGCACCAATCAATAATTTGTCTTAAATGATATAAAAACCTTTTACTATAATAGCATTAAGCCACTAAAGCTAAGTTCTAGACTAAAAAGTAAATAGTTCAACTTTGCCTTGGCATTTATCTTAGACTATCCTTGGTGGTAACTTTATCTTATTGACAATGATTCAGATTCATTACATGGAAAAATGACATTTAAAGAGAGAAAATATATATTTTATATATATTAAAATATATACTTATATATACTTATATGTATAGATGTATACATATACTTATATATGTATATTATATATATAAATATATACTTAAAATATATAAAATATACTTAACATATATACTTAAAATATATTAAATATATATATACCTATATATATAACATTATAGACACACACAAAAATAAGTGTTTTGAGTTATCCTTTCAAATTCTCCCAAAAATGCACACAAAAGAAATGTAAATAACTATATTTATAACAACAATATTGCAATATGGAGATTTTTAAACTATACCTACACATATACATCTGTTTATGTATATGTGAAATATATATATGTTTATATGTATGTGTATAGGATTAGTTTAGAATTCTCCATATAGCAATGTTGTCACTATAATGCTAATGATGTGTGTATCTATCTATCTACCTACATCTTTATAACATACCTCCAAATAAGAGTGATTCTAACTATATCTACATGTGCATATCAACTAGATTATTATATCTGACCTACCAGATATTTTGTGCTTTTAAATGACATCCCAGAGAGACCAATGAGCCTTGGAAAATCAGAATAGCAATGAGAAACTTAAATGTTTTAAACTAAGTAGGTACTCATGGTTTCTCAAACCAGGACTATTCTTTACTAAAATCATTTATTCTGAATTTCACTACTTCTCACTAACTCCACCTCTGCCAACTTTATAAGCTACCACCATGCCTACCTTTTGTGGAAGCCTCCTCATGTTATTTGCATCTGCTCTTGCACCAAGATTGCCTATTTCCCACAAAGCATTCTTTGCACATTGCCTTTAAAACCTAAAAATGCCAGTCTATCCCACTGTCAAATCTGGTCCCTGGCTATTCCTCTGAGTCATCTTTTTCCACATTTCCTTTTTGTTCAATCTAATTTACCCCCACTCTCATCCTCCACACATGTGTACTAGTACATGCACACTCACACATGAAGCACCATCCGGTTCTCTCCAGTCACGCAGGTCTCTGCCAGAGGCTTTCCTGCTCCATACCTAGAAAGTATCCCGTTCCGCCCATGCTCCACTCCATCTCCTTTTTCAGCCTTATTTTCTCTTATCTGGCTTTATTTTATCACTTATTGTAACTTAATATATTATTGATTTTCTGCCAGCCAACACTTGCATCAACACAATCAGGGATTTTGTTTGTTTCATTCCCTGTTGTATATCTACTGTCTAACACATTATAGGTGCAGAGTATGTATTTATTGAATGAAATAATTACTCCTTTTGGGATTCAAATGAAGCAATGGTAGCCTAGGCTACAAGAGTCTCTACTTTTGTGATGTGTGTGTGTGTGTGTGTGTGTGTGTGTGTGTGTGTGCGTGCGCGCCTATTACAAAAGCAATGAAGTCCTCTTTGCAAAAAATAAATAGGAAAATAATGAAAAGCAGAAAAATGGAAATCGAAACCATCATTAATTCTACTGCTAAGTAATAAACATTAATATATTAGTGAATATCCTTCTAACCTTAATGTTTTCCTGTGAAAATTCTGCCACAAATTGTAAAGGTACTTTATAATTAAGTCATTTTATTCTTTTCCCTATTTATTTATTTATTTATTTATTCATTTATTTATTTACATTTGCAGTGACTCAACTTTATTCTCAATGAAGGTTGAAAAAGTGTTTTTTAAAGCCCCTGCTAGATACAGTCCAGGTGCAAGGAAAATAATAATAATAATAATATTTAATGCTAATCAGTAGCCCAAAAAGCTTTCATCACAATTGTATATATACCAAAATTCCCCAAGACAAATGTTTCCTCTTATTTATTTTCACTTGTAATTTGGACCACCCTATTCAGATATATTTGAAAAAAAACAAAAAAAAAACCTTAGGATGTTCAGTTTCTCTTCCTAAAGCTCTGTAGTATGCAAATCAGTACTATTAAGATTATATGTTGCTGAGACCGGTTTAGCTCAGTGGATAGAGCGTCAGACTGCAGACTGAAGGGTCCCAGGTTCGATTCCGGTCAAGAGCAGGTACCTTGGCTGCAGGCACATCCCCAGTAGGGGGCGTGCAAGAGGCAGCTGATCGATGTTTCTCTCTCATCAATGTTTCTAACTATACCTCTCCCTTCCTCTCTGTGAAAAATCAATAAAATATATATTTTTTAAAGATTTTATGTTATCTGGTTTTATTGTTTTAACTAAAAGGCACTTTTCATATACAATTGAAATTCTCTTTGAAAAAAGTTCACTTGTCAAAATGCTAAAAGATTTACCGAGTCCAGTGTGGCAGACATTCTCAGGATTCAACAAAATGAAATATAAAAAGGAAACATAAAAACAGAAGACAGTGAAAAGAGGAAATGATAAAATCCTGAAGTATAAAAATCTTAAATGAATATGACACAGTAATGAAAAGCATGTACACTTAAAGTAGGAATTTACAATATCAGTTTTGCTCATTCTGTTCTCAAAATGCTCAGGGATTTTCAAATAACTTTTATTTTTAGACCAAAGTGTTTTCACGTTCTTTTCAAATCTCCTGATGCTGACCGTAGCCAATTTTGTAGCTGCTTAAGCCATACACATTCACAGTCTTTGGGGCAAATGTGCCTTCCCTTTACATCTACCTCAACCCCCTCCAGCAGCTTTTGCTGGAGGCTGCGGTGCAGAGGTGATTTCTTTGAAGATTTAAAAAACGCACAAAAGCAGTAGAACATGAAAGTGTGACAACAGAATAAAGAAGAGAGGGAGAAAGAATAAAAAAAACCTATTTTTGTCTTTAAAAGGTCACCACAAAATTTGTATTAAAAGGTGATAGCAGTGGCAAATGGCCATAGAACTCCACAGGAAAGGGTTCCCCCTGCCCCCCCTCCCAGCATATCTCTACTCCCTTACTGGGAGCTTCACATTAATATTGCTTCTTTTTTTAGGGGGATTGGAGAGGAACTTTTATTTATTTTTTCCTGTATCATTATTATTGCTCTATGAAGACTTTTTTGTTATGAATTCTCACCTGAGAATATTTTTCCATTGATTTTTAAAGACAGTGCAAGGAAGAATGGAAGAGAGAGAGAAAAGCATCGATGAGAGAGAGACATATAGACTGGTTGCCTCCCACAACCCAGGTATGTGCCCTGGACCAGGAATTGAACCTGCAACCCTCTGTTGCCCCACTGAACTCTAACCACTTAGCAACACCAGCAAGGGCAATTTTTTAGAGCAATTTTAATTTCAGGGAAAGTTTCAGAGATTTCCCATTTTCTGAATCCATCTATGGGTAGCCTCCTTCATTATTGACATCCTTACCAGAGTAATACATTTGTTAAAATTGATGAGCTTACACTGACACATCCTAATTACTCAAAGTGCATAGTTTACATGAGGGCTCATTCTTGGCCATGTACGTTCTATGAGTCAGAACAAATATATGACATGTATCCATCATTATGGTATCACTAGTGGCTTAGTGCACGGATTCATACGCATTGAAAGGAAAATAATTAGAATAAATATTTTAATATTGCTGTTTGCCCTTTCTCTTCCACACTTGCCATCTGCGGGGCAATTGGCAGGGTGATCGGTGGGGCGATTGGGCCCCCACTTGCACCCATCTTGGCCTGGTGTCACCGGCTCACCTGTTCTACCATTCTGCTGTAGTTGTGTGCTTGTTGGGGACCTACTCCATCCTCTGCCAGTGCCACATCACAGACGCCTGCCATATTCTGCACTGTCCCCAGGTGGTCAGTACACGTCATGGAGAGCAGTCAAACTCTCATGAGGACAATGTGCATTTAGGCTTTTATTATATAGGATTCATAGTATTTTGAAAATATCTTCTGTACTCTTCCTATTCTTCACCGTTGCCCACTGCCCAACCCATCATCATTTTTACTGTCTCCATAGCTTTGTCTTTTTCAGAATGTCATGTAGTTGGAATCAGAGCCTTTTGGAAATCAGATCCCTTATTATTTTGTGGTCTAGGAACTTTTATGACACTGAAAGAGCGTGAATTATTGGGCTCCAACTTTTTAAATCTCTGCTTACAAATTCACAAATCTTTTCTAAGCTTGCTTGTTTTTTGTAATACCTTTCCCATGGCAAGAAATAGTAGCCAATACATATTTTCAGTTTGCTTGTTTACCTGCTACTCTTAGAACTACTGGCTCCAGGTGACATGTGGTCTGCTTTGCATGTTATTATAAGAAATGTTTTTACCAAATACGTATCTTTCACCAAATAACACAGACATTTTGTCAGCTTCTGATAACAGTTTCTGAGAAACTTACCACACCATACCTAAATATGCCACATATTTGAGGTTTCCCAGTACCAATTTCTGTATTAAAATAAATGCTAGCTGCAAAACTACAAAACCCCATAATCTTAACATGATAGAGGTATATTTTTCACTCACATTGTAAACCAACACCAGTCTGCACAGGGTTGCTGCAATCACTTAGAGTCCTAAGTTCCTTCCATTTTGCAGGTCCATTATCCTCTAGAAAGAGATCAACACACTTTTTTTTAAAAAATATATCTTACTGATTTTTCACAGAGAGGAAGGGAGAGGGACAGAAAGTCAGAAACATCGATGGGAGAGAAACATCGATCAGCTGCCTCTTGCACACCTCCAACTGGGGATGTGCCCGCAGCCAAGGTACATGCCCTTGACCGGAATCGAACCCGGGACCCTTCAGTCCGCAGGCCGACGCTCTATCCACTGAGCCAAACCGGTTCAGCAACACACTTTTTCTATAAAGGTCCAGATGATAAATATTTTAGTCTTTATGGATCATATGGTCTCAGCCAAACTACTCAACTCAGTTGTTCTAGCCACAAACCAACATTAATGAATAGGGATGGATCTATTCCAATAAATATTACCTATGCAAGAGGGTAACCAGCTGGGTTTGACCAATGGACTGTACTTTGCCAATCATTACTCTAGGACTT
Source organism: Antrozous pallidus (assembly GCA_027563665.1). Lineage (NCBI taxonomy): Eukaryota > Metazoa > Chordata > Mammalia > Chiroptera > Vespertilionidae > Antrozous > Antrozous pallidus. The sequence continues at coordinate 26,386,225 of CM050514.1, read as the reverse complement.
CAAAGACTTCTATTGAATCCTTTCTGTCTATCAGGCAAGGGAATCAACAGTGAACAGAATATTTCATAAGGGAACAGGCCTAGAAATGGCATATATAACTTAGGCCCATATTCTATTGGTCATTCTTCAGTATCATGTTTATCTTATGTACAGGCGAGTCAGGGCAATGCCATACACTGTGTGCACAAAAGATAAAGGAAATAGTACAGAGCTACCATGGTTCTGCTATGCAAACATAAAATAAAAATAGTGCCCTCGCCAGTTTGGCTCAGCGGATAGAGCGTTGGCCTGCAGACCACAGGGTCCAAGGTTTGATTCCAGCCAATGGCACATGCCTGGGTTGCAGGCTCAATCCACCCCACTCCCAGTAGGGGTTGTGCAGGAGTCAGCCAATCAATGATCCTCTCTCATCATTGATGTTTCTATCCCTCTCTCTCCCTTCCTCTCTGAAATCAATGAGAGAAAAAAACAATTAAAAAATGCTAACACACAAATTCAATTTATAGTCACTTACATTTTAATATATAAATAAATGGCAAAAAAAAAAAGCTACATTGGATCACTATTTGTGGCATCCCTGCTTGACTGGTCACTCTGGGCATATTCTGTTTTGTTTTGCTTTGTTGTTGTTTCTTGTTTTGTTTTGTTTTTTGTTGTTACATAAGTGTTCTCTCCATGAAAAAAAGGAATAAGATGTAAATTTTTGTTTTCCAATATCATGCTTAATGTTTTCACTTATGATCCTATTTCATTAATAGCATCCCTGTGGTGCAGATATTATAATATCTATTATATAGAAAACTGAAGCCCAAAGATGTTTAATGATTTGTACAAAATCACAGCTAGATGTATAGCCAAGTAAGTGGGTTTCTCCAATTCTAAATCTAGTCCTCTACATTAAGCCACAAACAGCTGCTAGGAGAGCATGTCTCTACTGCTCCTTGTGGTTTTAACAGGTAGGATTTCAGTTTTACTCTGGGAGATGATTAATTGCTTCAGATACTTATAATAATGGGCTTTCCATCAAGATGTTTCCTTAAAAATCAATAAGGAGCGTATGCTTATTTGGAAACTAAAAGATAGTGAAGTTAATGCTTCAAATACAAGTATTTTAGTTTTGTTGGTATAAAAATAGGTAATAGCCAGAAAGCTCTCTTCAACACATTTTCCATCCTACTAAATACTATTCATTTTAGTCTTCTGTAAATAGAGATTCCTTGGTAATTCACTGCCCCTTTACAGTCCAATTATGTCTTTGGGAATGCCTTCTAGGAGAAACCTCACATTATGAAATTCTGGTATATGTATCAACTTTTCCAATAGTTTTCCACATGTCCTCAGCTCTTATTGTATCCATTATGCAAACTGTAGAAGGTGTCATTGCTCTCAAAATGGTCCAGCTTAGTAGGCAGAGAAATGACTGGGTCCTCAGTTCACAGCTATCCCCTTGACTGGTCACTTAATGATGGGCTTCAAAAATATTATGTCCCAACCCCTCGAAACTGTGAATGTTATTTTACATGGAAAACATTTTCCAGATTTTATTTAATTAAGGATTTGAGATGAGAAAATTACCCTGGATTACATATGTAAATCTTTAATGATCATGTCTTTATTTTTTTGTTTTTATTTATTATTTTATTATATTTACTGGGGGAAACATTGGTTAATAAAACCATATAGGTTTCAAGTATAAAAGTCTATAATACATCATACTCATAGTGCTCACCACCCAAAGTTAAGTCTCTTTCTAACACCAGCAATTCACTGTTTACTTTCTGATAATTACCATAGTATTGTAGGTCTGTGAGGTTTGTTTTTTGTTGTTGTTATTTTTTGGCTCAGTCCTTTCACCTTTTCAATGCTCTCCACTCTGACAGCTATCAGTCTATTCTCTGTATCTATGAACCTGTTTCTATTCTTCTTCATACTTTGTTCATTTTATTCTACCTGTAAATGAAATCATATGGTATTTGTCTTTATCTGATTAGCTTATTTCATTTAGCATAATACACTTTCAGGTCTATCCATGCTATTGCAAATGGTAAAATTTTCTTCTTTTTTACTGCTGAGTAATATTCATTGTGTAAATGTACTATAGCAATTTTATCCACTCATTTACTCATAGGTACTGGGGCTGATTCCAGATCTTAGCTATTATAAATAATGCTGCCTTGAAAATAGAGGTGCATATATTCTTTCAAATTAGTGTTTTGGGTTTCTTCAGAGATATTTCAAGAAGTGGAATCAATAGGTCATAAGACAGTTCTATTTTTAATTTTTGAGAAAAATCCATACTTTTTTCCACAATGGCTGCACCAATTTGCATTCCCTACAACAGGGCACCAAGGTTCCCAAAAAATATGTGGGGGGAAAAACTTTCCTTTAGTTCTTGTAAAACTCCTATTGCTAAGTTAGCCTTAGGATGTCCTAATGAACAAGAGCCACTGGGAGACCAACAGGGAATTGAGAAACTGTTTAGTACCAAAGAAAATGTAGACATTAGGTCTGAGTCAAAAGGCCATAATTAATATCTTGGCCTTTCAGTTAATACCCTCAGAAACCATAAGAGAAACATACCACAGGAGTAAAAACCACCTATTAGGTATGAGTGTGGTCCCTAGAAATAAGAGCAAAACAAACTAGCTTATAGGTGGTTTTTCTCTCTTTCCCACGTCCAGCGTGGAGAGAGAATGGGTTCAGTTTCTGAGTAGAGGAGCTGCAGATGAACAAAAATGAAATATAGAAGAGAAGACACAGAAATATAAAGTAAAAAGCTGGGGCTGGGTGGAAACTCTGCTCTCCCAGATGGAGACAGGAAATTCAAACCCAAACAGCAAGGTTTATTTATATTGCACAATACAAAGGGTTTCTCCAACATTAGAATCAAAGGAGTTTAGGTGGACCCAGGCCCTATTCATTCCCCATTCCAGGGGCAAGACTGCATTTACATATCAAGGCCCTTTCCCAAAACCTGAGGCAAAGTTAAGGCCAAGCTGATAACATTTCCAGCCTCATTTGGTGAATGTGTTTTTTCAAGATGCAGTTTTGTCAGGCACCTTGACTTCAGCCAGGCACAAATATTTAAAGAATGCTCAAGGTGTCTTGCCTGGGGCTGCCCCCCCCCCCCCCCACACACACACACACACTAGCTCACTTTAACAAGACCTAAAAGTATGCTTCATTAGTATCAAGAATATCCACTAGTAATTTATCAACCCTTCAAAAGATAATATAATCAATAGCCTCACTCTATATTAATCAACATGTCAAATAAGCAATCAAAATTACTATAGATATATGAAGACAAAGGCCTGAGAGTTGAAGAGTCCATGATACGACTCCAATTTGAACATGAAGATCTGAGAACCAGGAGCTCTTGCAAGGACAGGAGAAGATCTAAGTCCCAGGCGAACAGAGTAAATCTTCCCTTCCTCAATCACTTTTTGTTCTATTCAGGCCCTCAATGGATTAGATGAGGCCCATCCACATTGGGGAGGACGGATGATCGATTCCAAGAACACCCGCAAAGACACACACAGAACTAACATTCAACCAGCTATCTGGGCATCTCATGATTAAGTGAAGTTGACACAAAATTAATTATCACAGGAAATATCAGCTTGTTCAGCTGGTTCTCTATTGGTTGTTCACCACTGGAATTCAAACACATCTAAATATGAGTAGTGAACTTGTGATATTGTCCACCAGACATTTCTTTGCATGAGAACAAACAATTCTATTGAATGAAGCGTTGGAATAGAGTTAAGTTCTCAAATGTTCCTAATAGCAATGCCTCTATCATTGAAGAAAAAGTGAAATTCTGATGACCAGTGTTTTTACTCATATTTGTTCCAGTTCCTCATAGAGTCATACATATATCCCTGGAATGTCTCATTTCTTCAAAATTTCTTCTAAGACATTAAGAAATAAGATAATTCATATACTACAGTGTATCTCTGTTTAGAAAGAAGGTATTCTTTTCATTTCAACACTGATGACAGCACAGTTTTGGCACAATGCAGGCTGCAAAATAACAAAAGGGCAACAACCAGCCCTCAACCAGCCCACAGTGGAGAAGCATAATGCTGCCAGAGGAGGAGCCCTGCAAAAGAACCAGGGGACAGGATCCAGCCCTGAGGTTTTACCAGCAGCACTGGCCTCAGCAGTGGAAACCATGAATGGAGGACACAATAGGAAAGCAAAAACTGTCAAAGGACACACGATAGCTGTGAAAAATTGATCATGAATATTTAAGGAAATACTCTAAACTAAAACACCTGAATGATATTTGGGTCCAGTTAGCAGGAAAGATGAGTGATGTGAATTATGAATAGTTACTTATGAGGTCTGCTACTAGGAGGCTCTAAAGAGATACTGACATGTAACAAGGGATGAGACCCAGTAACAAATTTAGTTACTGCAAATCCATTTTCAGCACACATTTGGAATGGAACAGGGAAACCTGGCTATAAATTATTCACTGAAGTGGATGACTATGGGAGGAATAAGCTAAAAAAATAAACCCATAAGCAGAGCATGAATACGACAGATGTCTATTTTTTCCTGTTTTACTCTTACGGAAATAATACAAATAAGTACTATAAGGACAGCAGAGAAATAATGCAATTTCATGAAAAAGTAGCATAATTTATGAAAAGTAATAAACAAACCAGGAGTATATTTCAACAAAGTGCAGGTAAAGTACAAATAAAGTTACTGTAAATTAATGGTATAGCAAAGAGGCTCTGAAGCAGACAATCCCCAAGCCTGAGTCTCAGTACTGTTACTAATTTGGCCTTGAACAAATTATACACCTAAATCTCTGTTTCCTATTCTGGAAACTGAAAATAATTATGCCACTCTCCTGAACAGTACTTCATTTAATTTGTAAATAATTAATTTATGAATAATAATAACACATGCTTAATAAATTGTTTAACATAAAGGCTGATACATATTGTGAGCTCAATGAGTATATACAATTTTATTATTATCTTCATATATCTTTATTTTTAAACAACTAAATATAAACAAGTTCTAAATGTAGATATTTATCATCATAATAGAGGACTCTTAAATCACTTTGTTGCATATTCTGATTATACCTTTGCCTACCTACACTGGTCAAGAAAAACTAATACATTCACACACACACACACACACACACACACACACACACAATCCCAAAGCTAGCAATGAGCAGGATCATTGTGTGCCCTGTTGTATAACTGGTCCAGCCTGGATTTTCTCCCATGTACAATTATTTCAACACCTCTTTAATTTCTTCATTTAACTAATTATAATGCTAACTAGAGGCCCGGTCCACAAAATTTGTGCACTTGTGGGGGGGTGTCCCTCAGCCCGGCCTGAACCCTCTCGCAGTCTGGAAGCCCTCACGGGATGTCTGACTGACCACTTATGGCTGCTGCAGACGTGGGAGAGGCTCCTGCCACTGCCTCTGCAATCGCCAGCTATGAACCAGCTTCTGGCTGAGCAGCGCTGCGCACTGACCACCAGGGGCAGCTCCTGCATTGAGTGTCTGCCCCCTGGTGGTCAGTGTACATCATAACAACTGGTAATTCTACTGTTTGGTCAATTTGCATATTGGCCTTTTATTATATAGCATAATGTTAGTTTGCATAAAGGGTAAATTGTCATTAGTTAGTATTTGTAAGGCATTCTGAAATATTTCTAAAATCCTTACTATCCTGAGAAAGCAACTTGTTTTTATGCTTCTACATTTTTCCATGGCATTTTACTTTATTCTCCTCAAATTTTCTTGGGGTTTTTTTTTCCCAATAAGCCTGCCAAGAAAGTAGCATTTTATAACTGTTTTCATTCTTTAAAGTGTCAGTAACCTCCTCCTAGCAATCAGTCATTGTTCACAATATGGAGACAAATAAATATCTACCTGAACCTTAGCATGAAGTATCTTGATGCTATCATGGGTGAAAATATCCTAAAATGGTTCTGTGGCTTTTACTTTAGGGGAACAAATAGAAAAGTCAATATTATTCCTGAAGCTAAAAAAAAATACTTTGTCAAAAACAAGTTTTATTTTACTACTTAAAGAAAAAAAATCGTATTTTCTATTTTTATGTATAATCATAACAGAGTTGTTCAAAATTTGACCAGTTATCAAGAGAATTGAATAGGAGTTTTGTAGAAGCAGCTTCCCTATATCCACATGACTTAGATTTGAGAACTTGTACAGGAAAGGATATTTTCTCAACCATAGCAATTTGATTAACTCATGTTTTTTGTTATGTGTGTTTTTTTGTTTGTTTGTTTTGTTTTTTGAATGGGGCCTTTTATCATCAGCTTTGTCCATCATTTCACAAGAGAGTGTTCCTGTCTCCCACTGGATTTCAGCAAAGGTGAAAGTGGTAATTTAACTGTATTTAAATTGACTGTCAAAACATGATTTGGTAAAAATCCATTAAAATAATCTCCCAAATGCCCTGATGTATTAACATTTATAGGTGCACCTATATTGCAGACAGGGAATGTGTTTATCTCCATTTTATAAACTGTCTGCAAAGGGGGGGAAAAAGAATCCAGAAATTGACAGTTGGTCCAGACAGAATTTCCACACATTGTGTGTGTGCTTGCATGGAGCTTTTATTCTGCTTGTTTAGATAATAATGTGGCTCCTTAATTAGTTCTGGAAGGCAGACATTGTAGACTGAATGTTACCTGGAAAGCATTCAAAAGATGCAAGTTTACATTTTATTTTTCTCTTCCCAGAGAATATTCTTTAAGAAATGAATTTTATATATTATAAAAAAATACTATTCCCTTCATAATACATTAAATGATTGCAATAATGAAATCTTTTTTTACCATTCTGTTTAATTAAAACCTAGCTTTAGAAAGCTCAAATACATATCACTTAGAGTAGATATGAAATTACTAAGAAACAAATTGCAAAGTACCACAAAAAAACCAAGATATCAAAGAACTACTATTAATCCTGGGCCAGCAGATAGGACCCGTTAAAATGTTTAATTGTGGATTATAAATACTTCCCAGCAACATTATGAATATTTTTATATAATGTGATTTCTATAATATCTAATGAAAGAAAAGAATTATTGAAATAATTTATAAAAGATCATTAGTTTTATTAGAGGCAATTACCAATACTAGCAAGTAAAAAATAAACACTTTCTAATCCTTTGAGATTTCATGGGTGCATTGAATTTCCAAATTTAACAAAAGTATGTAAAACATTTTAACTTTTCATGTGGTGCATAATACATTCAAAAATATTTACATAGCATCAAATATATTCATTATAGTCTTACTAAATGCTATAGGAGTTGCAAAATAAATATGGATTGTAACATCAATGAGCTTATGGTTTATTCAAATATATGACCACTACACTAAATAATTTAAGGTTGACATTTATTTTTAAGAGCATTCGGGTTGGTTAGTTGTCATTGTCTTTGCATGAGGAAAAGCAAAGGTCTAAGTTTAATTCAAATGTAGAGTAAGACAGGGTGAATTGTGGAAAGTATTTTGTAAATGAAAAAGGGAGTTTGGAGTTGAAAATTTGACCATGGAAAACTGAGTTGCTAGACTTAAGGTTTTGGAACTTTACTTTAAAATGCTGTTGTTAATGGTGCACTCAATTGGGACTTTGTTTTTAGTAACAAGTTAAATTTCCAAGAAAAAATTCCAATCAATTAGATAGTGAATGAAACTTAAGCTTGGGAAAGTAAAAAGAGCTTAGATAAAATTAATTCATTACTTATAATCCATTTTACCTGCTTAGGCAAACTTCTTGAAATGTGGAAATTCCATGATTGCTACCTATATAAATGAGTTTATAAAATATGCAAGTGCAGAACTTTCTGTAGAGTATTTGGCATGCAATCATCTCTACTCTAAAAACAGAAGTATTTGGGAAAAAATAGGCAAACAAGAGAAACAGTATACTCAAAATATACAATGATTGCAGAAGATGATTGTAAAAGCTAAATATGATGCCATCAATTTCTCTTTAAAGAATAAAAAAAGATAAAGTGAAATAAAGGAATAATTATTTATAGACAGAATAACCACTCATACCATTTATTATTAGTGATATATGCTTTATAAATATGTGTATTCATATTTCAGCTACATAAGCTTTGAAATCTCAGTTGCATCTTTTTGAGGGCAGGGATCATGTTTTATGTTTTCATATTCTATAGCTATAAACAGTTTAACATTTTCACAAAGCAGATTGTCCATAAATATTCCATGAATTGAATTACTATAATTTTAAGAACATCAAAAAGCCTACCTACCCAAAATTTTCATGTAGGGTTTCAGAATGGGTCACCCCAAATGTGCATTTGTGGCATATGGGTTGTTTTGAACTACAAGAAACTAGAACTTGTTTGCTCAAGAGAAACTTCTGCCCTGCCCCCCCACACACACACACACACACTTAGCTACCTAGCAGAATTTGAATATGGGAACATGCCCATAATAAGAAATTATCAGAGATGACCTCTTTTGACTTATCCATATGACAGGGCACACTTCTAATTACTGAATATCTGCTCTTTTTTTATCCTTCAATGAGCTTCCTCCCCCTCTGAAGCTCTCATATATGTGTGGTCTCTGACTCTCGCAGGTATGCAGGATTTCCATGCATGTGTAATAGTTAAATTCAGTCATTTTCTCTTGTTAATCTGTATCATGTCTATTTGACTATTGGACCAGCCTAAATAACCCTGAGTGTGGAGGAATGTTTCTTTCTCCTCAACACATGCTTACAAAATACAGTTATCATCAAAGAGGTATGACAAAGTAAGCTTCTTTGGCCCACTGGCACTTTTAAGATTATAAAATGCAGAATGGAAGGGTTAGAACAAACCATAGAAATGTTCTAGTGGAGCAATTCACAAAATACATTCTATAAAACACAAGCCCCACAAATTATTTTGGGGGGAAAAAAATTCTATGATCAAAATGAGTTTGGGCAACACCATGTACAATATTTTCATCCCAGGGGTAATGTACATTACCATAATAAGAGATTTACAAACACTCGTATTAAAGAATGGGGTTTAATATCCTTTGAATCCATATTTCCCAAGATTATTTTTTAATAGTATATTTTCCTTAATTTTTTTATTTTAATCTTTATTGTCCAGTTTATTAATTATATTTTCCCCCCTTTTTTCCCCTATAACTCCCCTCCACCCAGTACCCATCCCACCTTCCGCTCTCACCTCCCCCCCACTGTCCTCTCCCATAGTTGTATGATTTTTGTTCAGTCTCTTGCTGCACTTCCCACACCTCTTTCCTCCCCAAGAATTGTCAGTCCATTCCCTCTCTATGTCCATGATTCTGTTATATTCACCAGTTTATCCTGTTCATCAGATTTTTAATTCACTTGACTTTTAGATTCATTTGTTGATAGATGTGTATTTGTTGTTCATAATTTTTACTTTTACCTTTTTCTTCTTCCTCTTCTTCAAGAATACCTTTCAGCATTTCATATAATATTGGTTTGGCAGTGATGAACTCTTTTAGCTTTTTCTTATCTGCAAAGAACTTTATCTGACCTTCAATTCTGAATGATAGCTTTGCTTGATAGAGTATTCTTGGTTGTAGATTCTTGCTATTCATCACCTTGAATAATTTTTGCCACTCCCGTCTGGCCTGCATAGTTTCTGCTGAGAAATCTGCTGACAATCGTATGGGTGCTCCCTCATAGGTAACTAACTGTTTTTCTCTTGCTGCTTTTAATATTCTCTCTTTGTATTTTGCTCTTGGCATTTTAATTATGATGTGCCTTGGTGTGATCCTCTTTGGATTCCTATAGTTTGGGGTTCTGTGTGCTTCTTGGACTTTTAAGTCAATTTCTTTCACTACGTGGGGGAAGTTTTTGGTGACTATTTCTTCAAGTAGATTTTCATTATCTTGCTCTCTCTCTTTTTCTGGCACCACTATAATTCGGATGTTGGTATGCTTGAGGTTGTCCCAGAGGCCCCTTATACTATCTTCAATATTTTGTATTCTTTTGGCTTCTTGCTTTTCTAGCTGAGTGGATTTTGCCTCTTTGTATTTCAAATCTTTGACTTGGTTCCTGCAGTCCTCTAGACTGCTTTTAGGTCTTTGTATAAAATTTTTTATTTCAGTCAGTGTATGCTTAATTTCTAGTTGGTTCTTTTTCATATCCTCGGGGGTCTCATTCATATCCTCGTAGGTCTTGTTCATTTCCTCATAGGTCTTGTTCACTTTCTCGTAGGTTTTGTTCATTTCCTCGAAGGTCTCATTAAGTTCATTGGCCTTTTCTAAGAGCCTCTTGAAAAGCCTTCTAACTGTGGTTTTGAACTCTATGTCCAGTTGTCTTTTTCCTCCATTTCTTTTGCATTTGATTTCTTTCTATGTCTCTGCATTGTGGCTGCTTTCCTAAATTGGTCGATTAGCTTTGTGTGGTAGATGTCCTCTATGGGACAGTGGCTCAGCCTCCCCAGGTACCTGAGGTGAATACTCTTGGTACATCCCTTTCTTGTTGAAGTTAAGCCTAGATGATTGTTGTTAGCACTAGAAGGGTTTGACCTCCAGGCCAATTGGCTATGAGGATCAGCTGTGCTCATGTTGGGTGGGTGGAGTCTCCACACTGAGCAAGCAACCTTGATTTCCTGTAAGCTCCGCCCTATTCAGCACCTGGGTCTCTGTGCCTGGTAGTAATGGCTGCAGGCACCTCTGAGAGAAAGCTGCCACTGATTTCTACCCGCTGCCAGACAATTCAGCCTCTCTCCAAATGAGTCTGCACACCCAAAGTCTCACCCAGGGTTGTAAAACAATGCAATCCAGTGGTTTCCCTTCTTTCTTTTTTTTCTTTATCCTCCCAAACAAGAGAGCAAGTCACGAGTCCTCTCTGCGCACTCCCGCACTTCCGTTGTTCCCAAGTTTAAGCACCCTCTCCACAAGCTCGCAGACCTCTGCAGTGCCCAAGTTTCAGCGTGCTTTCTTACTGTCCAGTGTCACCCCGTATGAGTGTGGGTTCCCCGGAACTCGCTTGGAACTGGGGAATCAGTGCAGTGGGATGCTTTTGTCTTCCTCCCCATTCGAGAAGGCCAGACGATTTTGCAGCTGCCCTATCCACTCACGCATGCATGGCTCTAAACCTCTGACTCCACACATATCTTCAGTGCCGTCCTCTGTCCCTCCTCTGAGTCACAGTGTCCTATCTTTATTTTTATTTGTGGAATTTTCACTCAGCCAGCTTTCTGGTGATTCTGGATGATGTTTGTTCTGTCATTAAGTTGTAGATTTGAAATTGTTGTGTAGGGCAGCAAGATAGGTGTTTACCTATGCCTCCATCTTGGTCCAGATTCCCCAAGATTATTTTAAGAGATTCTCTTTCTTGCCGAACCAGTTTGGCTCAGTGGATAGAGTGTTGGCCAGTGTAATGAAAGGTCCCAGGTTCTATTCCGGTCAAAGGCATGTACCTTGGCTGTGGGCACATCCCCAGTTGGAGGTGTGCAAGAGGCAGCTGATTGATGTTTCTCTCCCATCGATGTTTCTGACTTTCTATCCCTCTCCCTTCCTCTCTGTGAAAAATCAATAAAAAATATTTTTTTTAAAAAGATTCTCTTTCAACTTCTTTCCTTAGTCACACAGACCCATGAAAACGTTAGAAAACACTGTTCCAGTCCATATGTCTAGTGGCGTGGAGAAATACAGATAATGAAAAATGTGACACCTCAGAGTTTGGATAAAGACAACTCAACATGAGTTCTGTGACCTTGAATAAGTCACTTTGATTTTTCTTATCAGTTTTCTTTCTTTACAGTGAATATAATGACTGCATAATCTCATAGGTGGTTATGATGACTAAAATATAAAATGCTTGCCAATTACATGCACATTTAGCATTCAATAGCATCACATATGATTGTTTCAATAATGAGGTAACTAAGTCCAGAGATATGAATTACTTGGCCCAAGTTGATAGTGAGTACTAACCAACATGACCTCTCACCTTGCCGGTTCACTGTTTTTGTTTGTTTTCATAATCAGTGCAATACTGTAAATTATAAGATATACATATATTTGGTCATTCATATATACCTTTATAATTTCCAAATATGTCCATATACATAAAATAAATAATATTCATATATATCCATATATAAAGCAAATAATAAATCTATATAATAAATCTTCATATATATAAATCTCCATATATATAAAATAAATAATAAATCTCCATATATAAAAAATAACTCTCTAAGTATATACATATACTACATCCTATTGGCTCTGTTTCTCTGGAGAATGCTAATTTATTCACATCTCAGATATGTCCATGTTCATACCTGCTTTAGCTCCACAACTCATCTCACTGATGATTCTATGACCAATATTGAGTGACAGCTGGTCTTCCTAAAATTTTGGTGCAACTATCAACTAATATACCACCTTATAAGAGTTATTTATGGATCAACTAAATGAGAGGAAGGCACATGTAAAGAGTTTATAAAACATAAGGTATAGAACTATAAGATTTCACTCATGTAGAATATAAAACCAAAAGCAACAAATGAACAAATAGCACAAACAAACAAAAACTTACAGACACAGACAATAGTATGGTGGTTACCAGAGGGAAGGGAGGAGGGAGGCAAGCAATAAAAGCTAAAGGAGATCAAATATATGGTGATGAAAGAAGATTTGATTTTGGGTGATAAACACATAGTGTGATATACAGATTATGTATCCTAGAATTGTATACTTGAAAACTATGTAATTTTATTAACCAATGTCACCCAAATAAATTTTAAAATAAACTATGTTGTAAAGCTAGCGTAACTATAGCTATGTGGTATTGCTATAGAAGCCCTCAAACTGATAAATGCAAGTGAGTATATAGCCCAGAAAGAAATCAATGTATAGATATACTCTTTGGTACATGATAAAGTATCTTTACAAGCCCTAAAAATAATATAAGGTACATGCACACACACAAATGTTACCACAGGCAGTCACTGGGAGTGCTGGAAGATTCCCTCATTGGCCAAGATGACCCAGGGAGATGTTCTTACACCAACCACGAGCGTGCCAAAAAGTAGAAAGATAATTTGACAGGAAGAAAAACAAAACAAAACAAAACAAAAAACTCCCTTGACTGGCCAGTGAGTCTCAGTGGTTGAGCACTGACTTATGAAACAGAAGGTCATGGTTCAATTCCCGGTCAGGGCACATGCCTGGATTATTGGCTCGATCCACACAAGGGGCCTGCAAGAGGCAGTAGATTAATAATTCTCATCATTGATGTTTCTATCTCTCTCTACTCCTCTCTGAAATTAATAAAAAAATAAAAAATAAATTAAAAATCCTCCCCTCCTAATGCCTAAGAGAATGGTTGGGTTGAGCCAGAAAATCTGTGGGTGTCTCAGTTCTAACTATACTAAAGTAAGGTATGGCATTGTTAAACACATAAGTGAACCTTTAAAAAATTATTTTTCTTCATGTGTGTCCTCAAATTCCTGCTCATGCCAGAAATGGCTTCCATAAAACCTCCCCTTTCTCAGCCGGAAATCTTCAGCCCTGACTGGTCTTCTTTCCCCAGAAACTCTATCTTCTTCCTACCTTCTTTAGGAATAAACACACAGAGAAGTTTAATGAATAATTTTCACCTCCTCAGCTTACAGATAAGAAGGTTGGTTCTCAAAGAATAAGCTAACTTGGCTCAGTTTACCCAGCTAGTGATTGATATAAATGGGTCTCAAATACTAGTTAGCTTTAAGCTCCTAATTTTATTTCAGGTTTTTCATTTTATATAAAAATAATAACTCTCACTAAACCCACTAAAGACCAAGAAGCCATCTACAGCAGATTTAGAATGAACATTAATATCAGACTAACTGGATATTTTGTGCCATTAAATAATACCACACCTTTCCCACTGACCCCATCAGAATTCCCAACCTCATAAATTTCTTTCTATCTGAACAAAAAGCCTGTGTCCTGTTTTTCAAACTACCTTTATATTTGTAAGTATATTTTTAAAATTCATTCTATTAAAAAGAATGGACACTAAAATCTCATCTAGATTTATTATGAGCCTCAAGTAGATTTTTAAGTCTCCTAGAACTTATACCATACACAACGACCAAAACAGATTTCAAAAATACTTAAAATGTTACCTGAGAGGGTATATGGAAGACACATTTCATTCACTAATGTCACTCCATCCCCTTGTCTTCCAACTTTGCCTAATTAAGGAAATCCACGTGTGGGGACACATGCTGCAGATGGGTCACACAGTAGCTACCACACTATAGTCAATGTGAACTATCTGCATAGACCTAAGACAGGTAAGTTCCACTTTATTTTTTATTTGTATTTATTTTGTTATTGAATTTATTGGGGTGACATTGGTTAACAAATTACAGTATAGAGGTTTCAGATGCACAATTCAATAGCACATCATCTGCACACTGTCAAGTCCCCATCCATCACCATTTATCCCCTCCATACCTTGCTCCATTAGACCTGATTCTGTTAGTCCAAATTTTCAGGCAATAGCATTTCCAATTGCATCCTCCCCCAGGAGCGCTGTCTCTGTTGACTGACACTAATTATTATAATTATCCTACATAGAAGGCACAGCACTGCTGCCATTAGCTTCCCTTCCTGTCACAAGCAGGTCCTGATGTTGAAGTTGAGTATACAGCAAAAATTTGTCTCCTAGAAGCTCATTAAACTTCAACAAGCAAAATCATTTTTTCCAGTTTCTATAGCTATTACAAGAACAAACTTAAAGAACAAACTTTCCTGATTCTGGAATCTAGAAAAGTAAACCAAAAAAAAAAAAAAGTCAAATGACTGTAAAAAGTAATTACCTTGAAAGCTAAAAGATAGTGGACATCTAAAAGAGAATACATGTAGGCAAATAAATTATAACTCCATATATCTTAAACTCTCACTCTCAGAAATCATTTGGGTCATGGCTGGCTCTGGGCACTTTAGGAAATTAATAATGCTATCCTTGAAATACTCAGCCTTGCTGTCTAAGAAATTTCCTCATTCTAGGTACCAGTTTCCCAAGAATCCAGAATTAATTGCCCCAAACTTTTCTGCTCTACTATCAGCAGCTATGTCTATATCAGGTTTCTTATAATGTAGAGTGGAAGGGTCCCTTAATAATAGTTTAAAAAAAAAACACACACAGATTTTATTAGCCATGTAACCTTGAAGAAGTCACTTTGCATCTTAGATTCCTAAACCATAAAACACAGGTAAGAGTTAACTCAACGTGTTATTGTGAAAGTTTGTGCAGGTGATATATATACAAGAGTTTTATGAATAATAAAGTAGTATGAGACCGTATTAGTTATGTATATACCAGTACAATTTTAAATTAGTGCACTATCTCTGCACAGTGAATATTTTCTCTAATGAATGTCCAAATATTTTAAAATGTCAAAAACTAATGAAAAGGTAGTAAACAGGGTGGGGCAAAAGTAGGTTTATATTGCGAGCATATGAAACAGAGTTTATTCCTGTATCATTTATTAATTATTTTCCATAAAAACAACTATAAACCTACTTTTGTCCAACCCTATAAGCAGTTTCAACTTATGACAGATTTGCTTCTTTCCCTTTCTTTTGCACTACCTCTGCCTAACACACACACACACACACACAAAAACACACCCCACTCACATATTTGCATGCACACATTTATAAAAGACTAATTCCTCCTTTTCAGTTCTTCTTGTGACTACCAGATATTGTTATACTTGCTACAGACACTAACATCTAAAACCAAAAAAGAATTTTGGGCTCTGCACAAAAGCTATCAGATGATTAAGCTCGAGGGCCCACTTTCCTCAAGCACCTGTCAGGACTAGCCATCTGGTCTCTCAACTCTATTTTCCTTAGCTAACTCCTAAAGTATAAGTCAGCTGGTAATCATTTCACAATGTGTATCAAATCCTCACATTGTACATTTTAAATACATACAATTTTATTTGTGACTTATACCTCAATAAAACTGCTGAAAAAAAAGACAAATAATTTATCCTTACTCAAAAGGGGAAAAGAAGCCAATTTGTGTCAAGTAGGTGAATGGAGAGAAGAGAGTTGAGCATACCCCGGAGAACCTGTGACTTGGGTGGCAGGCCTAGCAGGGGAGCTCTTAAAAAATCAAAGAGCCCGGCCAGCATAGCTCAATGGTTGAGGGTTGACCTATGTGCCAAGAGGTCATGGGTTCAATTCCTGGTCAGGGCAGATGCTCAGGTTGCAGGCTCGAATAGGGGGTATGTAGGAGACAGCTGATCAGTGATTCTCTCTTATCATTGATGTTTCTATCCCTCTCGCCCTCTCCCTGCCTCTCTAAAAATCCGTAAGAGTATATTAAAAAGAATGAAACAGGCAGACAGAGCAATAGTAGGAAATGCTATTGTAGAAGTCACAGGAATAAAACATTTTAAGCATTACAACAGATTGCACAGTGTCAAATCCTACAGAGAGGTCAAGAAAGGTGAAAATGTTCTTTTTATCTTTTAATTGATTTCAGAGAGAGGAAGGGAGAGATAGAAACATCAATGATGATAGATAATCATGGATCAGCTGCCTCTTGCAACACCCCCGCCCCAGTCCCAAACCGGGGATGAAGCCTGAAGTCTGGGCACGTGCCCACTGAACAATACCAGGTGGATGAGAGATGCAACTTTGAAAGAGGCCTTTGGATTGGCAAAAAAAGAAACCATTGGTGTATTCTATATTCTTTCAATCTGTCAGAAACAGAGTTGAAAACTGTGAAGAATAGTGAGTTGCTGCTTTCTATAGAAAAAAAAAAAGAGGTCTTTTGTTTTTTGGTGATACAGCTAAATATAATATCAGGGATCATGGAGAAAAAGGATTGAAATTATCTCTTGAAAGTGAAACCTTCTTTCTAGTAAGCATGGAGAAAGAAATGATATTCCATTGAACATGTGTTTGTAATAATTTTCTAATGTTTCTGTATATTTGATAAGGATACTTTCTTGTAGCATCATAAACTTCATTTGCTGTAAGCATTTGGGGTGGGGAAGCAAGGTCAGTTGGTCATCACTTTGCTAAGGAGAGGCGGAGCTGAGGCTGGCCACTGGGACTTCAGACTTCGGTCCTATTTTCAGGAGGGAATACTTTTCCCTGCCAACTTTCCAGAAAATAACAGGAAGAGCCATTGTGCTGCTTTTGCTGCAACATGTACAGAAAATGTTAGAAAAATAACATTGCTGAGTTATTATCTGAAGAAGAAAAGAAATGAAAGCAGAAATAGTATCAGTATCTACTGGCAGAAGAGGCTGGCTTTTTTTTCCACTGTGGAAAGCAAAGGATGTACACCATCTAGCTCTCTCACTCTTTCTAAAACTCTTTGTCCCAGCCTCGTTTCAGCTTTTCTGGCCTTTCCCCCCCATCACACTATTGACACATTTCATCCATAATATTCAATTCTCAATTTATAAATTAGGGTTTTCAAATCAGATGAAGTTCTGACAGAGTGGAATGGTGAAGAAAAGTGTCCACCAAATGTTTATAATCACTCTGGATGAACAAAAATCTTTCATTATTAAAATATAGCCATGTTATATCCCATTAACAAAATGTAGTTCACAATAAAATCCAACCAGTAAGTCAACAAATACAAGGAAATTTTAGAAAAACGTGTACTTGTTGACATTCCAAAGGGGTAAATTATAAGACATTTCAAGAAATCTCAATGTTATGAATACTGCTTTACCAAATAATTCAGTTCACATTATTTTGTTTTCTTACAAGTAGGCCATAATGGAGCTTGTCAATGATGTGGTTAAATGCTACTTGAGCAATGTTACACATTACTATAGCTCTTAGACCTTAAGGGGCACTTGTAATTAACTGAACCTCAGAATGCAAAATCTAAAAATGTTGAATATCTGTTCTAACACATCTGGTTCACAATTTTTTTAAATGACTAGGTTTGTGAACTAATTTAATAACATGTTATTTGTAATTTATATTCCCCTGGAGAGTAACTTTGAAAAAATATGTAGACATTAGTAAAGCAAATATATCTTTATCAAGTATTTGTATTCATAATGTGTCATAGAATGACAATGTTATAATTGTTGCTGTAGAACAATTATAACAAGGACAAACAAATAAAAATACTAATTGGATAACACCATTTCTGGGGCAAACATATACCAATATCCAGCTTAATCAGCATCATGGAACATAATTTCTGATATTTAAAATATTATATTATACCTAAAGTAATAAATTCATATGATTTTCTAACAGACTTAGAAACATAAACAGATTGAGTTCCCAGCATCTCTTGGATTTAGCAAAGAGCTGGAAATCACACTCTTTTACTTCATTGTAAATCTAGGGTTTTTACACTGTGGTGGACATTACACAATGCTCCAAAATTAACACAGGTGGCAGTTACAGAGTAAAGACTAGAACCTAGAACTCTCCCAGTTCTTAATCTTATGCTCTTTCTCACAGTGAGAAAGGAGTCTCTATTAAATATAGATACTGGCAGACCAATCTCTAGATACAGGACCTCAAGGATTATGTGGAAGGTATTCCAACATTGGGTAGTATCTTGAAGTATATATGGTTCTAGTGCTGTTTTGATGTTCATATATAATGTACAATAGTCCTATATAATTAAAGGGTAATATGCAAATTGACCCTAAAGGCAGAACAATCAGGAATGACCAGTTGCGCTGACACACACTGACCACCAGGGGGCAGACGCTTAATGCAGGAGCTACCACCTGGTGGTCAATGTGGTCACACAGGGGGAGCTCCACTCATCCACAAGCCCAACTGATGGCTGCAAGCAGCAGTGGCAGGAGCTTCTCCCTCCTCCTCAGCAGCATTAAGGATGTCCAACTGTGGCTTAGGCCCACTCCCCAGAGAGATGTCTGACTGCCAGCTTAGGCCCGATATCAGCAGGAAATGGGCCTAAGCCAGCAGGCAGACATCCCCCGAGAGGTCCCGGAAGGTGAGAGGTCACAGGCCAGGCTGAGGGACCCCCTTGAATGCATGAATTTTCATGCATTGGGCCTCTAGTTCATTAATAATACCTGATTGCATATCAAACTTCAACCCAACAGCAGAGCCATTAGGATATTTAACAAGAAACTGGTTACAGCAATATGGGTGCTGGCTACCCAGCCAGCATGGCTTAGTGGTTGAGCATTGATGAATGAACTAGGCAGGCACAGTTCGATTCCCAGTCAGGACACATGCCTGGGTTTTGGACTCAATCCCCAATAAGGGGCATGCATGAGGTAGTGGATCAATGATTCTCCCTCATTATAGATGTTTCTATCTCTCTCTCTCTTCCTCTCCCTTCCTCTCTAAATTCAACATATATCTACACTAATAAAAGAGAAACATGCAAATTGACCATCCCTTTGCTATACCCACCAGACAATCAGGAGTGAGTATGCAAATTAATACAACAAAGTTGGCTATTAATTTACATATGCAGGCATGGATCAAAGACTGAAAACAGCATAGAAGGAAGCCAAGAGCTGCAGAAGGGAGTGCAGTGGGGAGAAGGTAGCAAGGCAGCAGAGAAGGGAGGGAGCTAGGCAGTGGAGATGTAAAGGAGCAAGGCGGTGGAGACAGAAGGGAGCAAGGTGGCAGACAAGGAAGTGAAGGCCTGCCTCAACAGGCTTTGCTCCCTTTTCTGCTTTGCTCCAGTCGCAGGAAGCCCTCTTCTTGCAGAAATCTTCCTGCAACAGCCTCTAAAAATATTTTTTTTCTTTTTTTTTTTTTAAGAAAATATGGGTGAGGGCTAAGCAAGGCTCAAATATCTAGGATTTCTCTATCAGCCAGGATTTTAGAAGAGAGATCACATATTTGTGTTGCCTGATCAAATTTATAAAGAAAATATTTAAATATTTCTTCTGTGAAACTAAGAAATGTTTTGAAATTAAAATTTAAAAACCACATTAAAAATACTTATACTAAGGAGTATATTTCAATATACATTATTGAAGAAAAATTGAAGAAAAATCTAGATGAAAGTATTCATAAGCAGATTACATGGTGTTAGGTCCAGAAGGTCTGTTCATGAGCAAAATGATGGCTAATTTACTAGCACAACTTATTCACATGCTATTTTAAATCCTGTTGTTTTGAGTTTCAGCTAAGCAGTAAGGTTGATTTTTATATATTTTTAAATAACATGGGAAAAACTTATGCAAACAATATATTGTATTTTTCACATATATGATTTGTATAAGAGATTAATTACATTTTCCATTTTACACCTAAAATGGAAGAATTCTGTTTGCAATAATAGCTAAGATGTAATGATTACAAAGGAAAAAAATCATTCATGTACAAGTTAAAGGAGCTTTGAAAATTCCCTTTATGAATTAAATTAAATTTGAAAAACCTTTATTGCATGTCTATTATTTGCTTGGAAGTATGCTAAGCTCTGGAAATAAAAGTTGATTACCATTTAGATATATTTAAGGAGTTCTTCATCAAACAGGGGAGACAGACATGAAGCTGAAAATTTTGCAATATAGTGTGGTAATCCTCTAATAAAGACACTGAAGTATTGAAGAGGCATAAATTGACATAGGCAGGATAGAAGATTTAACTAGTGAGGCAAATGCATTGAAGAGGCATAAATTGACATAGGCAGGATAGAAGATTTAACTAGTGAGGCAAATGCATTACTGAAAGGGTGTTGTTCCTTCTAATATCACATTCTAATCACGGATGAGACCTTTGGGTGTTAGAAGAAAAGAAATATCAATTATTTCCCTTGCATTTCAGTGTGGTTAACAAATATGACCTTATTTTCCTTAGTAGAAGAAAATGTACATTGTATCCAAGAGCAACCTGTACCTTGGAGTGAGAGCTGAGAGTCACATTATTTCAGGTTGTGTAATTCTGCATCTACTTGCTGATGGCATTGACTATTAAACAATGACCTCTGTCTGTGTACAATAGGTTCTTTGAACCTATTGTCTCAATGAAGCACTGAAATAATGCTTATTAAACAAACAGAAAAACCCTACCATAACAAATATCATTTATCATGGACTCATTTTGTATGGGACTCTTTGAAAATCATTGTACTCGCTTTATCCTCATAAGAATTTTACACTGTAGATAAAAATATTACCCTTTGTTTCCAAATAAGGAAATATAATTTAATCAATTGGTTATTTAATCAATCTAGAATGTCACATTTAAAAAGTGATGTTGCTGGGATTAAAACTCAGGTTTACATGATAGCAAAGCCTGTGTCTTTAGTCACTTCACTAGATTTATAATATAAATGAATAGCAAAACAGAAGGCAAAGCATAGATAAAAAGGAAAACATTAAAATCTCTAATTTGGCAAGACTCATGGAATTAAAAAATAAATAAACAGAATTTTTAGAAAGCCAAATAGTTTGAATTTCTAAAGAAAACATCCTCCTCTGGGGGAAAAAAACCCTTCTGTTCATAATGCACTTCTTCCTTAGCTTATAAAACTGTATATAATTTGTACTACTTCCCCTCCTACCTTGGTGTCCTGGGAGAACACAGGAAGTACTGTCTTTAGTGATAGAGTGGAAATAACTCTTCAAGGTGAAGAGAAAACCAAGACTAAACTTAATATTTTTGTCTCTGTTCAACATATATTTTCATTATTCCACTAGAGACCTGGTGCAAGAAATTCATGCACCAGGGTGGGGAGGTGTCCCTCAGCCCAGCCTGTACCCTCTCCAATCTGAGACCACTCGAGGGATGTCTGACTGCCCGTTTACGCCCAATCCTACAGGGATCGGGACTAAATGGACAGTTGGACATCCCTCTCACAATCCAGGACTGCTGGCTCCCAACTGCCACCTGCCTGCCTTCCTGATTGCCCCTAACTGCTTCTGCCTGCCAGCCTGATCACCCCCTAACCACTCCCCTGCCAGCCTGATTGATGCCTAACTACTCCCCTGCCAGCCTGTTTTTCCCTAACTGCCATCTCCTGTGGGGTTGCCCCCCCCACAACTGCTCTTCCCTGCAGGCCTGGGTCCCCCCCAACTGCCCTTCCCTGCAGGCCCAGTTTCCCCCAACTTCCTGCCCTTGCTGGCCTGGTCATCCCTAATTGCCCTCCCATGCAGGCTTGATTGCCCCCAACTGCCCTCCCTTGCAGGCCTGGGAGGGCAGTTGGCCTTCTTATGGCAGCCATCTTGTGTCCACATGGGGGCAGCCATCTTGTGTATTGGAGTGATGGCCAATTCGCATATTACTTTTTTATTAGATGGGATTTGTAGAAAAATAATCTAAATAATATTTGCCATCTATTTAACTCATTATGATGACACGCTGGTTTGTAGAAAGTGATTTTTATTCTAAAACATTTTGATAAGAATGATAATGTTAATTATTCTTTCTATATAGAATTTTACCTCATTTCATCAAAGTTTTCATCGAAATACATGGACATTTTATGGCCTTAGCTTTATTTTGCATTTGGTACCTTTTTGCTTTGCTCATATTAAATATGCTCAAAGCCTTCTCTGGTTTGGTCTCTTCTATTCAAGCAGTTAAATGCTGTTCCTGCTTTGCAGATAAGACCACGGGGACCTTGGGCATTGAGAAATTTCACCAAAGTCATACAATTTGTAACTGGTACCATGAAAATTTGACATCAGTCTGAATTATCCAGTTCCAGAAAGTCATTTCACCGTAGAAAATTAAGTTAAAATGTAGAATCACTCTATATTTATGTATTACTATTTTTACAAAGAGAACACACATTTCTCTTCAAAACTGTACAGAGAAATTGTTCTATAACCATTAGTTTTAAGTAGCACTGAATTTGAAAATAATTGTTAGCTCCATTTCTAGGAGAAATATCACACTGATTTTTTTTGTAACACTTGGCATTTAGCACAGCTCACATTTGATTGTATGACATTATTATTAGGCAGCATGACATCAGCTGTGCATAAAACAGATTTCTTTTCCTGGGGGATCTGGCAAAGTCAGACTCTGTCTGTAGAGTTTGTTTCTTCTATTCATGAGAGACAACACTGTTGCTGTATAAATTGTTTGATACAGCCCTCTGTGTTGACTTAAAAAAGCCATTGTATATTTGGCAATCAAAAATCATTTTTTAAAACAAATACAAAGTGGGACCCTAAGGAAAAAAACTTCAGTGGACTATACCCAGGATGTTCTGAATGAGGGAGACTGGGGCATGTAGTGGACATCTGTTGTTTATGCCTGACTGGCATCCACTCTCCACTCTTCTCAAAACAACAACTACTTTTCTTTGGGGAACCATCTATTTATTCTCTATTTGAAATTATTCAATTTTGCCTCAAATGTAAGCCAGACTTTCCAAATCTTTTTAATATGTACTATACTGGGGATCAGGGGAGACTATGGGAAAGTGAAAAGTGCTCATTGTTCTGGAGTGGCTGATCTGAAGGGATGAAACCTTGCCATCGTTCTCCCCATCCTAACAGGGAGAGCTTTCCTGAGAAAGAAGCCAACACAGAGACAAGCTGAACCAAGGGATGGAGAGAGACAGATTTCTGAGATCATTTGGGTACATTGGTCCAACCATGCCTGAAGCCTGTTCATGTCTTGGCTAATAAATTCCTTTATATTTAAACCAGTTTAAATTGGGTTTCTCTATGTGTTGGTGAAAGAATTCTGACTATTTTAACTAACATGTCAAGCGAAGATTATAGTGATTTCCAGATAACTCAGTAATTTATAGCAAGGAGCTCTGGGTTCTAGCTAATAATAGAAACTTCAAGATTCATCAGCCTAATACTAAAAAATACCTTCTATTGCTAACTGAGGACATATTTTTACTTAGTTAGCTTAGAGATAATGTCAGACATCCAGACATAGAAAGCAGCTGCCAATTTCTATGACCAGGTGAGAGACTCTCTGAGCCCCAAAACTATGTATTATACAGGTTGGGGCAAAAGCAGGTTTATAGTTTTTCATATGAAAAATTTACATATACAAAGCCTAAGCAACCATTATGACTGGATGACTGGATGAAAAACGGGCAGCTATGATGCACACTGACCACCAGGGGGAAGACACTCAATGCAGGAGCTGCCCCCTGACGGTCAGTGTGCTCCCACAGCCAACCTCCCTCGGCTATGTATTTACCTCCATGGTATTCTCAAGTATGATTTAAGGAACATCAGAAATCACATTATGGAAAATATATCCTCAAATAAGGATAAAATATCATCAATGGAAAAAATATCCTCAAGTAAGGATAAAAACAAACAAACTTAACTTAAAATTTTAGCCCTACTATTTGCTGTCTTAGTGAGGCAGACCAAGTCTCTGATCCTTATTTCCTTCATTTGTCGATGGAGATGATAATGATGTCCATTTCCCAAGACTAATGGAAGAACGAAATAAAATTGTTTATGACAGCACCATTTATAGTGCAAAACCAAATACTAATGTTTTTATTGCCATTATTGATGGTATTCTGCCTGCACAGAACAATTATTCAGTAAACTTTGAATCAAAATCAATTGAATAATACTATATCCCTAGATTGGGTTGTGTGACCATTTTTCAGCTATCAATAATATCTGCTTTAGCCAAGACCGGTTTGGCTCAGTGGATGGAGCATCGGACTGCGGACTGAAGGGTCCCAGGGTTCGATTCCGGCAGGAGCATGTACCTTGGCTGCGGGCACATCCCCAGTAGGGGGCGTGCAAGAGGCAGCTGATGGATGTCTCTCATGGATGTTTCTGACTTTCTATCCCCCTCCCTTCCGCTCTGTAAAAAATCAATAAAATATATTTTTTAAAAATAATATCTGCTTTAACAGTAAAGTGTTCAAAGGGCAGAAATAATGTCTCTTGGAATAGCACATAGGAGAAAGCACTTAGAAACTATGTTTGAAGAACGATTCTAAATTTTATCTGTAAGAGTCTATATAGTGGCTTTAAACACAAAGGATTTTAGAATGCATGGCCAAGAGTTCAGCTATTAGAGCAAAGGATAAAGATGCAGGGGATCAGAGTCAGAGAAGGGGATCAGAGTCATTCTGGTTTCTGTTTCTCTGACAAATGAAACCTTTAGGAAGACGTAGCCTAACCTCGTGGTTGGCAAACTGGGGCTCGCGAGCCACATGCTGCTCTTTGGCCCTTTGAGTATGGCTCTTCTACAAAATATCATGGCCTGGAAGAGTCTATTTTGAAGAAGTGGCATTAGAAGAAGTTTAAGTTTTAAAAATTTGGCTCACAAAAGAAATTTCAATCGTTGTACTGTTGATATTTGGCTCTGATGAGTTTGCCGACCACTGGCCTAACCCATAAGTAGCAACCTAACTTTTCCCATAAATAGGAAATCTCAGGGATGAGGTTCCAACCCATCGCTACCTAATAGCATCTCCACAGCAATGCTTTCAAAAGCAAGTTCTAAACAAATAACAAACTCAGAGTGAGCCCTGTGTGATCCCTGACAAACCATTTAACCCCTCTCAGCCTCACTTTTTTCCATCAACAAAAGAATACTGCCCCCTATCCACCTCCAAATAAAGGAGTTGGTTCTCCCAAAGCACAGGGCATTCCTGAGATAAAGCATGCTTTGTAAACACAAAGTACAATCACTTAATTATTTATAAATTCTTGTGGTTTTTTGTTTTGAATTTTTATACTGAGACAGGGAGTTATTCAAGAGAAATCCCTTTCCTCCTCCTGTTCTCTCTTTCACTTATAGAAAAAAAAGCTACATAAGTGAAAGATCTTGCTACAACTTGAGAGTCAACCACATACAAGACAGTAAGCCTGGGAACATTCTCTGAAATAATCTACCATAGAGACTGAGATTTATCTTATTCCTAATGTGATAGGTATATAAGATTTACAGCCATTCAAGAAATAGAATAAATTTCCTTCTAGAAAATGTACAAGCCTTGAGAATACTCAAAAGACAAAGATAGGTCCCACTAGGACAATCTAATGAGGAAGATGGATGTATAAATGAATAGGTAAAATGTGGAATTGTTACAACTGATGATTTGCAAGATGTTATTGGAACATGGCAGTGGAAGTGATTAATTTGTTGTTTGGTTTGGTTGGTTTTAATTGGTAAGAGCCATATGGACCTATTACAGCTGCTGGAGGCTCTTTGGAGTATTTAATGACCAGCCCTGGGATAGTAGAAAAAAAAAAAGAATATTAGCCTGGGTGATAGAAGACTGAAGGCCATTTCCACCATTAATTAGCTGGGTGAGCCTTAATCTCATTATCTGCAAAACAGATTTGTTTGCAAGGTGATTGTTAAGATCGCTCTAATTTCCATATCACTGAAGCCTTTCTAGTGTTGTATCTTTTGCTGTTTATCTTTTTTTTTTCTCAGCCCTGCATCTTTAAATTATTTGAAGTTAAAAACTATGTTTTTTCTTTCATTGTGGAAACCCAACACTATTATTAGGTCACAAGGGAGGTTCACAGACCACTGTCCAGTAATTAAGATTCCAAATTGATCCTCTGTCAATCAGTCTGCATTTATGCTTTTCCATTCTCTGGAAGATGGTTTAGCCCTGTGGAATGTTTTTATAAGGTTAAGAAACAGATTTGTGTAAGTGAAATGACACAGATGATAACATTATCGTAAGTAAATGAAGGGCCATGGCAAAGCTTCCTGAAGGGAAATGGATGAACAAGTTGGCTCAATGGGCTATACACAAAAAACTGATCAACACTGGAGAACCAAGATGGCGGCATAGGTAAACACCTATTCTTCTGCCCCGTGCAACGATTCAAAAACTACAACATAACAACAAAACAAACATCACCCAGAATCACCAGAAAGCTGGCTGAGTGAAAACTCCACAAATAAAAGTAAAGGTGGGACACTGAAACTCAGAAGAGCGGCAGGAGTGCAGCCTTGAAGACGGAAACAGGGTAGGAGCTGTCCTGGTCGCTCTCAAGGGCTCTAGGGCTGGAGCAGCAACCCCGGCTGGATTTCGCCAACAGGAAGGGCGGAGACGTCCCACTACACAGATACCCCAGCGCCAGGCAAGGTCCGAGGTCCGGGGGACACACCCTGGAAGCCGGGCGCGGCAGAGGTCTCCTAGTCTGTGGAGAAACCAGGTAGCTGGGAAAAGAAGTTTGCACACAAACTCGCGACTTGCTCCCTGGAAACTTGTCTCCTGGTCTGGGAAACCACCTATTTTACAACCCTGGGCTAAACTTTGGGTGTGCAGACTCATTTGGGGAGAGGCAGTGTTGTCTGGCAAGGGGAAGAGACTAGTGGCTTTCTCTTGGAGGTACCTGCAGCCATCCCCATCCAACAGAGACCCGTGCGCGCGAGCGCTGCATAGGACGTAGCTGACACTGAGGCTGCCTGCTCAGCTCAGAGACTCCGCCCATCCAACCTGAATACAGTCTCCCTTCACAGCCAATTGGCCTGGAGGTCAAACCCTCCTAGGGCTAACAACAACAAGCTGGGTTTAAATTCAAAAATACTGTACAACCCATAAAGGATTGCAGTAAGAGTACCCATCTCAAATAACTGGGGAGGCTGTGCCACTGACCCTTAGAGGGCATCTACCACATAAAGCAGCCACCATGCAGAGATATGGAAAGAAATCAGGTGTGAAAGAAATGGAGGAGAAAAGACGACTAGACATAGAGTTCAAAACCACGGTTATAAGGCTTTTCAAGAGGCTCCTAGAAAAGGCCAATGAACTTAATGACAACTACGAGGAAATAAATCAGATGAACGAGGAAATAAACAAGACCAACCAGGAAATGAAAGAGACTTACAAGGAAATGAATGAGACCCTCAAGGAAATGAACAAGACCTCTGAGGATATGAACCAGACCCTCACGGATATGAAAAAGGACCAACTACAAATCAAGCATACACAGACTGAAATAAAAAATATTACACAAAGTCCTAAAAGCAGTCCAGAGGGCCACAAGGACCAAGTCAAAGATTTGAAATACAAAGAAGCAAAATCCACTTGGCTGGAAAAGCAAGAAACAAAAAGAATTCAGATAATTGAAAATAGTGTAAGGGGCCTCTGGGACAACCTCAAGCATGCCAACATCCGAATTATAGGGGTGCCAGAAAAAGAGAGAGAGCAAGTTAATGAAAACCTACTTGAAGAAATAGTGACTGAAAACTTCCCTGACCTGGTGAGAGAAACTGACTTAAAAGCCCAAGAAATACACAGAACCCCAAAATATAGGAATCTAAAGAGGAACACACCAAGACATATCATAATTAAAATGCCAAGAGCAAAGGATAAAGAGAGAATATTAAAAGCAGCAAGAGAAAAACAGTTGGTTACCTACAGAGGAGCACCCATACGATTGTCAGCAGATTTCTCAACAGAAACTATGCAGGCCAGACGGGAGTGGCAAGAAATATTCAAAATAATGAATAGCAAGAATCTACAACCAAGATTACTCTATCCAGCAAAGCTATCATTCAGAATTGAAGATCAGATAAAGTGCTTCACAGATAAGAAAAAGCTAAAGGAGTTCATCACCACCAAACCAATATTATATGAGATGCTGAAGGATATTCTTTAAGAAGAGGAAGAAGAAAAAGGTAAAAATATAAATTATGAACAACAAATACACATCTATCAACAAATGAACATAAAAATCAAGTGAATTGATAGGCTGATGAGCAAAATAAACTGGTAAATGTAACAGAAACATGGACATAGAGAGGGAATGGACTGACAATTCTTGGGGAGAAAAGGGTTGTGGGAAGTACAGCAAGAGACTGGACAAAAATCTTGCAACAATGGGAGAGGACAGTGGGGAGGGGGAGGTGAGGGTGGAGGGTGGGATAGATACAGGGCGGAGGGGAGCTATAGGGGGATAAAAAGGGGGAAACAATGTAATTAATAAACTGAACAATAAAGATAAAAAAATATTACTTAAAAAAATTGATCAATAAAGTACAAAATAATGAACAGCCCTGGGATAAAAAAAGAAAACATATTATATTTCATTTCAAAATCTCTGTTAACACTGAAAATTCTTGGGTCTCTATGACTCTGAAGAGTTTCCAGTCAGGACTTCCCAGCAGGACAGAGCTCACAGTGACAGTTCAGGCTGCCAGAAAGGGCTGGGGAACTGCCCAACAAACTGCCTACCAGGTTGAGAACTGTCAAAACTTCACCAAAAAAGGGGTATTTAAAACACAGCATTGCCCGCCAGCTTGGCTCAGTGGATAGAGCATCGGCCTGTGGACCAAAGGGTCCTGGGTTTGTTTCCGGTCAAGGGCATGTGTCTTGGTTGCAGGCTCTTCCCTGGCCTGGGCCCTGGTCAGGGCTTGTGCAGAGGCAACCATCTCATGAGTTTCTCTCACGTTTTTCCTTTCTGTATTTCCTTCTCTCTCCCATTGCCCTAAAAAAGTAATGAAAAAATGTCCCCAGGTGAGGATTAGCCATAGATAGATAGATAGATAGATAGATAGATAGATAGATAGATAGACAGACAGATAGATAAAATACACACACCATTATTTGAGGGTGGCAAAGGAACGGGGAGTTACTTGGGTTCCTCCCTGAACTTAAACTTCGGATTTTGCAGGAATAAAGGCAGCTTTATTTAAAATAATGGTTTAATCATAGCCCACATTATCATGATCTAAAGTCACTTTCCCTTTGAGCCTGATTCACTTCCCAGCATGCCAGGAACAAAAGGCTTTGCTAGCAGAGGACCAACCAGGTTCAGTCTATTTGCTGCTCATAAGGCATCCTGTGAAATTCTGCCTCCTGTGTGTGGGGTACCAGCAACCCAGACCCCACATGCAAGCACAGGCCTTCATATAAGGACCCTCCACTCCCAGGGCATTCCTTCTCTCTTACCATCTTCCTATTGCATTGCTAAGGATTTTCCTTTCAATGGGTTTTAATTGATATTTCGAGTAACATCAGACTCAGACCTGGTTGTCAGCATGGATGTGCATTGTCTTCTTTTGTGTTTTGTTTTTGAAAAAAGATTAAAGCTTAGTAATTAAAATGCTGATTAACTTTTAAATACTAAAGTGTTTTATTCTGCTTCTGAGAACTTCCTGAATCAAGCTGCAATGCATTATGTGGGACTGAGGGGTGTTTTCAAAAGTGGAGCCTTAAGAAAAAGGGTAAGTGAAGCTCAATTGAATGCACCAGGGATGTTAGAAACACAAATGAATGCCAAGGAGGAGTGTTAGTTCTGCAGAGCATAAACCTTTACAAATGCCAATGGCTGAGAGAGATTGGAGCACTGACCTTCAGGGATGATGAGGGGGAGAATGGTACAGAGACCAAAGAAGTAGGGAGGAACCAGGTCACAGAAAAGAAAGTGATTTAATTCCAAGACTAAGAGGAAGACAGTCAAGGTTGTTAAGCAGGGGTCTGATGTGGTTGGATATGTTATTAAAATAATATTTTTTTAAAGTTTAATTACCTATTAATTGATAGGTACCCCCCCCAACTGGTGCGTGGAGTTATGATGTAATTGACAGAGACATTGAGCCACCAATCAAGCGCATACCAGAGTGCCCTGTGTCCCACCCCTTCCCATTCCGCCCTGGGCCCAACCCCTGCCTTTAAAATGTGTCTCGGTGTGCCACGTGGCACCTTTTCTCCCAGACTGTTCTCCCAGGCAGTCCGGGAGGAGGTCTGGCTGGGTCCCCTCTTTTCCCCTTCCCCTGGCCCCAGTCACAGGGTGCGGCTTCCCCGGCTCTATTCCTCCCGAGCCTGTGAACCCGCCCGGAGACCCCAATAAAGCCTGATTAATTCGCTTACTCATTTGGACTCCCTGCCTGCAGTTTCTCTCACGGCGGCGTAGAACCTTACATTAATGTGTGTATGATCGCCAATACACTGAACACGTACTACATGCCAGATGATATTCCAAGGGTTTTACAGAGTACCCTATGAGATAGGTATGAGTGTTGTACCTCTTTATAGATAGGAAATATGAGGCACAGAAAGTGAAGGATTTTTCCCAAAGTAACACACCTTTTAAGTGGCAGAGCGGTAATTTAGAACCCAAGCAATAGGATTGAAGTGCTGGTACTTTATAACCACAATGGTATACACTACAACATTAAGTCAATTATCAGTCAATCCAAGGTTACTGATACTACCCTACATACACAACACAAATTGTGCTCCAAAGAATTTACACAGAATTCACTCCATGGTCTCCTACGTAGACAACATTGTAAATATGATGAATTCTGGACCTTCTACTAGTTTCTGTTTTCCCAGTGAATAAGGGATTTCTGGCATGCGTGGTAAGTGTGTCCTCATGCCTTACAGGAATTTTCCATAAGAAACATCTCAGAATAATGATGATAATGATAATAGTAACAAGTAACATACTTAAGGCAAAGTATCCTTTACTCTCAAGTGTCCCCTCTCACTTCCCTGCTTTAATTCATATATAAATATTCCATTATCTGTGATTTCTAACTTTGTCACTTTGATAAAATTAAATATTTATGCACTAACTCAATTTTATCAGTCAATCCTTGTATTTGCAACTTAATTTACACTTATCTGTACAACTTCATTCTATCTTCTTTGATTTGTTCTTTTATTAATTTTTAAGTTGAATTCTGAGATCATTAACTTCTAGTCATTAAATCACAAATTGGCAAATTACAGCTTATAGGGCAAATCAAGCTATTTTCTTTGTCCCCAGGGCTAATAATGGTTTTTACATTTTTAAAGGGTTGTAAATAGAATATTAGAAAGATAAATGTGACAGAGACCATATATAGCTAACAAAGCCTAAAATATTTACTCTCTGGCCTTTTACAGAAAGTCTTTGATTTGAACAATGCTTTAACTGCATCTTATAATTTTGTTATGTAGTATTTTCATTATCACTTACTTGTAAGTTATTTCTATTTGCCATTATTGCACTTTTTCTAAAAAAAATTATTTGTAGTATATTTTTGGTATTCTAATAAGTGTCATTTTGTATTTTGTTTCATAGTTGATGCTAAATAATTTCTTTTGGGTAAGATGATTTGGTGTGTATAATAGCAAACATGACAGAAGTCCAGACTTGCTTTATGACCTATATCACCTGATCAATATTTTTGCATCATACATGTATGCTTGAAACAATCTTTATTTTTTCAAATACTGCCTGTGTAATTAATTGTATTTATATCTACTAGATATAGCTATTTAATTGGTTCCTTCAAATCATCTATATCTTTATTTACATTTTGTTCTTTGATCTATTAACTATTAATAAGTATGGGCTAATATCTCCTGTGACAGTCGTAAATTTATCAATTTGTACTTCCAATTATTTTTGCTTTATGTATCTTGAAGTTATATTATCAAATGCATTTAACTTTAAAATTTCAACATCTCTTGGTGATTTGAATCTTTAATTAATATATAGAGTGGATTTAGTAATACTGCCTTCAAAATAATCTTATCTGATATTAGTATATATATAGCAATAATTGTTTAATTAGTATTTGGTTATTTTTATATCATTTCACTTTCAAGCTTATATATCACCTTAAATAAAAGTTAACTGGATTATTATGAATACATGTAAACCTGTCATTTAAATAAATATTTAAATTTATTTTGATTACTGATATATTTGGATTCCTTTTATCATCTTATTTTGTACCTTATGTTATTCTTTATCTGCTTATTGTAATTTCAAACTTAGCTTTAACTCTCATTCCATTTTATGTAGCAGAAAGTAAATAATGCATTCTTACTACCATTTATACACATAAAAGCCTAAGTGATCAGCTTACTGGCCGTCCAACAGGTAGCTATGACACACACTGACCACCAGGAAGCAGGTGCTCAATGCAGGAGTGAAAACCACAGGCATAGAAAATATGGAGCCGACTGATGAATTTGGGAGGAGAGGGTAGAAGATGGAGGGTGGGAAGAGATTACCAAAGATCTTATATGCATACTAGAAGCCCGGTGCATTGATTGGTGCACCAGTGGGGTCCTTGGCCTGGCCTGTGCCTTCTTGCAATCTGGGACCCATCAAGGGATGTTGGAGAACCAGTTTTGGCCCAATCCCCACAGGCCAGGCCAAGAGACCCCACCGGTGCATGAATTCATGCACTGTGCCTCTAGTAGAAATATAAAAATGCTTAGTTAACTTGACAAAATCTATGATTATTCAATTTATTTACCAGTTTCCTTAAGAAGGAGTCAACAGTATCTTTAAACTGTAGTTGTTCTCCTTTATGTACCATATATCCTATCTAATAAAAGAGTATATGAAAATTGACCATCACTCCAACACACAAGCTGCCTGCCCCATGTGGTCAAAGATGGTTGCTCCCATGTGGACACAAGATGGCTGCCACAAGATGGTCAGGAGGGGAGGGAAGTTGAGAGGGACCAGGCCTGAAAGGGAGGGCAGTTGGGGGCAATCAAGCCTGCAGGGAGGGCAGTTAGGGGTGACAAGGCTGACAGGGGAGGGAAGTTGAGGGTGACCAGGCCTGTAGGAAAGGGCAGTTGGAGGGGACCCAGGCATGCAGGAGAGAGCAGTTGGGGAGTACAGGCCTTCAGGGGAGGGCATTTCGGGGTGACCAGGTCTGGAGGGGAGGGCAGTTAGGGGCAAACAGGCTGTCAAGGGAGCAGTTAGGCATCAATCAGGCTGTCAGGGGATTGGTTAGGGGGTGATCAGGCTGGCAGGCAGAACCAGTTAGGGGCAATCAGAAAGGCAGGCAGGTGAGCAGTTGGGAGCCAGCAGTCCTGGATTATGAGAGAACGGCTGACTGCCTGTTTAGGTCCAATCAGGATCAGGCCTAACCGGACAATCAAACATCCCTCGAAGGGTCCCAGATTGGAGAGAGTTCAGGCTGGTCTGAGGGACACACACCCCTACTCTGTGCATGGATTTCATGTACCAGGCCTCTAGTTAACAATAATTTA
This sequence comes from Antrozous pallidus, assembly GCA_027563665.1. Taxonomy (NCBI): domain Eukaryota; kingdom Metazoa; phylum Chordata; class Mammalia; order Chiroptera; family Vespertilionidae; genus Antrozous; species Antrozous pallidus. The sequence continues at coordinate 26,352,318 of CM050514.1, read as the reverse complement.
GTTGATCTTGCTTATTTTATATACCCTCAACTTAGACAGTTATTAATGTCATACATATTCACTTTTTGTTTTATAGTTTACCTAAAAGTCTGCCATTTCTTTTTGCTTCTCAAATATTCTTTATATACTTGATCCTCATTATTTGTGGATTCTGTGTTTATAAATTTGTCTACTTGCTAAAATATATCAGTGTGGTGCTTTTGCAGTTATTCAGAGACATACACATGCTTAGAGCTACAAAAAATTTGAGTTATGCAATCCACATGTTTCCAGCTGAGGAAGAATAAATGTAACACTCTAATTCATAGTTTTAATTCTCATTCTGTAAACATGTATCCTTTTGTGATCTACTTAGTGCCAATATTTTGTATTTTACTTGGTGTTTTTATAGTCTAAATAGCCCCCAAGCATTGTGCTGAGATTCTGTCTAGAGTTCTTAAGTACAAGGAGGCTGTGATGTGCCTTATGAAGAAAAAAGAAATGCGCTTGAATCTGGTGGGCATGGCTCAATGGTTGAGTATTGACCTGTCAGGACTCATGACACAGTTGTAGGCTTGATCCCCATTGGAGGTCATATGGGAGGCAGCCAGTCAATTATTCTCTCTCATCATTGATGTTTCTCTCTCTCTCCCTCTCCCTTCCTCTCTGAAGTCAATAAAAATATATTAAAAAATAAAAAATGTGTTAGATAAGGGTGTTTTTCAGGCATGAATTAGAGTTGTTGGCCATGAGCTTAATGTTAATGAATCAATAATATTAATTATATAAAGTATCTTTAAACAGAAATTCTCATAAAATAAGGTTATATATTGACTGGTTGGCAAAAATGTTACAACCAAAGAGTCAGAAGAATACAACTCTATATTTTCCCTAGGCGAAATGGTTAAGTATTTGCTAACTCAGTTTTCAAAGTCACTTCATAGATCATAACTGCAACAAATGACAATAATCAACTGTATTATTTAGAAATACATTAATGGGAGAGTACTTGTTAGAAATAACCTCAGTTTTCATTTTTTAGTACATCTTTATTTCTATCTACCTCTTTAAAGATAGTTTCATTTAGTATGAAGCATTACATTGATAATTACTTTTTTAGCACATCAAAAATGCTTTCTTATTGTTTTCTATCATCTATTATTACTACCGAGACATTCGTTATCAGGCTAATTATTTTCATTTTTAAGTAATCTCTCTTTTTTCTCTGATCACTTTTAGACATTCTCCTCTCTCTCTCTCTCTCTCTCTCTCTCTCTCTCTCTCTCTCTCTCTCTCTCTCTTTTCTTTCTTTTCTTTTTTTTTTTTTTTTTTTTTACTATTCGGAAATCTGTTCAATTCAGTTGGTGTATTTCATCACTTCTGAAAAAATGCCCATTGATTATTTTCCCTTTCAATATTGCATCTCCTCCATCCTCCCTTTTTGAAAACTGGAAGATATGTATTTAGATCTTCTCAATTTATCCTTCCATATCTCTATAACTCTTTAAGGTTTGCTATTTCTTTGTTTGCCTATAATTACCTGTGACTATTTTTTTTAAGATTCATTTTCAAAACACTAATATTCCCTTCATCCATCATACTCAGATATTTAGCAATTCACTGACTTTCTAAAACTGAAGTTTTGATTTTTAAAAATGTTTTGTCAATGTTTGTATTACCCTACTCCTTATAATAGTTTATTTTATCCCAAACACACATATTTGTATCTATTATTTCTGATATCTGCCATGTACACAGTTCTAATGGTCCTAGTTGCTGTTCCAGCTGATGCTTCTACAAAGTGATTCATTTTCTTCCCTTATGATTTTTCATCTGTTTTCATACATTCTGCATTTCATTCTGCACCTTTGTTTGTGATACATTTTTGAAGTCTGAGTTTGAATTATTTTCCTCTAGAGAGTATTTGCATTTAGTTCTTTCATGAATTTGAGGTCATATCTGCCTTGAGACTAACTAAATTTCCAGCTAAACTCACAAGGTGTAAATACTTGCCCTAGGCCAGCTATGCTCTGCAATGACATTTTCTTTGCCAATTCTTCCCCATGCCAAGAGTGATATATGCACATTTCCCTCTAACTCCCTACATGGCAGGTAACTCCTATAATTCACCACTTGGTTACCATTTCGGAGGACCTGATGCATGCAAGGTAAAAGTGTTGCCAGTAGAAATGTGGTTTTTGCGATATCTCCAAGAAAAGCATTTCTGGGGACCCACAAGGGAGGATGAGGTCTAGTGGTAATATTCATTTGTGAGGCAAAATCAAAAAGATGCTCTTCCCATGGCCCATCGCCATCTGTCCCACCATGAAAAATCAGAAATCCAGAAATAGAGTCAATGTCTAGAGATTCCATGTCATAGTAAAGCTTAGTCCTAGTACTGTGTTTGGCTAGCTTAGCTCGTGTTCCTGGCTTCAATTGTTGCTTTGCCGCTGTACCCAGGCATTTAAGATCCACTTATTAAGAACTTGCAAATATGCAATATGTGGATGAAAAAGGAACCACATACTAAACCTGAGAAGCTCATGAGAGAGTCTTGCCTGGTAGCACTACAAACTCTGAGAACTAAAGTAACTTCATAGCATGGTCTGAAAGTAAAGTTTTCTAAGTAAAAGCAATTCCTGGAAAGTAGTTATGTCCTGGGAGTTATCTTTCTTGACAAAGGCTGAGCCTGTCTTACTGTCTTTTTGTATCTACAATAACACACCTTTGGAATGTCAGGGTAATTTTATTTTTCCAGTCCCCTTGGGCAAAATCTCCCACTGGAGCAGGAGACCACAGAGCCTCTCATTGCTATCGCTGTCATGTTCATTGTTAACTGTTAACTATCCCATACCCACCAAAGTAAAAGAAGTATGTCTCTCTTCATTTTACTTTTATCCAATCCTAGAGATTTCCCTGCTTTGCTTTTTCCTGCACCCTAATTTATCACCAATGAATTTGGTCAATGGGGTCTTTGCCTAACTTGAGGCAGAAGTGTTCTTAATGCCTTTCTTGCTCATAAAAAGAATGGCTTTTCTTCTTGGAGTTTTCAAAGAGCTTTTAAACTAATTTATTATTACAAATTATTCAGTGGCTATATTTTTGAGGGCTCTGTGCAGTACACTGAAAAATACCATAGTGAATAAAAGAGACATTACCTGTTCTTAGGAGTTTACTGCCTAGTATAAGAGGGAAGTTTAAATTGAATAATTTACCTGCCTATAAAATTATCAAATTCATAATTGCTAGGTCTGCATGTGGACAAGTCTTTCTTTCTTATTTATGCTGTTCCTCATTTATCCTATTAGGAATGTACAAATAAGAATGCTGAGAGTGAAGCAGCCCAGATAACACTATACCGCGATCCTTCAAAGCCAAAGCCAAACACTGTCAAGCTACAGGGGGAAGGCTGGGGTGGATGGGAGGCGGATGCTGGGGGAGATCAACGGAAGAACTTGTATGCATGCATATGAGCATAACCAATGAATGAAAGACACTGGGGCGGGGAGGGGGCAGGTGGGGACATGTGCTGGGGGGTAGGGGAGGCTGGGGGGAGGATAATGGTGGGGGGAAAGGAAAACATATGTACTACTATTAAATATAAGTTATACTGCAAAAAAATTCCTCTTGTTTATAAAGATGATACATTTTATTATAAATTCAAGTAAAGCAAATATAAATAAAAAATTAAAATGTAAAAAAAAAGCCAGAGCCAAACAAATAGAACCACATTTTTAGCTCATATTGTATACGATTTTAGTTTTAATGGGATATTACTGCAATAAAAATGCCTCTATTCTGAAATACATGTCACTGCTGGAGATTACCTAGTCCATGTATTCATTGCAATAATTGCTTCTCCAATATGAATAGTATATTTGTGTGTATTCTGGAACAAGAATGTATAAACATGTGAGGGAATCAGATATACTGTTAAATGGATATTAATTTCTAAATTGAATTGATATATGTTTCCTTATAACTTTGGCTCATTTTCCCCATTTTCTACTTGAATTCAGATAGAACAAATCCACATCTATTATTTTAATGTTTTTCAGACTCTTGAGCATAGCAGGAAATGACACTACATATGTTTGTGTTTTGGCATAGTCAGAACTTATTGAGCAAATATTACTGTCGTGATATATTGAAAGTTGTATGAATGGCAAAAAAGTCTTGAAAGTTAAAGACAGGTATCTCCTGGTGAGCTATTTATTTACATTTCAAGGGGGAATAAATCTAAGAATTATCACCTTTTTTTCCCCAGAGAAGATTTACATTAAAGAGCAAAATGCTATCTCACCTCCCTCCACTTCCATGTCTTCCTCTCCTTCTCCCTCTCTCTCTCTATGTCTTTCTCTCAATCCTCTAAGGGATAAAGGGAACAGCTGTGCCATCAGCCCCTAAACAAGCTCTGAGATTCATAATTTGGGAGTTCCTGTTCCCACTGTATGTTATGGTGACATCTTCCCTCATTATGTCACCCCATGGGGGTTTGGGCGATGGGGAACTGATTAAAATGTTCTTTGAGTAATTAAAAGTCTGGTCTCTGAGCCAGAAACTTGTATTTCCTGTCAGAGTAAAATAAATATAATGACTTAGCAAAGGATAGCTAACACTGAGACTTCTCTTCTTCCAGCTGAACATCTTGAGATTCCTCAAGCCTCAAGCTAATTATCATTCCCCTGAGCACACAAATAATTGTTCGCTATTAGCATTCTGGTTTGCCAATGTCTTCCCTAAAATAGCCCCTGGAATAAAATAATAAGTAAAACCTAGGAAACTTTATGTCAGTCTTCTTAATTCAACTTTACATGTTTTGTTAGTATACGGAACAGGATACAACTCAAAGAAGACATTTCTCTGTTTCTTTGTGTTGATGAGGCATGACATCAGTCTTCCTTAGACCATCTAAATTAACTACAAAACCTGTCCCAGCCTTCTGCACGTCTAACTGTGTATGTCTCCTATTAGATATTCCTTGGCAGTCTTGGAATACTGCCTGTAGACTTCTGGAAGAGATCCATAGCATTTTGAATCATAGTATTGTCTCAGGAGAGTGAAAATCACTCCTAACATCTGCTTTCAAGTTGTCTTCAAATATGATTACGTAAACTGAATTATGAATTCAACTTTTAAGTAAAGTTATGCAGTTATGCAAGGTGAACTCTATGCAATAGTAAACATTACTTGGAAGAGGGGGATGGTACTTAAGAACAGTTGTCTTCATTTAACATGAGGAAAATAAAGCCAATGTAAAAGTTTGCCCCCAGACTCAGAGTATGTGATATGATGGTTTTTAATTTGAATTCTTGAAGGCTACGAATTTAGACAGTGCACATTATCAAGATGATCAGCCAATGACTACATGTAATAATCATTCTTGAACATAAATTCTCACTCATTGGATGTAAATGTGTTTATGTCTTCTAGAAGCATTTTAGGACATTTTTCTGGGCAGGCACATCAGGTACTAGCTCTAAAACATTGACAACTCTGAAAAGAACAATTTACTGAATGGCCATGTATTGTTTGCAAGAGAAATTTCAGTAAGTAGAAAATCATATTTTAAAAATATTTTTTCCATTAGCACCCATTTGTTAAATGATCTTTTGCTTTCCTGAACAGTTTGATCCCTCTATTTGCTTTCAAAAGATCCCCAGTATGTGCTATCAACAGCCTATTCTATAAACATTCAGAGATATGACCAAGCATCATTTAAAAAGCCTTTCTTAACCTAGGATTCCTGTTTTTAACCACCATCCAAGTCAATTTGAAAATTTAATCCTTCTCCCTTAGCAATAATTATCAGCAAGGATTAAATGATATAATTATTATAAAATAAAATACAATGGATCAACTTTTTACCTGTAATTATAGATAGTCAAAGTAATACATCCTCAAATTTCTCACATCTTTATAGCCTGGCTTTTTTTTTCTGAATAAAGGGAACAATTTTATTATTTTAACTGGTAATAGCATTCCTCTCAGACTTGCCTCTAACTCATCATTTCTATTCTGGTGTTCTTTGTCAGAACTTCGCATTTGTGGTTGAACAGGTTCCAAAAGAGAGACTTTGTGTGAACAGTGAGCTCCCTCCTGCAATGCTCTGGGGTTGATAGGGTACAAGATACTTCACAGTAAGTTTACCTAGCAAATGCACTTCTCGCTGAACTGGGCAGCAGTCCACACTGCAAATGCCAGCAACTCCCCGTGAGCCCTGAATTGTCAGCTAATTCCAGCTAAAAATAAATCCTACAGCGGGTTTTTTCCATTAATTATGCTTAAGAACTAGTTAATTGTCCGCATGGTGTTAAAAAGCAACTTTGTGCAAAGGTTTCAGAGTTGTATTAAAGCCTTTTGCACCTCATTGTCCCTGAAAACCCGTGGTACTCATTCCAGTGAGGTGCTCAGCAGCAGGTCACGCCTCCTGTCTTCCATGGCAGCTGATCCATGTACCCAAGTGACAACACAGCACAGCTGTCCCAGCCTTTCTAAAACCATCCTGCCGGGTGTCTTTTTAGTTTTCAAGATCAGGCTCTATGGAGGGAGAATACTGGATGCGATTATCATCATTGCTGTTACTGGTATCACGATTATCCATCTCCGAGAATTATGCCATGCATGTTTTCCTGAGGTTGTTCCCCTACCCCAGCAACCAAAAGTCAACAAAAATAAACACAAAAACCAAAGCAACACAGTAGCTTAGCATCCACCTCAGCACTTTTCATATAGCTCAAATGAGGTGAGCTATAGCTCAAAAGACACTGCATCGTTTCAGGTTGTTAACCACAATGTCTCATCAAAGGAAGCATGTTGACTGTCATTTCGCAAAAGCCGGTTCTTCCTTTGTGAACTTGGCAGCGAAGAATTTCAAAGACACCAGTGTGGGGTTGGTCTCGTGCACACGCCAAAGCTGTCAGGCCTCATTAGCTCCGAGACAAAAATTACAGACTAATGTATGAAATGCTTGAATAGAAAAGCGCCCTGCACCATCTCGGCTGCGCGGTGAGGGGCTGACACGGGCAGCCCATGGGCCGCACTTCAGCCATCTCCCCGCCCCGTTCGCATCGCAGTGCCTGGAAGTGGAGAGATGATGAGCGTCCAAGTCAAAATCGAATTGCTCGATTGATTGCCAGCGGGCCCCAGCAGCGCCGCTGCTCCTGTGAATGCAATGCATCATTCTAATACCCCCCACCCCATTTCCTGGGGTCTGTCACGAAGGAAACACACTTATCTGGTGAATATTAGCATCCCAGCTCCCAGCCCCAATTTGTCTCTTTGAAAAAGCTAACTAGAAGTCAATTTGAAGGGTTTGTTCTGATTCTAGAAAACAAATTGCTTTCATGAAGAAGTTGATTTTTTGTTTCTGAGTAGCTCAAATTTTCCTGTCACCTTTTTTTAAAATTCACATGTTTCTCTAGGAGGTTTCTACCTCTAAACATTTACAGCTAAGTCCTTGAGCACATTTAGCACATTTCTGCATCCCCCAAATGAACACAGGAGGTCACATTTTGACATCTATCACACTGACAGTGACGGTGAACTTGCCCTCCTCCCGCTCACTCATCCATCGTCCACACCTGGCTAACAAGGAACTCAAAATCTCCTCCTGCCTGAATTTAAGCTGTGAACTCCAGCCTTCCTTCCTAAATTGCTGTTCTGCTCATGGTGCATGGAGAATATGAGCTTCCCCGTCAACGGGAATGAATCGCTTTCTCCTAACCAGGCAGATGCCTGAGCATGTATATCTCTCATATTTCCCATCTGGAAATCTCTAAAATTGTCAAACTGTGGAACACCTTCAGGAAAGCTTGGAAGAATAAGGTAAAATAGAAAGATCCTGAGATTTGGAGTGAGACAAACTCAGGTAGGAATCTGTCTGACCAGCTTCAGTCTCCTAAACTTGGTTTTCCAACCTGTGAAATGGAGGGAAGTCATGCCTACTGTAGAGGGATGTTGGGAGGGGTTAAGAACTATAATGTAAGAAATTCACATTGGAAGAATTCAGTGGGTCTTTGAGGGTATTTTATTTTTAATTCTTCTATTAAATATTTTCATTTGCCAAAATGTTATGAAATTTATAGTCATAGAATAAGAATCTGGGCTATTACATCTACTTACAGCAATATTTTCTAGAACTATTCTTTCTCCTCCTTCTCCTCACTCTTTCAATGTTGACCAATTATATTAAATATCTACTCAGCTGTGAACAGATTCCAAGTCATAATTCTGAAGCCTGGGGTGAATATGTGACATTGAGCTCACATGGACTTGAATTTGACTGTCCCTTAAGAATCCTACTTCTCAGTCTCGTGGCTCCACCAAGGCCAGTTGTGAAACGGTTAGAATACAAATAAAATACATTATAGTTCACTCATGTTTTATTCTAACATTTAATTTCTCTAATATAATATAATACACATTAGTGGCTTTAAAGCATACTTCAACCTAACACATTTTACTTTTCTTAATTGAGTATGAGGATAACCAATGAACAGTATATTTGATGCTAGAGTAGACACAGCTGCTTCCTTCAGAAGGATGTATTCTAGACGGGGTGAAATAAAATGATACCCAAATGACTAAAACAGAAGAGGAAATAGCAAAGTGCCATGAGAGAAAAACAAAACCCTAAAAAAATTTCACATACAAAGGGGACTAGGAACAGCTTCTACAAGATGGTGTTTGGCATAGTCTAGATGTATGCATGGTCCAGTTCCTTTAAACTGGAAAAAAAATGGGTGGAAGTTGAGACAAATAGATACAAAAGAAAGAAGGACACTTCAGGGTGAGGAAAATTTATGTATAGGGAATATAGTACATGTAGATCACTTTGTAGAGGATCTGTGAAGCTTAGGTAAAATTTTGACTTTAAATTGTAAGCAATAGTTAGACACTAAAGGTGTTTGAAAAAGGAAATAATATGATTTTTTTTTAATTCTGCCTTAGTCCCAGCTGGTTTGTCTCAGTGGCTGGGCTCAGTTATTTGGCTCTGTCGGCCTGCAGGCTGAAGAGTTCTGGGTTCTACTCTGGTCTAGAGCATGCAACTTGGCTGTAGGCTCAGTCATCAGCCTTAGTCGGACGTGTGCAGGAGGCACCCAATTGATGTGTATCTCTCACACTGATGTTTCTCTCTCTGTCTCTCTCCCTCCCTTCCATCCTCTCTAAAAATCAAGAGAAACATTGTCCTAACTAGTTTGACTCAGTGGATAGAGCGTCGACCTGCAGTCTAAAGAGTCCCAGGTTTGATTCCACTCAAAGTCACATGCCCAGTATGCGGGCTCGAGCCTCATCATCATCATCATCATTCTCTCTCTCTCTCTCTCTCTCTCTCTCTCTCTCTCCCTCCCTCCCTCCCTCCCTCTTCCTTCCTCGCTGAAATTAATAAAAATCTTTTTTAAAAATCAATAGAAAAATATCCTCAGATACGGAGTAACAAAAACAAACAAGCAAAAAACATTCTGTTTTAAAAGAATGAACCTAGTAGCAATGTGAAAGTAATATGATAATATAAATCAATAGGTTATTGGAACATCAACAGAATCCTTTTTTACAAAATAACTAATGAGAGCTCAAACCCTAAGCCTCCATGTAGTACTACACAGTTCTCCTGGTAAAATACCTATTACAGAACTTTGTTTAATTGGGTACTTAATGATTTTGAAGGACATAGATACATTCACATTAAATAACCCATCTCATCCTTTCATGCATGCCAAGTCCTTATTACATTCTCTTTCCCACATGCTCCTGGAAAAGGAGGGCAACTCTGGCTTACCTGGTCCCTTCAATGGAGCATGGAACTGTTTGCTTTTCTGACTGCAGAGCAAAGAGTGATCAGAGAGTAGGCCTGCAACTGGCTCCATCCCCAGAGTGCTCTTTCCTCAGAGCCATTACAGGTCATGTAAGGCCAGAGGCAGGCATGAAATGCATTGCTTCTTCTCCATTTCTGGGAAAATAACTAAATTTTTCTACATTTACAAAACATTTTTTCTTCAGTGGACTCCAAATATTCTTTTAATGTTGCTCACAAGAGCTTTCTGTAGAAAAATTCTGTGCAAGAATTATCATTCTGACCACACAGATGGGGAAAACTGAGACAAGGAGATTGAGTATCTTGCCTGAGGCCATGTAGCAAGTCAATTTTCGAGCCAGGAATAGTCATCTTTACTGTGTCTCAATGCCTTGGCACAGAGCTCTGTCACTGTTTGAGTATGCTTCTTCTGAGCTGTGTGAGGGGGAATATTTAAAAAATACACCAATGCTATGAGTGACACAGCAGAGAACTAAGATCTCTGGAGAAGGTCATTGGAAATCACTCCCGTGGCTCCCCCTTCCTCATATATATAATTTATTTATAAACTTTTAATGTCATCTATACTTAACCTCTACATTTTTGCTCATTTTATCCAGTTCCTCATCAAAGCTGAAGTTTACACAGTATAAGATTTTGCCCAATGGAACAGCATGCTCCTCAGAATCACTTTTTCTTTCTTTACCTTGTGGCTTTCACCATAAAAAATACATAAAGATATTTTATTTGATGAATTCATTACTTATATTCATTAGAGATGCTTTAGGCTAAAAGTAATAGGAAACCCAAACTACAGAAGGGATTTAAAACACAAAGATAATTATTGTTTATTCAGTAACAAATGTGGTCTTGAAGAGACCTCTAGCTTGAAGAGAAGCTGGAAAGAGATTATCTTTGCTTTATAAGCAGGAGGAATAAAGGAAATAGAAGTAGGAACCAAGTCTCAGCCACAGTCCTCAGGGCAATCAAACACTGTCTACATGTTCTTAATTTATTGTCGTAAAACTACCCTTTGAGAAAGAGTAAAATAATAACTTCAAAGAAGTCAGAGATATGAAAGAAATAAATAACTGTTGAAGGTAAATGATTAAACAAAAGAGAAGGAAAGAACTTTGATGTGATCAGATAAGCAAAAAAGTATCTTTAACAAGAAAAATGCCTATAAACTTTTCAAATATACTATGAAATTCATACAAGAGATGGGACATGCAATTGAGTTTATCTGAGCTCCTATTTTGAGCTTACTTTTTTTAATTCCTTTTTTAACAATAATGTCATTGCTAGTGATGTTGAGATTTCCCATCTATAGACCCTAGGAACCAGAAGTTTTCACTTGGGTGGCTCTAGCTAGAGGAATAACCAATCCATCAGGATTCCACAAGCCTTCAATTGGCAAATATGCAAGGCATAGCAAGAAAGCATTCCAAATAGCATCTCAGAGCTGATAATGTAACAATTTCCAATTGCTACTGCCACTTTGCTGAATGAATTTTAAATATTTTATTTTTCAGCCATGCCCTGAGGCAAGTTCATCAAGAGTGGCACCAGGCTATAGATTTAATAAATTAATTTTAAAACGTTGCTCATGGTGATATCTTAATGACAGGCTTATGAAAAGCTCTTTAATATATTTTAATATATTTTATTGATTTTTTTATTTTTTACAAAGAGGTAGGGAGAGGGCTAGAGATTTAGAAACATCGATGAGAGAGAAACATTGATCAGCTGCCTCCTGCACACCCCCTACTGGAGATGTACCCGCAACCAAGGTACATACCCTTGACTAGAATCGAATCTGGGACCTTTCAGTCCACAGGCAGATGCTCTATCCACTGAGTGAAACTGGTTAGGGCAAAAGCTTTTTATACTCATATTCCTAAGGTCCAGTATGTGCTAAGTGTTCTTGGTAAAGAGAAAAGTACGACTGAACTGCTGGTCCTCTATATAGTCTGTATTTACTTCCTCTGAAAACATAACATAACTGCAAACTTGTATGGAGCAATTATGTGTCAGGCCCTGGGGTAGGCATTTTATGGGTCTCTTAATTTACTCCTCACCATAACTCAGTAAGGCAGACAACATTATTCTACTTCATGGATCAGGAAACTGAGAGCCAGAGATATTAAGTAACTTGTCTAGGATATCACGTATTAAGTCATTGGTCGCAGGGCTAGCTCTAGGATCGGTTATATAATCATTCCATTTCTACTGAAGCTACTCATAGCAGAACTCCACAACAAAGCTTTCTCCGCCCTGGCTGGGTAGCTCAGTTGGTTAGAACATCATTCCCATATGCCAAGGTTGTGCCAGTCAGGGAACATACAAGAACCAACCAATGAATGCATAAATATATGGAACAACAAATCAATGTCTCTCTCTCTCTCTCTCTCTCTCTCTCTCTCTCTCTCTCTATCTCTTTGTATTCTAGCATTCTACAAATATTAGATACCTCTCAACTCAGGAAATAAAGGCGTTTCTAATGTAATAGGGCTTGCCATAGTGCAGATTTTTAATAAGTGGTTATTAAATTGAAATGCACTCTTCAGCTGCTTATGTCTTTCTTATTTTCCAAGGAGCATTGCTTCATCAAAGTAAAAATGAATGCAATGGAATGGAGGGACAGGGACAGTTCAAATTATTGCCACCAGGAAGCCTTATATACCATCTGCCATGAGATGTATCCTCTAACAATGCAGACCCAGTGGATACAGGCAACCAAGTGGAGTCAAACAGTCCATAGCTTAATTGCCTTCTAAGTTTTCACAGCACCAAGGAAAGGCTTGACCCTACCGAGCCAGCTGGCAGGAAAATATGTCTTCTAAAAGCCTTCTGACCTTGAAGCACTCATTTCAAAAAAATGTCTTCCACCCATAGGCAGATATCTTTATCCATCAACCTTTGTGTGAGGGAAAATGAGTCTATGGAGACAAATTTCAGTAAAAGAACTGTAGGGTGTTTTTTCTTCTTAAAGCACTTGGGTACATCTGAAGTTCATTTCTCATTTCCAAAGGAAACTGATGGGAAAAGCCATAGAAAAAGCCACAGTGATAGTATTTTCAGGACCTAACTTCTTGACTTTCTATACATCTAAGGGATATCTGGCTTCTAAAGAATATCCCAGTGCCAAACAGCAATTAATTCACTTACAAAATAGTATTAAACTTCAACAAATTTTGACTCAGCTTTACCCAAATAATACCAACTTCTGAAGGTGCTTATTTTTATAGGATTTGGTATCTTTTTAAAAAATACTTTCGAAAAATGTTATGTCTCTGCATATTATTTATCTCTCTCCCCCCTCCTCACACACACACACACACACACAGCTGTTTTTATAGTTAAAAGAGCAATATTTTGAAAGTCTTAGCCTCCCTATTTCCAGTGATACGATCTCTTGCCAGCCACCACTTAACTGATTCCAATCTGTTTCTTCATGTGTAAAATTGAGGTAAAAGCATCATCTACATTCCATTGTTGTTACTCATGGTAAATATGTTCTATAAAGTTGCCACAAGCACTGAATGGGCAAATATTGAACCCTTGCTCCTGGTGAAAATACAGGGTTAGGTTCTCCCAAGCCTCTGGTCACACTTCCACCAACTAATGATTCCGTGACTTCTGTATGTGTGTTTCTGTTTAAAGATACCTTATTTAATATACATGGCGATTCATTAACACTGAACTCACAGCTAACAGCACTGAAAATCAAGCCTCAGTGAAGTGTTTCTAACACAACCTCTCGCAGTTAGAAATGTCAGACAGCACTTCAGCGCTGTGCGTGCGGACCATATTAAACAGCAAAACCACCCACAAAAAGTACCAAAGCATGAAAGACATGGCACTAACCCAAACAGACCACAAAAGGGACACTTCTTTGGGTAGGAGAGCTGAAACCTTGCTCGACCTCAGCTGGGAATGCTAACATAGGGCAACTTGGATTTTCACCCCTCCATGCACGGCTTTGACGGACCTCAAGTGCTGAGAGTACTGATTTAGGAGTTGCAAAGAAATGTTAGCGATAGGTGACTATGCAAATATGGAATCTGCCAATGATGACTGACTGTACTTGGGAATATTCAAAATCAAATTCTGATTTTCTTAGATATAATTTTTTAGATTGAATAAAAGTCCCGGAAATTGTCATTAACATGCCAAGGGTGTGTAGACTCCCTGCTCTACCTTTGACATGACCCCAGGGCTCAGATGATAGGGAGAAGGCAGTGCTCCAGCAAAGACTGATGGACGTGCTGATTCCCCACGGCCCAAGGAGCCAAAGCCAGCAAGGAAATGGTTGCTTGTGAGTAGTTTATGCCATGTGGGTTCAAAATGCATTCCACTCACTTGTTTATGCAGCAAACAACATTATAGGAATTTTGCCAGGCAGCATGTACCCCAAAGAAGTATGCAATATAGCCATTCCCTTCCAGGACTGTTCTCAGCTTCTTGGGGTATGCACACAGGCCTGGCTTTTTAGCTCTGCTTGCTCATGCAGGCAATGGCAATGCAGGCTTGGGTTTGCTCCCAGGTGTATCCGCTCAAACTAGTGATTATCCCTGGACAAATTACACTGGGAAAGTGGGATGAAGATTAAGGCCAAACAATGAATAGTCCCTGTTCCCTGAGGGACAGTATAAAGATGAAGTACATATTACAGCAACACGGAAATTTTCAAGGAATATATTCCTGTTAACTTATTGTTTTTATTGATGATGGGAATGAAGTTATACCACCATATAAGTCACCAACTTCATGAGGCGGTAGTTTGTTTTCTTGGAACAGCTAGTTTGAAAAAGCAACACAAATTGATTTTTAGAAGGCTAATGTTTTTGGCATGCTGGAAACTGCTGGTGTGTGCTTTCTCTCTTGTGGTTTAAGGATTTCAGATCATCCATATAACTGTGTAACAAAGCACTAATCATGCCTCTGCTAACAGAATGTAAGTTGAAATTCAGTGCTGGTGCAAATAATGTATATTCCTAGAATTGAATTTTTAACATATACAATTCAGAAACATCAACAGTGTCCTAACCAGTTTGGCTCAGTGGATAGAGGGTCGGCCCAAAGACTGAAGGATCCTGAGTTCTTACTTGGTCAAGGGCATGTATCTCGGTTGCAGGCTTGATCGCTGGCCTGGTCAGGGTGTGTGGGGGAGGCAGCTAATAAATGTGTCTTTCTTATAATGATGTATCTCTCTCTCTCTGTCTCTCCCCCACCTTCCATTCTCTCTAAAAGTCAATGGGAGAAATATCCTCAAATGAGAATTAACAGCAACAACAAAAAAGAAACACCAAAAACAAGTTCATATGTAGATGATCTGAACCTGAAATGACTGCACTGAAAATGATTCACATCTTCTCAAACTCCCATTGTCAATGGTGGTAGCATCATCAATCATTCCCAGCACTATTTGACAGAAAAGCCCTTTAAGTCATATCTTCAAGTCGGCTTTTCATCATCTTCTTTTTAACCCTAACTATCCAATTATCAAGAGTTGGGTATTATGCATATTTTCATCCTATCAGTGCTTCACTCTATTTTAATAGGTTCTAGGATGTTCATTGCAATTAGTTTCATCTTTTTTTCTATTATATAAAAAAGTGAATTGGTCAGAGAGGAAGTAATTGTCCTATTTTTCTCCTGTTAATAGAATCTAGAGTATCTGTAAGCTTTTTGTAAAAGCAAGGGAATAGCAACTCCCACTTTTGTATTACATTCTGAGTGGAAGAGCTCTATATCAGTAACCATATATTCTAATTTTACAATAGCATTACAATTAGCACATTTTTTCATCTGTGCATTTCTTACTAACTTACTAATAATCATTCTCTAAGACGCCCTACTGCTTCAACCATCCAACAAAACTAGCTAAATTTGTTCTGAGTGAAATGACAGTACCTAAGTCCTCTTTTTACTTTTCTTTAGATCTGTTTCACACATTCCAATGAGCTATTTCTCATTGTTATTTAGGGTGTTCGTCTTGATTTTCCTGGATATGAAGTGAAAGAGAGGTTACGAGAGAAAGAATCTTCTTAAGAAACACAATTCAGAAAGAGAGCCATGACCCAGAGCAGTAAATAACAGCCTGGGTAGAGTCCTACATATTCTTTAAAAATCATAATCATTTTTCTTTTCAATCTTCACAAAACGAATGGGAGAGTATGGTGAAATATTTGAGTGACAAATTATTACCTAGGATGCTGTTACAGAAAAAAAAGAGCATGAGAAATTTTAAATAAGAAGTATTATCATCTTGACAGTCTATAATAAATACCAAATTGTTGCATAAATCTGAAAAGAGTTCTTACTCTAGCAGTTCCATCTTAAACTATTATTAGAGTCTCTCCCCAACCTCTAACAGTGGTTCTGGGTATTTACTTTTTAAAATTGACTTCCAGACTTTTTTTTTTTACAAACCTAGCTATGAAAATATATTTGAACAAACTTTAAGGGTTTTCTACTAGATGTAATACAAGGTGATGTAGCATCCTGTGGATTTTCAGTCCTGGAAAATGGTCATGTACAGTTAGAGATGCACCTGCCTGATCCTGAAACATGCTCCAAGGAAGGCAAGCCGTCCTCCATTCGGTGTTTAAGTTCTTAGGAAGCGTCTGCTGCTCTCTAGGCACTGTGGTGAAGTAATGTTGGCACTGAGAAGCCATTGTCTAATGTGAATAGATAGGAAGTGTTTTATCCTGTGTCCAGACTTTAATACTGGCACATAGTACTTTACCTTTTAAAGAAAGAATAGAAATGAAAGTCACATTTTTAGTGCTCTGGGTTAGGCACCATAGCAGAAGTTTTTCTAGTGATTTCATTTAATCCTCATATTATCCCTAAAAGGAAGGCCATTCAATTTCTATAGCAAACACAACTGATTCTCAAGGAGGCCAAACACATGTGAGCAGTGACATGCAGTTTGAGAGTGGTAGAACTAGAAATGAATTCCAGTTTAATCTGAATTCCATTCCATCCCATTCTTCTTTGATCTTTGAGTTATAAAGACTGTTCTACCTTCAGGAATCCACTATCCTGAAGCACCACCTCCCTTAAGGGGACTGTACACCATGCTCTGATCAGGTAGAGGATGCCTTCATTTGTCAATCACTACTTCAAGAGGAATCCAAGATCTTCCGTGTTCTAGAACAAATGCCAAGAATGGAAGATAACCAAGGGCCTAGAGCAGTGATGGGCAACCTTTTGATCTTGGTTTGTCAAAATTCGCCAAAAAACTAAACATAACTCAGGTGGTGTGTCACTTCGAGAAAAAAAAAACACATAATTTTGCAAGATTTATAGTTCTAATAACAAAAATGTATAATTGTAATATGTAACTGTATTTAAAAAACCAAAAACTAATTATTTAACTTACCTGCTTAGTGACTTCTTTGTTCATCTGTCAGTCAGTTTCTTTTGTCGTCTTGATATTATTTAATGTGTGTGGGATGCCCTGAACTAAGATAAGTAAGGGGGAGGGGGAATTCTTTAACTAACCTACCTATTAGTGACTTTTTTGTTGCTGAATTTCATTGGCTAAACCTTCATTTGAAGGTTGGTATTTTGTACACTTCAAGCCTAAGCAAGCATTACTAACTTTATCTGTCAATCTGTTTCTTCTGATGGTTTTGGTATTATTTAACGCTGAGAATAAGGTCTCACAAAAGTACGTGGAGGGAAAAATTATGAGTAAAGACATTGCTATATTTAGATATAGCAATAAAGATATTGCTATATTTTCAGTTCCAGGCACTCCAAATTTCCTGTTCGTAGTGGCACTCCTCTTGATTCTCCAAGCAACACCTTTCCAGATTCTCAAGCTTTGACCGCAAGTCAACAAACTCCTGAGCCCAGAAGCTGTCTTGAAATTCTGCAAGTTGCATCTCCAAATCATCAATTTACATCCATTGGAAACAATTTAATTCCAAACTACTGTACACTACTACATCAGAATACTTAATTATTTTATGGTTTGTTCTAGGCTTCTAGATTGATTAAATCTATCACTGAACTGGTCAAGTAACGAGTCTAAAACATGCTGGTACTTTATATGCAAGGGTTCCATTTCATTTTGTACAGCTGCACTGGCCTTCTCAAAATACTTTGTTACTCGAGTAAAATACTTATAAGTTTTAGTTTCTACATCTCGCTTGAAAATTTTAAGTTTATTTTCAAAAGCTTTCATGTATCCAAACATAATGTCAATAACTTTGCCAAAACCTTGTAACTTTAAGTTCAGTTCATTAATATGAACAGAGAGATCTGTAAAAAATATCAGGGTGTTGAACCACTTATCATCATTGAGCTAAAAAAAGTTTCCCAGATCCTTCTCCTCAAGAAATACCTTAATTTCTTCAAAGCACTCCACAAAGCGCTCAAGAATTTTGCCTCATCTCAGTCATCTTACATTATTTTGCATCAGCAGTCCACTGTAGGTAGAATCAACCTCCAGTAAAAGTGCAGAAAATTCTCACTTGTGAAGGGGGCGAGAAGCTATTTTTGTAACAACTGACATTAAGTTGTTTAAGTTGGTGAATGCTACCTTGGCACATAAAACCTCCTAATGGATAATACAATGAAAAGGCACAATCAGATGTCCAATAGCTTCTGTAAACAATTTGACAAATCCGACTTTTTCCCCCACCATGTTTGGTGCCCCATCTGTAGTCATTGACACAACTTTAGAGATATTAATGCTTAAGTCACGAAATGTTTGTATAACCACCTTACCTATTTTGCTTCCTGATGTACTTGTTAGCACTGATACTAACTTTATCAACTCTTCTGTCATCGTGAGACCATCAGAATATCGACCAATAATGGCCAACTGAGCATGTGATGTGGCATCAGTAGTTTCATCAAGAGTGATAAAAAATATTTATAATTACTTATGTCTCTGTGTAACTGATGTTGTACGTTTGTGTTCAGTCTCATTATTTGGTCTTTTATGATATTTCTACTGAGTGATAACTCAGATATTCTCTTAATAATTGCATCTTTATTGTGCACATCATGAAATAGAACTGGTGCACATCTTAGGAGAGTTTCTTTAATAAATTCCCCCTCACTGAGTGCTTTGCCACGCTGAGCTATGGAGTGAGCAATCTCAAACTTGCAGATGTTAAATTTGTAGAGCCTTTTATAAATTTAAGGATGGAATTAGATTGGCTCTTATAAAGGTGTAGCTGCCTGGAAATGTATTCCTTCCTTTCATCCTCACTTTTTTCAAGAGCTGGAAATGATTAGTTTCAAAATGTCAATTTATATTCCACGTTCTGCTTATTACCGTTTCAGTACATAGAATGCAAAATGATCTGCCATTTTTTTTTCTAGAATGCCATATATCTCGGTCCATGTCTCTTGAAAGAGTCAGCTACTGCTACTACCACTTCCTTTATTTAACCTTGCTTTTTTATTTTCTGGGTTCTCCACCCAGGGCGGGGGGGTGGGGGGAGTGACAGAAGATAGAATTATAGATAGCCTGTTCGCCGGGTTAACTAGCCTAACTTACCACAAGATGGCACATGTACCTGTCTTTTAGGAAAGGGCAGGGTTAATAAGCAGAAATAGGGGTTAATAAGGATGCACAACAGTAAAAGTGGTGAAATGGAGTCTGCACTATGCTGCAAAATGAAGTTCCTTATATAAGTTAACATGGCTGCCACTAACAGCACCCATAGCACAGGTCCTTGCCTCTCCCAACCTCCCCCTCATTTATCTCAGTAATGATGGTCAATTAGAAATGCATGACACCCCAGAACAGTAGATTGGATGATGGTTGCTGTGGTTATGTGGTTGCTGGTGATGGTGATCACAGGGCCCCCAGAGATGCATCCCCCGTGGCATTCCGCTGCTCCCTGCTCCACCGGCTGGAAGTGAGGTCAAAGTTCCCTTAATGACCTAACCGGAAGTTACAGAACTAGACATTTTGTGCCAGAGTTCTGTTGTTTTGACCTACAGACCTCAGGCACAGAGTGTCTTTACTACACTACAGCAAATGTTTCATCCTTGACTACTGCACTGTCCGTGCAGTAGCCGAGGATGAAATGTCCTTCTCAGCATGCAGCCCCATACTTCTCTATACAGGACTGCATGCGGCCATGTGTCATCGAAAATGGCTACGTGTGTCAGTGCTGACATGCATGTGATAGGTTTGCCATCACGGGCGTAGATTAAAGAGGGAAGAAAACTTTAAAGTTTTATTTCCTGTCTGACCAAGGACCAGACTAGTCTATATAAAAACTCTTCTTTCCTGATATTTTGTACCATTGGATTTATCAGAAATAGATACATTCATGAATTACAGAAACCTACAAAATCTCTGGGGGTGGGGCGTTCCTCACTTTGGGGATACTGATATACACAACTCCCAAAGCTCCTGAAAAAATAACAGGTGAGCTTATTTCTCACATGCTTAAATTTCTCTTCTTTCATTGATAGAAAATGGCTTTGGATATAGCCTTTCCAATGTGTTCCCCAAGTATTTTTCTTCTGCATAAAACATGAAATTGTGAAGTGTAGAGAACTACACAGTTCACTGCAGCCACTAGAAGTCATTGATTCCTGCATTTATTTCTTCTAGATTTCAAATCTATTTTTTATGCTGCTTGTCATATAGGGTTGACATGTGTCACAGTCACTGCTACATACTGAAGTGATGCATAACCATCAGACAAAATTTTCAAAGAATGATACATTTTAAATGCCTCTCTATTTACTGTGATGTACTCAAGACAATTGCCAAAAATCAACATTTATGAGAGCAATATAAATACAATGAAGTTATTTCTCTATTGGACCCAGAAATGCTAATAAACAATAAAAACAAAAGGGAGAGATGGTCTCAAGCTTAATTAGTTTGCTGATTTTAAATGCATAGGATTAGCAATTTGTTTTAAAATGTCATTGAAAAAGGGGTTGATGATAACCTTTCAACTCTCTTCTGGTATCTCATAGTCTTGAATTTTAGTCCCTAGGTTTCTCATTTAATATGCCACTGATTTTCTCTGAGCTATCTGGAGATTCCTTTACTTACTAAGGATCAATTTTTCTCATCTTTTAAATCTTGCCTCTTCTCTGAAAATTATTATGGCCCAAAGGAAATGAGTAGAAGGGGAAAGTCATTTTTATCCAATAGCACATTTATTCAAGTATTTCTTTAATAAGGTGAGTATGTGTGCATGTGCAGATGTGAATTTATATGTGTGAGTTATGTATGAGAATAACATTGGAATGAGATAAGTGGCAGGGCTTGCCATAACCTGGTGAGCAATAGTCTTGGCAGGGGGTCTGGATAGATTACAGATCAAGAGAACTAAGCCACTATTTTCTGCTTCACTGTAAAAACGTATAAAGTAAAAATAAAGAATCATCATGCCAACCAGACAGAGTGGCTCTGTTTCTTGAGCATCATCCTGTATACTGAAGGGTTGCTAGTTGATTTCATGGCCAGGGCACATGCCTGGCTTGAGAGTTCAATCCCTGGTTGGAACACATGCAAAAGGCAACTGATCAATGTTTCTGTTTCAATCTCTCTCTCTCTCTCTCTCTCTCTCTCTCTCTCTCTCTCTCTCTCTCTCTCTCTCTTCTCCCATCCTCCCATCCTCTCTCTAAGCATATCCTCAGGTAATGAAAAAAATTATCATGCCACATTACCCTCTATATTCTAACACACAGAGACACATACACATACTTTTATCTGGATCCGTGTCTATATAAATATATATAAAAGTAGAGATAAAACCCTGCACAATTGTTTTACTAGGCACACTTATTTTTGTAGAGAGGCACAGTGAAATAAGGCAAAGTTGAGTTAAATATTCATAAGGTGAAAATATAGCATTCTCTCTAACACCCTATTAGATAATATTTTTTCTATATGAACACAGTGTTTCTGCTTGACTCTTAGCTTTGAGTCATTCAGAAAAAAAGCTATATAATTCATTCATTCCACAGGGCTCCCATGGTATGTATTTGGTGGAAGTGGTTTTTAATATCTTCTCTGTCAACTCTTGCCATTTGCTTTCATTATTCATGCTGCACAATTACTAATCTATTAGGTTGAGATACATGAAATTGCCAATATTGAACCTTTCAGACTATAAAAATGGCAATTTTATACTTCATTCCATAACTTCAGTTCACCAGTCTTATCACATTAACTTGCTCTGGGCTTGAGTCCCTGCTCCAGTTAGCACTTCTTCACTTGCTTTCTAGTACTCAGCCCCTTCCTGCCTTTACTTGGCTATCTCTGCTCATCCTTTAGGTCTCTGCTTCTATGCATCTTTCTCTAATACACTTTTTACTGGGAAAAAAAGGTGCTGTGCTCCTTCTAACCAGAAAAAGATATATAAAGTCGAACCTTGGTTTTTCTCACATTTAGTTATCTACAGCACCCCCTGTTTGGAACATAGCCCCATTGAATCCCTCTATCTACATTTTTTATCATTCTGTCTCTGCCACCATCTTACCCCAATACTTGCATAGGTTGGGGATTTATTCATTCATTGTGGTAAAGCCTTTTTTCAATGGTATTCACCTTCCTCAAACAGATTAACAATCATAACTACCTGCTGCAAATATTTTATTCACCAAATTGCACAATTCCTCAATCTTTTCACTTACTGTCTAAAATTACTTTATATACAAAAAATTGCTCCTATTAGTCATAGGAAAAGCTATATTCATCACTGTATTAGTTGCAAGTACAATTGTGGGTGCTGCTAACCTCTAACCTGATTCTAATTGATATGGATTGATATCTTTAAGTGCCTCAGTAAAGGAGCCCCACAAGGTGCTTTTCTCGATCTAGATATTACTCCTACTGTAGCCTGAGCTTAAATTTTTTTGAAATCGGCAAAAATCAATTGCTGATTTTTAAGAGGGAATTTATAATACATTCCCAATAGACTAACAATAGTATAGATACAACCTTTTGTTTTTATTTTCAGTACAGCATTCATTGATGCAGGATGAAAAGACAACCTGAAAGTTTTTCCTCTTTAAAATGGATCTTGGCACATATTTCAAGTATTACCAGACTAGTGCTACATCAGGAAGCAAAGATATAAGACAATACTGAAATTTGGACAATAAAACAACTTGGACTAGCAACAAGGTAATCACTTCAGGTTAAAGTAATTTCTGAAAATGTCAATATTTAGGGCAAAAGAGCCACTAAGTCTGTTATAGTTATAAACAAAGGTTAGTACCCAGAAAAACATAAAATAAACACCTATATAAAAACATAGTCTTTCCCTGAAATGTATCCATATACATACCAAAAGTATGAAGAAATAAATTCTCAAAGTACATGTTTCACATCAAAAGCAACCAGTTTGAATAATTAAGTAAAATGTATTCATTTACTTCATTTCATAACTATTTCCCAATAAGGGATAGGCAAAGTAGGTTTACAGTTTGAGTATGCAACATCTTATTCTTAGATTATTTATTAATCATTGCATACTTTATTTGCTATAACTATAAACCTACTTTTGCCCACTCTTATCAAATACATACCACTGTACTGATCACTGAGAAGATAAAGTCAATGAACAGAAGCTGAATACATACAAGCTCTCAGACTAGTAGAGAGTCAGAATAAACAAACAAAAAGGAAAAGGTTATTAACAAGTACCATGACTCATCACTCCACCTACTGGATTACAGGCAAGAGTCTAAGAGGACACATTTCTGTAGGACCTCAGCAGACTACACAAATTTACAACATAATCTTAACACATCTCCCATCACACTGATTTGCTTCTAACAACCAACATATTTCACCAAGAAGCGGATAATTAACAGTGATCTCAGCTACATTTGGCCATGCTAGAGAGATCAGGTTTTTGTTGGTTGTTGCTTAATGGCTTTTGATTAATTAACCACAGGGATGCACCAAGGTGGACAAATGGTACTGAGATTTATGCTTATAGTCATTTTTCCAATCCTGTACTTTCTGAAGTTCAAGGCAGTTTCTGTCCAACCCCAACTCTCTATTGATATACCCAAAGAGCTTACAATTATAAGGCCTTTCCTGTGTTGGTAAATAATAATGATAATGATCAAAATTACCTGACTATCCAGAAGAGATCATTAAAAAGGATTATTACATAATATAACAAAAGGAAGCAGCAGGCAGAGGAAAATGAATAGGAAACTTCAGGTATATATTTTAACCAAAGACAAACTTGATTGATTTATTTTAATTTTTTTACTGGAATTAAAGCTTTTGAGATAAACTTAATTTTTACACAGAAAAATTGAAATTAAGAAAGATTTCTTAACTCAAGAGGGAAATTTTCTTTGGCAAATGACCTTTGAACTTGTTAAACTGAACCTTTCAATGGGGTCAGTTCCATTGCACCTTCATAAACATGAATAGTTTCTCAATCTAAAGTGAGCAGTTACCCTTAACACCAGGAGCCACTTACAATGTAGAATTGGTTTTTGCCCAAAGGGTGAAATAATAAATTCTTCTTCAAAGGTGAAATCTACTTGCGTCATCTACTGCATATTTTTAGAGGTGTGTGTGTGTGTGTGTGTTACCCTTTTTTAAAAAATATAAAGTAAAATATGTGAGTTCATTACCTGGAGTAGAAATAATGCCCTTGCCAATCACATCAAAATAAAATAAAACTGCATTTATGTCAGATGATCCTGGCTAATGTACTAAGTTGTACATGAAAATCCATAACATGGACTTCCTCTTCTGGCCAAGATGAAGTAACAGAAATCATATTTACCTTCCTCACTAAACCAACTAAAAACTTTGACTAAATGTTTAAAAGAATAGCTGTTAGACATTGGACATCAGATATACAGAAAGAACTGTGATTTCTGGAGGAGAGAAACAAATGAGATGAGTCCTATGGTTGCCCCAACTTACTCCTTTGAAAAATTTTCCAAAATGCAGCACCAGGAGGGGAACCAGATAGAACCTGGCTCTCACTATTGAGGAGACAGACCTGGGAGTCCAGAAAGGACAATGTAGCTTTGAAGAGCTGAGGACTAAAAATAATTACATTTTCTGACACCAAAATGTTGAAAGAATTCATTGCCAGCAGATGTTCAAGAAGTATTTCAGACTGAAAATTATACCAAGTTGAAATATGGATCTTTGCAAAAGAATAAAGAATAATAGGAGGAGGATAAATTCTTTAGATCATATAAATGCTAAAAATGAGACACCAATATCACAGACAGATACTAAAGCCTTAGCCCAATTCCTATGCTCAACATTCATAATGGAAACTAGAGGCCTGATGCACGAAATTCATGCAAGAGTAGGCCCTCACAGCACTGACTTCATCTGGAAGGTCATCCAGACGATCTAATTAGCATATTAGCTCTTTATTATATAGGATGGTCCAAAACTACTTTTGTGCCTCTTGCACTTCAACCAGGTAAGACTTTGGAGGGGAGATTTGCTGCAGATTTGTGGGAAGAAAATATTGTCACATAGGTTTCCACCACTTTTTGGTGGGGAACATGGAGTAATTCCCACTTCACCTCAAACCTGGGGAAAGGGATGCTTCTGGGAACCCTTGGAAAATTTGTAGTTGCAGTCATGGAGAATTTATCCCTAACTCATATCCAAGATAATCTGAGTCACCTGAAGCTGTAGAATAGATGAGAATGTATAATTTGTCCCAACACCTAAGTTTCTAAGAGCAAGGGATATATGGATGCTTTCTAGCATAAGCACTGACCCTGGAAAGAAGGCTAGTATCACAGGATCTGAGCACCCCAGAAGGATGATGAGACCACAGTAACAAGCACATGAAAGTGAACATCAGATTCCAGAAAGGGCATTGCAACTGTGTAAAATAGAGAGGCATCTATCCAAGTTATGAGAACTACAGAAAAGTAATCTTTGGTGCAGCCGTTGGTATTCACGGAAGTGCCCTAAGTGTCATCTTTAACCACCTGCTAAACTGGAAGAATGAAAAGTCACTCAGCTAAGAATTGTCCTATCCTTTATCTCTCTCATCCACTTTCTCCATCTGCTATAGTCTTACCAAGGCTCAGAACAACAGCTATCAAGTGCAGCAGGAGTTGTGTTATATCCAATGTCTAAAAAAAAAAACCTACACTCTTTCCCTGAAGGCAGAAAGCCACAGGCTGCAGGTCAAAACACAGGAAAGGCGAGATGTACCTTTGGGTAAAAATTGTGTTGAACTACAGAAAATATCAACAGATATCCTGTTTGAAAATAAACAAACAAGCCGAAACCAGTTTGCTCAGTGGATAGAGCATCGGCCTGTAGACTGAGGAGTTCCGGTTTCAATTCCAATCAAGGACACATACCTTGGTTTGGAGCACATCCCCAGTGGGAGGTGTGCAGGAGACAGCTGTTTGTCTCTCATTGATGTTTCTGACTCTCTGTCTCTCTCCCTCCCTCTCTGTGGAAAATCAATAAAATATATTTTTTTAAAATAAGCAAACAAAACACTAAGCTAAGTTTATTAAGGGAGGAAAATCATACTTTGCATCACTTTTAAATGTCATTTTGAAATGTGTTAAATTTTGAAAGAAAACAAATGTACACATATATCTATTTGCGAGTATATAGAAAATATTTGTAGATATACACCAAGAAATGGTTACTTCTGGAAAAGATGACTGACCAATAAGGATAGAAAAGACTTTTTCTTGTGCATCATTTATAACTCTATGAATCTTTTTCTTTCCTTACCATGTGCATTGTGGCAGTCATCGTCAGTTGCTACTCAATGCCCATTCGCCCCTTCCTCACAAAATACTCCTGGATTTGTTCAGGACAGCAATGTGCCCAGCCCCATGATGGATCTCAGATGATCTAGACTAGTCATGACAATATGTTCCACGATTTCTCAGCTCCCTTGAAACCAGGAGAAGCATGTAAGTCACTTCCATAAAAAATCATCAAGAGATTGCATGGCACTGCCTTTTCCCTTATCCTCTCTTCCTGCCACAAATGCAGACTGATGGCTGGAGGTGGAACATACATCTAGTAGCACTGGGAAGGATAAAAGAATCACAGAGCTTTTGACTCTGACAAACCAAAGCCAGAACCTCGCGACCTCTTGTTATCTAAGATCACAAGTGTGTTCTTACCAGGTCCAGAAGCATTATTTGATAGCTTGTTAGAAATGCAGATGCTCAGGCCTCAGCTCAGACCTACTGAATCAGAAATAACATGTTAACAAGGTCTCCAGGGGATTAACAGAAACATCAGAGCATTCAAATATCTGCTCTAAAAAAAAAATCCTGCTTGATTAAGTTGTTGTCAGGTATTATGTTAACTGGAGCTGAATGAAATGCATTATCAGCTTTAAAAAAACTTAAATAAATCTGTGGTATAGTAAAAAAAAAATATTTGTATAAACTTTAAAAGAATGCTTAGGGGCTATTTCCTTTTATATCTGAATAAAAGAGCAAAATCTAAAAATGATAAATGAGGTTTCTATTCAAGATAAAGAATAAATTCAAATTAATTACAAACACTAAAGTTTTAATCTGTGAACCATCCTGTATAAAAGCTGTGGCTTAATATTAAAATGGCTCCAATTATGAAATGCTATAACTATAGATAAATATACACATATGATTAATCAATTTATTTCTTTTTTGGTTTATGTTTATTGGTTTTGAGAGACCGAGAGAGATGAAGGGAGATGAACAGAAAGAGAAACATGGATGTGAGAGCAAGACATCAACTGGCTGCCTTCTGCATGCCCCCTATCAAGGATGGGGATTGAGCCCACAACCAGAGCATGTGCCCTGATCAGGAATCAAACCAGCAACCCTTCAGTGCATCGATTATGCCCAGCCAACTGAACCACACAGGCCACGGCTAATCAATCTTTTTTATTTTTCATTTTACCAAATTGTTTTTTATTCTAGATTTGAATTTTATCAAATGTATGTTCTATAATAAGTATATCAATCAAAGAACATTCTTGTCTGTATAGATTGACTTTGGGGGGGGGGGCGGTGAGGAAGGCTTGTATTTAAACCCTAGATGCTGACTATAAATCCCTGAATGAAATCACCTGCAGTTGGTGAAAACTCCCACCACCAGCACTTTCCATTTCTTCTCACTGCTCAATTGAACTGCTTATGTAGTCTGGCTCTGCTATTAAGAAATTTGGGGCTCGAATTCTTGGATTGATTTCACTGCAACAGAACTGTCAGCTACAGAATTCTGTAAAAATTTCCTTCCTTCTATATTTACTTAACCCAAAGATTTGAAGTCTCAGTTGCCGAAAGTTTTGTACCTCACAAAAATTTCACAGGATAACTAAGAGAAGCAAAAAGAGGTGACTGAATCAATCTGTTTTGTGCCCATATTCAGAACATATTTGTAGAATAGAAAATGTATCTGTTTGATAACCCAAAAGATTATGCAGTGTTTTCTGTAAATATAGTCTGTAAATGTGCATGCAAGGCTGAGATGGAACAAGGCTCAGGGAAATAGCTTATGCATGTTACCTCGATCGAATAGATAATGCATCACTGCCACTGAGATTTCAGGACCACGATTCATAAAAAGGAGAGAGGAAAGGGATATTAGAGTAACTACACCTTTAGTTTCATACTGATACTGAAAATATCACAATGATTAAAACTCCATTAAAATCCCATCAAACTGGTTGTTCATTGAAATAGTGGTTTTTTATTTCATTTTAATCTATAACTATCATGGATGGGTAAAAGGATCACATACTAAACCTGACAAGCTCAGGGGAGGCCTGCATGGCAGGCCTTACAAACTCAGAGAGCTGGAGTAACCACATAGGATGGCTCAAACATAAAAATTTCTAACTACCAGTGAACCATGATAAGCAGTCATGTCCTAGGCAAGTGTATTCCTTGCAAAGGTCAATATTTACTTTAACTGAGCCTGTCTATTGTCTTTTTGCATCTATTAATAACTGTCTTTGGAATGTCAGAGTAATGTCTTTTTCCCAGGTTCTTCATGGCACAATCTCCCTCCAGAGAATAGAACCTCTCAGTATTATCTTGTTGCCCAAATACCATCTCTTGGTGCTGTAAATGTTAATTGTTATCTATTTTATACCCACCAATTTAAAAGAAGAATTTGACTCCTCACTTTACTCTTTATCTAGTCTCAAATAATATTTCCCCGCTTTGCTTTCTCCTGCCTCCCTAATCTACCACCAATGATTTTCATGTAAGCCCCTTAGGATTACTTAATAAACTACAAATGTCATTCTTCAGAGCATTTTTTCAATATGTTGAGATTTTACTTCCTAGCAATTGTCTTCGTTTGGCTCAAATATACTCATAAAAGTTCTCTACTGGGTTGGACTTTTTTTTTTTTTACATTGACCCAGCACACCTTCAGTATCCTTCTCTAGTGACTATTTTTCAAAAGGCAAAGTCTGAAAGATACTGCTGAACTCACAGCATTCCATTTCTCTCAATTTTTTACATGTCTATATCTGCGTCTCCTATTGGACTATATGACTCTCATCCCTAGGACTTTGCCCAGCTCATAAGCACTCTTATTTTTTTCATTTAGTTATACAGTGGCCATGTTGCATTCCTAATGCTCACAGGAACATAGTTGCTCTGCTGTGCTTGTGCTATTCCATGTTATCCATGGATGCCCACGAATTTTCTTGCTTCCTTCTGAGACACAGGTTTTAAAGGTGGCAATGAGAACTGAAATAATAAAGCTGCCCTGGGGCTGAGTGGGATTAAAATATAAGGCCTTGAATTCCTGTCTGCCAGTAATTAGCTGAAAGGTTTAAAACAAGTCTCCTAACTTCTCTGGGCTTTCTGTTTTCAGTAAAATGAGGATTTTGCTCTAGATTCTATGATCTCCAGAGACCATTCCACCCCCACCTTCAACCTTCTGAGTTCCCAGCTTTTCCTCATCTCTCCACTGCACCAACTTCACCCCCACTGCCAAGCACAGGGCTGAGAAAATGTAGGTGTATTGTGGAGGGCAGACAGGCTCTACCAGCAACTGCTCTGAGATCCTCGATAATCGTCCATGTGTTTTCTTGGTTTTGGGGAACAAGCAAATTCGTTCAAATTATGTTAGCATAGGTAGCTAGTTAGTATTAATAAAGGAAAGGATCTGAAGGAATCAGACATTAAACATAATAAACGAGGGAGCTGAATCAAACATTAAGCCTGATTTAGTAAGTAGCTGTAATATTCACAGCTTCCCCAGGGGATGGGTGCATCCTCAGTCCTGGAAACTTGATTCCCAGGCAATCTGGGGAGCAGGAGCGAACAGCAAAACAGTACTGGGATTCCCCAGGGTGGGAGGGGAAGAACCAGTACTGGGATTCCCCAGGGTGGGAGCAGAGTAGGGTTCCTCTGCTGGGCACTCCTGCAGTGGAAGCCAAGGTGCCCCAGGGGTGGTCCTTCTACTTGAGGCAATTGCAGTAGGAGCCAAAATGGGTGTGCCAAGCCAGCTCAGCCAGGTTTGGTGAGCCTGAGAGGGGGCAGTGAAGGATTGAGAAAAGACACACAAGAGAATAAAAGCTGGGTCTGGGTAGGACACTGCCCTCTCTGATGAAGAGAGACAGTGCCACAGCCTAGAAGTCGTCTCTTTATTTTATAGCCAGATTCTATTAGACAAAGGGTGTGATTACAAAGTTCTCATGAGCTTTGAATCTAATCAATTACATGCACCTGAACTCTATTAAGCCCACATCACTCAGGCACATGGGACCATGTGTTCAGACCAGAGGTTTGAGCTTACAACTATAGCTGCTGACTATAATTGTGCTGGGAGGGCTCTGCCCTCTAAGCTGAGACTTGACTGTGCCCTCTCATTAGTCCGAGGCTTGAACCTGTCCAAACGCTGTAGCCGCTCTCCACAAATGGGGACATAAAGGAGTGGAGTCTAGCCTGTAAAAAGGACCAACTTGGATGCAGACGCAGAACCCTGGAAAATCTAGGAAAGGATGGCTTAGGACGAGGTACCAGCACAAGCTCGGGAAATTCCCAGGAAGTAGATTGAGTAATTTGAAAGAACTCTGCTCTTTCTGAAAACCACGACAACATACAGAGGATTATCAAGGATCTCGGAGCAGTTGTTGTGAGAGCCTGCTAGTCCTCTGCAACCCTGAGAGTGTCTTATTTCCCTTCACCCCAATAAATCTGACCACTGTGTTTAAACTTCCCCCACGTGTATGCCCTTTGAAATTCATTTCTGGTTATACCGCAGAACCCATTTTTACTGGCGGCAGCACCACTCAGCGGATGTGTTTCATAACATTAAAAATCCAATGGCAAAAGCCTTTCTAACATGATGATGGTTGCTATTTTTTAAACTATAGGTGAAGAGGTAGAAGCCCATGAACAACTTTTAGGGAGTAGTCACCAAATTATCATACCTTTAAGTGATGCTCCAACTCAGAAACGGGTTTCTCCTCTAAAGTTAATTATCGCTGACACTTTCCCACTGAAGTGTTTTCTAAGCCCACAATACCAAGAGTTTCAAAAAGCGTCACACACCAGCAGTTCCTATTACTGGCCACATGAAGATGACAATTGGCCATAATGTGAGAGGGAAGCCACCCCCAGGCCATTTCACCTGGCCTACTAGTACTTCTGCAGGTGATAATAATGAAAGCTGGCAAAGACCTTGGCAGAGCTACCTAGGATATCTTTCTATTAGGTTGAGGTTCCTTTTAAAGTCCTTTGAAATGTGGGAAATAAAGAATTCTTTTGACAACAACCAAATCTGCTGTTTAATGTCACCTTTTCTGTTTCCTGACACACACATTTACATAGCAATTGCCAAAGAAAATCTCTCTTTTCCCTTCTAATTGGATTGAACTGCTCCTAGATCTTTCTTCCAGTCCCCAAAGCAATAATGAGGGGGTGGAATTCCTTAAGTTAAAGGCAGAATTATTTAAAGCAATTACAAAATGATTCTGAGGCCAAAGTAGGTGTTCCCACGCTCCCTCTCCTTTTCTCCTGCCCTCCCTATTCTGTTTTTATGAGTCTCCTTGGTTGTACTTTTGCTTACGAATATCAAATTATTCTTTTCCCTTTGTCTTCAGGTATATTAACTCTGTACATGTGTGGCACTGAACTGTGCTATAAAGTACAGGTCAGCAAGGCTTATGAAAGCCTTGCTATATTTTTGTAAGAATTCTAACCCCATTTCTTGGGCTCCCACAAACCCTGGGTATGAAGAAGAGAAAGGAAGAGAACTACCTTGAGGCAAAATCTGTTCTTGGCAAATTTAGGAAGGCAGTCTCAGCATGTCCCACTTGCCTTTGCCTTTTCACTCTCTCTCTCTATCTATCTATCTCTATCTCTATCTCTATCTCTATCTCTATCTCTATCTCTATCTCTATCATCTCTATCTCTATCTCTCTTACTTCCCTCCCTCAAAGATTCTCTTATCACTTCCCTTCTGTAAGTGGGAGGCAGAGGTTGATAATAGAATACAATAAAATTAAGCCTTCAATTAGAAGAGGTATTTCTCCTACATTTAACAAACATTTATCAGTTTATACACATAAAATGATGTCAGTCTCTGCCCTCAGGGAGTCCTGTATCTAGTATGCAGGGAATAAAGGAAACAATCCACATACATACAGTTCATAGCTTGGTAAGTACTCTGCAGGGAGATTACAAAGTGCCATGAGAGCATATACTAGTAAACGAGGATTATGACCTAGTTTACTGGGTGCAGGAAGGTGAAAGAGAAAGATTTCAGATGTGATCTGAAGGACAAGTAGCTGAACTAGGTGAAGAAGGGGTCAGAGAGAATTCTCTTGGCAGACCTTAACAAGGCTCTGAGGAAGAAGAAAACCCGGACACTTTCTGAAAAAGAAAGAAGTTCAGATTGGCAGAATTAAAGGTGTTATCAACTGGGGTTACTGGTTGGCACCTCAGCTCTTTTCGTCAATACAGAAAAATGTTGAGGTCAATGAAAATAAAAGCAAAATGGGGTTTATTGAAGATACATTCCAAACTAGGAGCAGGACAGCTGAGAGGGTGTGGAAGACAAAATGGCAGGGCTGTTCTAACTCACTGGGAAGTCAGAGAAGAGGGGGCCTTGTAGACAGGTTCAGGGGTTAGCCCAGGAGGAGCTGCAGCTGCCTATTTCTCCCCTGGTTGTAAGTCTCATGGGGTCCCTTAGAGATTGGGGGATATATGCCAGTGGGGGAAGGGGAGAGGAAAGGGAATGCCATAGGTGTGCTCCTTGAAAGTAGAGCCCATCTGAAATAGAGCAAGGCCTCCAACTCTTGAGTTTAAAAGAGGGATTTTCTGGATGGAGCTTTACATTTGCATTCAGGAATGATTGACAGAAACTATCTTTCTTCTGGGCATGCCCTTACTCGTAATGCATATAAAAAAATCCCTTGGGAGACAGAGTCAAAACTGAAATGCAAATTTTATTATGATTAGTGCAGGGCTCTAGTAAGGCTGCATTGAGGTCATGACCTTTTCCTCTGAGCTTGCGCCAAGAACCAGCTGGCTACCTGCTGGGCTGCCCATAAACAGGCAATGGTCTCTAGGCAATGTTAGTCTGATCCCTGTTCAGGACCCCAGGGCAGGTTCTACCCCATATGTTCATGTCTAACATTCTACCTAACAAAGGGAACAAGGGTGAGTGTGGAAATGGATGAGGTGGGAAAGGTAGGCAACAACCTACCACAGAAATGAAGGGGTTCAGAACCAGCCTCCCCCAAAATGTACCACTTTGTCATGTGGATTGTTTATAAACTGAAAGCAATCAAGACTCATATGATTCAAAAAGAATGTTTACCCCTCCCTTAGCTGCTTTAGATAGGGGCCTGACTTAGAGGTAAAACTATTTTCAGAGAAGACATTTATCTGAATGGCCTATCTATATGGCAGGGCAGCCATCTAATTACCAAACATCTGCTCTTCTTATTGTCCTGTGAATTATCCTCTTCCCTTTGGACACCCCAGGCCCCTGTCTTGTCCCTTAGCTCAAGATGGCATATTAACCTCAACTGCCCAACTTGCCCTAGGGTCTCATATTTATGGGACTCCCATATATACATAATTTTCCCCTGTTAATCTATCTTATGTAAATTTAATTATTGGATAGATCAGCCAGAAGGATATAAAGGTAGAGGGACATTTTTTACCCTCACAAACACAGTCCTCTGGATAGAATATGATTTTGGTCTTTTTAAAAAATGCAACTGAAAGAAATGAAAGTATTTAAGTCATTTGAGCACAAAAAATAGTGTCACAGGCTACACAATGAAGAATAAATTAAAGGGTGTAAAATGTAAATATGAGCAAAATGCTTAGCAGGCATAACACATCTATAAAATAATTAACTTCGTAAATAACAGTTTGGAACAGGATGATGCTTGTATAAATAGAGACACATGAAAACATTGGGGAGATATTTAGGAAATAAAGATCTGTGATTTGACATGGATTCAATATGGGTATAAGGACAAGGAATAGCTGAGGATGTGGTACTATTTATCAAAACAAGGATCACTCAAGCAGAATTGTTGGGGACTCAGTACTGGTTGTTGGGGAGCCCATGAGACTTGGTTGGAAAGTTTGTACAGAGGAGATCCCAAGAAAAGGGAAGTGTGCTGAAGGCAGCCTGCCCTGTTCATTGGAATTCTGACTAAGGGGAGTAGCCCAAGGCGGTACCCATAATTATTCCTTGACCTTTACAAACAAGTCTGTGCCTGAGCAAACTCCCAGTTGTTTACTGGAATCCTTATGCTTAATCTTTGGTTGTCCTTGGTTAAAGGACACTGAAAACACATGTGCCCTCCTAAGATTAGTTATCTTACCTATTATGTCTAAAAGATAAAGTTTGTCTCAAACTGTTGTTACAATAAAAGCCTAATGAGGCAGGCAATGGAGGCTGTCTGGTTCCTTTAGCCAGGCGGTCCCTTAGCCCTCTCTTTCACAGTGAACCTGTGTCAGAGTAATCATTCATCCATTGCTCAGGGTCTGGTCAGCTCCAGAAACTTGTCATATTGAATTTGGGGTGTCACTGACAAGGTTAGTAGATATGTCAAGAAGTTATTTTACTATGAAGTTTTAGAGTTTAAGGCAGAAGTTTGATTCAAAAATTGGTAGGTAGGAATTTTTGGCATATAGGTAAATTGAAGCACTGGTAAAGTATAAAGAAAGAGGAGTTTAAAATATTGAGAAAGTTAAAAAGAGATAATTGCAAATAAGAATATGCAAAATAATAGGGCCTAGCTGCAAATCAGTGGAGAAAAACATCTTTTAATAGGACAAGGTTTAGACCTTAAAGGAGACTGTTAGGGTCGCTGAAGGAGGAATGCACAAGGTCAAAAGGAGTAAAAAATTAAAAATTTAGCATTACATCTGCTAGCAGAAGGGCTAAGACCAAAATGGCAACAGCAGGGCAGAGTAGGGGGAGCAGGTTATTTATGTCTCTTGTAAGGGTCAGAGTAACCAGTCAGACCAGGATCAGGTGGGGGCCAGGTGTAGGTGGTCCACTGGAAACTGGGTGAGGTGCCTTACTGGAAGAAAGGCCATTAATCATGAGACCCATAATGAGAAAAACAAGACAATTACCAGGAGGGGCAAGAGCCCCAAGCAGAAAATAATGGAGTGCAAGATTGTGGCTAATACCATAGAATGACAAATAACCAAGAAATGGAAAGTAGTAAAAGCAATCAAAGTTTGGAGGGGAACTTCGTGAGGCAAGATTTTCTACTTTGGATTCTTGTTGATTTTATTCATTACTTAGAATAAACTTTCAAGGCAAAAAGAAGCAGATGTATGTATCATATCATACCTAGAAAAATAAGTTCCTTTTTGTGACACACTATTTCTTACAAAAACTCAATATTTAAAAATAAAATAAAATACTACAGATTGTTGTATAGTAAAGAATTTGCCTGGTCTTTGCCCTTAGTTCCGGAGAGGAAGTCCCTTAGCCTTTGCAAATTATATAAAAGTTTCATATTTGAGACTCTGAAACTTCATCATAAGTCTCTCCTCATTTGGCTGGTCCTGATATGTACCCTTTATAAAAAAAAAAAAAAAAGGTAATGTAAGTATAGCATTTTCCTGAGTCTCATGCATCATTCGAGAAAATTTTTGAAGTTGAGAGGATTGTGGAGCCCCTGAATTTCTAGCCTGGGAACCCAGGAACTTGTGGCTGGTCTTCAGTGAGGGATCCCATGGAGGTCTGCGGCCTCAACCTGTGTGGTGTGTGCTAACTCCAAGCAATTAGTGCCAGAACTACATTGCTGAGTATATAGCAAATTGAGGGGGAAACGTATATTAGGAGCTTAATTGTTAATTTCCATTCATGAATATTTAAGCATCTAAAAATCACCCAGCTAAAAAACTTTCAACTGGAGCATTTATTCTATTACCATGCATTATGTGAGGTTGTGTTATTCATGTAGCTTTCTCTTTTAATTTTCCTCTGCAGCCTATGAAATGGAATAAATAACAATCTGAAGGGTAGTCATTTTGTGATAGGTATGCTGATAACTGTGATTGTGATCATAGACCATCTATAATAAAAAAGAAAAACTGTCAGCCTGACCTAAGTCACTGGAAAGAAAAAACAAGTTTCTTTACCTCCTAATTCTTGATTTTCCCATTTCTCTGTTGAAATGGAGCAATCCACCATAGGCTTGGAAAACCTTCTTCAATGCTGCCATAAGGACATTTAATTTACTCAGTAACCTCAGCCAAAAAGTTAAGTGAAACTAAATACTGCATAAGAAAATATCAGCATTTCCATGTCTTATTTAGGCCATAATCTATGTGCATTATTTTGTATTGCCTAAATTAGGGGTGATCAATACACTTTTCAGAATTTTCATTAATCATTTAGTAAAAGAATACAATGCCTTTATCAATTAATAAAGATCTAAATTAATAATAATCTATACTATAATTTCATTATATTTGTATAAGTAAACATC
Source organism: Antrozous pallidus (assembly GCA_027563665.1). Classification (NCBI taxonomy): domain Eukaryota; kingdom Metazoa; phylum Chordata; class Mammalia; order Chiroptera; family Vespertilionidae; genus Antrozous; species Antrozous pallidus. Next base: position 26,315,616 of record CM050514.1, on the reverse strand, counting down.
ATAACTAACTTTCCATTTAATATATTTTCCTAATGACTAATCATTATATCACACAAATTTATGCTGATAATTTTTGCTATTTCTATTATAATTATGACATTTTCCTTGCTATGACAAATCTGTGCCTTGTCATCTTTCAAGTTTTTTCTCACTGTGTGTATATGCACATACTATGCACACACACATGCCTGTGTACACAAATACGCATGCCAGTTTCCTAAATCATATACCTTCTACAGCACTTGAATGTATCTAAACAAATCCCCTAAATTGCTAATAAGGCATAATCCATCCCCTCTTAATCCCAGGCTCCTATAACAATACTAACTAGCTAAATAAATAAATAAATAAATAGAATGCTGGCTTTTTTTAATACCCTACATACTGGGGTTGAAATGTAATAAATCAAAATTCTGGTTAAGAACATTTATGTCACCCACCAAGTATTCCTGATGGCTGATTTGCAACTTGTTGGCACCTCTAGGCTGTTCTGTTTGTCAGGGCAGTGGGTGGCCTTTAAAGAATAGCTAATAGTTTTCCAAAAATTCTTCTCTGAACATTTCAGCTATAGTACACTTTCAGCAAAATACTCCATGGCTTTGATGTGCAAACTTCTTTTTTGTCCATCTCAATGGAAGACCACTATTAGTTTGTCTTAAAATTTTATAGGCACATCCCACAACAGAAAAGCAGGGTGGTGAACACAGAGGCAAAGTGTACAGTATGTGTGAGATCAGAGTGTAGCCACAGAGAAATAGGTCAGATTTTGGACAATCTTGATAAAATTTAGGAAATTTTATCAGGAACTGCTAAACCATGGTGGCAGATACCAAGTCCAGATCCTAGCATATTCTTTCCTTTCAGTCTCAGTTTTAAAATAATTTTATCAGCCCTGGCCAGCATTGCTCAGTGGGTAGAGCCTCGGCCCATGCACCCAAGGATTGTGACTTTGATTCCCAGTCAAGGGCACTGACCTGGGTTGCAGGCTTAATCCCCCAATTTCATTGGGAGGCATGTGTGAGGCAACCAATCAATGTTTCTCTTTCATATCAATGTTTCTCTCTCTCTCCTCTCTGTCTCTTCCACTCTTTCTAAAAATAAATGGAAAAAATGTCATCAGGATTAACAAAACTAATAATAATAATCAATATCAATAATCATGATGAAGGAACAGGCATAAGTATATAAGAACCTAAAATTATATTTTGACATTTCTACATTTTTATATCCTAGAATACTATTAGCCAATTCCCATAAAAGTAATGCATGGTATCATCTATATTAGGAGTAACTGATTATATATAGTTAGTACTCTATAATCTGTGTGACTGATTATAAAGAACTTAAGCTATCATGCAAAGTTTTGGACATTTTTAGTTAAAGGGAAATGAGTATCAAACATCTCAAAACATGACACTAATTTTCAAATAGTGGTAGCATTGAAAATTTTACCTTTTCTACTATAGACACCATTGTATTTTTATAATAAGATTAGAGGCCTGTTGCACAAAGATTCATGCAATAGGCCTTCCTTCCCTGGCTTCCAGCACCCAGGACCCAGGCCTTTGCTCTGGCCACTGTCTTTCATCTTCACTCTGGCTGAAATCTTTGCTCCAGCAGGAGCACCGCTCCCGTAGTTCCCTCCACCTTTTGCCCTCCCCCTCATAGCAGGCATCCCACCCCGCCCAGCTGCTCTGCACCTACATGAGTGCTGCTCAGAGGCCCGGAGCACCTAGGTGGCAGGGCTGCTGCCATCTTTGTCAGGTTAACTTGCACACTCACTCCTGATTAGCTGGTAGGCATTGTGAAGCAATGGTCAATTTGCATGTTTCTCTTTTATTAATATAGAAAGTTCATATTATAGACAAACTTAAGTGATTTGGACTCAATACAGGTCATTCTGGTTTAGGAAAAGATTGAGCTTATGAACTACTATTTGAAACTAGATGGTTATAATAAATATTAAGATGATAAAATGCTACCTCACCTGGGTCTCTGAAAGGCCCATGCTAAGTAAACTCTCCGACCACCCTCAGGTTTAATAATTTGCTAAAAGATCTCAAGTCACTGGCAGCAGTTATAGTTATGGTTTATTACAGTGAAAGGACAGAGATTAAGATCAGACAAGAGAAGACATGCATGGGACAGGGCCTAGAAAAGCCACATGCAGACCTTCCAGGTGTCATCTCTCAGTGGCTTCTTGAGCAATGCTAACTTCTTCCAATATATGGAGTACTGCTCACCTGAGCTTTGGTGGGTAGAGTTTTTAATAGAGCTTTAGCACATAGACATGGTTGACTGCCAAGTATCTGACCTTTAATCACTTGGTGATAGCATGTGGCCCAAAACTCTCTCCATAAATCACATTCTTAGACTATCCCGTGTGGACCAAGGACCTCAGGTAAACAAAGGCACTCTTATTAGGCAAGACATCCTAAGGCCTTAGAGAACATTTCCCAGGAGCTGAGGGGAAAGGCCTGAGCTCTCATTGGGTAAGGCTCATTCTTTACTACACAGCTAGGAATCATTTCTTTTTCTGATCCAGATGTTAATCTTATCTTTAAAGTTTCAGGGGAAATTAAAATTGCTGTTTAACTACTTCTTAAAATGGATCCTTCAATTATATGTACCTATTATGAAGAAAATTTATCAAAATAAGACATTACCCATGTTCCTTTCTTATTTTGCACATCCTCTAAATTAGTGACACCTGCATCGATTAAGTTTTGCTGTTTTAAAATAGGATTAGCATTTTTTTTAATTCCAAAGGTACCATCAAAGCAACATATCTGTCTGCTATGGAGATAATATAATAAATGAGTAGTAAAAAAGCAGAAGTGCGGTTTTATATTATTTCACCAAAAAAGGAAGGATACATTAAGGAGAATGTATAACACGAATTCACTTAAAAAGCAATGATGGCTCTTAACTGGGTATAGGCAAGCAACTAATCCATATGAATCCACTTTTATCATGATGGCAGTAGATCAAAACAATGACATATTTTCGCTTATATGCACACAAATTTGATGTTTCAATATATATTAATTCATTTAAAAATATCCCTATTCCAGAGAAGAATGAGTATATAAGAATTTCTAATATAACCCACCTAAACCTATTACAACTGCTCCCCAAAAAACCAAAAAACAAACAAAAAAAACTATGTTTATGTATGGGAAGAGAAACTCATTGAGTAAGTAAATACAAAATGAAGCAAGAGTAATTCCAGTCAAAAGAAATCAAGAACTAGAGACTTGAATGCACCAACTCCTTTGGCAGAATCACCCAGAGAGGAAGTATCCTTATCACTGCAACGCTGTGCTCTTCATACATATTTTATGAACTAAGTTTTTCACACACTTTAGAGGTTAGCAGTGCATTACAGTTTTGTCTGCTGCTTGATTTAACAGAATGAAATGCCCTAAAGGCACTTATTAAAACCAGAGGAGGGGAAAAAAATGTGATTACCGGTAACCTCTGCCTGTAACTTATAAAGGCCTTCATGAAACAAGTATCAAAGTGCACTCCCATCACGAAGTGAAATATGAGCTGTTCTGTCGCTTAATGCTCCCTGCTATTTAGCATTTGAACACTAACATTAAATAGGTCTATGTCAGCTTAAACCAGCAAGCTGGTATGCAGGCTTCAATTTCTACATTCCAGGCTCCAAATATATTAAAATATTTATATTCCTGAAACTTGTGGTGGTCTCTCTTTTAGCAAATATTGAGTTGTTTCCTTTGTTGTTTACATTTATGGAGCAATCCCCAATATCACTAAAACCTACTCTGTTGATAAGAGAGTTGGACTTTTTTTTGCTCACTGTGATAAAGACTGACAAATATTTCTTGATGTCTCAGAGGGAAAAAGTCAAGATTGGAATTTATTGAGAATTTTAAGTTTGGTTTAGCTGGGCCTTTTGATGCAGGGAAACTAATTAGAACTGACTGTGTAAGGGTTGTAATATCTCAATTTAGAACCTCTAAAAATAGTGAGGTCAGGCTTTTGAAGTCCAGGGTTTGAGGAGATTTGGGGCTTAACAAATTGATGGGTCTTTCTGGAAATTTCCTTTGTCAAAAGTCTCCTGGAAGAGTAAGGTAAAGGCAATGGAATGGTAAAATCATGTTTACTAGACAGTAAACTGCTCCAGGGGTAGGTAGTTTGGCCTTCAGAGCCCTACAAGCTGTTGAAGGAAGTAGTACAATACCAATTACACTACAAAGGCTCTATCTTCAAAGAAGTTTCTCTTGAATTGAATTGGGAATAAAAAATAATAGCTAGTGCCCTAACTGGTTTGGCTCAGTGGATAGAGTGTTTGTCTGTGGACTCAAGGGTCCCAGGTTCGATTCTGGTCAAGGGCACGTACCTTGGTTGTAGGCACATACCCAGTAGGAAGTGTGCAGGAGGCAGCTGATCAATGTTTCTAATTCTCTATTCCTCTCTGTAAAAAATCAATAAAATATGTTTTTAAAAAACGATAGCTGGGTATAACCAGCTTAAATATGTGTATTATATGAAAACTGGGATGTACACAATAGGTAAATCAGGCAGGGTTTTTTCTGCTTTTTATAATAAATGCACATTGACAAAAATATTCAGAGTGAAATTTCATTTATTAACAAATATCTGGGCTTTTAAAACTGGAATCTGTATTGCTCAGTTTTTACACATAGTGATAGGATTATATCAATTGCATTAAAAAAAATGTCCCACTTTGTAGGAGCAAAATGAGAAAGAAGGAGTTAGATAAAATGCACTGGCAATGTTTAATCAAGGAAATTAATGTTAAGGATAGTTTTGAAAGTAAAGTGGGGAAGATGATGTCTTAAAAGCACAGAGTAGCTCACATTACATGATGTAAAAGCTTTCTACTCCAAGGAAAGGGCAGGCATCAGAGCAGAGGTGAGAGTAATTTATATGTGAGAAGGGGGACAATCAAGAGATTAATCTTTTGAAGTGCACATTTAGGGATTTTAACCTAGATAATGATGTGAGTGGCAGTCATTAAAGGGGCCTAACAACATGAATGCTGTGATAGAAAGACAGAAGTCTTCTCAAACTCTCTCTCCCCGCACCTGCTGAAGAGGATTCTTTCTGAGGACCACATAGCTCCTTGTTGGTGCAGACAGAGGATGGGTAAGACAACAGAATAACTGGAAAATGGCCTACATATAGACCCTAAAGGCAGAAAAAGAATTATTGACAGGGACATAAAAGAAGAGGGAAAGGAAAAAAGAAAAGCAGAGACAAAGAGGCAGGGAGAAATGGAGAAATCAGAGGGACTTAATGAGAGAGAAGCAGTGCAATAAAGATTCAGAAGAAGCATAGCCATGGCCAGTGTGATTTGGGGGCAGTTTTGCCAAGTGATATACAAGGATCTAGGGCAGTTTTTTAGTGATATAAGTACTTTTTATCTCTGTGCTAACCCCAGGCACATACAATGGGTGCATCACAATGCCAACATAGATCTTTCTTAAAGAGAAAACAATTTCCATGGAACAGATTTTACAGGGCAAAGAAGGTCCCCATCAACTATGATCATCTGTTAAGGAAAATTAGGTCTCCACCAAAATAAAATTCAACACTCCAAGGCTCCCAAAGAAGAGTTTCTGAAAAGATATTTCTAGATGATAAAGTTGGGAGGTAAGGGGAAGAAAGTTCATCTACTATGTAGACCACATGCCAAACACTTTATGTTTTTGTCCCATTTTTTCTATAACCACATTTCCATTGTGGGGTTCAGACTGAGCCACCTCAAGATGAGCCTCTGTGGTAAGCAGATAACTGAGCTATAGGCAACTTTAGGCACAAGCTCAAGCGAAATGCGTGCCCCTTCCTTGAACTACCTAGAAGAATTTGAATTAGAGGCCTTGCCTATAAGATATTATTAGAGAAGACTTCTTTTAACTTATCTATAGGGCAGGGCAAACTTCTTTTTACTAAAAGTCAGTTCTTATCTTATAAGGACCCTATGAATCCCCAAGGTGCATTAGCTCATCCTTAGCTCAAGAGGTCTTATATACCTCAACCCTCCTTTCTCTCTCTGAAGCTCTTGTGCATGTGGGGTCCATTACTGTCTCATGTATGTGGGGCTTTTATATAGACGTACATGTTAAACTTGATTGTTTTCTCTTGCTAATCCATATTATGCTATTTGATTATTAGACCAACTAGAAGTACTTGAGGGTACAGTCCTCCCTTATAGTCTTAATATTCCCATTCAGAAAATGGGCAACTGAAACCTCTCAGGATGATTAACTTCTCATAGAGAATAAACCTTGCAATAGGACAGAGACAGGGGAGTGGTATCCAGTCTTCCTTTGAATCTTTAATTCACTGCTCCCAACTTATGACAATTTGTCATGAAGGGTTCAGAACAAGCCTCCCCAAAATGCGCTACTTTGGCATGTGGACTCTTCTGAGCTGAAGGCAATCAAAATCCAGCAGATTCAAGAAAAAAAAATATTTATCTCCCCCTCAGCTGCCTAAAAGAATTGTATAGTGAGTATATTTTGATAAAAGGACTATCACCAGAGCTAGTTGGGCTGGGTGTGGAAAGCTTGGCAGAAACTGTGGGTTTTTTTTCAACATGTTATTAAATTTGTTGTTTTTCCCCTTATTAAGCTGTCTGGTGTTAATTTATTAGACTATACAAAGAAGCTAGGAGAACGGAAAATTTTTTTCCCAAACAGTTTTCTGCCTGACTATATCTATCTTATCATCAAGCAACTTTTCTCACTAAAATTGCAAAAAGCAGATGAGGCAGAGGTAATCAATAGATTGAAGGAAATATGTTTCTATTTAAAAAGGGAAATTATTGCCCTAGACAATTTTGCTCAGTGTATAGAGCACTGGTTATCAGGGCGTGGGTAGGAGGCAACCAATCGATGTGTCTCTTTCACATCATGTTTCTCTCTCTGTGTGTCTCCCCCTCCCTTCCACTCTCTCTAAAAATCAATGGGAAAAAATATCCTCAGGTGAGGATTATCAGAGAGAGAGAGAGAGAGAGAGAGAGAGAGAGAGAGAGAGAGAGAGAGAAATATTTCTGAATTCTGTCTCCAAACTCCTTTCCTAAACCCTTCCTCCTCCCATATTTAAGCCTCCTGGTAGGTATTACACTGTGAGTTGGCAGAATACACTGCAAGGCAATATGTACCCAGAGCACTGATAACACATCAAAGCAAAGAAGAAAAGCTGAAGAGAAAGGAGCTATAGCAGTCGTGTTGGACTACAGCTTGAGGAAAGTTTGTGCTGACGAAGAGCTGTAGGAAATGAAAATCCCCTGGAGGGATCATAAATCAAGGGTATTAGGATAAGGTAGAAGGAGCACTCGATTTTCATAATGTAATTCAGTCTTGGGTAGATTTGACAGAATTATATACATTAGTGGGATTTATAAATATACTCATTATGGGGAAAAAGTAAAGGTCAGAGTATATTAAATTTAGTCAGAACCAAACTTGTCTTCTCTGTAAACAACACAAGTAAATACATACTTTAAATGCATGGTATTTGCTTTTTAAAAAAAAAAAACTGTACACTAGAATTATCAGTAATTTCTTAACAGTCACCTATGTAGCTTTGTTCATGGTATCTTATATTCTCTGAAGTAAGAAGAACAGTGTGTGTTTAAGTAAATGATAAGAGGCGGAAAAAAAAGACAGCATGGCTGAATCGTAAGGAATAAAAGGAAAACTACATTATTATTGAGGGTGTAGGCAAGAATCATGTTATGTAGAGTCTTTGGGCCACCGTTAAGAATTCTGGGCTTTGTCATAAGAGCAACAGAAAGACACTGTAGCCCAGCCAGCATGGTTCAGTGGTTGAGTGTTGACCTGTGAACCAGAAAGTCATGGTTCAATTCCTGGTTAGGTGCCCTGGTTGTGGGCTCTATCCCCAGTGTGGGGCGTGCAAGAGGCAGTCAATCAATGATTCTCTCTCATCATTGATGTTTCTATCTCTTTCTTCCTCTCCTTCCTCTCTGAAATCATTAATAAAACACTGTAAAGTTTTAAGCAGAAGAGAAACAATATTAAGTTTGCATTTTGTAAAGATCATTGTGACTACTTTATAAATAATGAATTGGAAAGAGGGTGGTCTGATGGGAAGCATTTAGGGTACAATTGCAAAGTGCCAGAGAAAAGTGACAATGGCATGAACTAAAGATTGGCAGAGAGAGGAAGGAAAAGGTAAGACCTAAAAACATTGATTAGAAGTTCGAATCCACTTACATTTCATGGTTTCCTGTGGGGTTGAGTTGCTAAGAAAAGATTTCAAGCTTCTGGCATGAGCAATTGGGTGGATGGTGCTAAACATGCTGAGAAGAAAATACTAAGAGAAGTCATTAGTCCAGTAGGAGGATGAGGAGTTTGAAGTACTTGAAAGTCATCCAAATACAGATGGTAGGCGAGATAAACTATAGATAGGAACTTGGAGACCATCCCCGTATAGACATTGAACTCAGGTAAGTAGATGAGAAAACCTAGGGGGACAAAAGAGAGTGAAAGAAAAGAGAGTAAGGAAAAAACCTGGGAAAATCCATCATTCAGGTTTAGGGTAGAGAAGATTCCAGCAAAGGTGGTGATGAAAGAGGATCAAGAGGCATAAGAGAAAAGCAGGAATCACTGAAACTTCTGCATCACATATTCCAGATATTTTTATATGTTTTCTTTCTAATCTTTATATTAGTTGTAGGAGATTAAATAACAAAAGAGGTGGTTGAATCCTCCTAAAAATACTCACCCTGGAGAGAAATGAAGCCTAGGGACCTTCAAATAAGGTGGATTCACCTTTAAGGTTGTTCATACCACCTTAAGGTTTTCCAAAGCCTGAGGGACAGCATAACCCAGGAGAGCTGGACTGGGCAGAGAGTACCTTTCATTAGCACCATTGTAAAAAAACCAATTTCTTTTTTTTTTCTTTTGTTAATTCTCACTCATGGATACTTTTTTATTGATTTTTAGAGAGGGTGGAAGGGAAAGCAAGAGACAGAGAGAAACACTGATGTGAGAGAGACACTTTGATGGGTTGCCTCCCACATGCACCCAGACCAGGTCCAGGGATCGAGCCAGCAACTGAGGTTTGTTCCCTTGACCAGAATCGAACCTGGAACCTTTCAGTTCAGGTTGATGCTCTGTCCTCTGAGCCAAACTGGCTAGGGCTGAAACCACTTTTTTATTATTAAAGACATGAATTTTAATAGATCATACCACATGATATATTCTAATCAAATATACTAAAAATAAATACTTGTGGGGAAAAAACATTTTTCCTTTTCTTTTCTTCTATTTTAACACTTTCGTTATCAAAGCTTTTTTCATAATTAAAATTGTGGTCTTTAAACACTTCAATTATTTGCTACTGGTGGTTTTACTAATTTTCAAAACCCTGCTTTACAGATGAGTATAGTGAAATCTATGAAAGCGCCATAATGCAAGGAAAACAGCAAATGCTGCTGGAGCTAGGTACTGTAAATCTCAGAAGCAGAATGCCATCTTGATGTAATTAGAGAAGAGAGATCTTTAATTGAGGGTTTTAGACTGGATGACAGATAATCATGAGCCTTTATCTCAGCTTCTTACTTGTAAACCCAAAGTAATAACACCACAAGATAGGGCTAGGGGAGTCAAAACAGACGATTTTGGCAAAATTGCAGTTAGTACAAGGCTCACAAAAAGCAATCAATAAATATTCATTCCTTCAAAAGTCAAACTAAAAAAAAAATGTATTCCACTGGCAAATAGAGAAAATAATAGATGAAGAGTACCTGGCTTTTTCAAATTTAAACAGGCTTTACTAGAGATCTTTGGGGAGACAATCTAATAGGGTGACTGACAGCCATAACAGGGACACCAGATTGCCAAGGTTCAAATCCTCCCTCTGCCTACTACTTGCATGAAGCCTAGCTAAGTAGGTCAGCTTCTCCCTGCCTCAATTTTCTTATGCATAAAATGTTTATTTTAATATATTTTTATTTATTTCAGAGAACAAGGAAGAGGGGAGAGATAGAAACATCAATGATGAGAGAGAATCATTGATTGGCTGCCTTCTGCATGCCCCCTACTGAGGATCGAGCTGGCAACCCCAGGTATGTGCCTTTGGCCGGAATTGAACCTGGGACCCTTCAGTCCACAGGCTGATGCTCTGTCAACTGAGCCAAACCAGCTGGGGCTATGCATAAAATGTTAACAACAGAATCTACTTCACTGTATTAGATTAAATGAGTTTACATATGCAATGTAAATATGTGTAGAGTTAATATATATGAAGCATGAAAAACAGTCCTGCAAAGGTTTCGTGTGAGCTTTTATTATCCATATGGGTGAGCCAACAATTTTGTGGCAGGATATATGATATTAATTCCTTCCTTGGTCTTGGTGTAGGAGAGAAAGTGTAACACATTTTCTCCTTTATCTTTTTCTTAGAACAACAGCCAGGCCTTGTGTTCCTCACTATCTGTAAAGACCACAAGTAAATAAATTAAATTATTATGTATCTCTTTGAGGGAAGTTTTCAGTTACCTTGAGTACAATAGGCATAACTGAAGAAAATATCCACTGAATTATTTGATCATAAAAGCTAGGCATGCATAGCAAGTAAGCTTGATGTCTCTAGAAAGTGTTTGGGAAGTGTCTAATGTTTAGGTAACTAGAAGGAGTAATAGGACTGGAATAGAGACCAAGATTGCAGAAGATTGGGAAAATAAACAGATTCTACAAAAGCCATGATTTATGACTTAGATGCAGGTGAAGTGTGTGTGTGTGGGAGTGGGAGGAGGGGTTGCTAGACACTTTGGAGATTGAACACTGTGACCAGTTGTTTATACCTAACCAAACTTTTTTTTTTTTCCTAACCAAACTTTTTGAATGGCCCAACTGACCAAGTCTGCCATATGTGGATGGGCCTGATCTGAAAATAGAGGCCCCACAACTTTCAGAAGAAGATTTTAAACTGTGGCCATGGTGATAAAACAGTAATTAACAAAGTTATTGATCTTTTGACACATGATCCCTGAGATATTCTTATAAGCCAATAGACCTATAGAAAGAGTAAATACTAATTAATCCAGCTTGCTCTACCAACACTTCTGTATGGGGATGGAGAACTAGCTTTAATTTTTTAAATTACCTTTGTAATATCTGCATTTTGGAGGCTCAATTCAAACAAATAAGAGTTCGGTTATAAGTATGAAGTATCCTATGACATTGATCTGGTTGAGATTATTATAAACTTGTCCTGAAGTAATTAAATGCTGGCTGATTTATAATCCCTTTGGAAGTTGTACCAATGGATATATTGAGTTTAATGAAATGATGCAATTGTTATACACTTTCTGATAGGGCATTTCTTTTCTTTTTATCTAAGTATGTGACATACAAAGTAAGAGATAAAATATTTATTTTGTTATGTGTTCTGAACTGAATTTGGTATGAAAATCACTTCCCTAAGGAACAAGGACATAACATATAATCTGATATCTATTTGAGTTTTAACTCATACATGGACCTTTAAATATTTTTTTAAATGCTGATAAGTAATGAAAGAGTATTTCTAGAATTTATTATAGGGAAGATGTCATGAATCATGAATATGAATATATATAGTGCTTATATCAGGTTTTACCCTGTAGTAGCCAGAGATAGATGTGTCAGACCAACTCAGATGATTGCACCAATTAAACATATCCAAATTATTGTCCTTATATGATTCTATATTTGCATATCAACTTTTAATTATATTTTACTTCCCCAAAAGGTTGGTTTATAGAAAGTGAATATGCCAGGTCATGAATGCAATTATATTTCTAACAACAAATTAATAAATTGGAAATTGGCATGTATGTGTGTGTTAGAGTCTTTCAAAAGAGTGACCATTGCAAGAATCTTAAATAACTATTTATCTGACACTCAAGTTATTGATTATCATAATAGGTTCATTTGGCAGTAGAAAAAAACATTCTAAAGTTATGAGTAAGACTACAGAAATATGTTCAGATTTACCATATCCATTTTCAAAAAAAGCCCAACTAAAAATTTCAGGTAGAAATTATTTATTGATGAAAATCTACAGTTCTGCAATAGAAATTAAGTCTGTTTTCAAGAGCTTCCAATGACAATGTTATATGTTCAAGAAGATACTATGTCAAGATGCCCAACCAAGACAAAGCACTTCAAGTAACTGAAGTGATACATATTCAAATTATATGACTCCGAAAACAGCAAAATTTAGTGGGAAGTTTAAGAAAGATAATTCCAATCTCCATAATCTGGAATCTTCTAAAAATGACTGTACTTTGCAACTTACTTAGAGTTACACTTTAAACCTAACTTTGAATGATGCTTCAAAATTAAAGTAGACAGCTAAAGCCAAGCATTTACTTTGCTAAGCATTTATGTCTAATATTTAAAGTGAATGTAGCATTGTATAACAGCTTTAAAAACTTTATTTACACAGAGATTTAGTTGTTTTTAAAGGATCACATGAGTTCTTTACAGTAGACTGTATACTGACCTCAGGCATGTTCTCAAAAATAATTGTTGTTTTTGTCTTGTGTTTCATCCTCTATCTAGTATTACAATAATGATAATATTTTATCTTAATTCTTGCTGAATTTCAATAATCCAAGTCTTATGTCAAAGGTTAGAATAATACCTTCTGGAAATCTTCAAATAGTTATACCATTGAGAACATTTATTAGTTGCACACATGTATTCCCAAATGTTCATTTTAAGAGAAATATTAAGAAAGAAAAGGCTTGCCCAGTAATCCCTCACTCATCACACTGTTATACATAAAACACAATTTTCCTCCTGCTTGGAATCCAGAATTATGTGGTCAGCCCCCGAATCCTACCTAAAGAACTCTTTCATCCTTTAAAGAATCTTTAAAAAGCAAACTCCAGCAGTTTATCCGTGGCTAAAGAGAAAGTAGAAAACATTTTTAACTTGTTCTCACAGCACTATCTCTGTACACTTCATCGCTTAAATCACCAACTGCCGCATGTATATCTCTCAGGCTATAATATAAAGCTATAGGTTTTCTGATGTAGCCAAAACTCTGGAAAACTTCAATGGCAATCTGTGGTTGAAGAACTGGCCACAAAATAAGGCTTTCCAAATATAGGCACCTTATCTTCTTGTAATAATGCAGTTTGTTTTGATGTAAAAGTAAAGTGATTTGGTTTCTGGGTCAAGATGGTACATTTTGAAAGCACCCACTTCCTTCTCAAACATAGAAATGATAAATAGCTACACTCAAAAAAAATATCTGTAGATTACAAAGAGCAGTATTTTTTCTTTATGGAAAAGGGAGAGGAGAAAAGAAAGGAAAGAACGTAAGAAATGGAGAGAGAAAAGAAAAAGAGATGCAAACTATAAAGACCCCTTCACTCAAAAATTCTCCCAACCCAAAGTGCTCAAAGGAGAAATCTTTCCTGGAAGCTGAGTTCATAAAATATTAAAATATAGTTTATGAGAAACACCTGCACTGTGGAAGTTGGTACTGAAATCTATAAATAAGAGATTTTCCATCTAAGGAAATAAGGATAAAATAAACCTATAAAGAGCTTTAAAGTTCATCTTTGAAATTCTTCATAAACAAAGGAATAAATAACATTGACCAAAAAATGGGATATTGTAAGATATGAATAAATGATTATTAAATAAGTAGAGTCAAACCTTAGGAAAAAATTCTTCTTAACATGTTTTTTTATATTTATATTACTTTTAATTAGCCAGATTATTTGAGAAGTCAATTCCACTTTACTCAGAACATATGTCTTAAATACACTTCAATCATTGGTTGGTTGCTATAAAAAGAATATATATATATATACATATATATATACATATACATATGTATATATATATATATATATATATATATATATATTCAAATACTTATTGGTCGACATTTAGGGCAAAATATCAAAGCCCAAGTTTATTTATTTTTATTTTATTTTATTTTTTATTGATTTTTTTTTTGCAGTATAACTTATATTTAATAGTAGTACATGTTTTCCTTCCCCCCCTTCCCATTATTCTCCCCCCAGCCTCCCCTACCCCCCAGCACATGTCCCCACGCACCCCCCTCCCCGCCCCAGTGTCTTTCATTCATTGATTATGCTCATATGCATGCATAAAAGTCCTTTGGTTGATCTCCCTTGGCATTCACCTCCCATCCATCCAAGCCTTCCCCCTGTAGCTTGACAGCCTGTTCAATGCCTCCCTGCCTCTATATCAATCACTCTTCCCTGTTTTTCTTAAAAAAATATCTTGCCTCTGCATGCTAGAAATAAATGTATAAGAACAAACAATGTTTCAGTCTCAGTTTCAATGTCCAATAGTGTCAAGTTGTTCTTTATGTGTACCAGTTTCAGTGTCAAATAGTTCTTTATGTGTACATGTCAGCAATTGTATCCACATGGTGGACATATCGTAGCAATGCAAGATCCATCCTCTCTGGTTTGGTCCTGGGCTGCCTGCAGCCATGCACAGCTGCCAACTGCTAGCATGGCAAGGTGTTTTTCAGTGTCTCCCATCTCTGGACCATCCTCGTGTCTGGAACAGATCCATCCATTCCTCACAGTCGCTGGAACCCACATGGTCTTGGAGTTGTTCTCTGCAAACACACAAACACATTCTCGACCAAAAGTTAACAAAGGGATCCTCTCTGCAAAATAGACTTAGGATTCTTTTTATTTTTGTCTAAATGATTTTCCTTTGGCTTATTTTGACACCATGTGTGTTTTTTCATGGGTGTACTGCAGTTGGTTTTACAAATGGAATTTACTTTTCCGGAGTAAGAATTTTCTAGATATATTTTACTTACAGGATATTTTTCCTTACATGAAGCCCCCCTCCTTTTTTGGATTAATGGGGGCTTTTGGAAATTTTATATTGCAGTCTTGGTAATTTTAAATTTTAATTTTTGCACACAAATATGACTGATTTAGGTTCTTTGGATGTTAAGCAATTTTACAGTGAGATGAACTACTAATATATATTTTAGTTAATGTTTTGGGGAAAGCTTTTTGTCCAGTACACTTAAATTTTCTTGAGTATTCACTTATTTCACTTGGGCAATTTAAATTAATCTGAAAACTTGATTACTATTTTACTGTCAATTTTAATACTCAAGCAGAAATCTTAGTTTACCCTGTAAATACTAGTGGAAAGGAATATTTGCATTTTTGAGTAGGTTCTGAGCATTCCTGGTAATAGACTGAATTTAGATATAGAGCAGCTATTGCTGGCCGAGTCTCTGTCTGCCACCTGGGTCCCGGTCTGAGTTGTGCGTGGGAGGCGAGGCAGTCCTGGGGGTAGGAGACCTCCCTCAGGAGGGGTGAGAATTCAAGCCACTGCAAGGTTTGTGGATGAGGGTCTGTGCCCCACCTCTGTTGACCTTTTAGTTCTCTCCTGTTGGCCCCTCTGCGACTGTGCCTGTCTTAAGTTGTTCCTTCCCTGAGGAATCTTACCCGTCTCTGGCTAACCAGCCATCCTCCGGGGCCAAACAGGGTGATGTGAGGTTCAGTTCTGTCTCCTTTGTAGTCTATGCCCCCGTGGCCTCCATGCCCAGCACCTGCCTTGGGTCCCCTCGCCTGCTGGTGGGGTCCCAGTACTGATCACATATCTCGGGGGACCCAGGTTTCTTCTCCAGAGAGGGCCCAGCTCACACCATTGGTTGAGAGACAGATCCATGGTGCCAGCTGCCCAGAGGCTTCAGCCACAGCTTGAACTGAAAGCTCAGGCATCAGTTGTGTGTATTTGGATAATACAAAGAGGGTCCCAAGTTTATTATAATATTTTTTTCTTTTCTTGTTCACTTTATTTTTTATACTTATTTTTATTGTTGACACTATTACAGATATCCCTCTTCTCCCCTGTTCCCACTCCCCTCCATCCTCACCACTGCCCCCACTCCCCCAACCACCCTTCTAGCCATGACCACACTGTTGTGTCTGGGGGTTATTCCTATTTGGTCTTTGGCTAATCCTTTCACTTTCTCTCATCCAATCCCTCCCCCTGACAGCAGTCAGTCTGCTTCATATATCCATGGCTCTGTTTCTATTTTGTTCGTCAATTTAGCTTGTTCATTAGATCCTACTTGTCAGTGAAATCGTATGGTATTTGTCTTTCATTGCCTGGCTTATTTCACTTAGCATAATGATTTCTAGGTCCATTCATGTTGCAGCAAAAGGTAAGAGTTCCTTCTTTTTTACAACTATATAGTATTCCACTGTATAAAAGTACCACAGTTTTTTATCTGCTGATGGGGACATGGGCTAATTCCAGATATTGGCTATCATAAATAACCCTGCTATGAAGATAGGGGTACACATATTCTTTCTGATTAGCGTTTCTGGATTCTTGGGATATATTCCTAGAAGTGGGATTACTGGGTCAAATGGGAGTTCCATTTTTAATTTTTGAAGAAATTCCATACTGTTTTCCACAGTGGCTGCACCAGTCTGCATTCCCACCAGCAGTGCATTAGGGTTCCCTTTTCTTCATATCCTCACACCAGCATTTGTTGTTTGTTGATTTATTGATGGTAGTCATTCTGGGAGGTGTGAGGTGATATCTCACTGTGATTCTTTTTTTTTAAATATATATTTTATTGCTTTTTTACAGAGAGGAAGGGAGAGGGATAGAAAGTTAGAAACATCCATGAGAAACATCGATCAGCTGCCTCTTGCACACCCCCTACTGGGGATGTGCTCGTAACCAAAGTACACCCTTGACCGGAATCGAACCTGGGACCCTTCAGTCCACAGGCTGATGCTCTATCCACTGAGCCAAACCGGTTTCGGCTCACTGTAATTCTAATTTACATCTCTCTGATGATTAGTGACATTGAGCATTTTTTTTTCACATGTCCCTTGGCCATCTTATATCCCCTTGGATCAGTGTCTATTCAGGTCTTTCGTCCATTTTTTAACGGAATGGTTTGTCTTCCTGCTGTTGAGTTGTATAAATTCTTTATATATTTTGTATATTATCCCCTTGTCAGATATATTGTTGGAAAATATGTTCTCCCCTACAGTGGGTTCCCTTTTCATGTTGTTGATGGTTTCTGTTGCTGTACAGAAGCTTTTTAATTTGATGTAGTCCCATTTATTTATTTTTTGTTTCCCTTGCCCTAGGACATTTATCAGCAAACATATTGCTACAAAAATGTCTGAGATTGTACTGTCCATGCTTTCTTCTAGGATTTTTATGGTTTTGCAACTTGGCTTTATGTCATATATTCATATTTTTAAAAGAAACAATACATAAGCTAAATAGTAAGGGTGAGTTGATAAACCAAAGAGTACATTAATAAATAGAAAAATATTTATTTAAAATAAATTGAATCTCAATGGAGAAAGGCCAGAATGAGAACAAGAGCCACAGCTTTAAATATTAAAGAAACATAGGACTAGATTTTAGAATTTCCAAAAAAATGAATAAAGATAATGGTGAGTAGACAGATAATGCCAGAATTATTCAAGATTAAACAAAAGGTATCTGTATTTAAAGAGCCCCCTGAGTATTGAGTAAGATAATAGAGAAAGACAAAATAAAATATAAACACAGAGTTTTTTAGGGAAATATTAGAGAAACTGATGACTAGTAAGAATAAAGAGGAAAATCCTAAAAGTTACTGGAGAGAAAACACATACTACCTACAAAAGAATGAGCATTTGATGGTTGGAAGATTTCTTATTATCAACAATATATTTTTCAAAAATGGTATAATATACAAATATTTATAGAAAATAAATAATTAGAAATTTATGCTTAGTCAAAACATCAAAGAACTAAAAAATATTTTTCAAACATGAGTTTTAAGAATATTAATACCTAAGACCTTGTTCAGAAAAATTGCAAAGCATAGTATACACATACATGTGCATACACACACACACAATATATGTGAAGCCATAAGGAAGTTGTAGGATGCAAGATCCAAGAAGCCAAAAATGCACAGAGGATTTCTGTTAGCTCTTAAATACTTCATTAGAATGAAATCTTTTATTGCCAATTGGAACAAAATTAGGTGGTCTAATTTACCTTGCCAATAATTGTTGTAAAATTCAGAATCATTTTACTATAGAACATGGAGGCCAGATTATTACTATTTTAAAATGTCTGGTGAAGGAGTAACTGCAGGGACTAGTGGGCCTCACTTTGTTCTCTATCTCTCATTGTCTCTCTATCTCCCTTCCTTTCTCTCTCAAAGTCAATAAACGGTCTTTTTAAAAAAAAATAATTGTGTTTACTTTAGAGATATTTGCAAAGAAGCAAAGATGAATATGTGTCTTCGCCATTTTAACCAAAATCCATTTATTTTTCTATTTAAAAACACCATAAAATAAATGTATCTTTCAATTAAAATTTCCCATATAGTACTATTCAATGCAAGGTCAAGGGAGTATTCTGAAATAAACCAACAAAAGGGTGTCAGAACTCCAAAAAAGTTTAAAGCCCTTGGCTAAGACCAAACGATGCTCCAAAGTCATGAAGGTACATGTATCTATTTTAAAGTAAAAATAAGTAACTTGCCCCAGTAGACCAGTACTTAAGAAGGAGATCTTTTCTTGTTTAAACACATTTCCTATCATACCCTGGGGATGTCAGGGTGTCTTTTCAAGCACTAGTTCACACTGGTGGCGTATCTACCCAAGCAGTGCTTGGTTTGGCTTGTGGGTTAAAGTAAAATTGAACATGTATTTAGGCAAGGTTGGCACTGTCTGGTGCATACCACATGGCATACTCCTTATTGGCTCACCCCTCTTTGTGATTTACGTATTTGTATTTACCTCATCTCCCTGGACGCCAGAGGTCATCTGGGTTCACAACCCCAATATGGAAATTTCAGCACACAGAACTAGAGCCTATTAAATAAACCCAACCCTTCACAGTGACAGAAAAACTGCTGGGCATCTGCATTACAAAGCAATCTGAACCGATCCCTTCTTTTCACAGACTCTCACAAAATATATATATTTTAAAAATGCATTCATGAAGTCACAACAGAGCTGCTTTTTTATGAGTACTTTGCACATTTTCAGAGGAACACAGAGCAATCGCTATTCCCTTTGTTCTTAATCCAGAGCAGTTAATGAGTCAGCTTCAAATACTCAGATATAAGGAAAATGCTCTATTTTGTTTGAGAAGAAGCCTGAGAGTTTCAGTTAAAAATTGATGCTTTCACCTTGAAACGTCTACCATCTCAATTTGCAGGCACTGGAGGCCCGCTGCTCTGAGGAAAGGCCTGGCTAACGGAGCAAGCCCAGCAAACACCCATCTCAAGCTTTATGACTTCTCAGTGGCCTGAATCACTTGTAGGGGTTTTTAATACCTGCTGTCAGTTCGGAAATGTTTCCCGCTTGGCAACTGGATAAGGACAATAAACTTGTCAAGCGGGCAACTAACTATTCAATCTATTATTCAAAACATAAAATCCAAAGAAATGAAAAAGCTGTTTGGGTCCAGAGCCTTTCTCACTAACCCTTTCCAGCCATAATGTCTTTGAAGCACTTCCTGCAGTTTATTTCCTTATTAAGAGAATTATAAGAGAATAAATTATCTGGTAATAATCTGCTGCTCTTTCTAAATAACGAAGAGGAGCAATAAATACGAGAAGATACTTATATTATGTGCTTTTAATAACTGCTCGTAGTCAATAACACATTACTATAATTAAGTAGAAGCTCAGCAGAACTCAGTTATAAAAAGTCACTTTGGCTTTTCTTTTCAGTACTAGAGGCCCAGTGCATGAGATTCATACACCCAGGGGAGGAAGGGGTGTGTCCCTCAGTCCAGTATTCACCCTCTTGTAGTCCAAGAGCCCTTGGGGGGATGTCCAACTGATGGCATAGGCCCGAGCATCCTTAGCACCACCACTACGCTCGCTAGCCATGAGCCCAGCTCCCCCTGTGGAGGCACACTGACCACCAGAGGGAAGCTACTCATTGAGCATCTGCCCCCTGGTGGTCAGTGCACATTACAGCAACTGTTCATTCCACTGTTAGTTTGATTTGCATATTAGCCTTTTTATTATATAGGACTAGGGGCCCAGCACACAAAATTCGTGCACTGGGGGTGTGTGATCCCTCAGCCCAACTTGCCCCCTCACACTTACTGGGAGCCTTCAGGGGATGCCCTACTGACGACTCACCCCCAGCCTCTCCAAGGCTGAAAGCCTCTGGCTGAGAATTTAGGCCTTGCGCACCCAGCCATGGCCCTGCAATGGGGCCGATTGCTGGCTCTGCCTCAGCCCCAGCCTTGCACCAGCCAGCAATCACCCTGCCACGGGGCCGAGATCGCTGGCTGGCTCCACCCCAGTCTCAGCCTGCCATCTTGGTTGGGTGTTAATTTGCATATCGCTCCTGATTGGCTGGTGGGTGTGGCTTATTGGGTGTAGCAAAGGTGTGGTCAATTTGCATATTACTCTTTTATTAGATAGAATAAGTTATATCTGTGGCCCTGCCTTCATGGAGTCCTGTGGGTCAAGTCTGCCTTTCCCACTTTTTCACAGGGCCTCGATGCCTGCATTAGCTTCTGTAGGAGGAGAAGGAAACCCAGAGGTATTATGATGAATGTGTATGTGGTGCGAGGTTGGATCTGTTTGGTCTGGTGTATTCCATCTGCCAAGTGCTGTGCATGCCTTTCTCAAGGCCACATTCGGCTTCACTTGAGCCCCTGTGCTGCTGAAGATTCTTCAGAGGGGGGGCGGCTGGACCTCCTCTGGCCTCCTGCTAGTGGACTAAACACCAAACACCTTCCTAGGTTGAGAAAAGGACTCCTTGTCACTTCACCTGTTTAGGAAGCTCAATCAATCCCATCTGTTCTCTAACCTCCACATTTCCCCCACGGGGAATCCTGGGGTATTTAGAGGTGTTCTTCTATGGCTTCTGAGGTTGTAGGGAACTGGGAAGAGATGAGGCTGCCTGCAACTCTTGGCATGTTAAGCTGCAATGCCTTCAAGTCCTGTTGGAAAACCCTTTTAAGTTCCTGCCTTCAGAAATGTGAAGGAATCTTCACATGTCCTCCAACTTAAAGGGACCCATATCTGGCTCTCTCAGAAAATCAGAAAACAGTACCAAGTGTGGTCTACATGCACGTTAGCTCAATATTTACTCAGAGAATAAAAAGAAAGCAGCCTATTTTGAGCCCAAATACTATATATCATCAGTACATTCCTTTATAATTTATAGCACAAGAGAATGTTTCCTCTAATTTGAGCTTTATCTAAAGTTCCTGAAAAGTAGAAAAAGTATCACAAAAAAACCTCATTGTATAATTAATTTATTAAAAATAATAAAACCAGATATCTGAGAGAGAAAAAATAAAGCTGCAACAGCCAGCATCATCTTTTCTTCTTCCTTACCACACTTCAAATATGCTTACTCGCCATTCTCAGTGAAAGCTGTCAAAAATTTCCATCAGTTTTCTTCCTCCAACCAACTTCACCAGAAAAAGAATAAAAAGCAGTAAACCCGGGCTTCAGGCTTGAGTCTCCATACAGTGAATTCTCAAACAACAACAGCAACTGAACTCAGGCTCATCCACAGAACACAAAAGCTCACATGAAGTAACTGTGGATATATCACCTTGTTGATCTTGCCACACTTCTGTCTGTGAAACTCCTAGAAGTCTCAGGTGCCACGGCACCTGCCCCACTTAGAAATGAAGCAAACATCCAACCTGCAAAGTTGCACATCCACTCAGGAAATCACCCATTTTCAATTCTCTCTCTCTCTCTCTCTCTCTCTCTCTCTCTCTCTCTCTCTCTCTCTCTCTCTCTCTATTTTAATTAATACATTTTAGTTCCAAGAGAAATTTTAGGTTCACAGCACAACTGAGCAACAAGTACACTGAGTTCCCATATACTCCCACCCCTACACACATAATCTCCAGCACTACCAATAGCCCCCACTGGTACATGTTATAATCAATCAATACACACCAACACATCATCATCACCCAATCTATATTTGACAGTAGAGTTCACTCTTGGTATTATACGTTCTGCAGATTTAAGCAATCTATGATGATATATACCCAGCATTATACTATCAACCGGAATGGTTTCAATGCCCTAAAATTCCTCTGTGCTCCAACGATTCATCTCTCCTTTTCTGCTAACCCGGTGACAGCTGATCTTTTTACTGTCTGCATAGCTAAGAGTATGTAATGTAGTCTTTTGAGAATGGCTTTTTATACATCATACACTATGCAGTTGTTTCAAATTGGTTTCAGTTTGCAATATTCATTTAAGGTTCCCCCAAGTATTTTCATGGCTTGATAGCTCATTTATTTTTAACACTGAATAATATCCCATTGTCTGCATGTACCACAGTTTGTTTATACATTCGCCTACTGAAGGACCCCTTGTTTCTTCCAAGTTATAGCAATTAAAAATAAAGTTGCTATAAACATCTGTGTGTAGGTTTTTATGTAGAAATAAGTTTTCAATTCATTTGGGTAAATATCAAGGAACAGGATTGCTAGATTGCATGGTAAGACTATGTTTAGTTTTTTAAGAAACTGCCAAGATGTCTTCCAAAGTGGGTGCACTATTTTTCTCTCCCACCAAGAATGAATGGGAGTTCCTGTTGCTTTACATCCTTATCAGCATTTGGTGTTGTGTTTGGGATTTTGGCCATTTTAATAGGGGTGTATTAGCATCTCAGTGTCCTTTTATCTTTTTAAATATATATTTTTTATTTATTTCAGAGAGGAAAGGAGAGAGAGAGATAGAAACATCAATGGTGAGAGAGAATAGTTGATTAGCTGCCTCCTGTATGCCCCATACTGAATATCAAGCACACAACCAAAGCATGTGCCCTGACTGGGAATTGAACTGTGACCTGCTGGTTCATAGGTCAATGTTCAACCACTGAACTACATGGGCTCATTTTAATTTGTTTGTTTCTTTGAAGAAAAAATATGTGGAGAATCTTTTAATATGCTCACTTGCCCTCTGTGTATGTTTGTTGGTGAGATGTTTGTTCAGGTATTTTGCCCATGTTTTAACCAGATTTTCTTAGAGTTCTTTGTATATATTTATATAATGCCCTTTTTAAATGTGTCCTTTGCAAATATTTTCTCCCAGTATGTGGTATATCTATTAATTTTCTTAACATTGTCTTTTAAAGAGCATAAGTATTTCATTTTAATGAAGTCTGGGTTATCATTTATTTCTTCCATGGATTGTGGCTTTGGTTTATATCAAAAGTCATCTCTGTGTCCAAGGTCATCTAAGTTTTCTCTTGTTATCTTGTAGGAGGGGACTGTGTTGATATGCTTATATATAGCAATAGGAAACAAACTATACAAAATATTACAAGAGAATAAATGAATGGATTTAATTCTATACAAAAGGTAACATATGGGAGGGGGAAATTCCCAGTATGGTAAGGTCCCTCAATATGCAATAACTCATACATTTCAAATTCACATATGATATGCAGGGTTAGATAAAACCTAACAATAATTGTGCATGTATTTGAGGAGTATCATTTTACTTCCACCACCTAAAAACAGTTAAACAAATAGCCAGTAAAATTTTGTTTTCTAAGAAATAAATCCCCCAAAATGGCATTTATATTATTGAAATACTAGTGGCCCAGTGCATGAATTCATGCATGAATAGGGTCCCTTGGCTTGGCTAGCTATCAGGGACGACCAGGGCCCATCTTGCCCAGTCCCGATCAAGTCAATCGAGGTCGGTCAGCCAAGTGGAGGGACTATAGGAGGTTGTCGGTGGGAGGCTCCTATATAGTCAGTGTGCATCATACCGATCAGTCAACTGGTCATTCGGTCGTTTAGTCACTTAGGCTTTTATACAGAGAGATTGTAAGCATTTCTGATCTTTTGTTTTTCTAACTCTCTAGAATGGATATTTAGAAACTAATTCCCAAATTTGACCATATTTGTGGCAATTATAACAACTTATTTTTCAAATATGTTTCTCCCAAAGCTTTTAAATCTCAACAGTTCAATACATAAAACCATATTTAAGAGCAAAGCAAAAAATGGATAACACCAAGTCTGAACAGCTTCTAAAGGCGTCCAAGATAAACGTTTAAGTTTGTTATTGTTCTGTTGTCACTTATTTAGCCGAGGTGGCTTTATACACACACACACACACACACACACACACACACAAAATAAAAGCTCTTTCTTCCATTGTTAGCACTGGCATCTTCACAGCATTTTATATCATATTGATTTTATCCTGAGTGTTTACTGTAACCTTTATACAAACTCAGTCAACATTTTAAGAAACTACTTGGAATATCTCATTACTTGCTCTTAAACACTGAAGAGTGCTCCTGTCTTAGAGTTTTTGTATAGTCTATTTTTTTTTTCCTTGTAACAGTCTTCTCCCAGATGTCTCCATACTCCTTCACTTGCTGCCTTTAAGTCATAGAAGGAGGCTTCTCAAAGACATGACACTGCTGAGAATCCATGGCTTAGTGGTTAAGGGTCAACCTATGAACCAGGAGGCTATGGTTTGATTCCCAGTCAGGGCACATTCCTGGTTTGGGGCTAGATCCCCTGAAGGGGATGTGCAGAAGTGTGAAGGAGGCAGCCCATCAATCAATGATTCTCTCTTACCATTGAAGTTTTTATCTCTGTCTTCCTTCCTCTCTAAAATCAATTATATATATATATATATATATATATATATATATATATATAATTTTTAAAGAATTGACCCTATTTAAAATAGCAGCCCTAGCCCTGGCACTTCTTAGTCTCTTCTATTTTTTTAAAAATAATTTTTACTAATTTCAGAGAGAAATAGAAAGGGAAAGATAGAAACAATGATGAGAGAGAATCTGCCTCCTGTCTGCCCCATACTGGGGACCAAGCCTGCAACCCGGGCATTTGCCCTTTATGAGAATGGAAACTAGGACCCCTCAGTCTGCAGGCCAATGCTCCCCTATTAATTCTCCACACTTCTTTCTGTGCTGTAAAATATTCTGTTAACTATTTACTTATTACCTGTACTCTCCATGCCCCCACTTCCACTAGATAATGAATTCTTACAGGTAGAATTTATTTATTTTTTAAATAAAGGTGTTTTTTTAAAAAAGAAGTTTTAGGTTCATAGAAAAAAATTGAAAAATACAATGATTTCCCAAGTACCCTCTCCCCTGACACATCCATAGTCTCCCCAATTTTCAACATCTCCCACCAGAGTGATGAACCTCCATGACACATCGTAACCACACAGTTTATAGTATACCTGAAGATTCACTCATGGATAAATGCATGACACATATCCATCACTAAAGTATTTTCACTGCCCTAAAAATCCTCTGTGCTCTTGCCTATTTAGCTCCCTTCCCCAAATCTGGCAGTTAGCAATCTTTTTACTGTCTCCAGAATTTCACCTTTTCCACAATGTCATATGGTTGGATTCAGACAGAATGTAACCTTTCACTCAGCAATATGCATTTAAGATTCCTCTGCGTCTTTTTATGAGTTGGTAGCTCATTTCTTTTTGAGCTGAATAATATTCATTATCTGGATGTACTACCATTTGTTTTTATCCATTTACCTACTGAAGGACATCTTGTTATTTCTAAATTATGACAATTAAAAACAAAGCTGCTATAAACATCTGTGTGCAGTTTTTTGTGCAGACATAAATTTTAGATTCATTTGGGTAAATACCAAGGAGTAGGATTGCATAGTAAGACTATGTTCAGTTTTATCAGAATTTTGGCCATTCTTATAGGTGTGCAGTGATATACTGTTGTTTTAATTTTTATTTCCTTGATGACATATCATGTGAGGCATCATTTTATATATTTACTTGTGTCTGTATATCCTCTTTGCTAAGATCTCTGCTAAGGTCTTTGGCCCACTTTTTAATCTGATTATTTTCTTATGTTGAGCTTTAAGAGTGCTCTGTATATCTCTAATAATAAAAGCATAATATGCTAATTAACTGGATGTCCTTCCAAGACAAAGCCAGGCCTGCAGCTGAAGGATCAAGGCAGCCACTGGGTCTGCAAGGAAAAGATCCAGGCAGCTGCAGCTGAGAAGGCCTACTCTTGCACAAATTTTGTGCATCGGGCCTCTAGTATTCGGATAATATCCTTTATTAGATGGTTTTTTAAAGTATTTTCTCACAGTTTGTAGGTTGTCTTCTCATTCTCTTTACATTGTCTTTCACAAAGCAGAAGTTTTTAATTTTAATTAAGTCTAGTTTATCAATTTTTTTCTTTCTTGGATGGTGCCTCTTATATTATATTCAAAAATATATCCATTGTCTTCTATGTTTTCTCCTGTTTTAGTCTAGTTTTATAGTTTTACTAGAGGCCTGGTGCACAAAAGTTTTGGAATTTCCTGACTGATAAGAGTCTTAATTATGCTAATGATGTGACTTACATGGGCTCTAGATAGTTTCAGGATGGAGCTGGTTACCAAAAAGACAAAGGCAGGATTACAGTACCCCTAATCCTGGGGGAGAGGGATATTTAGGAGAGAAGAGATGCAACAGAGATCTAGAACATGACTAATGATTTTATCAATCACGATTATGTAAGAGAATTCAGGGGTACTTCTTGGCTGTGCTCACTATATAATGAGAGAATAAAACACTCTAACTCCATGGGTACAGGAGTATTCAAGATGTCCCTGTCCTCACCCTATGTGTACAGTATATAATAAACTATGAGTACAGTGCTTTCTAAGTTCTCTGAGTTGTTCTAGTGAGTTACCTAACCTGTGAGAGTTGTGAGAACTCCCTAATACGTGGCCTGTTATAAATGTGGATCAGTTAGAGACTAAAGTAAAAGTGTTCTGTTGGGGCCTGTGCCCTAAAACCTGAGGAGTCTGATAGTAACTATGGGTTGTCAGCATTACAATTCCATTGAATTAGAGTATTCCAAGTTTGGGAATGAATGAGAATACTGTGAAAGAAAAATAATTTAATTGCATTTCCATAAGCATATACATTGTATGTGTCTGGCATCCACATTGAAGGACCAGGTGCAATCAAACTCTCACAGTTACTATATAGAACTAGAGGTCCAGTGCACAAAATTCATGCATTTCAGGGCCTGAAGGGGGTCCCTTAAGCCCAGCCTGTGCCCTCTTGCAGTCCAGGAGCCCTCAAGGGATATCCAACTGATGGCTTAGGCCCACTCCTCATGGGTACTGGGCCTAAGCCAGCAGTTAGACATCCTTAGTGCTTCCTCAGAGGCAGGAGTGGCTCCCGCCATGGCCACTTCACTCGCTAGCTGTGAGCTTGGCTTCTGACTTAGTGCTCCTCCTGTGGGAGTGCACTGACCACCAGGAAGAAGCTCCTGCATTGAGTGTCTGTCCCCTGGTGAACAGTGCACATCACAGCAGCCAGTTGGTCCACTGTTAGCTCAATTTGCATATTAGCCTTTCATTATATAGGATAACTTCTTTAACTGTTCAATGAAATGACAGGAGTCCTATGAAAGCAATTATTTCTTCCATGCTGCTGAACATTTATCCCTACTTTTTAGTCAGCGATCTACAAATATATTTGTTTATCTGAGTAGTGTCAAGGTAAATATTTATGAATATAAAAAATATAATGAAGACGCCAGGAACTAAAACTTTGAAATAGATTGTTTAAGGTAAATCAGGCTATCATTAACAGTAGCTAAAATATATTGTTGCCTCATCAAGAAATGGGAACAGTATATTCTAATAGTCTTTAGATTAGCAGGGGTAAATTAAGGAAAACATTAGGTAGGCATTAGGAAAGCAGCTGATTCCTATTACACTGGATTTTCATAAGCTGAGATAAGGATCTGCAATAAAGGCAATCAATTATTTCAAAAGAAATTCAAATCTAAAAATCAATAACTGGCTTTCCTTGCACAAAGGGAATATCTAATAGCAGCAATCAGTAACTAGGGCAACTTCTAACCTGATACATTTAGCCAAAATGATTTCAATTTCTATCTCCAAGTACATTTTAGTGCTTTCTTCCCATCTTATTATTTGAAAAAATTTCATTAGAGATGCAAGGCTATTCAGAACTGAAAGTCACCATAGAAGTCATTATGAGAGAGAACATCTGTTGAAGACAACTTATGAAGTTAAATTTGAATTCAGGTTTAAATATGTAATGAGAGTGATTGTTATATTACACTAATCCTTTTGCTTAATGAAAGCAAAGTGAATAATTATGCTCTGTGTTTCATTTGTAAGGACTCTAAAGAATTGATGATATTTTAGAAGTGCTGAGCAGATTTTACCTCTATATCATCATAATATAAAACAGATTTCTTAGCAAATCAACAGTGCAAAGGAAGGAAATGTTTCCTCTACAGAAGAGTAAAGGACAACCACTGTTTCAATCCTGGCTTTGGCAGAAGTGTTTGCATTCAAACAATGAACTGCTAATGACAGTGACTGTTATCCATGCATAAAAACAAGTTCTCAAAGATGTGTGTAGTCTCTGAATTTCCCAATGCCATCAAAAACGTCTCTATGCCCGTGAGTGCTGTTTATGGGTGCTGTTTCCCACCTTTAGAAATAGCGGCAGCCATCTTAATTTATATAAGGAACTTCATTTTGCAGCATAGTGCAGACTCCATTTCACCACTATTACTGTTGTGCATCCTTATTAACCCCTATTTCTGCTTATTAACCTTGCCCTTTCCTAAAATACACTTACATGTGCCATCTTGTGGTAAGTTAGGCTAGTTAACCGCTAATTTCCTACAGGGCGAACAGGCAATCTATAATTCTATCTTCTGTCACTATCCCCCTGATGGAGAACCCAAAAAAATAAAAAAGCAAGGTTAAGTAAAGGAAGTGGAAGTAGCAGTAGCTGACCCTTTCAAGAGACATGGACTGAGATGTATGGCATTCTAGAAAAAAATGGCAGATCATTTTGCATTCTATGTACTGAAACGGTAGTAAGCAGAATGTGGAATATAAATTGACATTTTGAAACTAATCATTCCCAGCTCTTGAAAAAAGTAAGGATGAAAAGAAGGAATACATTTCCAGGCAGCTACACCTTTATAAGAGCCAATCTAATTCCATCCTTAAATTTATAAAAGGTTCTACAAAGTTAACATCTGCAAGTTTGAGATTGCTCACTCCATAGCTCAGCATGGAAAAGCACTCTGTGAGGGGGACTTTATTAAAGAAACTTTCCTAAGATGTGCACCAGTTCTATTTCATGATATGCAGAATAAAGATGCAATTATTAAGGGAATATCTGAGTTACCACTCGGTAGAACTATCACAAAAGACCAAATAATGAGACTGAATACAAATACACAACATGAATTAAAGAGAGACATAAGTAATTATAAATATTTTTCTATCTCTCTTGATGAAACTACTGATGTCACATCACATGCTCAGTTGGCCATTATTGGTCGATATTCTGATGGTCTCACGATGAGAGAAGAGTTGATAAAGTTAGTATCAGTGCCAACAAGTACATCCGGAAGCGAAATATGTAAGGTTATTATACAAACATTCTGTGACATAATTGCTATCTCTAAAGTTGTGTCAGTGATGACAGATGGGGCACCAAACATGATGGGGAAAAAAGTCAGATTTGTCAAATTGTTTACAGAAACTATTGGACATCTGATTGTGCCTTTTCATGGTATTATCCATCAGAAGGTTTTATGTGCCAAGGCAGAATTCATCGACTTAAACAACTTAAAGTCAGTTGTGACAAAAATGGTTAATTTAATAGCTGCTGGCCCACTTCTCAAGCGAGAATTTTCTGCACTTTTACTGGAGGTTGATTCCACCTATAGTGGACTGTTGATGTACAATAATGTAAGATGGCTGAGGCGAGGCAAAGTTCTTGAGTGCTTTGTGGAGTGCTTTGAATAAATTAAGGTATTTCTTGAGGATAAGGATTTGGGAAACTTTTCTCAGCTCAGTGATAAGTGAGTCAACACCTTGATATTTTTTACAGATATCTCTGTTCATATTAATGAACTGAACTTAAAGTTACAAGGTTTTGGCAAAATTATTGACATTATGTTTGGACACATAAAAACTTTTGAAAATAAACTTAAAAATTTTAAGCAAGATGTAGAAACTAAAACTTATAAGTATTTTCCTTGAGTAACAAAGTATTTTGAGAAGGCCAGTGCAGCTGTACACAACGAAATGGAACTCTTGCATATAAAGTACCAGCATGTTTTAGAGTCATTACTTGACCAGTTCAGTAATAGAATTAATCAATTTAGAAGGCTAGAACAGACCATAAAAATGATTAAGTATCCTGTTGTAGTAGTCTACAGTAGTTTGGAATTAAATGGTTTCCAATTAATGCAAATTGATGATTTGGAGATGCAACTTGCAGAATTTCAAGACAGCATCTGGGCTAAGGTGTTTGTCGACTTGAGATCAAAGCTTGAGAATCTGAAAAGGTACCGCTTGGAGAATTAAGAGGAGTGCCACTATGAACAGGAAATTTGGATGCCTGGAACCGATTCCCAGACACTTTTAGCACCCTGAAAAATATAGCAGTGGCTTTACTCAAAATTTTTCCCTCCAAGTACTTTTGTGAGACCTTTTTTCAGCATTAAACAATATCAAAACCAACAAAAGAAACAGATTGACAGGTGAAGTTAGTAGCACTTGATGGGCTTGAAGTATACAAAATATCAACCTTCGTTGAAGGTTTAGCCAATGAAATTCAGCAACAAAAAAGTCACTAATAGACAGGTTAGTTAAAGAATTCCCCCTTCCCCTCGCTTATCTTAGTTCACAGCACCCCACACAAGTTAAATAATATTGAGACCAACAAAAGAAACCGATGACAGATGAACAAAGAAGTCACTAAGCAGGTAAGTTAAATAATTAGTTTTTGGTTTATCAAATACAGTTATATATTACAATTATACATTTTTATTATTTAAACCATAAATATTGCAAAATTATGGTGTGTTTTTTTCCTCGAAGTGACACACCACTAGAGTTATGCTTGATTTTTTGGCAAATTTTGACACACCAAGCTCAAAAGGTTGCCCATCACTGCTCTATGCCCTCGAACCTAACAAAACTTTAATACATTTTTCAAAATAGTCCACAAATTTGACTCTTCATAATATCAGATTACCTTCTCCGCCGGTACAAATTAAGTTTTTCAACGTGTAAAAAAAAAGAACCAACCTGGCCAGTATGGGTCGGTGGTTGAGTGTCAACTCTGAGTCAGGAGGTCACAGTTGAATTCTTGGTCTGTGCACGTGCCTGAGTTGCAGGCTCAATCCCCAGTAGGGAGCATGCAGGAGGCAGCTTATCATTTATGTTTCTTTCTCCCTTTGTCTCTGAAATCAATAAAAATGCAATGTGGTTTTTTGTTTGTTTGTTTGTTTTGGGGTGGGTTTGTTGTTGTTGTTGTTGTTTTTTAAAGAATTGGCTGGAAATCTTATCTTGGTTACTATTCTTTTAGTTGATGAATTAACTTAAATTTAAGGATTCTTAAAAAAACAGAGAACAAAATCTAAAAATAAACCCAAAAGCTAGTAATTAATCGCAGTCCCAGAATTATATCTAAAGTCCTACATCTTCTACATTGTCAGTAAAGGCCATTTACAAAGAGTTTTGAGAATAAACACATCAACAAATGAAAGATGACTGAATAAAAGAAATAACTGTGAGTAAATGCCGAAGATAGGTGGTACCTGCTAGGAAAGCAGACTTTAAATTGCTCTGGGCATGAGCTGGATTTCTCCACCTCACCACTGCAGGACAATGCTTTGTTGTGGAGGGCTCTCAGGTGCAGTGTACATGTTTAACAACATCACAGGCTTCTGCCCATGTACCACTAGCAACCATTCCTCTGCCTTAGTTGTGATAACCAAACATGTCTGCAAACATTGCCAAATATCCCCTTGGAGGTGGAACAAGATAGAGAACCACTGGGTAGTTTGCGAACCATTGGATACTTTGTTGAAAATACAAATCACTGGGTCCCACCCCCAGAATTTCTGACCTCTGATTCAGTAAGTCTGAAGAGGTCTGCATTTGTTACCACTGTTCTGGATTTCCCTTATGTACTGGATCTGGGCTCTTCAGCAGGACGACTGTGCTGGATGCTGCCTGGGATGCTGTGGGCGACCCGTTTGGAGTTCTCAGTGATCCAGAGCTCTGGCTCCCTCTGCTGAGCTTGAGTGCATGCAAAATGAGCCAAGCTGTGCACCAAGGCAAGTTTTTACCAGCTCTGTTGGTGGCAGATCAGCAAAAGTCTCAAAGCATCCAGAGATCCTCCTCCACTTGCAGGCTGCCTGTTAGGCTTAGTCACCCAAAGAGCCTCCAACTGTATGTAGTTCTCATCAGGGTGTAAGCTCCACAGGTGAAGTGAGAAGGATTCCAATGGGTGGGGCTATTGCCTCCCCCAAGGCTGATACCTCATAGAGGGGAAAGATGGCTCTGCAGCATGGGGGAATGACTCAGCACAGGGATACTGTTGGCTGACCTTTCTGCTCTCTCCCCAGAGACACCAACTCCAGACTCTTTTCACAGGGCTCTAGATGCTCTTCCCTCCCTCCAGGGTGAGTGGCTGCGAATGCAACTTTGTGTGTTGGCCCTTTAGGGAGGTGCCTGCATCTCTAAGATGTCGCTCCTTGGTGGACAGAAACCCACTGCTTTCCACATCTGATTGAATATTATGTGGGTGCCTTTCTTGGTTCTGGTGCCCTAATCAGGGAAGGCTGATTTGGGGTTTAGAACCCACACTTCACAGGATAAACCCTCCTCCCCACCCACCCCCACCGCTGCAGTTGAGATAGCCTTCTGGAACTTAAGCTGCAGCTCGTGGGAGCCCATCCAGCCCTCTCGTGCCTCTGTACTTCCTACCAGTCTCAATTTGGTTTCTTCTGTGAGTCCAAGGTTATAAGGCTTCTCTCCAACTAATCTTCATTTGGGTTATTCAGGATGATTTTTTTTTATCATTTAGTTGCAATTCCAGTTTGGTCATGGGAGGAAATTAGTGTAGTTCCATTTAATCTGCCACCATCTTGGATCGCTGTCTCTTTTTTTAATGTTTAGGACATTTTATTTTCCAATTTAGTTCCAACATTACAACATACATATTTAAATTTTAACTTTCTGCAAACCAAAACTGCCTTTTTTCGTGTGTTTTTTTTTTTATTTATTGTTTACACTGTTATGGACATCACACATTTTGCCCCCCTTTACTCCCACCCAGGCCTCACTCCCTCAGAATAAGTTTTTTAAATGAATTTTCTTTTTTATTCCATGAAATAATTTACAAGTATAGTACAACTTCAGTTAATATCCCATCTTCTCTATAGGTTGAATTATACGTCTATTTATTGTTTTTTAGCAGTCACATTATTCTATATGGTCAAATAAATTTTTCTTTTCCATGGTCTACTGTCAACTCTATCTGGCACTGCACAACTGACTTTTATGAACTAAATACAAGAGTGCACATTTATTCCTGTCAAATTTATTTTCTTGGTCCAGCCCAAAGATCCATCCTATATCAACCAAATAATCAAATTGGAGACAAGGCTAGATGTAAATTCCTGTACAAACTTGATATGACCTCAATCTTTCCTTTTAATCTTTTCCCCAATCATTAATAAGCGACATTTATATTTATTCTTCTAAGAGTCCCTGCACAAGATGGAATTATAAGGACACACCAGGTAAATGGAGCAGCACCATAAATAACTCGCTGGATCAGGCCAGAATATACTGGCTTCCAACAGCCCACTAAATAATGTCCAAGGTACTTCAAGTACCTCACTACCAACTTCCAACCTTTCTTTCCAGGCTCTTCTCACCTTGATTCTCATTCTCTACCCTGTATATTAATTGATTGCCTTTAATTGGATTTCCTAACTCAAGTCTTCAATTCACTTCTTTGATCCATCCACCTGTGAGATTCTACTAATCCTGCAATGTCCAACACAACCATCTTCTCCATAAAACTTTGCCACCTTCATTACCCACTTCATTACATATCCTTTTTTGGAAATAAATCTTTCCTTTTACTAAATTCTCATAGTAAGATATGAATACACCACTCTTAAGGTACTATTTTCTGATTCCCTATTCATGAATCACCTCCACCCAATACCTAGCATAATATTTCTCACTTGAGAATTTTGTATTGGCTTAATGAATATTATATCTCAAACTGGAAACTTGAGTAACATGAAAACTAGAAATAAGTGGCAGCTAGACACTACTCAAATGTAATAGTAAAAATTAGTATATAAAAATATTTGATAAATAACTTTACATTGGGGAAGAAATAAATAAAAATCTTCTAACCCAACTTTTTATAAGAAAGATTAATTAGTCTCATTGGCTTCCATAACCATTTTCAGCTCTTTGTGGTTTACATTTCTAGTCTCTGTGATCATGAATAAAAACGTAACAAAGGCTAACCATTCTTTCAACTGCAGGACATTACCAGAGGAAAACAGTTTACAGAAAGAGCAATTCAGAAATGATGCAAAGCCTATAGTGGTTATAGGTGAAAAGTAGGTTTGGGCCAAACTAGAAAATTACTCAACCATCCTCATTTAATCTTTACAAGGTCCCTAGGTACTTTGTAGGCACGTTACTCTTATTATGTTTGTTTTATAATTAACCCAGTGAGGAATATATGGATGGAGTAACTTGCAATGAAACAGCTATAAAGGGATAAAGCTAAGATTCTAAGCAGCATATCTTAGAAGCTGATGTTCTTCTCCATTGCATTTCATCAACCCGTACACACCTGTCAGTTGTCTTCTTCCTACTGTCCCCACTGCTTGGTTTTATTTTGTACAAGGCCTCACTTTCTCTTGTCTCTTGCAAGGGCTGCCTCTTTCCCAGCCTCTACCATCTCCACTTTCCAGAACACTCCTTTTGACCCCCCCCCCAGACCAATATAGCATTCAACATAGAGCTACCGAGCACTTAAAATGTTCCTAGTCCAAACTGAGATGTGCTCTAAGTATAACATACACACCAGATTTTAAAAACTTAATGTGAAAAAAGAACGTAAAGTATCTCATGAATAACTTTTTCAATGATTTTTTTTCAATGATGTTCCTATGCATTGTCACCTTGTGACCAAAAGAGCTACCAGAATCTACATACTATTCAGCCTCTCCAAAAGAGATGATGTCCAGCCGAGGTCAGGTGGCTCAGCTGAGTTGGTTGTAATTTATAAAATGATGTAATTTGAAGAATGAAGACAACAATATATCCTGATGAGCAGCAAAAATGTAAGAAAAACGGTTAACATATACAGAAAGTTTTTGCTTCCTAAGGATAATTGAAAATGAGAAAGAACACTTAAAGTAAAAAACAAAAACTGAATAATAACTACTTTAAAATATTAACTGCATGTTTCTTTCTCTTTTTTGAAATATATTTTGATTTTTTACAGAGAGAAAGGGAGAGGGACAGAAAATCAGAAACATCAATGAGAAACATCGATCAGCTGCTTCTTGCACACCCCCTACTGAGGATTTGTTCACAATCAAGGCGCCTGCCCTTGACCAAATCGAACCCAGGACTCTTCAATCCACAGGCCGACACTCTATCCACTGATCCAAACCGGTTTCAGCTGCATGTTTCATATTGAACAAATAAAGCTAAAAATACTGTTAATTTTTATCTTGTGTTTAACAAATGTACAACTTAAACTATCCTAGATTCTTTTTTTATTTTATTTATTAAATTGATTGGGGTGACACTGGTCAACATGAACAGATAGGTTTCATCTGATTTCTATCCTGGATTCTTACATGAGCTAATAATGTACCAACAATAGGGCAAGAAAAAAATTGTTTTTAAATTGGAAGCACCACAGTACTTCCCTTCATTTTTAATTGTCATAGTATAATCATAAATAATGTCAGTTTCACAGAAATATTCAAGGGCCTCTTTTCAAAGTCAAATAATTCTCTTTTAAAGTAATTATCTTGTTCATCCTTGTCAGTTTTTAATCTTATTGTCATCTGGTTTAATTTCACACTCTTGTCTGTCAATAGCTTTGTTTTGATTTAAATAATTTTCCAGTCAAACCTTCAAGTGCTTTATCTCATAACTCATAAAATTATAATTTTACCCTATAATTATTTCATTTTCATTCATTGTTGAATTGTCTTATGTTGTAGCAAGAGATTGACCCTCAAAGATTTTGGAACAATAGGCCAGAGATACTAGTATTGAGTGGAGTTAGAAGTTTGAGGACTCATATTCATAAGTCATCAGTTCATATTAAAGAATTTCTAGTTACAATAAACTACTGCTCTTTATAGAGTGATGTAATTTCAAGGGTGAAGAACAAAAAAATGTGCTTATGGAGGACCTCTGTTGGATAGGAGGGCAAAATTACGATTATAGTCAAGGCAGCAGGCAATTACATATATCTTAAAAACTGTAAGAACTCGGGATACAGAACCTAGTGTATTTGACAAAATTTTTCATTTAGTGATTACAAAAATGATCTGTCAAACCTATAAAGTGAAATCTTCAGAGAGAAGGAAGCCTTTGAGAAGAAGGGAGGAGAGACAGGGAGAATACCCTTCACCCCGACATGAAATGGGGAGCAGCCCTGGGAAACAGAACACAGGGTTGCTCTACGCACTGAACTAGATTCTTAAAGCAGTGGAGTAAAAACTGTCATTATTCCACCAAAGGCTCAGAACTGCAAATCATGTAGAAGGCTTGAAGCTGAGGAAAACAATGTTTCTATTTTAGAATTATAAGATATCAAAACTGAGAAAATGTGGGAGGGGCAACTGAGGACATGGTTCCCTGGTGTCCAGATGAACATTAAGCTCATTAATTATGTTTTCCCTACTATAAAACTTTCCCTTGCCTCAGGCTAAGGGGGCTCGCCCAAGGTGACACTGAAGTAAATGGAGAAGCCAGCTATAATCAAAGAGCTGTCAAGGATTTGCTGTTGGAGTTGACATTGCCTCAATAACTAACCATCTCTGCAAAGAGTTATTGATAACTTTAAAAATCATAGCTAAAAATTAAATTGCAGTGTTCTTCCAGGACAGAGAGTTTAACCATATCTACTCATTATACAAAAAAATGAATAATTCATGAAATATACAAAAAATATCAGCACTGAAGTCTTTGAGAGTAAAATATCCCCAATAAATGCATTATGTGTCCATTTCTATTTGGCTGGGTCCGCTTTCATGCACTTGGCAAATGCTGACTCTGAACCTGCAAAGTGTCAGACACTATGCTAAGAGCTGGGGAGCATGGAGGAAAAAGGTCAGTGTCTCCTTTATACAAATCAGCAGATGTATAAACCAGTTTGATCAGACTATTGAGCTGGCAGAGCACACAGTTTATTATTCTATTGTTTTGGGATTGGTCTTATATAGATTTGGCAGACAGTTTCTGCAGCATGGTCTGCCTGACTCCTAGTCCCATATACTTGGCATATGCAATTACTCAGCCCCCACCCTCAGACTGAGCTGTATCGCCCAATAACTGGGATCATAAAGGGCCAAACTAAATCAGTTTCTTCATATTAGCTGTGCCATTGATTCTACCCTGACTTGGCAATCCACTGCCTGGTAAGTCTTGTGTTCTCCTGATTTGAATTCCCTCGCCTGTCCTTCAAATCATTATTCTGTATGCCCTATCACTGAACTATCTTGACAGGCCTCCAACCCCCAGAATCATATACTCATTCGATGTTTGATAGAGTATGGTTAATAAACAGCTGCATCAGAATCACCCAGAGTGTATTGTAGGGTGGACTGTCAAGATATATATATATATACACATACATACACACACACACACACACACACACACTCATATATATATCCTATCTAATAAAAGAGTAATATGCAAATTGTACCTTCGCTATACCCACAAACCACGCCCAACAACCAATCGGGAGCAGGGGGTCGGGGCTGAGGCGTGCATGAGATGGCCAGCGAGCCCAGGAGGGGCGGCCCTCCCCCCCGGGGCCTGGCGTTCAATCAAGTCACACACAATTGATTTCAGAGAGGAAGTGAGACAGAGAGAGTGCTAGAAACATCAATGATGAGAGAGAATCACTAATCAGTTTACTCCTGCACTTCCCACACTGGGAATCAAGCTCACAACCCAGGCATGTGCCCTGACTGGGATCTAACCATGATTTCCCAGGTCATGGGTTGACACTGAGCCATGCTGGGCAGGCCAGAGTCTGAATTTTATGAAGTGCCCTCAAGATGGTTTTTACACTTCACAGGATCCACATTCTCCTGGGTTTCCTACTACCTTCACTGTTTCTTCTTCCTCGGTCTTGTTTGCTGGTTCTTTTGTATCTGCAGAGTCACTGTAAATGCTTCATAAAAATATGTTGTAAAAACACAGGACTCAATACTTGGAATTCCTCTCCTTTCTTCTGTATTTGTTGCCATGCACTTTCCTGGTTTTAGACACCACCTGGTCACGCCCAAATTTATTGTCCCAACTTGGACATTTCCCTTGAAACCTGACTGCCTACCTAACAGCTCTCTTGAATATCTAATAGTCATCCAACATATAATAACATCTAAAACTGAGTTTCTGATCTTCATCTCCAAACCTGCTTATCACTGATCTCTCCCTAGCTCAGCAATGACAATGCCACAACCCAGATAGTTAAGCTCAAGTGTGGCATCATCTTTTGCTTCTAAACTACCTTCTTCTCCTCTACTCCCCAGATCCTTCTCTGCTTTTTTTCTCCATAGTCCTTATCACCTTATAATATAACACATAATATAGTTACTTTGCCAAATATAAGCCATCCACAGCCCCATGAGAAAAACTAAGATTACTGTTTAATTTCTTTCTCACTATTACATTTTCACTTCCCAGAGTAGTGCTTGGTACATAGTAGGCACTCAGGAAATATTTGCTGAATAATAAATAAAACAGTGCTTAACAAGTAGTAAGTACCTGATAAATATTTGGTGTACAAGTAAATGAATTTTCACCTGATCATTTTTGAAATTTTTTTTGCAACCTTCCAAATTCCTGAGCATTGCCCCTACCCTGAAGCTTTAGGATTCCCTGCAGCCTATCTTATTTGTTTTCCTTCTAACTTCAAATCCCAGAGTGGGCGTCTATGAGAGAGTGAATGTCAACATATCTCAACCTACCTGCTGGGCAGCAAGAGGAAGGTAAGCACTGTCAGCATCACTTACCATCATCAATAGCAAGGTATTGATAATATCCAGCTGGAAAAATTTTGC
The DNA here is from genome assembly GCA_027563665.1 of Antrozous pallidus. Taxonomy (NCBI): domain Eukaryota; kingdom Metazoa; phylum Chordata; class Mammalia; order Chiroptera; family Vespertilionidae; genus Antrozous; species Antrozous pallidus. The sequence goes on along the minus strand of CM050514.1, from coordinate 26,276,411 downwards.
CATAACAAAACATGGGTGTTGGACCCATGGGTAGAATATCTAACTAATTTTGGAAAGATTCATTTGAATCAGAAAATATTTAGTCTAAGCAATAGGTTTAAAATTGGCAGACTTTGGATTGGATATATACTTGCTTGGCCCACACCGTCTTTTAATTATTTTCTCACAATACCAATATTTAAATATTAGGAGTTAGCATGTAAAAAATCCAGATTTCCAGTTTATTCTGAATGACAGATCTGCTGAAGCTGAGCTTGCACATTTCTGCACAACAGCCATCAGCAGATCTACACACTTCTCCCTCCTGACAGGCGGTGCTCTCTCCCGGTTGCCACAGTCACTATCTTGCCAGATTCACTAGGTCACATTGCCTCTATGGTCTCCATGGCGCTTGCATTGGCAACTAGGATTTTCGCAAAGAGAACTGGTACTTAAGACCCAGACTTCTTAGCGCTGTGAAACAAAGAAAGAAATATATTGACTAGAGTAGTACACCTTTGGGAGAAGTCCATAGGCTGACTGCTCTCTTGTTTGGGCTTATGGCTTTTTAAATTAAATCAAACAGAAACACTATGCATTCTAATGATTTCTCATTGATGACATTCTGCGAGAAAAGAAACCAACAAAAAAAAAAACTTCTTTAGATTTTATCCAAAATGAGTGAGGATTCAGAAGGCGGGAGAACGCCTCCCATCACTTTGAAAGGAATTTCCAGTGAAAAGTCCTGTTTCTCTTACATTCAGCACACAGCATGCATCTGGTGACAGATGGTCATTCCAAGTTCTGTGGTCTGTCTCAATATATAATGAAAAATATATAAACCTTCTGTTGCACAGCAGAGGCGTGAGGCTTAAACACCTGTTTCAAATTACTCTGATACATTAAACATTCTTGGAAATTGGAAAGGCCTGTGTTTTAAGAAAGCGAGAGATGCCACAGCCAACTACACCAAATTGAGTAGGCTTGGGTCCAGTGAGCAGTAAAAAAAAGAAAATTATGCCTGCAGCTACTGGCAAACAGCTGAGGGTAATAATAATATTACTGAGTGGGAATATAGTTAAAATCAATTGCTGCAGAAATGCTGTATATTATCAAAGGTGTACTTAAACTAATACTGTATATTTTATTTTTCCTCTATTTTCAGTGTGTTATCTCTGGAATGCTTCTTGGGGGGGGAAATTTTAAGGTGGTTATGTTTTTATGTTATAATTAATAGAAAGGTTAGTAACACGATCATTACTCCTTCCTATGTCCATCAAATGATTGATTGCCAATATGACATCAAGAATTTGAACCACTAACATTTCAGCTCATCTAGAATTTCCATCTGAAGAAGAGATCTGAGTTCTTGTCAGCCTACAATGAAGTTGTCACTGCACATGCCCGATTTCTTCAGGGAAACATCTGCCTATTTGAAGCACTCATAATGAAACACTGTCAAATTACTGACGGGCTGTGCATCATCCAATCACTAGCCTGGAAGCTGGCTCACCCATGGCATCATGCCCTGACAAACAGATGTTATCCCGGTTTTCCTATCTGAAAAGGTCCCATGTTCTGAAACAGACATCTTCTGCCTTGTGGGTATGCATTAGTCATTTAATAAACTTTTCTTTTTTTGATGTATGAAAATGAGAGCTAGTTTCCAGTTTACTGATTGACTGATTAGAGCATTTTAAAAGCAGACTTATCTTTGGACTAATTATGCAATTGAATCTGACTTTGAGATTGGATGGTTGCAAATAGCTCATCAGAATGCACGTCAATTGACATTGCCTTTTACATTCATGACAGAGTTATCTGAACACTGTAATCAGAGATCTGCCAAAATACACACAAATAAATTCAATATTAATAAATGAACACTGGAAACTCACTTTACTTCCCATGTGTAAAACTTAGGGCTGATTATCATCACCATGAATCAGGTTGGACAAATAATTTCAATCCTCTTCCACTAGGTCTTGGCAATTTCAAATGAATTAAAGTAGTATTTACTAAACTCTATTAGGAACAAAGCATTGTACTTGACTCTTAGGTGGCCAAAAATACAATTTTTGCCCTTACAGACATTACATCTAAGCAAATAAGGATTATATTTATGAATTAAACCTCTTTATGGGCTTGCTAAAAGTTGAACCCATAGTATGAGTGTTAGTTTCAATATTTAAAACATTTTTTGCTCTTATGTGTACAGTGATTTCAGCATTTGATATACCATCGGAGGCTGTCCTACAATACAGCCTCTAATAAAACTAGACTGTCCCAAACCCCTGGAAATAGAATTGTTTACCTTTATACCAAGAAGGTTGGGAAAGCACCAAAATCTGCATGCGGTGTTACCCAGGCTGACTTCACAGAGTTCATGCTGTGAGACCTAAAGTTCTAATGAGATTGTCTAAAAGGAAAAAGCACACCAGCAGGGCCTAGGGTGGGTCCATGTGTGATAAATGTGTCTGTGGCTGCATCAAGTGTGCTTTCCTTATTGAGGAGCAGAAAATCGTTGAGAAAGTGTTAAAGGCACAAGCACAGAATCAAAAGCTGAATAAATTTTAAAATGAAGTTTTTTGAGTAATAACAAAAGTCTCCAAAAATAAAGCATTTTTGCCCATTTTTACTCATGTTAAAAAAAAAAACAACAGACTACCAGAAAGATGTAAAATGAAACAGAGCCCCTATCAACTCCACAGTCACTTCCCAGAGATAAGAAGTAGGTAGACATTTTGTATCTCTCTACAAATTTTAATGTTTATAAATGACACCATATTTATTGTTCTATAATTTTTATTTAACTACATATTTGGACAGCTTTTCATATTAACATGTGGAGATGGACCTACTTTTTCTGCTTATGTATACTATTCCATTGAATGGATATATCATATTTATTTAAATATTCTCTTACTGGTGGTAATTTGTTTGCTACAATGCTGCAGTGATTAAAAAAATGACTTTCTAATTTCATTACTTAGAAATGGAATGAGTTTCACTAAGAAATGGGAAATTACCCAAGCTTCTATAAGAATACAGGGGCCAGAAAAATGACCTCCATGTTTATTTCAACTAGCCTTATTCTTAGCATCAAGACAGGCCCATAGAAATTACTCCCAAATATTCATTTATTCCCTGTCTTTGAAGGCCTTATCCTACTTGCATCTATAAAGTAGGGAATCCAATGGTTATTTGAGACAGGAGAGTATGAAGGTTTTGTAAAGATTTTTCTCTGGATGTGCCTCTTGGTCTCAGTCTCTCACACATTTTGAATATATTTGTGGAATATTTTTATTTTAATTGCATTACACATTTTTGTTCCCAAACCACTTGTATGTCCCTTTGGTATTGCGAAAACCTAAAAGACAACAAAAGTAGTCTGCCTCACAAATCTTTGGATACAGTAAAGTTCGTATGATATTATGATCATGACAACATGGACAGAGCCAGGCCAGTTCCAAAATAAATTATTTAAATAAAAATCAGAAAGTATGAAAATACCTCTCTTCAATTTCCCAATGATCTTTCAATTTGCAAGCTTTGCTTTTAACCTAAAATGTATGGTAGTTATAGGAGAAATATTATAAGGAGATATTGGGGAAAATCAGCTTGCCATTGTTTTTGAAGTCAGTGGCTTTAATTCAATGACTTGTTTTAAAAGGTCCTCCCTTGTTATCTCATTACTAGGGGCCCAGTGCACAAATTCATGCACCTTGAAAGGAACTGTGGGCTGCGAGGCTGTAGTGGGCACAAGGGCTAGTCTCAGCCCATCCTCTGTGCCCCTGACCCTGGCCCCTCCATTGCAGCTGCACTCCCAATGCCGCTGCTCTCCCAGTGCCTGTTCCATTCGCATCCACTGATAGCATGGAGCAATTGGGGCCAATGCCAGCAGCAGCTGCAAGTGGGGCTGGTACAGTCAGTGGGTGGGAGCAGCAGCTGCTGCCCCAATTGCAGCTCAGGAGCACAAGGAGGTGGAGAAGCCCTGAGGAGCGATTGGGGCCAGCAGCAGGTGGGAGCACCTGCTGGTGGGACTGTGGCACATGGGAGCAAAGAATGTTCAGTAACCACCAGAGGCTCACCCCAATGACAGCGACTAGTGCCCAATCTTGGTCTGACGGCACCGCTCATCTGCTTCACCATCCTGCTGTGGTTGACACCCGCAATGTTCTGTGTATGTCCCTTGATGATCAGTGCACATCATAGCGACTAGTTGTTCGATTGTTCTGCCATTCGGTCTCTTTGCATATTAGCCTTTTATTATAGAGGATGATATTCAGGCATCTTATAATACTCAGCTTGCACCCCTCCCTAATTTACAATGTTAATCAGACAAATTCATTGAGAGAAGGCATTTGTCACTCCTGTGAGCTCTCCCTCTATTAGTCAAAGTGAAATCGCACCCATGCATATAGTAAGCATCCTCTGGCATAAATTAATTACTATGAACCCCAAATTTGAGCTGCATGGTAAGACATAGATAACTCACTGAGTCATGGCAACTTTTCTTTTACAAATGCACTACATCTAAAAGACTAGATAAAATCCATAAACTTTTTAATAGGCCACTTTATTTTTTAACATATATACATATGTGTGTATATATATATATGTATATATATGTGTATATATATGTATATATGTGTGTGTATATATATATATACATATATATATATATATTCATACACATACATACACACACACTAGAGGCCTGTTACATGAAGATTCATACAACAGGCTTTCCTTCCCCTGGATGCCAGGACCAGTTTTCCCCTGGAATCTGAGACCCAGGCCTTCCGTCTGGCTGTTGCCTTCTGTTTTTGCTTTGGCGGGCTGGAGGCTTCACTCCAGCTGGAGCCTTCAGTCTTCTCTGCTCTGGCTGGAGTGCCACGCTGCTGCTGCTTCATCTCTGCCCCTGGGGGCTGGGCGGTCACAGGCAGTCGGGGCTGAGCTGAGCAGGGCGATGGCTGGGTGTGAGCCATCAGTTGGACATCCCCTGAGGGCTCCCAGTATGTGAGAGGGGGCAGGTTGGGTTGAGGGACCACCCACCCCCAGTGCACAAATTTCATGCACTGGGCCCCTAGAGTGTGTGTGTGTGTGTGTGTGTGTGTGTGTGTGTGTGTATGCTGCAATATACATACCTCTTTTCCCACTTACCTGATTATTTCCTTAGGCCAGTGGTTGGCAAACTGTGTGACTTGTGAAACACATGCTGCTCTTTGGCCCCTTGAGTTTTTAGCAAAGGCCAGTTTAGGAATACCTTAATTAATTTAATAACCATGAACCTACCTATATAGTTTAAGTTTAAAAAATTTGGCTCTCAAAAGAAATTTCAGTCATTGTACTGTTGATATTTGGCTCTGTTGACTAATGAGTTTGCCGACCACTGCCTTAGGCAAATATGACATTTGGCTGATTTTTAGTAATCTCCTAAAAATTATTATTCATTTCTTTGATTCCAGTTAATTTTCTTTATTCCCTACATCTCTGATCTTGCTTCAGTATCTCCTTCTGTTAAATCTGTTTGAGGGATTTATGTTTAAGAAGTGTATGTCCTTTACTAGCAGTTTGCCTTCACCAGGACATACTGCCTGTCCTGTACACACAGAGCAGATCTCTTGGAGTTCCATCAGTTTCTCACTCCCCCAACAAAGTCTGAACCAATTATTTTAGCTAGTGGCCTTTGGCTGCAGAAGAACTAGGTGGGAGCTTTGGTGGAAGTTATAACTCTACACATGAAAGCAAAATACTATGACCCTTGGCTACACAACTTTGACATAAAAAAATGAATAAGTATAGCCTGGTCTTTATGGCTCAATGATTGAGCATTGACCCAGGAACCAAGAGGTCACCAGTTCAATTCCCAGTCAGGGCACATGCCCAGACTGCAGGCTCACTCCCCAGTAGAAGGCCTGCAGGAGGCAGCTGATGGATGATGTTTCTCTCTCATCAGTGTTTCTATCTTTCTATCCCTCTCCCTTTCTCTCTCTTTAAAAATCAATAAAAACATTTTTTAAAAGAAAAAAGTACACATTAGGTGATAAGCAGTGCACCCCCTATTACAATCTTTCAGACCTCTGCTTATCCACCTAAGCTACCTATTAGACTCATCTAGTATTAAAATTCTGATGTTTAGGCCATACCTCAGACTAAAATTGCCTAGGTGGTACAATGTGTAAGGCCCATTTGAGAAGCAGTGTTTCAGAATACAGTAAAGCAGCCATCTGATATAAAAATCTCAAATCTTGGGAAAAGAAGGCTATACACCCACAGTAATTAGTCCAGACCTTTCAGCAAGGAAGGTAGAATTTCATTAGCACTGTTTGAATGCCCACGACATGACAGAATCTGAGGATACATTGCTTCACTGGCTCCTACATAAGTCCTTGAAGAAGATCTCTGGTCTCCATTTTATAAATTAAAAGGCTGAGACTCTAATAACTTGCCCAAAGCTGCCAGAATTTGGACTAGGATGCTTTTTTTGTGTGCTACATGATGCTTCCATTGCATCACAAAGAGGCTGAACACCAGTCTTATTTCATTTCAGGCCTCCTAAGGACCCCTCTTATTGGGTTTCATATCTGGCTCCTAAAAAGTCCCCAGGAAGGGAGATGAAGAAGTGAGAGTTCTAAACCCACAGAGAATTCTATTTCACTCAGAACAGCCATTCAATCAACCTGGCTCTGTATCTCTGACATTCTGATAACAGAAAACAATTCCTTTCTCTTGCAGGCTTCCTGGCACATCAGTACCAAGTTTCTCATGGCACGTCCACTTCAATTCCAATTTTACCCTAGGACACATGCACCTCAGCATGGTCAGCTCAGCAGCATAGCCGTGATGGCAAAATTTAACAGCCTTTAAGAGGGAGGTGGATGAAAAAGATTCCTAAATGCTTTTCAGCACATCCATGAATCATCTGCTTTCAATGGAATGGTATTTTAGAATCACCCACTCAAGTTGACATCAATTTTGAATGGCGAGGTCTCAACCTTCTTATGAAGATAAGTTTCAGTGCCATTAGTCTCTTTAATGCAGGCTTAGTACCAATGAAACTATTTCTGCTGCTGCCTGGCATGGACAGATAGAAAGGTATTTTTCTTAAAAAATACTAGAAATCATTTTAAAGCTGTAGCCCCACAGTTTAACAAAGCTCAGTAAGCTATATACCTTAACTGTATCACTCTGGCTGCTCACATAACTGTTTTTGTAGATCTAAGACTTAAAATTATTTTTTCAATATTCAACAAAAGCCAACAAAGACTTGCATAAAATACTTTATTCTTTCATTTATATATCTGGGAGAGTACTAGTATATACTTTTCAGATTTATTGTAAAGATTAAATGAAGGGTGGGAGAAATTAGGAGTGACTCAGTAAATTGTGTGGCACTTAGCAAAATTCAATGCATGTTAGAATTATTCCCTCAATGTTTTATAACATTCTGAAGTTTCCACATTTAAATAACCTAAGAGTACATTTCAGTAAAAAAAAAAAAAAAGATGTCAGTAAACTTCCCCTCCTTGTACATTGGATATCCACTTCTGCCAAATAATGAAAGATATGCATTCCACTATCTTTCCCTCTGCCCTGGCTACCAGGAATCATCCTGTTGTTTGTGCTAAATTGCTTTTTCTTGGATCAGATAGAGGTTATTTTCTTTTTCTATTCATCTAAATATGCCTCTCCCTCTTTTCAAATGAATATAAAGCAGCATATTATAGAAGCATGAATTTAATAAAACAAAAATAAAAGAATCTATACCAAATAAATCAATACAATTTATTAAGGAAAAATATGCATTTCCTGTCCTTGAGCTCTGAGAAATAAGAGCCATAGGGGATATGAGAGAAACTGCACCTTAACCAGTCTACTATATAAATGGAATGATAGATGGACAGATGGGTGGACGAATGGACATATAGACAGATAGAGTCCCTTCTTCCTACCTTGGCTTTTATATTTTATTTAATATTAATAATTTGACTTACCATGTCAATAATTTTATTGTAAACTGCCTCAATCCTTTTGGAAAATTATATATATGTGCCCCCCAAAAATGTACACACACTTTGAATAATTATAAAGACGGTGTTTATTAAAATGCATTTCATCTTCAAAATTGAGGTATCAGCTGTTAAATTGTGTATACATTTTGGGGGATTACACACACACACACATGAAATACATACCAAAAAAATGTTCTATCTCTTCCTTATTTTCATTTCAACATCACAGAATGAGAAACCAATCCAATTTCTTCTATGCAACAAATATTATGTACTGGGCTTTATCCTGGGAAATAGGAAAAGAATGGGGTATACCAATAGCCAGAGTTGTGCCAAAAAATAATCCTCTCAGTCTTTGCATGGCTAGAATGGCTCAGAAGCTGGAGCAGTCTAGAGTTGCATATCCTACCATTGTACTAGATGTCTCTACTTGGTGTTTAATAAGCATGCAAACCACTATTTAATTTATCTTCATATTCAAATAGAGTCAACCTCCTTACTCAATAATCCTTCTACTTGCAAATTTTCCTATTCACTAAAGTTTATCTCTAACATCAAAATCAATACTCCCAGATTTTTATGGTCATTCATAGACATGTGCAGGGCAGTGAAAATTTTGAGTCTGTTTTCATATTTCAGCTCATACAGTAAACAATTTTCCTTTCTATGACCTTTTTAATGTCACATCTTTCACACTCTTATGCTTTTTGTTGGTGATTTGCTATTTAATATGGACCCAAACCACTATGTCAAAGTACTGTCTAATGTTCCTAACTGCAATATGCTTTACAGAAGGAAAAATATATTTTTAAAAGTTCATTCTAAAACTTATATAATAAAAGCTTCATTTATAAATTATAATGCTAAACTCTTTCATCCTTTTATTTGAACAATATATATATATATTAAATAAACTGTCTCTAACAAAAAATAACATACATGTAATAAGGTTATCTACTGATGAGTTGGTAAGAATGCTGGAACCAGAAGCTTGTAGAAACCCAACCCTCTATTTTCTGTAGGAGCAATGGATTAATATTTACTAAGTCAGCATTCACAGTGTCTTTATAGAACACTAGAGGCCCGGTGAACCACATTTGTGCACTGGGTAAGTGGAAGGGGTCCCTCAGCCCGGCCTGCACCCTCTTGCAGTCCAAGACCCCTCAGGGGATGTTCGCCCTGTGGGAGTGCACAGCTCCTGCATTGAGTATCTGTCCCCTGGTGATCAGTGCACATCATAGTGACTGATCATTCCACTGTTCGGTTGATTTGCATATTAGGGCTTTCTTATATGGGATAACTAACATGGATAAAAAGAACCAACTGAATTATTTCTTAGATGTGCTATCATGTAAAGAAAGTTTCTTAAGAACTGTTCTGGATGAGAAAAGACAAACAAAAACCACATAAAAGCATTGATAAACAAGGCGGTTTCAAATATTAGATCCATAAAGAAAATTAAATGGTGTAAAGAGAGAGAAGGTGACTGGCAAGAATGAGGCCACTTAAAAGTAAATGGTCAGAAAATTCTCCTTGGATGAGGTAGAAGTTGTGCTGAGCCATGAATATCTAGAAAAAGCCGGCGTTGCACAGAGAGAAGAGGCAGAGGATACCAAGTGGAGATGAGAAACATAAAAACCCTCAAGAATGATTAGGTTTATTCCAAGAACAGAAAGGCCAGTGTGGCTGGAGCATAGGTTAGGGGAGAGTTGATCGGAGGAGCAGAAGACAGAAGCCAGATCACAGAAGGACTTTTGGGCCAAGATAAGGAGTTTGTATTTTAAATATAAATAGGAGCTATTTGAGAACTCTACGCAAGCAAATTACATGATCTATTAAACATTTTTAAAAGCTCCCTTTGGCTGCTATAAGAAAAATGAACTGGGCCAGGCCATGAAGTAAACAGAGATAGCTGGCAAGAGGTTATGGCAAGATCCCGGGGAGAGATGCTGCTGTCATGCCTGGGACAATAGCACTAGGGATGGAGAGACATGAGTGGATGCAGGATGCTGACAGCCCTCTAAAGGGTAAGGAAAACACAGGCTTGATGGCTTGAGCCATTTGACAGAGTGGTAGTTTGGGAAAGAATAGTTCTGGATAAAAGAAAACATGAATTCTGCAGGAGATGTTTAGAATGCAGCTTGAGATATGACTCTATAGAGTTCAGTAATAAAGTCAGAGCTGGAAATGTAAATTTGGGCATTATTGGCATAAGATGGCATTTAAAGATTTGGTACTGAATGCAGTTGTCCAGAAAAAGGAGCAGAGAACTGAACAACAAAATCCTGGATCAAATTAAATTAAGCACAAGGAGAAAGGAAAGTCTGGGAGAACAGACACACACAAGCGCACACGTATGTGCGTGCACACACACACACACACCACCAGATGAAAGAAGAATGCAATTATGGCTTAAAATATATTAATTGTCTCACAGATATTAGCCAAATCCTAGAATGATATCAATTTAGTCCTCTGCATTATGAAAGTTTTACTAGAAAACAGAATGACCACTACATTAGCATTTGGTTATTCTTGTTATTATCATTATTTGCTTAATCAATCTCTACTGGAATTAAATATTTGCCTCCATCATTGTGATAAATTTGCTCTGAGAATTTTATACTGGGAGAAGTTTTGTTCTTTTTTTTTAAGCCAAAAAACATACAAAATGAATACGTGTTCTTTTACCGCAAACAAATCATTCATTGCCACAACTGCTAGAGACCTGTGAGTCCCAGGCAATAGAAAGGAGCATAGCAAGTAAGGTCACAGGACACAGCTATGGCCCATGTTTGGTCTCCCTATGCTTAACTTTCCCAATTGTTTTTGGCAGCTGAGGTTACCTATTTCTATATTACCAATAAAATGCAGGCGCATGGCCACAGTTTTGGCATACGTTTGGGTAGGATTTTTGTAGAAGACACTATTCCCAACTTGCCATCACAGGTGGGCAAGTACAAGAAACCTAATGAAAGTTTGTTTGTTATTCTTATTATCATCTTAAAATAGACCTTAGGGAGATATTATTCGTTTTAAATCATTTGTTGTTATGAACAATGGAAAAGTAGGCTTGCTGCCATTGACTTGCAGTCCTGGCTCAGAGCTTGATAAAGATAAATGTAACACCTCATACAGCATCATTTCACTTCATACTGAAACCAACTTGAACCTGGGTTGACTACCTTCCGAAATGAAGTACCACACATCAGAGTAAGTGCCACACATATTTCCTCCCATCTGCCAGCACCCTCTGGGACCTCACTCTGCCACCCACCTCCACCCCACACAAACTCAATTTTACATTCAGAAGCTTCACATCGTTCTTCTTCCCATTCTTTTTCATTTATATCAGGGCCAAAGTCTAACTTAACTTTCTATCCTCAGTAGCCAGAAAAGTAACCAGTGAATTGAAGGTTCTCATAAAATCCTATATAATAAAGAGGGAATATGCAAAATGACCATCACTCCACCCCACAGATGGTGGCACCCACAGCAAAGGCGGGGGTTTTCATAACATAAGATGCTGCACCCACAGCAGAGGTCAAGTTCCTGTAATGGGCCTTAACAGCAATCAGCAGGGACCTGATGCTGTGCCCCCCCACCCCCATGGGGTTTTACAGGGGACCTCAGGCCACACACCCTGCCTAGCAGAGCTTGACAAGTGACCTCAGGCCACACCCACCTGGTGGGACTTAACTGGGGACTTCAAGGTGTTCCCCTGACCAGCCCAGGCTGGGGGAACTCAGGCTATGCCCTCCACCCTGGCACCCCGCACACACCCAGTGGGGCTTGACAAGGGTAGGACTGGCCAGGCCTGGATCTAGCCTAATGGGGGGGCCAGACAGGTCTGGGTCTTACATGATTTTGAGGTATACATGGGTGGGCAGAGTCTTTACTTTGGGTCCCTTGGTGCGCCCTAGACTCTGACAGGAGGAAAATTTTCACATGCATTTTACTAATTTTCCTTCATTTCTGACATATCTATTATAGAGAAAGGGCAAACAGCAATATTAAAATATTTCCTCTAATTAATCCCTTTTTAATGTAAATTTCATGCACTTGGCCCACTAATCCTATCTAATAAAAGAGTAATATGCAAATTAATCATACCTTCACTACACCAAATAAGCCACACCCACAGGCCATGCCCATGAGCCAATCAGTAACAATATGCAAATTAACACCTAACCAAGATGGCTGCTGCCCATGGCAGGGAGATAACCTGGGTGCCCAAGGCTGGAAAAAGCCTCACCAAGAGGCTTTTTTCAGTCTTGGGCAGGCAGGCTGGGGCTGAGGCAGAGCCAGCCAGCAATGAGCTGGATCGCAGGGTGATCACTGGTTGGGGTCCCAGCAATTAGCTGGATTGCAGGGTGATCACTGCCTGGGGTCCCCTGGTCAAGGTCCCTTGCCCAGGGATGAAAGCCTTGGCCAGAGGCTTTCGGCCTTGGGAAGGCTGAGGGTGAGTGATCAGTAGGACACCCCCTGAGGGCTCCCAGTATGTGAGAGGGGGCAGGTTGGGCTGAGGGATCACCTATCCCCAGGGCATGAATTTCGTGCACTGGGCCCCTAGTGTTGAAATAAAATGGTACCTTCAATGTACAATTGCCCTGAGTTCTAAAATCTTATGTTTTGATGCAGAACCTCTTACTTTTTCATTTTAATTGTTAATTTGTAATTTGTGGATGTGTTGATTTTTTAATCCTCACCTAAACGTATTTTTCAATTGATTTTTTTTTTTAGAGAGAGAGAACCATCTATGTGAGAGAAACACACTAATTGGTTGCCTTCTGCATGAGCCCCTACCCGGATCAAGTCTGTAACTGATATATGTGTTCTTGACCACAATCGAACCCAGGACCCTTTAGTCCATTGGCTGATGTTCTACCTACTGAGCCAAACTGGCCAGGACAGTTTTTTGTTTGTATTTTAGGTCAGTATACAGGTGTAGGCAAAAGTAGGTTTACAGTTATGAGTACCCAGCTTATTCTTGTATTATTTATTAATTATTGTGTTACTTATTTGTATTACAATAGTAAACTTACATTTGCCTAACCCCACGTTTTGTAGCTTCTTCTGAGACAAGACCCTAAGTTTGCAATAGTAGCTTTTACAAAAATCTTACCCATGAGGAATTAACAGGCCAATTGGCTGTTGAGTAATTTAGGTCATTTAAAAATATCAAAATAAAAGCCACACATATAGAATATATCTAAAAATATCAAAGCACCATAAAGAAAGGAGAAATCAGCATGTGCAGGAGTCACTGGGGGACATTTCTTTAAAAAGGCAGAATTTAAGCTAAACATCAAAGCTAGGACATGAAAGAAGGACAGGGAATATCTTCCTAAATAACAAATGTAAGCAAGGGTCCAGACCTGGGAATGCATTGTAAATTTCAAGGACTAATGAATAGGACAGTCTGTGGAAGTAAAAGATCAGTGTCCAAGAAAACAAAATAGAAAAGGTGAAATGAGAAACACAAGTTGGGCCCACATCCTAGAAAATTACTACTTTTTCATGCTGTATTGAAAACCTTTTTAAAAAGCAGCAAGATACAACCAAAAGCTTTGTAATTATTAAATAGGAGAAGAATCAATTGGTAAGGAGGTGTTCAGATGAATTGCAAGAAAGAAGTTATAACTAAGGGCAGTAAATCCAGTGAGAATATGGTTCACATAATAGCAGAATTAGGAATTGTGAAAACTGGTAGGATATATCGACTAATTAAATATGGCTGAAGGAAAGGGCCATGGAAGAAAAGCAGCATTGCTATTTCCAGCTGGGTTAGCTAGGACAATGAAGATCTCACTGACAGATAAAAGGAAGTTAGGACAGATCAAAGGAAAGCTGTTTTTGGAAAGGAACTATTCTAATTTAGACATTTTGACTCTGGTGGCTATTAAAATACTTCAATGGAGCTGTTACTTAAAAAAAAAAGACTTTGAAGAAATATCTGCTAAGAAGGTAGAGATAAAGGACTAGAGATTAGAATAGAAACTTTTATGGCCTCCATGGAAGATGCAGGCAATCATTATTGGCCTCATATTATATGCATGAATTGAATGATGCCCTGATTTTTAGCATTTAATACATGTTGATAATATTTGTAATTATTCTCTAGGATGATTCCATATGGTCCCTTTGATTCCCAACCCCACCCTCCCCCAAAAATTTGTGACCTCTAAAATTCCTTTAAGGACTATTACTTCAATGAATGTTTACCCATCAGAAGCATTACAATAGCCACCAATATAGAGGAAATGTGGTTCCCAAGAGATCACTGGGCTAGAGAAGACCCGGGTGCTGCTGCTACAGTGTGAACTAGCTGTCTCTTCTTAGGCAAGTGTTAAGTTGCTGGGCCTATTCCTTCCCTGTTGTAGTTACACTAGGGGCCCAGTGCACAAATTCATGCACCTTGAAAAAAAACTGTGGGCCGCGAGGCTGTGGTGGGCACAGGAGCAGGTCTTGGCCCATCTTCCATACCCCCATCTGGCCTCTCCTACTGTGGCCCCCAGTCTTCTATCTGCCAGCAGCCCAGTTCCTGCCTCTGCTCCTGCCTTTGCTGCTCCCACTTGCTGATTGTGCCTGTCCCAATTATTCCACGCCATCAGCGTCAGCAGGTGCAAGTGGCGGCTGCTGCCCTGATTGCCCATCAGGAGCAGGGGAAGGTGGAGAAGCCCTCAGAGGCAAAGAAGCCCTCAGGGTGATTGGGGCTAGCAGCCGCCACTCGCACCCACTGACAGCACCGAGCAACTGGGACCAGTGCTGGATGCCAGCAGCAGGTGTAAGTGGTGGCTCCCATACTGGAAGTGGGTGAAAGCAGGGAGGTGTCAGCAGCAGGTGGGAGTGTCTGGCAGAACTGCGGCATGTGGGAACAAAGACTTTTCAGTAACCACCAGAGGCTTGCCCCAATGACAGCGACAGGAGCCCCAACTTGGTCTGGCACCCCCACTCACCTGCTCCACCAGCCCACCGTGGTCGATGCCCACCATGTTCTACTCTCTGCTGCCTGCTGCCAATCTCCACCATGTTCCACGTGCGGCCCATGGTGGTCAGTACACATTATAGCGATCAGTTGTTCAGTTGTTTCATCATTCTATCTATTTGCATATTAGCCTTTTATTATATAGGATTAGGGTAGATAATGTAAAACATTCCTTTTAGTTCTAACACCTGTTTCTACTTAATTTCTTTGTACTAAGGCAAGATTGTCATACCTTATAAAGAAAATTATGTATAAAAGAACAAGGACATAGAGACAAGAAAGAGAAGTACTTTACTTAAAGAGCTATGTGTCCATCAGGGAAAGCTGCCTCCCTTGCATTGCTTCTAGCATTTTTTGTGTCCTGATAACTAGTTAAGGTAATCAAAGGGTTGCTCAGATATGCAACTACATGGATGGGTATTAACATTATGTTTTAATATGTGTGTATTTAATGAGTAAAAGTTCATACGTGATTTTTTTTCTTAATGTGACAGATTTTCCAGAGAAAATAGTCAATGTATTCTGTATTTTTACTACAGTATTGAGAGAATAACTAGAGGAAGGAAACCAATGTCCACTGCTAACATTTAATGTTTCTGATGTGATATATATATACATATATAATTATATATATACATATATAATTATATATATGCATATATAATTATATATATGCATATATAATTTTATATATATATATATATAATTTATATATACCACAATGAAAAGCCATATAAGATGAGTACCATTTTGGTATTAGACATTTTACAAATAAAGAAGCTGAGGCTAAAATGCATGAGTAACTTAGTATACAGTAGAAGCAAGATTCAAATGAAGATTTTATTCCCAAAGTCCTTCCATTCCTACATCTCTACTATTAGCCATATTTAAGGAATCACTTAATTTTAAAATGTTCCAGTGTGGCAACCAAGATGGCGGCATAGGTAAACACCTATTGTTCTGCCCCGCGCAACATTTCAAAAACTACAACAAAACAACAAAACAAACATCACCCAGAATCACCAGACAGCTGGCTGAGTGAAAACTCCACAAATAAAAGTAAAGGTGGGACACTGAGACTCAGAAGAGCGGCAGAGCGCAGCCTTGAAGATACGCTTAGAAACAGAGGTTAGGAGCTGCTGCGCACATGGCTGTGGGGCTGGCAGCAGCAACCCCGGCTGGATTTTGACAACGGGGAGGGCCGAGATGCCCCACTGCACGGATTCCCCAGTGCCAGGCAAGGTTCGAGGTCCGGGGTACGCACCCTGGAAGCCGGGCACGGCAGAGGTCTCCTAGTCTGAGGAGAAACCGGGTTGCTTGGAAAAGCAGTTTGCGCACATAAAGTGTGCGACAGCACAGACGTGCGACTTGCTCCCCGGCGACTTGCCCCCTGGTCCCAGAGACCACCGGACTGCTTTGTTTTACAACCCTGGGCAAGACTTAGGGTGTGCAGACTCATTTGGGGAGAGGCAGAGTTGTCTGGCAAGGGGTAGAGACTAGCAACTTTCTCTTGGAGGTGCCTGCAACCATTACCACCCAACAGAGACCCGCGTGCAAGTGCTGCATAGGACGTAGCTGACGCTGAGGCTTCCTGCTCAGCTCAGAGACTCCGCCCATCCAACCTGAACACAGTCTCCCTTCACATCCAATAGGCTAACAACAAGCTGGGCTTAAATTCAAAAATACTGTACAGCCCATAAAGGATTGCAGTAAGAGTACCCACCTCAGGAAACTGGGGAGGCTGAGCCACTGTCCCTTAGAGGACATCTACCACATAAAGCAGCCACCATGCAGAGATATGGAAAGAAATCAGGTGTGAAAGAAATGGAGGAGAAAAGACGACAAGACATAGAGTTCAAAACCACGGTTATAAGGCTTTTCAAGAGGCTTCTAGAAAAGGTCGAGACCTATAAGGAAATAAGCAAGACCTACAAGGAAATGAACAAGACCCTCAAGGATATGAAGGAGTCCTGCAAGGAAATGAGCAAGACCAATGTGGAAATGAATGACTCCTACAAGGAAATGAACAAGACCCTCAAGGATATGAAGGAGATTCTCAAGGATATGAAAAAGTACCAACCAGAAATTAAGCATACACTGACTGAAATAAAAAATACTATATAAAGACCTAAAAGTGCTCTGGAGCACCTCAAGAACCAAGTTAAAGATTTGAAATACAAAGATGTAAAATCCACTCAGCTGAAAAAGCAAGAAACCAAAAGAATCCAAAAAAATTGAAGATAGTGTAAGGGGCCTCTGGGACAACCTCAAGCATACCAATATCCGAATTATAGGGGTGCAAGAGAAAGAGAGAGAGAAAGACAATGAAAACCTATTTGAAGAAATAGTGACTGAAAACTTCCCACACCTGGTGAAAGAAATTGACTTAGGAGTGCAAGAAGCACACCGAACCCCAATATATAGGAACCCTGAGAGGACCACACCAAGGCACATTGTAATTAAAATGCCAAGACAAAACACAAAGAGAGAATATTTAAAGCAGCAAGAGAAAAACAGTTAGTTACCTATAAGGGAGCACTCATACGATTGTCAGCAAATTTCTCAACAGAAACGATGCAGGCCAGATGGGAGTGGCAAGAAATATTCAAAGTGATGAATAGCAAGAATCTACAACCAAGATTACTCTATCCAGCAAAGCTATCATTCAGAATTGAAGGTCAGATAAAGTGCTTCACAGATAAGAAAAAGCTAAAGGAGTTCATCACCACCAAACCAATATTATACGAAATGCTGAAAGATATTCTTTAAGAAGAGGAAGAAGAAAAAGGTGAAAATATAAATTATGAACAACAAATACACATCTATCAACAAATGAATCTAAAAATGTGAATTAATAATCTGATGAACAGGATAAACTGGTAAATATAAGAGAATCATGAACATAGAGAGGGAATGGACTGACAATTCTTGGGGAGAAAAGGGGTGTGAGAAGTACAGCAAGAGACTGGACAAAAATCTTGCAACAATGGGAGAGGACAGTGGGGTAGGGGAGGTGAGGGTGGAGGGTGGGATGGGTACAGGGTGGATGGGAGCTATAAGGGAATAAAAAAGGGGGAACAATATAATTAAACTGAACAATAAAGATTTTTAAAAAAAGGATTTGAGAAGAAAAAAAAATTTTTTAATGTTCCATAGAGGCACTAGAAGGCCAACTCTGGTATCCAACTGCTTAGTATCAAATGTCAGCTGCATGGCCAAGGGCAGTGGTCAGCAAACTCATTAGTCCACGAGCCAAATATCAACAGTACAACTATTGAAATTTCTTTTGAGAGCTGAAAATCAACTTCTGCACATGGGCTTCAAAGTTTCAATCACACTGTATGTGCATTACTGCATGTGGTATTTTGTGGAAGATCCACACTCAATGGGCCAAAGAGCCACATACGGCTCATGAGCTGCAGTTGCCAACCACTGGCCTAGGGTAAGTCACTCTACCTCACTAAGCCTCATTTAAAATGGGTATGATGAGCCCTGGCTAGGTGGCTGAGTCGGTTGAAACACTGTCCCATACACCAAAAGATTACAGGTTCAATTCCAAGTCAGGGCACATAAGTAAGTTGTAGGTTCCATCTTCAGTCTCTCTCTCTCACCCCTGTCTAAAATCAATAAAAGAATATCCTCGAGTAGGAATTTTTTTTAAATGGAGATGATTAAAATAATTTCTATAACATAGGCTATTTTGAGGGTTAAATATGATAAAATAAATAATTTACCTCCCTGTGCCTGGTATATGTAAATGCTAGTTATTATTATACCAGGCACATAGCTAGACTTTTATATACATTATTTTATCTAATGTTTATAGCAACCTTTTGAGATAGTCAGCATTATCATCCTCATCTTACTGATGAATAAATTGAAGCTCAAATAAACCAAATGACTGTCCTAAGAAAATACCACAGTATATGACAGAGCTTGAATTTTCATCTATCCTATCTAATAAAAGAGTAATGCGCAGATTGACCATCACTCCAACACACAGGAGGACTACCCCCATTTGGTCAAAGATTCTGCCCCTATGTGGACACAAGATGGCCACCATAAGATGGCCAGCAGGAGAGGATAGTGGGAGGTTCCAGGCCTGCAAGGGAGGGCAGTGTGTGTATCAGGCCAGCAGGGGAGGAAAGTTGGGAGGGACCAGGCTTGCAAGGAAGGGCAGTTGGGGACAATTAAGCCTGCAGGGATGGGCAGTTAGGGGTGACCAGGCCGGCAGAGGAGGGAAGTTGGGGGCTAACAGGCTGGCAGGGTAGCAGTTAAACATCAATTAGGCTGGCAGGGTAGTGGTTAGGGGATGATCAGGTGGGCAGGCAGAAGTGGTTAAGGGCAATGAGGGAGGAAGGCAAGCGAGCAGTTTGGAGCTAGCAGTCCTGGATTGTGAGAAGGATGTCTGACTGTCCCTTTAGGCCTGATCCCAGTAGGATCGGGCCTAAACGGGCAGTCAGACATCCCTCGAAGGTCCCAGATTGGAGAGCGTACACTCTGGGCTGATGGACACACACCCCCATACACGAATTTTGTGCACTGGGCCTCTAGTATTTTCATAAATCCAAAGTCTCCATCCCTTCCAGTAAACTATAATTAAAACAGATTTGCTTGTCAGGGTAATTAATGGTAGATGCCACAATAGAAAACCCAAAATTTCAGAGGCTTAAGGAGAAGTTCATTGCCATTGTACAGCCTAAGGATGTGAAACAGGTGGCCTTCCTCCAGTCTGAAGCTATACCATATGGAACACACGGACTCCAGAATCGCCAAGGCATGGCACAAAGGAGATGAGGAAGGTGCCCAGCTTCCAAATGACTCAGCCCAGATTCACACCAAAACACCTGCATAAAACCCACTCTATGTAAAAACCTACTAGTCCAAATTAGTCACATTGCCCAGATGACTGCAAGGGAGGCTGGGACATGCAGGGAAGTATATGGATATTTGATAAGCTTTGTCTCTGGCAAAATAAATTAAAATAAACTACTGCTTAAAATAAATATTTGGATTCTTAGATCTATTCTTTAAAGTAAAGAGTTTTTATATTGCAGTCTTGGTAACTTTAAATTTTAATTTTTGCATAAAAATCTGACTGTTTTAGGTTCTTTGCATGTTAGGCAATTTTACAATGAGATGAACTACTAACAGAAATTTTAGTTAGTATTTTAGGGACAGCTTTTTCTCCATTACACTTAAATTTTCTTGAGTGTTCATTTATTTCAATTGGCCAAATTTAAATTAATCTGAAAACTTGATTGCTATTTTACTGTCAAATTCAATACTCAAAATTACAATTTAAAGTTACCAAGACTGCAATATAAAATTTCCAAAAGCTTCCATTAATAAAAGGGGGGATAGTGGAGTAATATCATGTAAGGAAAAATATCGTGTAAGTAAATTACATCTAGAAAATTCTTACTTCAGAAAATTAATTTCCAGTTGTAATGCTAACAGCAGGATACCCATCAAAAACACACATACTCTCAGAATCAACCAAAGGAAAATCATTGGGGCAAAAATAAAAAGAATCCCAAGTCTAAGTTACAGAAAAGATTTCTTTATTAACTTTTGGTCGAGAATATGCTTGTATATTCTCAGGAAACAACTCCAAGACCATATGGATTCCTGCAACAAAGAAGAACTGACAGAGATGCTCCAACCACGAAAACAGTCCAGAGATGAAAGATGCTGACGACACCTTGCCATGCTGGCAGTCAGCAGCTGTGCATCGCTGCAGGTTGCCCAGGACCAAACCAGAGAGGGTGGAACCTGCATTGCCACCATTTATCCACTATCCAGATATCACTGCTGACATGTACACACAAATAACTATTTGACACTGAAACTGGGATTCAGACTGTTGGGCATTGAAACTGAGACTCAAACATTTTTTTGTTCTTATATGTTTATTTCTATGATGCAGATGCAAGATTTTTTTTAAAAGAAAAGAAATGGGCGAGGGGGGGTGGGAATAGATACAGAGGCAATGAACAGACTGTCAAACTACAGTGGGAAGGCAGGCGCAGGTGGGGGAGTGGGGGCTGTAAGAGATAAACTGAAGGACTTGTATGCATGCATATAAGCATAACCAATGGACACAAAACATGAGGGGGGTGCAGGTGAGAGCATCTGCTGGGGGGTAGGGGAGGCTGAGGTGGGGAAAGGAAACATGTACTACTAGTTGTAATACTTTAAACAATAAAAAAAGAAAGAAAATAAAAAAAAAGAGTTTTTATATTTTGGAGAAGCATATTACCAAAATTTTGAGGCAAACCTATTATAATGAACACCTATTATTTAATCTGCTCAACAAAACATTCCCCCTTCCTAGAAATGTTTACTAAAACAAGGTAAGAAAGTGAGTGTCGCCAAGACCGGTTTGGCTCAGTGGTAAAGCGTCGGACTGCGGACTAAAGGTTCCGGGTTCGATTCCAGTCAAGGGCATGTACCTTGGCTGCGGGCACATCCCCAGTAGGGGGCATGCAAGAGGCAGCTGATCGATGTTTCTCTCTCATAGATGTTTCTGACTTTCTATTCCTCTCCCTTCTGCTCTGAAAAAAATCAATAAAATATATTTTAAAAATGAAAGAAAGAAAGAAAGAAAGAAAGAAAGAAAGAAAGAAAGAAAGAAAGAAAGAAAGAAAGAAAGAGAGTGTTTTTTTAGTTTGATGTTCTTACAATTATTTGTTTTTTGTTTTCACTTCCCTTGCCTTTGGAGTAAATTTCACAAAAACCTGTGAGACTAAGCTCCATAAGTTTAATAGAACCTATGCTTTTTTCTATGTATTTTATTCTTTCAGGTCTTATACTTCACATCAAAATAATCCATCAACAAAACAATAAAATAACCAATCATATGGATGAAGATATTTGCAAATAGTACCTTTGATAAATGGCTAATATTCAACATATTAAACAACTCATATATCTTAACAACAAAACAAACTAATAAAAAACTGACAGAGGATTTGAACAGACTTTTCCCAAGAATATATAAAAATGGCCAATATATACATATGAAAAGATGCTCAACCTAACTAGCTAGAAAGGAAAAGCAAATCAAAACCGCAATGAGCCGTAGCTGGTTTGGCTCAGTGGATAGAGTTTGGCCTGTGGACTGAAAGGTCCTGGGTTTGATTTCAGTCAAGGGCATATACCTGCATTACAGGCTCTATCCCTAATCTGGGGCATGCAGGTGGCAGCCAAACAATGATTCTTTTCTATTATTGATATTTCTATCTATCTTTCCCTCTCTGTTCCTCTCTGAAATCAATTATATATATATATATATATATATATATATATATATATATATATATATGTGTGTGTGTGTGTGTGTGTGTGTGTGTGTATGTGTATTGTGTGTGTGTGTGTGTGTGTGTGTGTGTATACAATGAGCTACTACTTCACAACTGTGAAAAAGGTATTATCAATATGACAAGAAATAACAAGTGTTGGAGAGGCTGCGGAGAAAAAGGAATCCTCTAACAATGCTGGGAAAGTAGACTGGTACAGCCACTTTGAAAAACAATATGAAGGTTCCTCAAAAAATTCAGAATAGAGTTACCTTATGACCCAGCAACTCCCTCCCCTCCAACTTCTGGGTATATACCTAAACATTTTAAAAACATTTATTTGAAAAGATATAAAACTGCTTAGCCATAAGAAAATACCACCATTTGCAACAACATGGATGAATCTTGAGAATATCATCCTAAGCTAAATAAATCAGAGAGAAAAAGTCATAAATCATATCATTTCAGTCATATGTGGGATATAAACCTGAAAGCAATGAATGAACAAACAAAATAGCCTGGCCAGTTTGGCTCAGTTGATTGAGCACTTACCCATGCACCAAGAGGTCACCTGTTTGATTCATGGGCAGAGCACATGACTGGTTTAGGGCTGGATCCCCAGGAGGCAGCCGATCAAAGTTTCTCTCTCATCGATGTTTCTAACTCTCTCTCCCTCTCCCTTCCTCTCTCTAAAATCAATAAAAACATAGTTTTGGGGTTTGTTTGTTTGTTTCTAAAAAAAGAAGCAAACAAACTCATATACCCAGACAACTGTATGATGGTTACCAGAAGGCAAGGGAGGAGAGGGAAGGATGAAGAGGATAAAGGAGGTCAAGTATATGATGACTGAAGGAGACTAGACTGTGGGTGGTAAACACATAATGCAATATACAGATGATGCTTTATAGAATTGTACAATTGAAACATATTTTTAATCAATGTCACCCCAATAAATTAACTTTTAAAAAAATCAGTCTCTGTCCAATGGTAATTTTTATGTGAGCTTCTTGAGCTGTCAATAGCTATAGGGACTGAGCTAGTCTTCAGTAGAAGGATAATTAGAGGACAAAGACAAAAGGAAAGATAAGAGGTAAAAATGATCCTATCAGTATCTACCACCCTAAATCAGTCATTTCTGGAGCTTGGGCTGATCAGTACTCCATATGGCCTTACCAAGAGCTGATGGTTCAGCTCTATCCTGATTGAATCAACATCCATACATTGGACAATCTCTGTATCACTCGGGTTGTTATTAATCTTATATAATAAAAGAGTAATATGCAGATTGACCACAACTCTAACACACAAGATGGCTGTTCCCATGTGGTCAAAGATCCTATCCCCATATGGACACAGGATGGCCACCACAAGATGGCCAGCAGGGGAGGGCAGTTGGGAGGGACCAGGCCTGCAGGGAGGGCAGTTGGGAGGGACTAGGCCTACAAGGGAGGGCAGTTGGGGGTGATCAAGCCTGCAGGAGAGGGCAGTTAGAGGTGACCAGGCCGGCAGAGGAGGGAAGTTGGGGACAAACAGGCTGGCAAAGGGAGCAGTTAGGCATCAATCAGACTGGCAGAGGAATGGCTAGGGGGTGGTCAGGAAGGCAGGCAGGCGAGCAGTTGGGAGCCAGCAGTCCTGGATTGTGAAAGGGATCATAGATTGGAGGAGGTACAGGCTGGACTGAGGGGACACCCCCACCCCGTGCATAAATTTCATGCGCCAGGCCTCTAGTTTTTAATATTAACCCTGCCAAGCTGCAGTCTTCTTTTGTTTACCTGGTTGGATTTCTTGACAAAATGTAAATGTCTTTTGCCTTTCAGTTTGAACTGAATTTCTCTTATTTTCAACCAAAAATGCTTGATTGCTTCACTCTAACCAAACCCATACAAAAATGTTTTCTTCTTATTGCTTAGGGGTTAATTATATAGTAAGAGTTACAAAGTGAGCACTTTATTCTTCCAGTTATTCAACACAAAATTATACTATTGCATCTCAAATATTGAAGGATAGGCTGAAATCAAGTTACAGAGTTTAAACTGGAAGATTTATAACTATTTTCACAAAAACATGCTTTTCTGTCAATTCCATAGCAGCAGTCATTCCATTTTGTGCACCACTCTACCTCAAGCACCTAGAATATTGTCCAGTTTATTGTGAATGCTCAATAAATATTTATTAAATGAAACAATCGGAGCCAGCTATTGATAGAGACGAAGGCAGCAGTGCCACATAAAAAAAATCCATGAATAATAAAAGCCAAAAATAATATTCCATAGTTCTCTAGAATACTGGCAGTAAAATGTTATATCCCCGGTTTAATAAGTAGCATGTCTGCAGTTATTGTTGCCAGCACCATGCTCAAATCCCAAGTCGGGGACTCTAAAAAGTTATCAGTCAGGGGCTCCTTCATCCTGAAACATTGAAATATCCTTAATCTTTTCAACATGCTCATGAATAAAGAAACCTATGAAAAATAAGTTAGTGTTTTCAGAAGTTGAACCTTTCCCTGTATCCTTAAATATATATTTAATAACGACCTTGTGTGTGAGTGTGTGTAAACATAAAGAAGGCCCCTCAATGTGGGGGTGCAAAAACTTTCAAGTCAGCATGAAAGATATGTCAGTTCAATTAAAGATGAAATAATGTTTTGCCACATTTAAAATACACTTCAATATTACGTTTCAAAATGGTACTCCTTTCGTTCATCTTTCACCGTAAGTTTTCACTTATGTTTAAGATAGAAAGCTTTAGAGGATTGAAAAATAAAAGTATTTTATGCAAAGCGCTTTATGCAAAAATGCATATTTCAACTACATAAGCCTTAATGAATAAGAAAGACAGGAATTCAATCTTTGCTAAATGATGTTACTTCAAAAATTATGGTGATGGCGCTAGATAAACATTTCTAAAAATAAAGTGTCCAATACTCAATGAATTCTAAGTTTATGGTTTATCTGTAGGATTAATGACAGGCCAAGATTTTTTACCTTCTTTTCACTCAGCCATAAAGGTTGAATTGATACGTTTTTATTTTTGTGCCAAGAGATTCACATTTGGAGAATTTCTTTTCACTGTGCTGGAGCATCCTGTCTTAAACAATCATTATACACCACTCATCACCATCGGTGTCAGACTGCAACGGGGCCAGCTGCTCCTGCCTCAGAGAAAAATGCTCCAGCTTCAGAGTGTAGCTGCTGACCATCCTGCAATTCCTGTACTATGTATTAAGCTGTCAGTTTGATTGGTAAAGAGAATTTCCAGCTGGACTTAAATAACAATACGCCTTTATTTTATAAATATAAGCTGAAATGGGAGCTCCGCAAGTTCCTGGGCAACTCTCTCCCCTGCCAGGTCTCCTGTCCCCGCACATCTGAGGAAAAGTCCCCATCCCTCAGTCCAAAGGGACTGCCGGAGCTCCAGGTACCATATCCTTATTCCAGGTCTCCGATGGCCAGCCTCTTTTCTTTAAGGAGATTTTTCCAAATGTCATACACAATGCACTCCCCTAAAACTCATTGGCTACAACTTTGTCATGCAAGGAGCCTTGATTGCAAGGAAAAATGGGGTGCTACACACCTCGCTGACTTTTACTCCACTGACAGTATGCACAACTAAAAATAGAGTTATCTCTAGGAGAAAAAGAAGAATGGATAGCAGGAGGCAGGGCAAACATCTGAGACATTTGTATAAAACTTGACACTTTTAAAAACGTGCACATTCATTACCACATGCGAAGATGAAAGCGCTCATGTTACTTTCATTTTATTGACAGAATTGGAACTGAGTCATAAGAAAAGTCACATAGCAGGGACCTGGTTGGAAACCAGGTTAGACACCAGTGTGCTGAGAAGCTGGCCTGTTGTGAACGGATCAAGGGAAAAAGAAACAAGTAGAAAGCCAGGTTAGTGTGCTTGTGTTCTTAGTCACCACAAGGACACTCAACAGACTAGGATATGAGGATCACAACAATAAGGAGGAAGTCAGCTGATGCTTTTTAAACATGTGCTTTGTAGCAGATACTGTGTTAGCAGTTTTATGCCTTAAACCACATATAGAGAGAGCATCTATTGAGTCAATCAGCAAATCAATGGATGTATGCAGATAATCTAGCTCCTATGCCAATGAAACTAATTTTTTGTGGGTTTTTTTTTTCATTTGGCCTTTTACACTACCACAAGAAAGAGAAACCTACCCTGACCCACACCAACTCACACCAAGTATTTTGTTCTGCGTAGACCAGTAATGTTTGGGCTGTGTGGCAGAAGAGATATACTTGTTTCCAACCAGCTTCTCTTTTGCAGACCTCTCCCAGAGAGCCAGGAAAGCTAAACATTTAATTTCACTGTCACTCTAGGGCAGGCACATGATGTCCTGGACAGTTCTCTAAGTGAGTATCTCTAGAAATGGCTTTTCCCCCTGAATTAAAAAAAAATGAAGAAAGGAATAGAGAGGGAGGGAGGGAAAGTCTCTCTTCTCATAACCTTAATGCAAGGGCTATGGGCTTAGTTGTCTTCCTGCTACCATAGGGGAAAAGTCACCTCCCACCCAATACTGACTAGATGGAATGACAGAAAATTCTCAGTTTCCTAGTGAATACCTGTATCAGTCCTTCACTACCTACTATGAAATTCTTATGATGTGAAAAAATATTCTGTATTCAAATTATTCTTGGTCAATTTTTCTGTTGCTTGCAGCTAAACATTTTCTTATGAATAGGAGGGTGGCTTCAAAAGCTCTTCTGGCTATTATGTTAACCCAGGGCCTATTAAAATCAGCCTACTGTATTCCAGAGACCGCTTCTTCATGTCACCACCCCTTCCCAGGCTACCTTTTTTTGCCTCCCCCACTGCTGCCCCAGTGATGACCATCGGTTACCATCAGCTGACCTGTTATTCTGGCATCAGGAGGCTTTTCACTGAGAAAGGAATTACTCAGACACTGGTCTATGCATGTAAGAAGGCACATATTCACCTCTCCTGAAATTGTACAACTTATTGCTGCTTTTCTTTTCTGTATGGACCAGGTATCATGGAAAAAAGACACTTACCTACAATAGTTTGCATGATCCCATCCACATTGGGGGTCACCTTCCCCTTCCTTACCATTGCCAACTAGTTGCCCCTTGTATGGAAATTCACACACACACACACACACACACACACACACACACACACGAGCAAGCCATTTAGAGATACTAGAGATGCACTTTCATCTTTGTTTTGAGGTCTCTTTAAATTTAAAATGGATATCCCTGGCCATATAGCCCAGTTGGTTATAGCATTGTCCCAATACTCCAAGACTGAGAGTTCAATCCCCAGTTAGGGCACACACAAGAATCAACCAATGAAAGCATAAATAAGTGGAACAACAAATCTCTCTCTCTCTCTCTCCCCCCCTATTCTCCCTCTCTAAAAATTAATAAATAAAATAACAATTGCTTAAAGATATAAATAAATTTAAAATGGATAGTTTAATCCCAAGACAATAAAACATATCCTAGGAACTCAGAGGAAAAATAAATGTCCAAAGGAAGATTGTTTCAGTACTTAACAATCACCAATAAGATGAGTCATAATTACTTCCCTAAATAAGCTCTGTGTGTCTGCAACTATTCCAGCCACAGAATGAGCAGGTTATCCAACCCTTTGGGGCTGCTTGAGATGGATTGAAGAGGTAATCAAGGGGCGGAAACATGCTTGGAAGAGGAAGAGGAAGCAGAGTTGCTGGACATGTTGGGCATAGTGCTCCTCAACAACTTTTTGCCTGTTGTTATTGAATATTCATTGCAATGACACCTGTGTTATAGTTTATAATGCAAAGCTCTGAAAGTTGTGGCAAAACACTTCACAGGAGGAGTGGAAGTTATTAAATAAATGCAGATAATAGGAATTAAATTTGCTCAAGAGACTGTATTTTTCCACTGTGAAGGCTTCTCAACATGGTGTTAGATTTCTTTGCACCCTCATTCAATAAACATTAAATATCTTTTATGTGAGACACTGTGCTAAGGTTGGCCATTCGGAAATTGAGATCTTATCTTTAGAAATTAAGAGTAAGAAAGAATTAAGGAGTGGAAAGAGAGAGCAAAAGAGGGAGGAGAAGAAGGGGGAAGCGAAGAAGGAGGGAGGGAAGAAAGAAGTTAAGAAGGGACAGAAGGAGGGAGGAATGGAGAGAGAGTATGAAAAACAAAAATACTTTATGTGGAGCAAATATGAATGAATGGTCAATTCTATCCAGACTTTTTAAATGTTAGACGAGGATTAATTTGTTCATGTATTCAACACATAATTTTTTAAAATCAGGGTTGGGTGTACTATATTTTTAAAAATTAGGTACGATTTCTGTCTAGTTCAGTTTATGTTCTAGTAAAAGCAGAAAGGAGCAAAAACATTTTCATATCACCTTAGCTGGTTTTCTCAGTGGTTAGAGCATCGACCCTCAGACTGAAGTGTCTCTGGCTCAGTTCCAGTCAAGGACATGTACCTTTCTCACAGGCTAGGTCCCCAACCTATGGGGGTACATGTGGAGGAAACCAATTGGTGTATCTCTCTCACATCATATCTCTCTCTCTCTCTTTCTCTCTCTCTCTCCCTCCCTCCCTCCCTCCCTCCTCTCTAAAAATCAATGGGAAAATGTCCTCAGGTAAGGATTAACAACAACAACAACAAATGTCTCCATGTGCATGGTTCCTTTCCAGTTTTTTTATTTTGTTTTGTGTTTGTTTATTTGTTTTACATGATGAATATGTTACCTTAAGCAGGTCAAATAGTTGGCTGGGCTTCAGTTTTTTGATATATAAAAGAAAGTAGCTCTCCCTGCCTTTCCTATCTTGCCAGGTTATTGAAAATATAAAAAGAAATGTCTTTAAAAGTAGTTTTCTTTTGAATTATAAAACATTTCACAAACAGAAATGGAATTTTCCACTTGACCATCTTCAATCCAATAGAATTCAGTATTAAACAAGGAAATTATATGCTAGCCAGAGTGAGTTCAGCACTGTAAACTCACTGTCAACACTAAGAAAATCAGAGAGAATCAATATGAAAAGCTAGCTTTTCTAGCTTTGGGCTGAAGGCAGTTTATCTTCAAAGCCTTTCCATAACATATCAAGACAAAAAACACCCATTGTGACACCCATCTAATAAGCCATCTGCTCACCTGCCCACAGGGGACTGCAGGAAGGCTTATCCTCCAACCTCCTCAAAATACGCCCCATTCAGTTTGAAATGGGTGTAGCTGTGCCAAAGAACATAGAGAAGACAAGTAATGGCACATTTCCATGCTTAGACAAACTAATGTCATGGATCATTTACCACCTTGCAGACTGAAGAGCCATAATCTCCAGGTAAAAGTCCATCTTCTGCAAAAAACAAAACAAACAAACAAAAAAAACGGTGGTATTTTAGTTTTAAATTATCATGCAGTTAACTTCTTATTAACTTAAACTTTGCTCATGAAACCTCTTCTGAACTGGAGCACTTACATGCCTGGAAACATCCCCATGGAGATATGAATAAGACATTTGATTCCTTGCCTTTGACATTCTCATCATACTTCTTCCCTAATGTAGAAAGAATGTGAGAAAGAAGTCAGGGTCAGCAAAATATACATAAGTGGGGAAAGCTGATATAGAAAGAAAGAATAGAAACTTGTTTTGCAATGGTCAATCTTTTTAATTTCATATATCTTTATTGTTCAGATTATTACAATGTTGCTCTTTCCTCCCCCCACATAGCTCCCTCCCCACCCCATAACCATCCCACCCTCTGCACTTACCTCTCCCAAGACTGTCCTCATCCATAGATGTACGATTTTTGTCCAGTCTCTTCCTGCCTCTCCCAAAGCCCTTTCCCCCCAAGAATTGTCAGCCCATTCCCTTTCTATGCCCCTGATTCTAATATATTCACCAGTTTATTCTGATCATCAGATTTTTAATTCACTTGATTTTTAGATTTACTTGTTGACAGATGTGTATTTGTTGTTCATAATTTTTATCTTTACCTTTTATTTCTTTTTCCTCTTCTTAAAGAATACCTTTCAGCATTTCATATAATACTGGTTTGGCGGTGATGAACTCCTTTAGCTTTTTCTTATTTGTAAAGCTCTTTATCTGACCTTCAATTCTGAATGATAGCTTTGCTGGGTAAACTTGGTTGTAGGTTCTTGTTCTTCATCACTTTGAGTATTTCTTGCCATTCCCATTTGGCCTGCATAGTTTCTGTTGAGAAATCCGCTGACAAACATATGGGTGCTCCCCTATAGGTAACTAACTGTTTTTCTCTTGCTGCTTTTAATATTCTCTCTTTGTCTTTTGCTCTTGGCATTTTAATTATGATGTGTCTTGATGTGGTCCTCTTTATATTCCTTTTGTTTGGGGTTCTTTGCACTTCCTGGACTTTAAAGTATATTTCTTTCACCAGGTATGGGAAGTTTTCAGTCACTATTTC
This sequence comes from Antrozous pallidus, assembly GCA_027563665.1. Taxonomy (NCBI): domain Eukaryota; kingdom Metazoa; phylum Chordata; class Mammalia; order Chiroptera; family Vespertilionidae; genus Antrozous; species Antrozous pallidus. The sequence continues at coordinate 26,245,681 of CM050514.1, read as the reverse complement.
TTCAAATAGGTTTTCAGTATCTTGCTCTCTCTCTTTTTCTGGCACCTCCATAATTCGGATGTTGGTATGCTAGAGGTTGTCCTAGAGGCTCCTTACACTTTTTTTATTCTTTTTGCTTCTTGCTTTTCCAGCTGAGTGATTTTTGCTTCTTTGATTTCAAATCTTTGACTTGATTCTTGCGGTCCTCTAATCTGCTTTTAGGTCTCTGTATAATATTTGTATTTCAGTCAGTGTATGCTTAATTTCTAGTTGGTCCTTTTTCATATCCTCTAGGGTCTCACTTATATCCTCGAGGGTCTCATTAAATTTTTCGGCCTTTTCTAGGAACCTCTTGAAAAACCTTATAACCATAGTTTTGAACTCTATGTCCAGTTGTTTTTCTTTCTCCATTTCTTTCAAATGTGATTTGTTTCCTTGTCTTCACATTTTGGCTGCTTCCCTGAGTTAGTCAAGTAGCTTTGTGTGATAGGTGTCCTCTAGGACACCTCCCCAGTTACCTGAGGTGGATACTCTTGGTGCACCCCTTTATGGGCTGCACAGTCTTGTAGCTAAGCCTAGATTGTTGTTGGTATCACTGGGAGGGTTTGACCTCCAGGCCAATTGGCTGTGAGAATCAACTGTGTTTATGCAGTGAGAGCCTCTGTGCTCAGCTTGGATGGGGTGAAGTCTCCAAGCTAAGCAGGCAGCCTTGGTTTCCCATCATCCCCACCCTGAATGGCTCTCGGATCTCTGTGCTGATGGCAACGGCTGCATGCACCTCTGAGAGAAAGCTGCCCAGAGCTCTGCCTGTTGCTGGACAGTCTAGTTTCTCCCCAAATGAGTCTAGACACCCAAAGACTCACCCAGAATGGGAAAACAAAGCAGTCTGGTGGTTTTGTTTTGTTTTGTTTTTCTCCCAAATGATAGAGCCAGCCACAAGCCCCCACTGAGAGCTCACACTCCTCTGCAGCTCCTGAGTTTCAATGTGCTTTCTCCTTATGGTCTAGTTTCACCCCATATGAATCTGGGTTCCCCCAGACCTTCCCTGAACTGGGGCTCAGTGCAGTGGGACACCTTTGTCTCCCTCCCCGTTTGAGAAAACCAGCCGGGTATTCAGCCGCTCATCCTATCCACTCACATGCGGCTCCACACCTTTGACTCTGTGCGTCTTCGCAACTCTACCCTCTGCAGTTCCCCCAAGTCTCAGTGTCCTTTTATCTTTTCTTCTATTTGTGGAATTTCCACTCAGCCAGCCCTCTGGTGGTTCTGGAGAATGTCTGTTTTGTCTTTTAGTTGTAGTTTTGAAATTGTTGTAAGGGGCAGCAGTATAAGTGTTTACCTATGCCGCCATCTTGGTTCCTCCTGCAATGGTCAATCTTAAAACACTTTTATTTATCTTTGTTTTGATTATGTGTTTGTGTCTACTGTTAGACTACTCATACCCTTAAGGGGAATAGCCACATTCAACAAATAAATACTGAATGACTATTATATTCCTAGAAATGGAATAAGATCTATTCCAAAATATACTGTAGACTGTCTCTTCCCTGATACTCTTATAATGTAAAGAGAGAGATATTACTTATACTCAAATAACTTCAAACTAAGTGAGCATAGAAGAAAAACCAAAATGCTGTAAGGATTCAAAGGGAGAGAGCTGATATCCCAGATGAAATACTAAGATGCTGAATGGAGGCAGAACACCAATTGAATTATAAATGAGAGGTAAGATTTCAAAAGGAGAAATGAAGAAGCTTAATTTTTAAAAATGTGTAAAGGAATAAAAGTCAAACTTCCAAGAATCAGTTTTTGGAAGTAGTACAGAATTCTTAAAGGAGAAAATGGGAGTTGAGGCTTAAAAATCAAGGTATTTAATAAACTCGGTTAAAATAAAAGGTCTGATTCTAATTAAGAAAATGAAGAGCTTAGCATAGGTCTAAATGTGCACCTGTACAGATCAGTTCTTTAATTCCATTATAATTAGAACATCTCTGTAGAGTTTAATAAATACAAACCATGAAATGGACATGGAGCAAGATGTAGAAGTGTCTCAGTACAGAGAAACCTCACTGCTTGCACTAAATGATTTCACATACAAACACAATTTCCCCCACTCTTCAGTAATAATATCGCTAAAATATTTCCAAGAGCATATTGTAAATGTATCTATCATGATAGAGGGGTGCTGATGATCTGATTTACAACACATTGAATCATAAATGATAGGTAAGATTTCAAAAGGAGTTCATTTCTCTTTGGTGTTCACACACAGAAATTCTATAAGATGTGAACATTTAGCATTAAGTTCTCTGTCACCCAGTTTTCATGTTGCAACAAATTAACAACAGTCAGATAAACTGGTTTTGAAACAGAATCGCTGTAAAAATTAAATACAAAAAAGAATAAGGTGGATATAAGCAGTAAAATGAGATGGTTTTGCAGGCAGCCTTGGGAAACATACAGGAAACTTAAGTCAAATGTATTTTGACATCCTGCATCAGGTAAGGAAAGACAGAAAAAGAGGGATGACAAAGCCAGAGGAGTCAGACATGGCATATTTGGATGAAAGCCAAAATCTAAGACCTTTGTATAGTGCAGTGGTTGGCAAACTGCAGCTCATGAGCCACATGTGGCTCTTTGAGTGTGGCTCTTCCACAAAATACAATGGGCGGGTGCTCATGTACAGTGTGATTAAAACTTCGTGTTCGGTTTTCGGCTCTCAAAATAAATTTCAATCGTTGAAATTTATTTCAACGTTGGCTCTGTTGACTAATGAGTTTAGTGCTGACCACTGGTATAGTGGGAAGAGGTTTTCAGAAAACCTCTTGGGTAAAAGTTAAAAGCTTCTTTACTAAAGATAAATATAGTAAAAATTGTCTATAGACTTTATGAAAATTCAGGTTTTCTTCCCACATCTCTTACACAGAAATATTTTGATTTTTCCAAGACAATGGTGAGATCCAGAAGACGTAACACAATAATATTAAGTCATAATTGTTTACCATTTTATCCCAGTCAAAACAAAATCATGCTCAATAAATGAGATAAATGTAGTAAGACCATACATAAATGTAGCAGTCAGAAATAAGTTAAATGCTTAAATTTTCCACCATCAAATGTTTTGGCAATAGCATAAAGTAAATTTATTTGGGTATTACTAATTTATATTATTCTTTTTTAATCCTCATCTGAGGATATCTTTTTAAATTGATTTTTCGAGAGAAGAAGGTGAGAAGGCAGGGGGGAGGAATGGAAGGAGGGAGGAATAAAAGGAGGGAAGAAGAGAGGGAAGAGGAAGAGAGAGAAATGAGAGAGAGAGAGAGAGAAAGAGAGAGAGAGAGAGAGAGAGAGAGAGAGAGAGAGAGAGAGAGAGATCAATTGGTTGCCTCCCATAAGTCCCCTGACCAGGGATCAAAGCCGAGATACATGCCCTGACAGGGAATAGAACCCTTGACCTTTCCATGTATGGAAGGACACTCCAATCAACTCAGCCACCCAGCCAGGGCTAGTCTATATTATTTTTTAAAACTATCTGTGATACCTTTGTTGCTATAGCAATGTCAATATTTTACATTGATATTCTTTGTCATAAAAGATTTCCTAAATCCTATATGATTTTTAAAGGTCGCTAAGGAAAGATAATTTATTGAATGTTTATTTCTCCTTGTAATTTTTCTTCTCTTCCATCTTTTTTGTTGTTGCTGTTAAGCCTCACCTGAGGATACTTTTTTATTGATTTTCAGAGAGAGTGAAAGGGAGAAGCACACACATAGGGAAGGAAACATTGATGTGAGAGAGCCTCATCAATTGGTTGCCTCACACATGGGCAGACTTAGGCCAGGATCAAGCCTACAATTGAGGTATGTGCCCGGGACCCCTCAGTTGGCAGGCCAATGCTCTCTGCACCCAGCCAAACCAGCTGGGGCCTTCTTTTGCATTTTTAAAAATTAGCCAGGTCTGAAATCTCTGGTTGCTTGAAGGACAATCTCCATTCTTTTGCTTCTGGAAAACTAAGGTGTATTAAAGGAGGAATCCCATATTGTCCCAGAGAGGGAAGATATGCACCTGATGTGAGGAGAACTGTTAGACATTAGTCCCTAAATTAGGAGAAAAAAAACTGTTTTGAAAGTATCACACCAAAGAGATGAGAATTGGCCATGTCTCAGAAGGAAATTTTTATTCGATAAAGCTAGGGAGACTGAATACTAAATATCAAAACCCTCAGCCTCAGCAAAGGTTGCCTTCAAGAGACCCTGTGGGGTCTAGACAGCATGACCACCAACCCACAGTGACTAAAATACCATACATTAGATCCTCCTACACCTTTGCAAGACCTGGTATTGGAGTAGAGAAAAGGGAGAAGTCCAGTAGTAATTGAGATGGAATTTTTCATCAACAAAATGGAATGAGAACTTAGATTCATTTTATTTATATAACAAACTGTGACATTTCTTGCCCTTTTACTTCTTCAGTATAATTTCTACCTGCTATTGAACACATGCATCACATAACACAGATGCACTATCTTATTTCTAGTTGAATATAATAATTTTAATCTACACATGTAAGATTTTGAAGCTGTGGGGTTATGAAATAGTAACCTTGGCTTGTCTCTCTCATCAAATGCTCAGGAGGCAAAATATTAAAATACTAGAGGCCTGGCGCATTAAATTTGTGTGCAGGTACAGTCCCTAGGCCTGGCCTGCAATCAGGGCATCTTCCCTGGCTGCCTGCAGCCAACCCTGACCCCGCCACCACCCACCCTCAGTTCCCTGTTTACCATCAGGTAATCGGTGCTTGACAGCTTAGGAAGGGACTAAGAGGTGGCCAGTGCACCTCATAGTGACTAGTCCAGGAGTCATTCTGATCATTCTGCCATTAGGGTCAATTTGTACATTACTCTTTTATTATATAGGACTAGAGGCCCAGTACACAAATTCTTGCACCAGTGGGATTCCTTGGCCTAGCTTGAAAGATCAGGCAGAAACCAGCTTTCTGACATCCCCTGAGGGGTCCTAGATTGCAAGATGGCACAGGTGAGGCCAAGGTACCCCACTGGTGCACGACTAGAGCCAGGGAGGGACATGGGAGGTTGGCCACCCAGGGAGGGACCGTGGAAAACTCCAGGATGTGTCCAGCCCATCTCACTCAGTCCCAATCAACTGGATCCCAGCAGAAAGCTAACCTACCAGTCAAGCATCTATAGTCTGGTGGTCAGTGCACATCATAGGGAATGACTGAGCAGCCTTAGCATATCAGTAGCATATTATGCTTTGATTAGTTGAATGTTGACCAGATGACTGGACACTTAGCATATTAGGCTTTTATTATATAGAATGAGAAAATTTCCTTTAAAATTTTTCCTTTTTTTCCTAAAAATAATGACTTTTACATTGCAACGTTTTCCATTAGAATGCATTTATTTATCTTTTTGTGCTTCCTACCATCTATCCTATCTTGCAACAGATGAATGCAAAAAATTCCTTATTGTCATCTTTATCAATACTTGGAATATTACAATAAACAAATATTATAACGTATGAGCATTTATTATTATCCCATATGTACAAAGTAATTCCTCTTTTGAGGCACTTATAGTAGAAAAGATGGTATTTCAATGATCATGTGCTTCTGCTAAGAAATCGACAATACTCTGTAGAAATTACTGAGATTAGCCCATTCAAAATAGGAAATCCATAGTATCATATGCACACTGAAGTTATTTTATCCTAAGATCACAATTGTGCTCAACTAGTTTTTTAGTTCCCTAGGAAATGCATCTATCCTGGACTTTTATTTACGGTATTCAATTTGATAAGAGTTAATAGGAGAAAGATGTATTGCTGGTTATTAGGAGATAACCATTTAGTGACTAACTTGTAATGAGATCTTAGGCCATTTGCAAATTCCCAAACCTCAGTTTTCTAAAGTGAACATGTTTGCTAATGTTGCTTCCAAATTTTATATTCAAACTAGAGGCCCAGGGCAGGAAATTCGGGCACAGGTAGGGTCCCTAGTCCTGGCTAGTGATCAGGGCCAATCTGCGGGGCAACCAGCAGGACAATCAGAGGGGGGCCCTGCTGGCACCCACCTTGGCTGGCCTGGCACTGCCTGATCACCACTCCTCCCCCCACCACTGCCACTGAAGGTCAGGGCTTGTGGGCTGGGGGCAGCTGCTGTGTTGAGCGTCTGCCCCCTCATGGTCAGTACACATCATAGTGACAGGTCTTTCTGCCTTTTGGTCTATTTGCTTATTAGGCTTTTATTATATAGAATGATTCTCTGATTATGTAATAATCAAAGTGAACTGATTGACTCTGACACATTCTATAAAAGAAGCCTTAGAAAGTAAGGATAAACTAGAGTCTGTCTACCTTAAGATATGAAAATATGATTGTTCTCCAATATCTGAGTGATATTCCAAACAATCTGAGAACTCCAACATTATTCTTACTTTTGTAATAATTTTGTTTCCCCGAGTGACACATTCAACTAAATTTTTTATTTGAAAGTATTAAAAGAATATGGCAGAAAAATTATCCAAAAGTTGGGAATAAGGTAGAATGAAGAGGTTGATAATTTTTTTATAATAGAGTACTTTCTAATAATACCACATTATTTTTACTCTCTTGAGGAAATGTAACTTTGTATGATATATTACCCATAAGTGATTCAGGCCTAAGCATTTGATAACCCTATAAAGTCGTGTTAATTTATATAAAACTGATAAGAGGTTATCTTTTTTCCTTGCCTGGTAAAGAAAGTAACCCCAAAGTGTACAGCTATATTATCCCTTGGACATAAACCTTATTTTATCATTTCTTTCCTCAATGACCATGAACCCCAATTCCTCATAGCTCTTCAAATCAATTCTTGTCATCCTGCTAGTTACCTCACTAATAATTTAGATAAAAATTTAATCTATACAAGTTACCTATTGGTATGAGACTATGTCTTTAACAAGTGGAAAACTGCTTTGAGAAATGGATTATTACTGCAAAAAGTAAATTCTTCCTAAGAAGAAACACTAACAAAGCCCCCTCTAGACCACTTTTCTCAGTTTCTGAAGCCCCACCTTGTTAAAACAAGTTTAAAAGATGCCACTGATCACATTTCCACACAATTTGGTTTCTTACTGTGTTCACTTCTCTAGCTCATAGCCTACCTGTATATGAAAGGCCTTTAATTTTTGTCAGAATTGGCAAAAATTCCTTCTCCCTTTAGCTTACACTGGACCAAAGAGCTATTCCTGTCAATTCACCCATTAAATTGTATCTCTTTTTCTTTTTTGTTTAATAGAATATAGCTTGTCTCCTTAACAGTAAAGGATAAAGTGACAGAAAATAAATGAGTTTCTAAATTTAAAACAAGCGCTATGTTGCCAAAGCAACCAGAATCTAAATTATATAATGCAGATAATCTCCTATCATCAGAACACAATCAGCTATATGTTGGAAATGTATTAATCTTAAAAATTATTATTACTGAAATGAAAAAGTGACATTTTAGAATTTACTAAAGAGCACAGTAACATCTTAAAGTGATCATCTGTACTTACTATTTTTATATTTGCTAAAATAAAGGCAGCTTTTTAAAAATACAGACAGAGATGATAGATATGAAAACAAAGGGGAACCCAGGAGGAAATCACATAAATTTTAAGGTCAGCCAGATCTAGCACATGGCCAAATTTGCTATGGTAACTACAGAATTCCCAGCCAATAAAGTTTACCCTGAGCTTCATTTTATTTTAAAGTTCAGATACTTGAAACACAATAGCCATGATCATCTTACTATAAATATGTTTGTTCATGAATGCACAAATATAGTATCAAAACTGTAAAGAAATGAATGACTAGCAATCACATTTTCAATTGATATTGACCTAACATTTGCTAAAACTCATTTGTATGATATGGAGGTTATTTTCAATTGTTAGTTGCTCAATTATTAAGTTACTTTTTCTACAATATATTCAACTCTATTTAAAAGTTTGCTCATTTATTTTAATATCAAATCCAATGAGGAAATTGAAGTTCACAGTTATAGAATAGGCTAAGGACTATACATACTATTCTTTTTTAAAATATATATATTTTATTGATTTTTTTTACAGAGAGGAAGGGAGAGGGATAGAGATCTAGAAACATCCATGAGAAACATCAATCAACTGCCTCCTGCACACCCACTACTGAGGATGTGCCTGCAACCGAGGTGCATGCCCTTGACAGGAATCAAACCTGGGACCCTTCAGTCCGCAGGTCAATGCTCTATCCACTGAGCCATACTGGTAAACTGGTTAGGGCTATACATACTATTCTCTTATAATCTTGTCAAATTGTAAGGATAAAACAAAATCATTTATTCATACTTATATATATAAATGAGTAAATTGAGAACTTGATGAATATATATGTAGAAAGATGATAGATATAGATAATATAGATATAGATGATATAGATATAGATGATATAGATATAGATATATAGATATAGACATAATTACAAGATGAAAACTTCTCAGAACACTGAGGTGGATCAATTCAGTTCAATATGTGAGATGAAAATAGAAACCCTGTCCATACCCTTTATTTTTTAAAAAATAAATAAATTTATTTTTATTGATTCCAGAGAGGAAGGTAAAAGGAGACAGAAACATCAATAATGAGGGAGAATCATGAATCAGCTGTTTCCTATATGCCCACACTGGGGATTGAGCCCACAACCCAGGCATATGTCCTGACTGGGAATCAAACTGTGACCTCCTGGTTAATAGAACTCTCAACCACTGAGCCACACCAGCTGGACCACAGCCTTTACTTTTAATAAGAGGCACACACATAAAAATAGAAATATGACATGTAAATATTATTATATAAAGAGGTTGAACCATGTTGTCACATATCCTAGAATTTCCTTTTTTTTTTCTTAAGGCTCCATAGTGTTTCATTACATGTAAACCACATTTTGGAAGAACCTGGAGGATATTATATTAAATGAAATAACCAGTCACAGAGAGACAAATATTGCATGACTCCACTTATATGAGGTATGTAAAATAATCAAGTTCATAGAATCAAAGAAAGGAATGGGGGTTGCCAGGGGTTGGGGGTGAGAGGAGGTTAGGAAGTTACTAAGCAACAGGAATAAAGTTTCACAGTTAAGCAAGATGAATAAACTCTACAGATCTGATGTACAACATTGTACCTAGAGTCTACAATAATCTATTATATATTCAAAATTTGTTAATAGGGTAGATCTCATGATAAGTGTTCTTACAACAATGAATTTAAATAAAACAGGTGAATAATGAGCACTGTGCTAATCTTACAGGTATTTTTCCAAACATAATTTATTTGGCATAAGAATGTTTGATAGTCTTTGTTACAATCCTGGTTTTAAAAAAAGGCCAAATTTGTTTTAAACACCCAATGTTAATATTCCAGAAGTGTTTTCACGTACATGCGTGTGTGTGTGTGTGTGTGTGTGTGTGTGGTGTATTTGTTTGTGTGTGTGTGTGTGTGTGTGTGTGTGTGTGTGTGTGTGTCTGTGTGTGTGTTAGGGGGCAGAGGAAATGGTAATTCTTCAAACACAATATTTCCAAAATGATTTTGTTAACATGCCAAAGTTTCACTTTTCTCCTTAGTATCAACTGGTACTTGATCCTTCATTTGCCTGTTCTGCTTTTTAAAGGGCAGTAACTGTTCTATTAAAAATAAAGTATCTAGATAAGAAGTTGGGAGCAAAGAAGAAACTGCTGAAACCAAAAGTTTGTAAGTTCAGTTAACAAAAACAGTTGCCTTCTCGGTGAGACTAACACAAGCACAAAAGTATCCGCTCTTGCCAACTTTTTTTGGAGAGCCCAGACATCATGCATGATGAAATAGACTTAAAAGTCCAGATGCCGTAGGAGATACTTGGAATGATAGGCCAAGAGCACTGAGTTAGCTTTCAGATTTATTTCTCACACATGGATGACCATCCAGTTTAAATGAAAGCAGAGAAGCACAACTCATCTACAAATATACCCAGAAAATGTTTGGTGTGGGTTCAGAAAATACCATTTATTTTTCTTTGACAACTAATTTGCCTGGCATGTTTTTTTTTAAAAGTACTCAGTTGTCTTACTGTTACAGCAGTGAATCAGATATTAGATCACTTAAGACTGAGTTAATAAAAGACAGTACGACATCTGAATCTTGATGTTTAAATGGCAGACATAAAAGTACACATCGAAGATAGCAAAAAACAAAAAACTAAAGTCAGATTATTCTTGAAGAGACTCCTCTAAGAAAAGGGATGATGATACTAACCTGTGTAGAAAATGTTTTCCTAGAACTAACTAAAGGTAAAACTTAGCCTTACATGCCATAAAAATATCTCATAACTTCAAGATACAAAGAATTTCTCTGTTTTTGCTAAAAGTTTTTGAGATTGATTTCCAGATAAGTGAGAAAATAAAAGCATCCAGAGGCTATTAAAAAAAATAAAGAAATTAGCCTCAAAACATGTTACATTGAATAGGGATTGAAATAAAAGAGGTGAAGAAAGAAAATTGGTCTTTTTGTTAAATTGGATCAATAAAGCAATCTATTAGGAATAATTCAAACCTGACAAAAAGCCCACATCTTTTAATGTATTGTTTGCTTGCTTGTTCATTTGCTGTGCATTCAAGTTTCATCTCCATAAGTTAAAGAAAAATAAACCTTCTTTCTTTTCACTTTGATTAAAATATAGACCAGTATGAAGAAAAAACTGAAATAACTTTTCAAATATAAAAGAAATACAGATTCAAATAATTACACAATAAAAAATGAAGTAAAAATGAAAACAAAAACATCAATACCTTTTAACCATTTTAACACTTTGAAATCATTTTTATGCTTATACTATTTAATTAAATATAATATAGGGTACAAACACCTTTATATCCTGCATCACTCAAGATGTTAAGCAAATTTTTATGATCAACCTATTAAAGAGATATGTTTTTAATTAATATGTTCCTTAACTTATATGTCCATATTATTATCAATGGACATTTAAGTTAAGAAACATATTTTAATTTCTAAAATAGACCAGGGAAGTTTGGTTGTCCAAATAAATATTACACTGACAATGTTAAAATTTCCCAGATAGGAGTACAAATGTGTATATGTGTGTACTGTATGTGTGTTTGTGTATATGTATAAATGTATTCTACAAATGTAACAAGAAAATATGAAAATGTTTAACTTTATTTTATGTTTCACTCAGTCAACAAGTGATTTTTATCTATTACACTCCATGGCACTTTCTAATCTAGATTTATCTTTGGAGTAGAGAATGGACTGGAGCTTATTAGGCACAAATAAGCATACATCCATTAGATATGAAGGTGAGTTCATTATTATGTCTCAAAGTTATGATGAAAAGGTCCGATCATACAAATTCACTGTGCAATGAGAACAATTAGAGAACATTTTTGACATGTAGAGATAGAAGATTGAGAATAAGATACCTAAAATCTGGTCCAATTTTACACTTTTAAATTCTGTGACTATGCAGAAATCATTTGAATTCTCTGAACGAAAGATTTTTCATCTTAAAAATAAAAATAATAATTGTAAGCATTATGAGAGTAAAATCTAAAAAAAATAGATGTAATTTATTATTGTTGGCTACTAAAAACCTAAGTTCAATTATGCTTTAGGAAACAATTATTAGATTATTATACTAGGCCTATATATGAAATTCTATTCAGAATCTAATTTTTTAGAACTTTTTATATAGGATCATAGCTCCAAGATTTAAAATATGCAAATCTACCCTTCAATTCTCTATGTTGGGATTGGGGAGAAGCTTCTAATAGCTATGAATCTCTCTTTTTAATCATCTCTGCTTTGAAAATCTCTGACAAATTCATTTTTATCACAAAAGTTGTACTTTTAGAAGGCACAATTATAATCCAATGATTTTACTTTTATCAGAGAGCCTTCTCTTTATATTAAATTTGCAAGAATTATGTTTTATTTAATTATTTTCCTCCTAACATCTAAGAATACTGGGTAATTATGAATTTAATAAATATTCTCTTTTCAGACAAAGAAAATATCTCATATAAGGGTATGAATGAAAAAAAGAAGTATGATCATTGGGTTTTATCATTAATCAGTCTCTTTTGAAAAAATTAGCTCCTCAGCTATAACAGTCTATTATAGCTTATTTTGTGTCTTTCTGCTAGTCATATCTTAACCTTTTACAAATCAATCAGGTTTGTGCAAAAAGAAAAACAAAACACACACACAATATTTTTGTTTCTAATGCTTTCCTTAATATCTATTGAAATTTTTCAGTAAAGCAAATATTTTAAAAAGTATAAATACATATTCCACTAAAAAATACAGTATATTTCCTTACAGTGAATATAAGATGAAAAATATGACTGCCATCTCCACTTACCCTTAAAATTATAAACATCGCATGGTGCAGAATATTATTCTAGTGCCAGTTTTGGTACAACATGGTCCCTAAATAACAATAGCTGTGATAAGATTACATATTTGCCAATTCATTTAGAAATCTTTCTGGGCAGAAGGTAAGACTAGGTTTTCCAAACCCTACTGCATGTAGGCAGGACTATGTGACTGAGTTCTGGAATGCAATGTGAATGGAGGGAGGAATGCCAATTCCAGGCCTGACCCCTACAACATCCTCATCCCCTTGATGCGCTGTGCTCTCTTTCTCTTGCCAATCTGCCAAAAGGATGGTGCCAGGGTGGCCTGGAAGCCACCAAGTGGTGAGATGGTATGGCCACAAAATGAAAGCAACTTGAGTCATCTGAGTGACCATTTGGAAGAGAGCTACCAACCCAACATTGGACTATAGTGTGAGCAAAAATAAATGTTATTGTATTAAGCCACTGAGATTTTAAGGCCATTTGTCGAAACCTATTCTAACAAAAGAAGAGATAGCCTAGTTTAAATCAAATGGGTAAACTAAATAAAATGGAGCCCCCTGTAAGACACAACCAACTTGAACTTATGTGTCAACATTGAAAGAAAACTAAATTAATAGTAGATTTCTTCCCATGGGATTTTAAAGGATAGCTTTCACCGTTTTCCTTACTAACCAAATTTAGAACCTACTGCTTTTGTAAGATATGACTCGACTGGGCTAAAAGCAAGAAGACAGAGGTTTTCACATCTGCACTGTCAGGTACGGTCTCCATTTCTCTGGGCCTTAGTTTCCCCATCGTAAAAAGGAAATGTTTTGCAAGATAATCTCTAATGTTATTCTAGTTCTAATACTAAGTCTATAAGTCAAACATATATTATGATAATCTGCATTTTTCTGTAATAGAATTTATAAAAAAACAAATAAACCAAGAAATTTGTAGAAACTCATCATAAGCTAAGAAATTTGCAGAAACTCATCAGGAAAAGCCAGTGAACTTATAATTCATGTTTAAAATAATCTTATAAAGCTCTTAAAAATATGAAGATGTCATTGAAGATTTAAGAAAGCTTATACTACTTGCAGCTTTTGAACATGAATTTGCTATGAAAACAAACTTTCTCCAAAAACAGGCTGAGTATTAAAATTGGTTACACACATTCAATACATTCTCTAATATAATCTAAATCACAGAAATCATGGAAAATGTTTTTTTCAGCAGGGAAAACGTAAGAATATAATGTGGTGAAGACTAGAAAGTGGATATCTGAAAACTGAGTTTCATTCTCTCTGCTCTACTATAATCACCACTGTAACCTTGGTCAACCTACTTGACCTCATTGCACCTTAGTGTCCACAACTTTACACTGAGTCTATTAATAAAACTGTTTCATTGGGTGTCCATTATGTGTATTAAGTAAGTGAACATATGTAAAGTACTTGTAACAATTCCTGCAGACAGTACAGTATAAGTTTGCTAGTATTATTCATTGAATGTATATTAAAAAGAAATTCCCTCCCTATCCAATTCAAATAACTTTGATATACAATAGTTATATAATTGAAATTATTTTTGAAAATTTGATTTAATGTTATTTTCCAGTGCTGTCAAAAACTGCAAATTATACATCATGAAATACTAGTTTTATTCTTTTTAAATGACTCTTTGTAAATCTCTCTGAGTAAGTTATGAACATTAGGCTAATTCAAATTAATATTTTCTCATTAAACCTCATACTTTGGCATAAAGCAAAATAGTTATTAATATGAATATTTCTAAGAATAGAAACAAAGGCAACAACTAGAACTTATAGTCTAATACAGTGCAACAACACTTTCAGAGAAGGACCAAGATATTTGTATAGGTCACAGTTTATATGATTTTATCAAATTATTAACTAAAAAAAATTTACATCAAAAATCAAGCACACACATAATAAAAGTAAAAAAAAAATTAATATGAAATTAAAACAATGCCTGTAAATAAACATTAATACCAAGGAATTTGGAGTTATAAGAAAGTTTAATAAAATAAACTAGGAAGAACTAAGTTATGACTACTTTCAAAAGTATGCTCTCTATATATATGTTTAGCTATCCTAATATACAAAAACCAAGGGTCCATAATGACCAACTGAAGGCTAGACCAACCGGAAGTCGGTCCTGCAGTCAGTGCTGGGTTGCTGTGGCTGACTGCAATTGCTGCAGGCATGGTGAACCAGCACTGACTGCCTAGAGGGCTACAAATCAGGTGCAAAGAGAGGCCTGAGGGGATAGAGGCAGGGTCTGATCTGCAGCCTCCGTGGCAGTTGTTGATTGGCCGTTGCCTCTCTCTCCCTCTCCAGGCTTCACCAGCCTCTTTCTATCTGGGCCTCCTCAGGGGCTGCTGATCAGCCCTGCTTCTCTGATCAGGCCTGGAGATGCTGACTGGCATAGAAACCAACCAATCAGAACCAAATCTGCGTGAACTGTGAGGAGGCAGGCCTGGAGATGCTGACTGGCATAGAAACCAACCAATCAGAACCAAATCTGCGTGAACTGTGAGGAGGCAATGGCTGCCTAGGAAGCAGAGCTTTTGATGCTGACTGGCATAGGTTTCAGAACCAAATTGGCCAGCAGGGAAGGGCAAGTTTGGGGGCAAGATCAGTACAGCAGGGGAGGGCAGTTAGGAGTGATCAGGCAGGCAGCGGCAGATGGGGCTGAGCAGATCAGGCCGGCAGGGGAGAGCAGTGGGAGGAGAGATCAGGCTGGCAAGGGAGAGCAGTTAGGGGCAGGGCGATCAGGCAGGTAGGCAGGCAGAGGCAGTTAGAGGCAATCAGACAGGTAGGCAGAGGTAATTAGGGGCGATCAGGCAGGCAGGCAGGCAGGTGAGTGGTTAGGAGCCAGTGGTCCCAGATTGTGAGAAGAATGTCCGATTGGAGAGGGTACAGGCTGGGCTGAGAGAACCCCCCTCCATGCACAAATTTTGTGCACTGGGCCACTAGTATCTATATACGTAGAAAGAGAATACTACATGGTGTTAAAGTATATAAAAACATAAATGTAAAATTACATATAGAAATATGTATTAATACATATTAAATTTATAATATAGCCATTTTTAACCATAACATTCACATTTGTGCTAGTGTTGGATTTTTTTTTTGTTATTATTGTTAATCCTCACCTTAGGATATTTTTCCATTGATTTTTAGAGAGCCTTCCACTGAGGTATATAAGTGCCCTTGATCAGAATCAAACTCAGAACTCTTTAGTCTATAGGCATATGCTCGATCCACTAAGTCGAACTGGGTAGGGCAAGTTAAGTAGACTTTTAATAATCTATGTTAGTTCTCTCACCTGATTTATCTTTTAGTTGAATTGAGTCTTTTATCTAAATGCATCAAGAAGGACTTATAACAACAGTAGTACTTGTCTGCCTATATCTTCAAAAATGTTTATCTGAACAAAATTGACTCAGAATAAATTCTGGGGTCATTTTTTCTGTGAATATCTTATAGAAATCATCCCATTGTTTTCTAGAACTGATTGCTGTTATGGAAATGTCTTAAGTCAGCAAGGTGATTTTTCTCTTAATAAGTTAATTTGCCTTGCTATCCAAATAATTCTTTAGTTCTTTTAAAAGTTCAATATCTTTATTGGGCTACATCAGTTTTTCCTGAGATATAGCATGTCCTTTTATAATTAGTAAACTTATTACCTTCATTTACTTCTGGAAAGCTTAGTAAATAGTTTTTTGTCCCATTATTTGTTTTCTTCCTGTGAACCAAATTACATTTCTTGGCTTTCCTTTTCTTGTCTTCAACATCCATCATTCTGTCTTCATTCCATTCTATTTATATGATATTTTTCTTACTCTTTATTATTTACCTCTATATTCTCTTCTAATTGTACTTCTACTTTCTCTATCTCTGGTATTGATTTCTTTCCTTTTCCTTGAATTCAGCCAACTCATATTTCATTTCTCTATTTTTTCATCACCTTCTTTAATATCTGCTTAAAGCCCTCATTTCATAGACTCAATGTTTCATATATGTAATTCTTTAATTTATAAGCAGTGTTGGACTACAATTTCTATCTACTCAATAGCAACATTTTTTCATGGGGTGATATTTACTTTGCATAATTAAATGTTACTCTTATTTCTTGCCTCATTTTTTCTTGTATCTTTGACTATATCCTATGCCAATTCATTTTTTATTACACAATATTTTAAGAAATAATATTTTTCTATCAAGCTATCTGTATGTGATTTCTGAAGTAGGGTAGACCCCAACCTCCTTTTTGTGGGAATTTTCATAATGGCCAAATTTTGTGTACCTTCTTTCCATCTTTGTTTCTTCCAAGACTACAAAATATCTTCTCTTCCTTTTCCCACTGAAAGACTATTTCATAAAAACATAGATAATCCTACAGCTATAATTAGGTATTCAGAAACTCTCAACCCAGTCTCTGCATCTAATTCCACTCATTACAAAGACATATTGCATCTTGTAGTAGAGGCTCCTCACTTTAAAATATTTTCTCTGCATCTTTTTTTAGCAACCATGGGTATTTCTCTCTGCTTCTTCTCACAGCCCCTGCTTGATAGTCACCATTCTTTGGCTGTTTGATTTATATGTTGATGTGTATTCAATTTTGTCTAGTTTCACTGAAGGAAGTAGAGAAAGCAGTTCTGATTCTCAGTATCCTACATGTTTTTCAGAAAAAGGAGTAAAAACTGACTTGATATCTCTATCATTAAACCAGAAGACCCAGAGGTGGATTTCTTAAGCAAACCATTCAGTGGAAGTTTTAAAACTAGACATTAAGCACTATTTTTAAAAATAGTGAAAAAAACATGCCATAGACTGTGAGAATACAGTTGTAAGTCATATAAATAGATACAAAATTAGAATACACAAGTTTATAAAAGCAGTTTTTATAACACTAAGAATTTGAAAACAACCTAAATATATACCAACAGAGGAATAAACATTTGTAGTATCCTCAAAGAATATAAAACTGTAAAAATAAGTTATACATATAACTATATTTCAGAAAAATACTGACCCTAAAATTAAGCATAAAATTATATACGTAATAGAATATCATTTAAAGTTTATGATGTATAATGATATGCTATGTATTATTTAGAATTGAATTCACTTCCAATAAAAATATAAAGAAAATCATGAGAATGATAAGTGCCCCGTGTAATAGTAACCCCAGGAATCTCAGTAATATTGGAAAGTTGAACCAAGTAGAAGCCCAGGTTTTATGCAATCAAGGGTGCAGGCTAGCCTAGCCATATAGACATTGAAAAGAAAGTGGTAAACCACAAGCTGGTGATATCTAGATTATTTGATGCTAACATACTGCTCAAAGTAGCCAGATGAAACCACTCCCCCCAAAACCCCATCACTTAGACCACATAACCACTCAAACATGTCGGCCTCTATCTCTATTTCTTTGATTTTACTCTACCACAGCAAATCATAACGAAAGCTTAAACATCAAATTGGACTGGTAAATATGTCTAAATAGAGAGAAACACGGAGTACTAAAATAATTGGGGGAAATGCAGCCAGGGCAATCCTGCATATTAGAAGAGACAGCACAATGCAGCCATTGCCCTTGTCTCGGGCTGAGTGGCCACATTCAGGGTTCTTGCAACAAGTTTCCAGAGAATAACTGATGACAGATTGATGGTCTCCTGCAAAAATAAGGCTAGACCACAGTGGATCTGAACCAAAGAACCATATTATTCTCTACCTTTAATTTATTTGTCCACTATTTCCTTTTATTTTATAAATATTTAGAAATATTTTATTTATATAAATATTAAGATATCAGGAATCTTACCTTAACCATTTTGGCTCAGTGGATAGAGCATCAGGCCATGGACTAAAAGGTCCCAGATTTGATTCCGGTCAAGTCCATGTACCTTGGTTGCAGACTCAGTCTCCAGTAGGGGGCATGCACAAGGCAGCTGATGAATATTTTTCTCTCATTAATATTTCTAACTCTCTATCCCTCTCCCTTCCTCTCTGTAAAAGTCAATAAAAATATTTTTTAAAAGATACCAACAATTCAAGAATCTCAACTCTATTATTCCACTTATAAAAATCTCCTGATCCTAGACAATTATCTATAATTAAGATTAGTACTTGTTTCAACAAAGAAAATCAGATTGTAGACTGTTCACTTATGTGCAGTGGAAATCTATTAAGCCTGTAGCTACTCATCATCTTTTCATAGCAATAATAAGTCCTGCCAAGCTCCAGAGTAATCAGAGGCAAGTGATCAGAAATCACATCCATTAGACCTTCCAGGACAGCATTTTTAAGTAAGACTCACAAACACAGCAGTAGGAGAGCCATTTTCCCATTGCTCTTCACCCTCTGGGGTAGTTTACTAGTATTTAGCAAGGACAGACATCAAACTGTCAAAGAAAGTTCTTAGGACTTAGGCCATACACATTTAAGGTGCACCAGTAGGGAATCAATTCATCCCCTGGCATAATCAGGGATGCAAGCCTTGTGTGTACAGCATTACTCAGGCCCCAGACCAGACTTGGCACTTCAGCGTTCTACCAAGGATGATTACCTTAAGCAACGAGCTTTCTCCAGTTGCCATGGAGCAATGTGTAGTTTCTAAATCATCTGCCAGAAAGGAGGTAAATTCCTTTTCTGGGAGACCAGCCTGCTGGAAATCAGTTTTAGACAATTAACCCCTTCCTCTCACTACCAAAGTTAAAAGCCAGAATCCTCTTCCCTGGCACCCTCGCCTATAGAACACTGCCATGTGACTTGGGCCAGGCCTCACAGATAGATCTATGGGAAACTTTAATTTGGAAACAAGGAACATGAGGACACAGAGATGATAAGGAATCTGTCTTTTGCTCAGAATGATGAGGGAGAAGTCAGGCTTTAGGAAGCACATGCAGGGTGTCTGTGGTCTTAGCCTAATGTCCACAGTGCAGGCTGGGCACTGTCTCCGAATGGCAGCAGCCTTGGTTATGCAGTGAGGCAGTACTCACAGTACTGTCAGTATATTTTTTCTCTCTCTGCAGCTGCAAAGCCCACATGTCTAACCCTCGCAAAGACTATATAATCTATTTAATATGTTTTCACAAATTCCTTCTCTGTTTAAGTAGCTTCTCTTGTTTTCAGCCAGCATGCTGGCAGACACTGAGTTAGCTGCGGGCATGGCCACAGATACCACATCCTTAAGGAAATGGAAACTTGAGCTTGGTCAGATGGACAGGCTGGGTTTGCAGGGAGTTAAGGATCCAGCCTCTAACAACCCATAAATACAGTGATTAAACATTTAAATTATCAGGTACCGTTACCTGAAATAAAGGGCTAAGTGAAGTCTGGCTTCAGAACACACAAGAATCCACCACCACAGAACAGTATGAAAGAGAAAAAAATGAAAACCCTGTATTCTTTTACTTATAAGAAGAAATCACACACAAAAATGATACTGTAAGTTCAAAATCATAAATTCTCAGCTCAACATAGAGTGAGAGAAGCAGGAACTTTCGATCACTTTCAGCCCAAGAGAATCTCTTATCTCATATAGTCAGGGATAAGGTAAACAAATAAGTAAATTTTGTCAAATGGCATCATTTGATTGTACATCCTTGCTGGGTCTCTTAGGTAACATTGAGACCACTGACTGGGAAAAAGTAAAACCCTGAAAATTAAAATGGAGTCACCCTAGAGGACTCAAATGACTCTGAGAGCTCTGAATTCCCAAACCTTGCTGAGCCCCACTTAGCAGGGGAAGCAGTTTATCCTCCCCTTACTCTGATCAGTGCTTCCCTATAAAAATCTGTCAATGCCCTGGACTAGGATCCTTGTCTTGTGAAAGAAAGTCAGATCTCATGTACCATGACCATCTATTATCTGGACATCTAAGGCTATAATCAGACCCTGCTCACTCTGTTGCGGTGGAGGGAAGAGGAGAGTGGGGAGAAATGTACATGTTCAACTGCACATGGGGAAAATTCCAAATCTCACTAATTTATATTAGTAAAATCCTAGAGAACATGTGTGGTGGTGGTTTCTGACATTATACTAAGGAGATGAAATCATTTCAAAATAAATTAAATTTCTCATCATAGCTACACTTAGCAAAGATTTACTGTATCCAATTAAGCAGCTGAAAATCAGTCTAAAAGTTTCCAGGGTGGCTGCCTGAAACCTACATTCATGGTGATAAAGTTAGAAAGAAAATAAATTTTGGTATGATGTAGAAGAAGGAACCCAACATATTCAGGAGCTACTAAAATTGAAGTGGATTTGTTATGGGTAACCTGAGGTCTACTTCCCTGGTATCTGCAAGAACCCAAACCAGGTCCCTTAAGAGGACCCAAAAGAATGGCCCTTCATGAGCATTTATAGTGACATTGCCCTGAAGAGCATCAACATATTTAATAAGTACCAAGAAGACTATTTTCTGTTGGCTGGGAATATGCATAGTTATGGTGCTTTTAAAATGGCCTGCTTCAAAGATGATGGACACTTTGGGTGGCAAACACAAAGGGGTGTGTTGTAAGCAGAAGAGGGGATGTGAGCGTGGTTATGCTAACAAAGGGATCGGTATGATTACCAGGACAATCTGACCAACAGGGCAGATGTCTGATCACTGGGTTCTTAGGATCTAAGTAAATGCCAGATCACTTGAGACAGTTCACAAACCTAGTGTACCTTTCATAGGAAAAGTGTATAATTAGAGAATATCTTACAATAACATCATAAGTGTCAATCATAAAAGCTTCCCTAAAGGGACCTGCAGCCAATACCAGACTTAATGTGCAGTGGGGGAAGGAATAGACAAAAATTTTAGACTAGCTTTCAGCTCACAGTCCCCAAAGACACAAAGTATTATCCCCTACTGGTGACAGTGTAGTATTTGAAAGAACAGGGCTGTGACGAGAGAGCATCTCAAGTGGGTCTTAGGGAACTCTAATCCATCCATCTCAGTAACAAACTATCTCCAAACATAGTGGCTTACTATAAAATTTGCAAGTTCATAAATTTGCCTCTTGGGCAGGACTTGGCAGGGAAAGCTGGTCTCTGCTGTATTCAGCATCAGCTGGGGGCTAGAATCATCTGTAGACTCCTCACTCATATCTGGCAGTGGGTGTTAGCTGTTGGCAGAAACTTTAGCTGGAGCTGTTAGAGCATCTACAAGTAGCTATGAATGTAATCTATCTTCCTTACAACAGGATGGTTTGTCCTAACCACTCCGAGCATCTCATGAAAGTAAGCCAGGAGGAAGCTGCATTTCCTTTTCTAACACATTCTTAGAAACAGCAGTGTCATTTTTGCCACATTCTGTATATGAAGGCACTCACAGAGATCTGACTCAGTTCAAGAGACAAAAATATAGAATTTACCTCCTGATGGAGGAGTAGCCGGGTTCTAGAAGAGCATATGAAACCAGAAATATCATTGCAGTCATTCTGGAAAACTGATTTTTCACTTCCTCTTTCCATTATTAATCTGTTTCCAGAGTACATGGTTGGAATAGATGTACTCAGTAACCGGGAAGTATCTCATAGTTGCTCCCAAATGAATAAATCATTTAAAATTACAAAGATTATAACACACTTAATCAGGTGCTTTCTCCCACTGTAGCAATTATCCTAAGTGTGGACTCATTTGGGAAGTAAATGAACAATGCCCCTGCTTTTCCTGCTGGTTCATAAATACTGATCTGAAGATATATATCCTATATATCCTATACACTCAGTGTATATTCTATATAATAAAAGGCTAATATGCAAATTGTCCCCTCCAGGAGTTCAACCAGCAGGCAGGCCAGCCAACTGCCCATGTCCCCTCTCCCTGGTCAGGCTGGCCGGACCCAACCTATGCACGAATTCATGCACTGGGCCTCGTGTGTGTGTGTGTGTGTGTGTGTGTGTGTGTGTGTGTGTACTTACACTGAGTGGCCAGATTATTATGCATTCAGAGATCATAATAATCTGGCCACTCAGTATATATATCCTATCTAATAAAAGAGTAATATGCAAATTGACCATGCCTTCGCCACACCCACAAGCCAATCAGCATGGGTATGCAAAATAACCCAATCAAGATGGTGGTTAATTTGTATATCCGTGCACACTGCAGAAGGGAGAAAAGCTGTGCAGAAGTAAGCAAGCAGGGTGGGGGAAAAGGGAGGGAGAGAGGCAGAGGAGATGGGAGCAAGGCAGTGAGCAGAGATGAGAGCGAGTGAGGTAGTGAAGAAGGGAGCGAGGCAGCAGAGAAGGGAGGGAGTTTTGCTCAGGCCACAGGAAACTCTATTCTTACAGGAATCTTCATGCAATTGGTCTCTAGTGTGTGTGTGTGTGTGTGTGTGTGTGTATTGCTATTCCCTCAAAATTTCATACTCTGTTCCATGGGAAGGCAAGGGAGGGTGGGTGGGTGGAAGGTAATCAACCAAAGACTTTGTATGCATATATGCATAGCCCACGGACACAGATAATAGGGTGGTGAAGACCTGGGGTTGGGGGGACAGAGGCAGACTGGAACTGAGAGTTAATAGAGGGAAGAGGATATATGTAATACTGATAACAATAAAGATTTATTTTTAAAAGAGAGAGAAAGAATATGAGAAGCAGTTTGTTATTCTGGGCTAGGCCAATAGTATATCTCCACTGTCTCATCTCTGGGCTAAGACAACTATCTGGCTCTCTGTGATAATTTAATGTAAAAGACCTTGATTTCACCATCTCGCAGAATGCCATGCTGTCCTCTATACTGATAACATCTTATATCTAAGTCTTAATGAACAGAAAGCAGTCCTTTAAATGCCATGGTAACACATGGGTGCTTGTGGCTGAACAAACTATCTCAGAAAATTTCAGCTGCCTGCCACCCCCATGAAATTTCACGTGGATAGTAGCAAGCAGGCAGTTAGGAGTTGCTACACCTTGACATGCTATCCTCAAATAAAGACACACGACACTTGGAAGTTACTAGGTTTTATAGGAAAAAGTCTTCATAAAACAAGTTTTACGTGCCGCGGTAAGTCATATGCTAAGTGATCAGGAGTAGTAACTTGAACAGGGCCATAGTTATGGGTAGTTTTCCAGCTAGCCCCAACTTCAGCGCAAGCAGATCTTTCTCTTAGCCCATATGACCCAACAGTTCCCATGGAGTATCTGTGGCAGCTCAGATTGCTGGAATTTAATCCCAATAAGCAATTCAAAACTCAAATATTAAAGAAAAACTGAGCCCTCTTTGGCTAGAAATTAGTCTCTTATTGGCTTTATATTGGTTTCCTTTAGAGACTGAACACCTGACCATAATACACCAGGGTGCACTGCATCCTCAGCTGCCCATTGCCCACTGAACATCTGTATTATATGATGCATACCCATCGACATTCCACCAGTAAATACAGTTCCTATGGTCACATGTTTATATGAATAAGTGGCTCTGTTTCTAGGATTTATTCCTATGGCAGTGTCATCACTGTCCCAACCTTCATCATACCTATGACCACATGCAAAATGTTTTGAACTTTTCTGATGCAAAAATAGCTCTACTCAATATGCTGGCATTCATTTAAAGTGGACTATTGTGGCTTTACAAATCCATTTGAGGTGTCCCTGGGAGACAGAAGGAAGAATAATCCCTTCAGTAGGCAAAACTCCAGCATACATACTGTGATCCACTTGTGGCAGATATTGCATGAAGAATAATTCAAGGACTAATGGATTGACCATATGGTCTGGGGAAAAAATATTAAACCTCTCAGAATTAACTTGGAGATTAAAAATATTTTTGTTCTATGCAAATATTCAGCAGGAACTGACACAAGGACAAATATATATACCAATGGGAACAGAACAGAGAACTCAGAAGTTGATCCAAGACATTGTGCTCAATTAATATTTGACAAAGAAGACAAGAGCATATAATGGAGTCAAGATATACCCTTCAATAAATGGTGATGGGAAAATTGGACAGATACCTGTAAAAAAAATGAAATAGAACACCAACTTACACCATACACAAAAATAAACTCAAAATGGGTAAAGGATTTAAATGTAAGATGGAAAACCATAAAAATCTTAGAAGAATCCATAGGCAGAAAAATATCAGATATATCTCATAACAATATGTTTACCAACACCTCTCCTATGACAATGAAAGCTAAGGAAAAAATAAACAAATGGGACTACATCAAAATAAAAAGCTTCTGCACAGCAAAAGAAACCATCAACACAACAAGAAAGCCTACTGCATGGGAGAACATATTTGCCAATGTGACCTCCAATAAGGGTTTAATCTTCAAAATTTATAGGGAACTAATACAACTTAACAAAAGAAAGATAAACAATCCAATCAAAAAATGGGCAAAGGGCCTGAATATACACTTCTTGAAAGTAGACATACAGAAGGCCAAGAGACATATAAAAACATGTCAAAGTCTCAAAGTTAATAATTATCCAAGAGATTTAAATCAAAACAACAATGAGGTACCTTCTTACACCTGTTAGAATGGCTATCATCAATAAACCAACAAATAACAACTGCTAGAGAGGATGTGGAGAAAAAGGAACCCTCTTGCACTGCTTGTGAGAATGCAGACTGGTGCAGCCACTGTGGAAAACAGTATGAAGTTTCCTCAAAAAATTCAAAATGGAACTCCCATTTGACCCAGTAATCCCACTACAAGGAACATATTTAAAAAAAACGCAGAAAGAACATATGCACCCATATGTTCATACCAGCACAATTTACAATAGCTAAGCTTTGAAAATAATCTAAATGCCCATCAAGCGAGTGGCTTAAAAACCTATGGTCCATCTACACAATGTAATACTATGCTCCTGTAAAAAAAAAAAAAAAAAAAAAACCTCTTAACATTTGCAAACAGCATGGATGAAACAGCATTATGCTAAGCAAAATAACCCAGTCAGAGAAAGATAAGTATCACATAAGTATCACATAGTCTCACTCATTTGTGGAATATAATGAACAACATAAACTGATGAATAAAAATAGATCCAGAGACACAGAAGCATTGAACAGACCATCAAACCTCAGAAGGAAGGTGTCTGTGTGTGTGTTTGTGTGTGGGGGTTGTGGGGGGGAATAAACAGATCAACCAAAGGACTTGCATGCATCAACTTATGAACCAGGAGGTCATGGTTAGATTCCCGGTCAGGGCACATGCCTGGGCTGCAGGCTCAATCCTCAGTAGGAGGCATGTAGGAGGCAGTGATCTATGATTCTCTCATCATTGATGTTTCTGTCTCTCTTTCCCTCTCACTTCCTCTCTGAAATCAATGGAAATATATTTTTTAAAATAAAATAAAATAAAAATTGGGGGAGAAGTCGTTCTAACATGAGGATGCCATTTAGTATCTTATTTCCCCAGTTCTAGTAGTGTTTATTCAACTTTACTAAAATGTGGCCATGGTGGCATGAAGATAATTTGAAGAAGCTCAACATATGGACTTGCCTCCCCATGCTGACTTGGCCATCATCACTACTGAGTGCCTTGTTCTCCAGCAAAACAGCAGCCCTTCCTGAGCCCCTAATCAATTCTCACATCCTGAGGAGTCCAGATAGCCACTTGGCAGCAAGTTGATTATTTTGGACCCCTTCCCCAAAGTGGACTTTCCCTTGTTGGAATAAACACTTACTCTGGAATTGAATTTGACTTCTCTGCCTGCTATGCTTTGCCAGGTACACCATCTGTTATCTTACTGGATGTCTAGTTGTCAAGATAAACCAAACAATATTACTTCTGACTAAGAAAGCTCAATTCACAATGAAGAAATTTGGTTGATGTTAATGGGATTCTCTAGCCTTGTGCTCCAAAAGCAATTAGCCTTATGGAATATTGGAAAGGTTTTTGAAGACTCAGTGACAATGTCAACTGAAAGACAATACATTTTTAGATACAGATGTAATTTTATAATATACCATCTAGTTTTTGCCCACTCAGCCAGAATACAAAATCTGTGATCCAAGGGATAGAAATGGGGATGGGTCATTTAGTTCAAGAATATGACGATACAATGTCTGTTTAAATTGAAGAGTTATACTGTACCTAAACTTTAAAATGTATTTATTAAGATCACTACATTTAGTGTCATGAATAGTGATTAGAAAAAGTTGTTCTCAAAAACATAATATGATTATAGTGGGTTTAAATTATTTCTATACATACTCCACCTTATGAAAATCAGACATAAGTATATTTAAACATAAATGTATATAAAAACAGGATTATTCAAATGCTCATAGTTACTCTACAGAAGTAAACTATGTTTTATATATATTTATCATTCCTAGTAGAAAATACTTGCTTTATGGTAGGTTCTCAATAAATATAGAAACTCAATTACTTCTCAATATTTTCCATAAATTAATATTTAGTTTGTACATAACATAAGAACATATCTAGTGTGTTAAAATATTGTTATTAAACAGTTTCTGCTTTATTCTTTTTTTGAAGTGATTTTTAAAATCATTTCTACAACTAACAGCCTCTAATAGTGACTAAAAAGTATATTGCTATAAACAATAGACTATTTCAGCACATATTATTCTTGAAATAAACTATAGCTGATATTTATTATTCTTAGTCATAACACATTTTCCTGTCTAAATTAAAACAAGTCAGCTTGAAAAATATAATAACAGAATTTCTTTGAAATGGAAATAAATGCCATGCTAAGAAAATAAGTGTATTTTATTGCCATTATCATAGACAGTAACTTAAACGCATTTACCCTCCTTAGAATTGTTAAAAAAAATATCTACCTTGTTACTGAGTTTTATTTTTAAGGGTTTAATCTGTGAAGTAAACAAGGCTGTCTTTCTTTTTGTTGCAGACTTTTTAATTCATTCCTATAATAGTGAAACTGTGGGAATCTCAAACAGATATGAGCTTACATTTTTTAATGGGAGCTCATCTTATGAAATGAGATTTTTTGATTTCCCACTTGGCTACCAGAGAAGACGAGGAAAACAAAAAAATGTAAAACTAACTCTGCATGTAAATTTACATCAACTCTTTAGACATATACTAATTTCATGCAACAAAAATGACAGCCTGTGAATGAAGCTAGTTCTTACCAGAAATTGATATACATATTAAAATGTTTGTTTTGAGGCTCAAACACCCATTTTTGAAATGGCTCAAAAAACTCCTAGTCACTGAAGTTTTGTTACAAATGTAACAAAGAAAAAGCCATGTAAAAGTTGGTAAATCATTTAGAATGAAATATACTCTGATTTTATAAATTACAGTAAGAGATAAAGACATGACACACATCAAATTATTATGATACTCTAAACAATCTAGAGCTTCTTCATATGTGTCAGTTATAACTCAGTCAAAATTCTATTTCCATAACCAGTAAAAAAACAATCTTCCAATTAAATGACAGAATCAGACATCAAAAGCCCACTTTCTTACTTCAAATCAACATTTCTTTGTGATCCAAACATTCTGACATATTCAGGATTAGAGTTATTCTGATCATGTAAATTAAATTCGTATATAATGCAACTATCATTTATAGATTTTTCTCTCTTACTAGACAAGGATCATATTTATTTCATTCATTGTGTCAACACACTCAATCAAAGTACTAGGAAGCACTATTAAAAATGCAGATGCCTCCCTCAAGAAGTCTAGCAGTGAAGACAAATGTGTATATTACTAATAATAACATAAGAAAAAAAATTACATCTGCAATAAAGTTATAAATTAAATGCCATGGGAACTAACCAATATATCCCAATTTGAGTATTAGGAAATGTTCTAAACAGATGGCTATTTTTAAGCCTAAATTATAAGACTGTTTTATATTGTTATATATGTCCCAAATGTCTGATATATTTCATGAATGTAACAGTTACTCAACAAATGTCTACTAAATGCATTTTGTTGGGGAAGGGGAAGATTTTGGGGGGAAAAATTTGAAGTATATAAATAATAAACTTTCACAAACAAAACCAGTCTGTCTTACATAGTTATTAACAGACATGGTTAATGTGATGGTAATTGATCCCACAATATTATGATCATAATATGCCAAGACTGGGGGCCATCCCTCAATGGGAACACAACTTGACCTGAAATGCCATATCACTCCAGAAGGCAACAAATTTAGTCTTAACTCAGTGAACATAACTCTCAAAATTTAATATCTCCCAATCTAAGTCCCTCAGAAATTTTTACAAGATATGTTAATATCTTATCACTGCACCAAGGAAATATTGCTTTCATATGTTTAAAAAATTAAAACAAGTCAAAGGAATCTACTCTGGCTTTCATCACAGGGATTTTAGCAGCTTGGTCTTATGACAGCAAATCGCCTTCATTACAAGGGCCTCCTGTCTTTAAACAAGCATTTTTGTGATCTTATAACAAGAAATGTGGTTCAGGCAGAGACTAATGAGCAAGGTAAATTAAAAAACCTCTGCTCTCAAAAGCTAAATGTTTTCCCACCAAGTATATATTTTATCACCCCTGATTGTCAAAGTCTCCTCCTTTGACCTTTCAGGATTTCAGAGTCACCAGAGGACAAAGTTATCCCTAATAATCTACCAATCTCATTGCATCTGCTAAGACATCTTGGTACTCACCATTAGTGAGATGGATGATGGAGGGTGAAAATCAGCAGCTCATCTGAGAAGGATCGTGTTCACTCCTCTGGTGATGGATGGAGCTATTTGTTAGCAGCAATCCTCCTTTATTGACATGCAAGTCCTGCAGTGGGAACCAACCATATTTTTTTTCCAGTCTGCCCAAGAAAAGTGACACATTCATACCCCCACCTCCAAAAATTGTATTCCTGTGTGTGTGGCAGAATCTTCTCCATGCCACCTCGGGCTAAATTTAAAGACTGACTCACCTTGAAAAAATCTAAAAAGCATTTTAAATTCCTGAATTGGGAGGCAGGAGACCTGGATTCTAGTTGTAAGAGTCTCTAGGCAATGAGGAAGTTTTGTAAAGATTATTCGGTCTTGCTGTGGTTCTGTTTTGCTGTATACCTGCTTTAACAACTTTTTAAAAATGTAAAATATAGCCATAAACAAAAAGAAAAAGGAACGCACTGTATGGGAGAACATGTTTGCCGGTGATAAATCTCATAAGGAGTTCATTTCCAAAATATATGAAGTATTTACACAACTCAACACCAGAAAGACAAACAATCCAATTAAAAAAACAGGCAAAGGACTTGAGTAGACACATCTCCAAAGAGGATATGCAGCCAATTGACATATGAAGAAATGCTCAGGGTCACTATCATCAGAGAGATGCAAATTGAAACTACAATGAAGTATCACCTCACACCTGCCAGAATGGCTACAATCAATAAATCAACAAACAACAAATGCTGGCAAGGATGTGGATAAAAAGAAATCCTAGTACACTATTAGTGGGAATGCAGAGGAGTGCAACCAAGTGCAACCAAGTGCAACCACTTTGAGAAACCAAATAAAGTTTGCTCAAAAAAAATAAAATATGGAACTATCTGTGATCCCACTTCTGAGAATATATCCTAAGAATTCAGAAACACCAATTAAAAAGAATATATGCACCCCCATGTCAGTATTTATAATAGCCCAGGTCTGGAAACAGTCCAAGTTCCCATTAGTAGAGGAGTATATAAAAAAAGCTGTGGTACATTTGCATCATGGAATACTATGCAGCAGTGAAAAAGAAGGATCTCTTGCCCTTTGAGACAGCATGGAGAGACCTGAAGAGTACTGTGCTAACCAGAATAAGGCAGTCATAAAAAGACAAGTATCACATGATCTCATTCATGTGGAATCTAATAAACAAAATGAACTAACAAGCAAAACAAAGACAGAAAGCTGGTTGACAACTGTTGTGTATGTCCAGGCCAGATTGTGGGGGGCGGGGGGATGGGCTGGAGAGTGGTAGAGGGATTGAGCAAAAAATAAAAAAGAGAAAAAGCTCATGGTCATGGACAACATTGTGGTGACTGGTGGAGCAGGGAGGTGGAAGAGAGTCTACAGGGGATAATTGGTGATGAAAGGAGACTTGACCTGGGGTGCTAACCATACAATACAGTATACAGATGATGTGTTATAAAATTATACACCTGAAACCTGTATAATTTTGTTAACCAGTATCATCCCAATGAACGTAATAAAAAGAGGGAAAATAATATAGGCTCCCTATGTTTGTTGCACAGTTATTTACAATAGCCAAAATTTGGAAGCAGCCTAAGTGCCCATCAGTAGATGAGTGGATCAAAAGGCCATGGTACATTTTCACAATGGAATACCACTTAGCTGTAAACAGAAGGAAATCTTGCCTTTTTCTGACAGTATGGAGAGTACTAAGCTAAGTGAAATCAGCCAGTCAGAGAAAGATAAATACCAAATGATTTTACTTATATGTGGAATCTAATGACAAAATAAATGAAATAGAAGACTTATAGATACATAGACAGACAGCTGTCAGAGGGGCGGGGTCTTGGGGGGGGCTGGTGAAAAGGGTGAAGAGATTAAGCAAAAAAAAAGGAAGAAAGTAACACTTGCAAACACAGACAAAGTCTGGTGATTACAAGAAAAGAAGGGAATGGGGGAGATAGAAGATGATAAAAGGGGGATAAATGGTGACAAAGAGAAAGTTGACTTTTGCTGATGAACACACAATACAATATAGAGATGATGCATTATAGAATGGTAGACTTGAAACCTATATAATTTTATTAATCAATGTCACCCCAATACATTTAATAAACTTTATTTAACTTTAAAAATAAAATTTCAATAAAGGAATGTATAATTCAACCCAGGATTTTTATTTTTTAGGAATGAAATAAGTAATTACAGATGAGTTCAAGTATTATTCATGTGACACTGGTTATTGCAGTGATGTTTATAATAGAGCAAAGCAAGAAACTATCAAAATATTCACAATAGAGAATAGTTTTAATAATTTATGTTACATCCTCACACAGGAAGCAGCTATTTAAAATGAAGTTGTAGATTCACATTTTCTTAACCCTTTTAGCAGTAAAACCAGTTAATAATAAAAAGTCCCCTACACATAGCTACAACATAAAAAGTAAATACAAGCAGAGCTGCTCTGTTTGAAATGGGGTAAGGAGGCCAAGCTATTAACCCCCGCCTTTATGGACTATGGCTTTTGCATCCTTGATAAATCTCATTGCACAAATGAATGTTATTAACATTGGAAATTTTCCATGATAGAATCTAAGAAACAAAAGATAGGTACAAAATGAATGGTCAAAAATTTGTCCCAATATGTCAATGGGTGAAGAAAAAATAATCAAAATTAATCTTTTCAGTGGCTAAAATCCAGAGGATAGTATAGTCTAGTTCTTTATTTTCCCCAACAGATCCCCTGCAGCCCACCTGGATGGTGTTCCAGAATTCAGAACACCATTCCTGGTTCCATCTAGAAGGGCAATTCTTGCTTCTTACAGTCCTATTTATAAAATCTTCAGAATAAACAAATCTTACTATTATTTATATCTTTCAAGATATAAGTTGATGTTTATTAGCTAAAAGAACACTTTTCCCACCATCCTACTCACATCAGGGAGGATAGATTTAGTTCTGAGATTATATCTCAGCCATTTCATTCTATTTCTTCCCTAATTTTTGATACTCTTAAGTTATTCTTTGTAGAAACCAATATCCAAGTCACCTCCTTGTATACTCCAGGCCACCATTAAATCAGAATTTACAGATTTTACCAAGAAAATACAGCAGAAGTGTTGGTATGTGACCTCTGAGCCTGGGCCATACAAAGCATGAAGCTTTCACCTTGCTGCTAGGATTGTCTGCTCTGGGGAAAGACCCCATCTTCCTCTGATATCAGTTAACTACGTAGAGAAGCCCAAATTTAGAAATGAGGGTCCTGGACAACAGAAACTTATCAGCCATGTGAGTGGCCTCCTGGGAAAAGGCATCCTCCAGCCCCAGTCAAGTCTTTAGATGATGGCAGTTCTAGCATTGACCTAATTGTAACTGCATGGGGTATCTGAAGTGAAGACTAATGAACACAACCCTCCACAAATCCTCACCCCCCAAAACTACAATCAATGGTGGTATTTGTTATAATCACTAAGTTTTGTTGTGATTTGTTGTGGAGCAATAGGTAATGAAAACACTTTTCCAAATTAATAGTAACAGTGAATATCTCCCTGAATTTCTGACTCTCGGGGAGTTCTTAAACCTCTCAATACTCTGAATGTGCATCATTCCTGCCATATCTTAGTTGATACTCACTCCCTTTGCACTATTGCACAAAAATAAAATCTGGTTCCATTATAAAACAAATATCTTTCTCTCTAAGACAGATATCTAAGAGCTTAATTTTCAGTTCCTGGGCATTTCTTCCCTTCCAAAATAGCAATTATGAATATTTAAACAGACATTCAAATGTCCAAGCAATGTGGCTCAGTGTTTGAGCATTGACCCATGAACCAGGAGGCCATGGCTCAATTCCCGGTCAGAGCACATGCTCAGGTTGTGGGCTTGATCCCTGGTGGGGGGCATGCAGGGAGGCAGCCGATCAAGGATTCTCTCTCATCATTGATATTTCTATCTCTCTCCCTCCCTCTGAAATCAATAAAAATTATTTCAGAAAAGTATTTTTTTTAAAAGTTAATAAAAGAGAGAAGCAACCATCTCGACCTATTTGACAATGGCATCATTCATTACTATAACTCCCTTAATATAAATTTATGTTGCTATGAAAAAAATCTCATAGATTTATTGAATTTCAAGTCCAACAGCAGTTGCCTTGGCAGGTCCAGACCACATGATTTCCAGGGCTTTATATGGCAAATGGGCCGGACTTTCCCTACTCCTGATCTAGATAAAGAGAAGAAACATTATCTGCTAAGTGTTTCTGAAAAGCAAAAATAAACAAATGACTCTGACAGACTAGAACACTGGTATATAATTTTTAATTTTTCTCCTGTATTGTTGAGGTATTGTCTTTATTCATTAGACTCTGAGATTGGAAACTCAGGTAAGTGCTCTCTACTTGGGAAGCTGGTTGTAGTTCTTCTCCACTGGTTATCAACCTCTGCTGCTCTATACACAGTATCATACCAAAATCTAGTTAAAATGCATTTCTATTTTTGTTGACCAATTGTTTAATTAGGATATCAGTTCAGCAGATAAAATAGAATAGCTTGAAATAAACGTATTTTCAGCAAGATAAATTATTTCTCTGTCACACAAAAATTCTGAATTAACAAGTCTACTCTCCCCTGCAAAAGTCTAAGGGCCCAGGCTCCTTCCCCTATGTTTCTGCAATCACTAAGGTGCCGTCCTTGTTCATGTAGTCCACACTAGAGCATAGGGAGGTGGGAGGGGGAAGATAAATTGTTCATGGATTCCTTTCACATCTAATTTGGTGGGAACACATGTTCGTAAATATCACAAAAGTCTGGGAACTTGACTTCCTTAGTATTTTAGCCTTCTGTGATAAATGTCATACGTGTGTGAAACCCTTCAATGGGCTATATGCAAATTTTAAAAATCCCTCTTTATAATCTAGGACAAACTTCAACTCCATTCTATATCCATTTCCCCCACACACACACACTGATTTTCAGAGAGAGTGGAAAGGAGGGAGAGGGAGAGGGAAAGGGACGGGAAGAGAGAGGGAGGGAGAGGGAGGGAAAGAGGGAGGGGAGAGAGAGAGGGAGAGGGAGAGGGAGAGAGGGGGGAAAGGGAGAAGGAGAGGGAGGGGGAAAGGAAGGGGATGGGAAGAGGGAGAGGGAGAGGGAGAGGGAAAAGGAGAGGGAGATGGTGGGGGAGAGGGAGGGGGAGAGGGGGAGACATCAATGTGAGAAAGACACATAGATTGGCTGCCTCCCACACATGCCCCAGCAGGGTTAGAATTGAACCTGAAACCCAGGTAAGTACCCTTGAACCTGAGACCTTCTGGTGTGCATGCTGGTGCTCTAACAACTGAAAAAACATTGGCCAGGGCTATTCCACATCCCTTTTGATTATTAAAAATCTCAATTAACTCCTCTTACTGTCCATCCAATCAGATAGTGAGAATCACTAATTCAAGGCAATGACTGGTACAATGAATTAGAACAATTGCTAATACCTTTAAACTATTAGAACTAAACCTAGGCTATCTAGATGGAATGTTGTAGGTGATTTATTACATAAGAAGTGTGGCTTTTTCCTACACAAAAGCTTCATAAAACAATAATGAACATTTTATTGCCAAAGTACTTGAGTGATGATTTTCTCCTTCTGTAAAATTCACATTAAACAATCTGAGTCTTGTTATTTTTAACTTGCAAATGATGATTAAATGATCCAATTACAAGTAGTGTAAGTCACTCATTATCGCATCTTTCTGCTTAGATCTGTAACTGTTCTTGTAACAGATATCCTTAAAAATCAGTCCATATAGTAACATGTGATAAAAACATGAATTCAATGCGACCAACATTAACAGCACTCACTATGTGACAGGCACTGTGTTTAGTAGTTAGGAATAACCACACCCACTCACCCCCAGAAGGAGCTGACCTGAAATTAAGGACAATCTACTCAAGATAACATTTCATCAAAGGAATGGCGGGGGTGGGGGGGGAGAGAGACTGACACATTCAAATACACTAAGTACAAATCTTAAAGTGTGGCAGATGAGGCTGGAGACAAATACCAACTGTACCACACAGGGGCTTCGGAGATTTTATTCCAAAGTCAATTGGAATCCACAGAAGAATATCAGGTAGGAGGTTGAAATAAGTAAGTGTTTTGTGAAAGAAATCATTCTCTCTCTCGTGAGACCAAAGCATATGATAGTAAAATCAAAAAGTGGGCATGAAGACACACAAGATTGCATGTGGAGAAAGTAACTTAGAAGCAACTGCAATAAACCAAGCAAGAGGTTAGAGACTAATAGCTTAGACCAGGGGGATGAGAGGAGAGATTGAAAAAAAATGAGTAGATATGAACACTGTTTAGCAAGCAGAATAGATACCACTTGCATAGAATAAATAAAAAGTAACTTTAAAAAAGATGTTACTGCAGTTATTCTCTGTAGTTTTCTGGGTAACTTTTATTTTGACCTTATTCCCAAAAATGCATAAAGTAAGCAATATTAATCAGGAAAACTGAGCTAATTTAAATATGA
Source organism: Antrozous pallidus (assembly GCA_027563665.1). Taxonomy (NCBI): domain Eukaryota; kingdom Metazoa; phylum Chordata; class Mammalia; order Chiroptera; family Vespertilionidae; genus Antrozous; species Antrozous pallidus. Next base: position 26,210,111 of record CM050514.1, on the reverse strand, counting down.
AATTTTGTTATTGTAAATGACTACAATAACATAACTAATACAAGTAAATAAGCCTTTAGGGTACACACAAAAATGATACCAATAATGTGACAGAAATACTGATTTTTTTTCCTTCTTCTTTCCTTCCTCTTTGATGGGGTTTGCAAATACTCCTTAATTTACCTTTCATTTATTCAATCATCCATTCAACAAATATTTATTGAACACCCACACTACTAGTATATCTATCACCCTACTAGGCCATGGGTATACAGCAGCAAAAAACACAGACAACAACCCCCTACCTTCGTGAAGTTCTATTCTGGTGGGTGGGAGTCATAAAATAATAAACTAGATAAATAAAATATATAGGATGCTAGATGGTTATACTATTGATAGGTGGGCATTCCTTTTGTTAACTGCCAAAATAAACTTTTTCAAACAGCAATAGGGAAGAAGTGGAGAAAGAATAGATCTACTAGAAGTTCAAATAAGATGGGCTCATATGCCATCTATTCATCTCTTCACTGTCCATACCACCCAACAATAAAGCTTCTGTCTCTCCTCATTGGCCTCAAAGCACTCTGCTTATACAGCGGCACCACTACCTTATTATATCAGAGTTGCTAAACATGTCTACATCCCTCTTTTCAAGCCTAGACTTGTGAATAGACAAAGTTTGGAAATAATGGGGACAGTCTTTATTCTTATGTTTTACTAGTAAATAAATGACAAATAAAGCTGAGTCTGTGCATAAAGACCCTTGATGTATGAGCAATATCCATTTATTATTAATTAGGCAACATCAATTACTAACCCTATTTCTAAAAGGATACATGTTTGCAAATAGAACTTTCTATTTTGGAACTGTGCTCTCAAACATTATCTATTGGATCTCAAAAACTAATGAAACTCGCATCAGACAGGTTGCACATTTTATTTAGAAATTATCTCTGGAATAGACAGAATGTATTTGTGCGTGTGACCCACAAATAAGTCACCCTGACATCCATTGGCAACCAATCACACTGCAGCCTAAGAGGCCGAGAAACAGTTGAGAATTTACTGGGGCTGTCAACAGTGAATAACAGATGACAGCAAAGATAATTACAGTCTGCTAAACTTTTTGAATGACTTAAAATTTTTCAGGAGAATTATCTTGTAGTTAAGAGAAGGGAACCATATGTATTCTCCCTGTCTTCTGTTTCATACTCTGAAGATGAAGCTTCTATCCCAACTACAAATTAGTGTGTGTGTGTGTGTGTGTGTGTGTGTGTGTGTGTGTTTTAAGGACAGAACAAATGTGTCCCCTTAATATTAATAACCTGTTTGGTAATGCATCTTAAAATTAATAGCATGCATAATGTTGTGTTTTTAATGAAAGGATTTGAATATTTCTTCTAATGTGCAATGACTAAAATTATTTTATATAATGAAAGTAATTCACCAAGTATGGTATGATTAGCTTTTTAGCTGCAAAGGTTCCTCACAAATCTCCATGCTAGAGGAATTCTGATTTTGAGTAAGCTACTTCAAACCTCAATAACTCTGTTCCCTTTGGGTTATGGTAGGAATATGGTTTATTGATTTTTCTCAGAACATCCCCTGCTTTTCAATGAGGCAAAAGTTTCAAGTATCTTCATGATGCAGTGATTTCAAAATTCCCCTCAAACTATAAAGATGTTTTTTCTTACGTAGTTTAGTGACTATGAAGTAATATATTATAATGAATAGCAGACTTTCTATGACAGCAAAAAGGAAATGTAATTATAGATAAAAATCATCACCCAAAGTAATATCTTTTTTCAGAGAGCCAGGAGTATTCTTCTATAACACATGGTATGTAACCCTTGCTTTCACAGGACATTCAAATTTTATAAAATGTAAGTCCACCCAACATGAAGGAAGAACAAAACAGGTAGGTTACACTTCACCTAAGTGTAAAGTCTTTACACAATAGTAATTATAATAATAACCTTACCAATTAAGATAAAAATAAATTACTCCAAAATAGAAAATTTGTCAAGTATTTGTTAAATTATGTGGTGAATTTTTTTAAAGCTGCAAAGGAAATATACTATTGCAGCATTTTTGCTGACAGACTTTTAAAGCACTTCTCCAATTAATAATAATCACAAATAATAACTCATCATATATAAATACTTTTTAAATATTCTGAAACATATTCTTCTATAAACAAGAATTAAGTGGAGAGTGAGATTATGGGTGATTTTGGGTGGTGTATTTTAAATATATATATTTATATACACTTTTTGGATACTTAATAGAAGTTGTTTTTCTAAAACGTATAACTTTTTAAAATATCAACATTCTATCTATATTATTTCTTTACTAATCAAACTTTCTTTTCAGATGATACAAACTCTCTCACCCACAGCAAAATTATAAGTTTCAAATTACTGGTATTTAGATTTACTAACTGTATATTAATTTTCTTCCTTTATATATTACTTATAAATATGAAAATAGTATTAATAAACTACCTTTTGCTGTGCACCTATGCTATATCAGACATGTAAATAATTTTTAATCATCCCAGAAATCTTCTGAAGCACTAGTAAGTAGCATGATACTTTACAAAAAAAGAAAACTTGGGTCCAGTTAAATATTTTTCCTAAAGTTTCACAGTCCATAAATCATGAATTTTAATCTTTAATGTTTAGAGTCCTCTAATATCTCATACTCTTTTAACCACACTTCAGTGTAAGAGATAAAGCTATGCATTACAGGGATTTAAAATGAACAAAAAGCATCTTCTCTAGCCTAAATAATTTTACCTTTTAGTTATAGTGAAGACACAAAAACACTAAATGATTGTTGAAAATAACTGACAGTTATAATACTGCTAATCCATTTGCCTTGCACTGTGCTAAACACTTCACATGGATTATTGGATTTGTGCCCTTTACTCCCACAACTGTCATCTCACAAGTTTCTGCACAAATGTCACTTTCCTGGAGTTGTCCTCAGCCCCAATTCTACCCCAGCCCCAATGCAGTATGCTCATCAGAAACTAGCCTCTTCTCTCACGGTCCTCCCTCCATTTTCAGATTATGTTCATCGTGTGAAAGGCTTCATGAGGGAAACAAAACTGCCTCCTCTTGCTCCCAAGTCCCTCACAAAGTGTTGGTCTCATTTTTAAAAGTCGCCAGGCAGAGAAAAGAATTGAAAAACTAATATTTATCTTTCCTGAGTCACTCAAAATAACAGAAAGGTTTCTAGTCATAATCCACAGTGCAGTATCTAAAAATCTCTTGATCTCACTTTTTCTTTTTCATTCAATATCTCACTAACAGTATAGCAGCCGCTAAAATCTCTCCCCTGCTTCTCTCGGAACTTCCTAAATCTCCCTCTCAGATCTGACTTGGCTGCATCTCTCCTCACTGTCCACCCTCCCTCACCTTCTAGATCTCTCAAGTTCCGAATCTGGGTCCCTTTTACTTCATTGGCTCTACTGATTATTCTAATTCCACTCAACAAAGTTTCATAGGCAGGGGTAAAAAACATAGAATGTTGGTCTAAAGACTGCTATTTCATCCTATGGAAGGTGGCAGGACATGGAAGGCTTTTGAGCAATGTCATGATGACAGAAGTATTGTATGAAGGTGAAGTAGGAGATATTTTGCAGAATAAACTGAAGCAAATGAAAGGAATTTAAGGTTATTATAAAGACATAAGAGAGGTCCTTTCTGGGTGGAGGTAGTAATAATAATAGAATCTATGTGACTAAAAATACTGGTTATGTATGAACAAAAATGTAAAAGAATTGCTGGCTGACTAGACATGCTGAAGGGAGGAAAGAATCCAGGAAGATTCCAGGTTCAAGCTTGACTGAATATACGAATGCTGCAAATGTGCAGGGAGCCCAGGATTATGACCTCCAACTGGTTTTGACTTTACAAATTAAAGCTATTCGACTCACTAAAAAGGCCTAAGTATAACTCAATATACTTATCATGCCCTGTTATAAACCTGATGCTGTGCTCATGCATTTTCATCAGGGCTACATCACTCACTAGCAAAGTACATAATAACAAAGCAGTGCAGAAGAAAATATATAGATGCATCCTAAAGTAAACAAAGAAAAGAAGAAGGAAAAAACAATCAAGTGGTTATCCTCTTACCTGCAACTCTATTTAGAAAGAGGAGGAAAAACAGAATCTCCCGGTTATTCATTCATCTTAGCAGAAGTTCCAATCCACTTCCCATCCAGAGCGCAATAAAATGTTATTACTAGGTACAATGTAATCACTATCTTTAATGCAAAGAGAAAATCTTATTTGCCCCGAGGAAATGCTGTATTTTGAAAGAAATTCTAAAAATGCCAGCTAACCTAAGCATGTAGGCAGGACAAGCTCCATAAGAATTTGTCTATTTCAGTCCAATGTTAACTTAAATGGTGATATGTATGAATAAAGAAATATTATGTGCAAAATTTTACTACAAGTGGAAAGGCCTAGGAAACCAAGGTAGAGAGAGAAAAAAAAGGGAGGAAGATTCAAAATGAGGACTCCTGATACCTGAGGATTTATGAACTATCTGGCAACCTGAGTGAAAAAAACCACTAGTTTTTTTCTCCATTTCCTTAATTTCATTTTTTGCTTGATTATTGAAAACCACGTATTTTATTCCTGGTAATGAATAGTACCTTCCTACTCTTCAAAGATCAAGAAGTTAGCAAAGATGTTGCATAAATCAGTGTAATAAATCTGTTTCAAAAAGTCCTTAAAGAAACAAAAATAGGTCGTGGAACAGTAAGACCAAATTATACCCTGATTGAATATATTATCTTATCTTAATAAAGAATGGGATAGTTAAAGGAGAGAGAGATGCCTATAATGGAAGGAATGAAAAAAAAAATGAGTCAAGGGGCATATCTTTCCTTGGCGGTGCAACTGCTGATCCAGGAGCACTTAGAATGTCTGATAGAGATGCAAGCCTTTTTAAGGGTGGATAGCCTTGTATGTCCATTATGGAGGTGCATCAATAATAAGACAATCAAAATATGAGACCATTAAAAATCCTGGTTACACATTTTCCCTAGTTATAAATTTATGGTCATTAAGCAAATTTTTTAACTCTTACATCTTAAGGGAAATAATAAACCTTAGTGACTTTATAATGGCCAACTTGGCTAAACTACCCTTCCCATAATGCCTGTCTCTGTGTGTTTCCTGTTTTCGTGGTTAATCCAACCTGAGATTCTCATGGTAGATGTGGAGGGTGGAAGTGAAGCAGCAGTCATCTTGCCGCTCACATATTCTAGTTATCTTTTGACTCGTGTTGGATGAGGCTGCATCCAGGCTTGCAACTGTCCCACCTTCCTTGGTTCTTCAGCAACACCAACTCCTGGGCCAGGTGTGTGTGTTTAGCTACATGACAATGGGTGCCTTGACTTCTGCAGGAAATCAATACTATGAAGTCCACACACCCAACAAAACTGACACTTTACTCAGTCCTCAAGGACTCCAGTTTGTGTGTTACAGCTTAATCTTCTTCTCTCCCAATTATATATCTTCCCTTCCTAAATACTTGTTCTGTGGACTCTGTGCTCCTGAATCAGATCAAAGGAAAAGACAATGAGCAGTACAGACACTGCTAACCTCAATTCAAAGCTACATAAGATATAATTCATGTGCATGTGTGTGACTCCACTTTTCTGATAAAACCTTAAGTATTCTAATAGTTCATTCACTTAGCCAAGTTATTTAGCAGCTACTATGTGTCAAATACTCTTCTAAGCAATGAAGACACAGGGATACAGAATGTAATTAAAGCACATGTCCCTTCCTTCATGGAGCTTGCATAGTATCAAAAAGATGAAAAAAAAACAGCAAATAAATGAGAGCATAAAACATTTTAGATAATGTATTAGTTTCCTATTGCTGTTGTAAAAATGTAGTGGCTTAAAACAATACACATTTATTACGTTAAGTTTTTGGAGCCCATAGTGAATCTTGGCTAAAATCAAGGTACCAGCAGGGATTTGTTTCTTCTGGAGACTCTAGGGGAAAATCCATTTCCTTAACTTTTCTGGCTTCTAGAGGCAATTTAGATTTCCTAATTCATGCCCTTTTCTCCATCTTCAAAGTGCATCACTCCAACCTCTGCTTCCATTGTCACACATCCTACCTAATAAAAGAGTAATATGCAAATTAACCATATCTCTGCTACACTCACAAGCCATGCTCACCAGCCATTCAGGAGTCATATGCAAATTAACCCCCAAACAAGATGGTTGCCGGCAACAGAGAGCAGGAGGGAGGCTTGGGTTTCCCCAGCAATGGAGGAAGCCAAGCTTTCTGCCTGCCCTTGCCGACCTAGGCCTCCACTCAAGGCTACAAAGTTTCAATTATAGAAGATACATATATCCCAACAGAAATGTTGACAGCCACTGAGCTAGAGAGAGCAAAGGCTAGGGTTTCCCAGGCGATGGAGGAAGCCAAGCTTCTGAAGCTCTGGCCAGCCTAGGCCTCCACTTAAGGCTTCAATTGTAGAAGGTAAATATCCCAAGAGAAATAGCTGTGGCCACAGAGCGAGCAGAAGGCTTGGCTCCGCTCAAGGCTACAAAGTTTCAATTATAGAAAATAAATAAATTCCACATACCAGGGCTTCCACTTGGGTTGCTGGGGGGTGTGGCAGGCCTGCAAACTACCACAGGCCCCTCACCCAGGTCGCCTCATACTCCAAGGGAACCCCCACCCTGATCTGGGACACCCTTCAGGGCAAACCAGCTGGCCCCCACCCATGCACCAGGCCTCTATCCTATCTAATAAAAGAGTAATATGCAAATTGACCATCACTCCAACACACAATATGGCTGCCTCCATGTGGTCAAAGTTGGCCACAACAAGATGGCCAGCAGGGGAGGGCAGTTGGGAGGGACCAGGCCTACAAGGGAGGCAGTTGGGGGCAATCAAGCCTGCAGGGGAGGGCAGTTAGGAGTGACCAGGTTGACAGAGGAGGGAAGTTGGGGGGCAACCGGGCCTGCAGGGAAGGGCATTTGGGGGGAGACCCAGGCCTGCAGGGGAGAGCAGTTAGGGGTGACCAGGCCTGCAGGGGAGGGCAGTTAGGGGCAAATAGGCTAGCAGGGGAGCAATTAGGCATCAATCAGGCTGGCATGAGAGTGGTTAGGGGTTGATCAGGCTGGCAGGCAGAAGTGGTTAGGGGCAATCAGGAAGGCAGGAAGGCGAGCAGTTGGAGCCAGCAGTCCTGATTGTGAGAGGGATGTCTGACTGCCCATTTAGGATTGGGCCTAAACGGGCAGTCAGACATCCCTTGAGGGGTCCCAGATTAGAGATGGTGCAGGCTGGGCAGAGAGACACCACCTGCCCTCCCTGTGCACGAATTTCATGCACCAGTCCTCTCTCTAGTCCTATATAATAAAAACCTAATATGCAAATCAACTGAACTGTGGAACAACTGATCGCTATGATGCACACTGACCTCCAGGTGGCAAAACTCAATGCAGGAGGTTCCCCTAGCCTGCAGGCCCCATGTCAGCCAAGGCAGCTGCCAGTGGGGACTCTCCCAGTTGTTCTGCTGGTTGCCCCACAGATTGGTCCTAATTGCTGGTCAGGCCTAGGGACCCTGTGCATGCACAAATTTTGTGCATTAAGCCTCTAAGTCCTCTTATAAAGATCCTTGTGATTACACTGGGCCCACTCAAATACCCTAAGATAATCCCTTCATGTCTAGATCCTTAACTTACATCTGCAAAATCCTTTTTTTCCATGGAAGGTAACTTCTACACAGGTTCCTGGGATTATTCAGCCTATCACGTAATGATTTGTGTTTAGAAAATAAAGGAATAAAACATAATTTATTTTATATAGTACAGTCAGAAATATCTTCTCTTACTTTTCCTTTGACCAGAAATATGAGTGAAAAGAGAATAATATGCTAATACAGACAGAAAGACCAGGAATTATTAAGACCCTAAAGTAGAAAAAGTTGAATGTGTTCAAGGATGAGAAAAACCACTTTGGATAGAACATCTAAGCAAGCTATAGTAGGAGCAGACATCAAAGAGGTTTGAGGCTATATCTTGTAAGCCCAACTATTGCAACTTGGATTTTATTCAAGTATTATGGGAAGCCAAGGAGGAGGAGGATTGTAAGGAAGTCAGACATGTAGATAAATGAGCTGATATACTTTATAAAGAGAATAAAAAATAGACTGAAGGGGACTATAGAGCAGCTTTTCTTTATTCTCTGACTGTATTTTTGTTCCAAATAGTCCAATCATTATCTGAATTTTTATACTTGATTACTTATATTCTAGTTAGTCCCATTGACCAATAGCTTTCATATTACCTGAAAGCCTGTTATAAATACAGAATCTCTGGTCATATTCATGACTGACTAAACCAGAATCTGCATTTAACATCCCCATGTGATTCACAGGTATAATTCTGTGATGCACAGTTATAGGAAACATGAAAGTAGTCCTAGGGGGAAAAAGAAGACAGTAGCTTGGTCTAGGACAGAGCAATTGGAAGTGTGAAAAGCATTAACATTCAGGATATATTTTGGAGGTAAAGGCTGATAAGAATTCCTGTCAAATTGGCTATAGTTGAGAAGAGGAGAGAAAATCTACATAATATAAAAATTTGGGGGCTGAGTAATTAGAATTCATTGTGGCTCTATTTACTGAGATGGAGAAGACAGAGAAGAATAGGTTCTGGTTTTTGGACCTGTTATAAGGTGCCTATTAAACATTCAAGTGGCAATGTAAGTCATTCAATTAACTCCATTAGCACCGAGCCACCCCTAGGGCATGGGGGACCAAGGGCAAATTCTTTATTTCAAGTGACTCATGACACTTAATGAGCAATAAGTCTATGAGCACCTGTCAAGAAAAATGTCAAGCCAAGTAGAATATTTCCCAGGACTCTTGCTCTATAAAGAACTGAAGTTATCAGAATTGGGTATGACCCAGTCTCATTCAGGGCAATTAGCTAGTTTAATTTTGTTGTACTCAGATGTTTCCATATCCCAATCAACATAAGCCATACAAGTAAGATAAGGTTGGCATGTACAAGTCATTCACAATTGCTTTGCTTTATTCTAAGATTGTTGCTGATTAATGTGAAGCTAAATGAGACTTTTGAGAATAGGGATATAAATTTAGAATACATGAGGGCATCAAGTCTTCAGTCTCCCATTTAAAGTCATGGGAAACTGACGGCCATCATTTTGTGAGAAGGTAGACAGAGATTTAAACAAACAAACAAAACCCAAGAAAAGAAATTATTCCAAGAGCACACCACCAGGAAGAGGGAGGAGAGAGGAGAAAGAAAACCGTCAAAGAAATCAGAACAAGTGGCCAGAGAGGTCATTTGGTAGCCCAGGAGGAAAGAGAAGAGTCGAGCTCTTAAAACATTGAATAAAATGAAAATAAAGAATTTGCCTTTGAATTTGACAATGAGTAGCTGGTGATCTTGACTAGAGCAAATTATAGAAAATAAATAGAAGAGAAAATGACTGACCTGAGCTCACTGCTAGCAAAGGTTTTATTATTGAGGAGAGCCCTTCTCTAAAACAGCAATTTTCAACCAGAAGGTATACTTGGTGTGTCTTGAGAATTTTTTAAACAGGCAAAATCTGACTATTTAACCAGGGGCACTGTCCTCTTTTTCCTTAGATTGTCAAATTAGAAACAGACAACAGACAACACAAACAATAGCCACCTGGTGTGAGTCAATATTATACCTGTCTTTGCCCAGCTCAGCAATTGAGCTTCAACCCAGGAACAAAGAGGTCACTGGTTTGATTCCTAATCAGGGTATATGCCCAGGTTGTGGGCTTGTTCCCCAGTGGGGGCCATGCAGGAGGCAGCTAATCAATGATTTTCTCTCATCATTGATGTTTCTATCTCTCCCTTCCTCTCTGAAATCAATAAAAATATATTTTTAAAAAATATACCCATCTTTTGTCAAATTGGCAAAAATATACATTTTTGTGCGCTGCAAATTTAGTAATTAGTTTGTGTGTGCCATGAGATGAAAAAGAGTGAAAACTACTGTTCTAAGGCAAGGATTGTACAAGCCCTGAGACCAATTTTATGGCCTTTGTTTGATGTGACTGAATCTTGGAAAAGACCTGTAGGCATCATGAGTCACAAGAATAATACAACTGCCCTGACTGGTTTGGCTCAGTGGATAGAGTGTCGGCCTGTGGACTGAAGGGTCCCAGGTTTCACTCTGGTCAAGAGCATGTACCTTGGTTGTGGGCACATCCCCAGTAGGAGGTGTGCAGAAGTCAGCTGATTGATGTCTCTCTCATAGATGTTTCTAACTCTCTATCCCTCTCCCTTCCTATCTGTAAAAAAATCAATATAATTAATATTTTTTTAAAAAAAGAATAACACAACTAACTGCATTGCATAACATTTTCCTAGCTGACTAGCATAACATTTTCCTAGCTGACTAGCAGCAAGCTGACTTGCAAGTATCTCTTAGCAAACTGAAGGAGCTTAAGGAGCAAATCTTGACTGAACTTCTGGCAATTCAACCAGGCTACTTATTTAAAAAGTAATGACCTTTTTACCTTCACAGGCAATGAGAAATATTTTATAAATATAGGTTCTCCTTTGGGGAAGAAGATATGCTTTCACAGTGCTAACTTTTTTTTTGTATGCTTTTCTGTTCTGTCTTGTCTAGTGGAGAGATGGAGAGATCCTATTTGGTGTGGGTTGAAGAGAGAATGGAAAATGAGGAAGTGGAGACAAAGTATATATATTGCTTCTTTTGAGAGTTTACAGGAAAAGGAAACAGATAAATGAGGTCGTATTGAGAGGGGAAGATCTAAAGAGGGTTTTTGTTCAGATGGGATATTATAGTATGCTTATTGATGATGAAATGTAACAAAGAGAAACACTGATGAAGGAAAAAGCAGGAAAATTGCAGGAGCCAAGTACTTAAAGCCAGCAAGAAGCAATAGGATACATGTACAAGTGAAGGCTTTGGCCCTGGATTAGAGCAAGGACAATTAAGTTGAAAATCATATTTCTCGGTGGTAGGAGAACCAAGATGGCAGCATCGGTAAAACACCTATCTTGCTGCCATACAGAGCAATTTTAAAACTACAACTTAACGAAAGAACAAGCACCATCCAGAATCACTGGAAAGCTGGCTAAGTGAAAAATCCACAAATAAAAGTGAAGATAAGACACTGTGACTCGGAGGAGCAGCGGCGGACAGCACTGAAGATACGTGCGGAGTCAGAGCTTTCAGGATTTGAGTTGAGCAAAACACAGACTTCCATCAGCAGAACAAGTAAGAGAGAAAAAAAGAGAGAGTCAATTCTGCAGCATATTTATCACCTCAAACACTGGAAAATGTGTACATTAAATATGACATAAAAGCTGAAATATACAGCTTTGGAATTGTCCTCTGGGAAATCATCACTGGGAAGATCCCGTTGGAAGTCTGTGATTCCAGGAAGATCCGCCAGCTGGTGGCTGTGGACCGGCACCAGGAGCCACTGGGTGGAGACTGCCCTGGAAAGGTGCAGAAGATCATTGATAGTTGCCGGGCTTATGAGCTCTCCAGGTGGCCCTCTGTTAAGGAAATCTCAGAGAAACTGTCTATCTTTTGCAAAGCTGTGGATTAGAACTGAAAGTAAGGAGTCCCTGGATAAGAAACTGGAAGAGGCAAATGCCTCTTTTGAAGTTACTTACGGGTTCAGGGAAGCAGCAATTCTCTGTTACAAGAGAAAAGAGCCCAGTCATGCACAGCACATCCCCCTCCAAATGATACTGTCAAAAATATGTCTCTGATAGTAACTGTGATAGATGTTTTACAAAAATGTCTCTCTCTCTCAGTATGGACACCTCTTAGCACTGTGACTTTGCAGCTCCTCCAGGGCAAAGTGGAATCTGCACCTGAAACTAATATGTTATTGTGTGTCAATTATATTTCAGTTGAAAAGAAATACTCTCTCTTACAAACTGAAAGGTTTATAGATGATGCAATGATATATATGGGGTTTAATTTTAAATAATCCAGGGGGGAGGGGGAATATTATTTTTTTTAAAAGTACAATAAGATTAGCTATGAGTTGCTAACTATTGAATCTGGATGATGGGTCCATAGTGGTTCATGTTCTCTTCTCTTCTGAATATGCTTAAAACTTTCCACATAAAATGATTTTTTGAAAGGAGGAAAAAAATAAAGCCTCCTTCTCCACTAGGCTGGTATTGTGACTGGTTTAGGCCAATAAAATGCAGAAGTGATGGTGTGCCCATTCCAAACCTAGGCTTCAAGAGGCCTTATACATTTCCACTCCCTCTCTTGGAACCCTATCCAGACATGAACTGGGCTACTGTGCTGGAGAATGAGAAACACATGGAGCAGAGACAACCCAACCCAGCTGGCCCAGTCACATGAGTGAGTCCAGTCAACACCAGAAGAACCACACAGCTGAACCAGACCAAACTGTCCATTCAGCCCTCGCCAGTTTGGCTCAGTGGATAGAGCGTCAGCCTGCAGACTGAAGGGTCCTGGGTTCAGTTCTGGTCAAGGGCCCATGCCCTGGTTGCAGCTCCCGGTAGGGGGCGTGCAGGAGGTCATCAATCTGATTCTCATCAATGATGTTTCTCTCCCTTCCTCTCTGAAATCAATAAAAGTATTTTGTTTTTAAAAACTGCCCATTCACAAAAAAAATCATATTTCTCAATAAGTAAAGGATTGACATTCTGTTTTTGTACTTTGGTCTCGTGATTTTTATTAACAGAAAACAGCATCATGAATATGAACATTTCAAGACACTGACAAGACTTATACACTGTGTATAAGTCTTTAAGGCTGACAGCACCATTTGGAACTGCGGCAAATCCACAGGTGAAAAGGCCATCTTAAGGGACCTGTCTAGGAGACCAGCTAACTTTCCTCTGGTGACACACCTTCCCTCCTTGTTAACTCAGTTCATTACCTTTAGATCTCAATTCACACAAGCATATTTTTTAAATAAGTGTGCCTTTAGCAAATAATTATATAAAACCTTCAATTGACATATTAAAATCAAATAGAATAAAAGCAGCTATTTTTCTCCACTCATATTTGTTGGGTAAAAATTCTATTAAGGGTCAGGATTAGCAAATTAAAACGAAAGAGAATGTATCAATAGGATGGCTTCCATGCTTCCATACAACTATGTAGAAAGATATTTCACTACCAGGCATACTGTTGAACTTTAACCTTTTATTTGGTATTTCATTTTATTACTAATTAATTAATAGCTGACATATTTTTCGAAAAGGAGTAGATCTACGTCAGAACATGTTAAGGATTTGTAAACCAAGGTTCTGTATTCAGTGGGACACTGGGAAAAATATTGTGGGTGGTATTAAGGCTGTTGGTTATGCAAATCAGGAAAGTGAGAGAAATGAGAGTTGTATCATTTCTGTGATGGACATAAATGGGCTTAGGGTTGACAGGCAATCTAAAATTTACTATTACTTCTCATTATATCCTTCCGAGCATTTCCGTTTGTGCAGTATGGGGTTTTTAAATATCTTGACCAAGCAACAGGAATATGCCTCATCTCCTGACACTGATGATCATCTAGCAGGGCAATATTGTTGCTCCAACCGGCATTCTGATGCTGTGATGAAACTGCATGAGGCATTACTCAAGGAGTGGATTGTGACTGGAAATAGCCAGCAGAAATTTAAAGGTAAGTATCATTTTGCCACTCATGAAAATGATCAAAGGCTTCACACAGAGTTATGCCTATTAGGGCTGGGAGCTGGTTTAAGATTCCCTCTGCTATTCCAATCTCAAGATGTAAATCTGAATTATCTTCAGCCACCTTAGATTCACAGAGTTGTAGGACTTCAGCAACTGTCCAGTTTCAAAATGTTCAAATAAGAAAACAGAAGCCAACAACTGTCATACAATACCGTCATTAGCATGAGGCAAATGCTGGCATCAGACATTATGACTCACAGACCATTGCTCTTTCTAGCTCATAATTTTAGGACAAAATATGATAGATGATTCTTTTATCTGCAAATTCAAACTCCTTTTAAAAATAATTTGGGATAATTTATTTAAAATACTTGAGGCCTTCTGGCAATAAAGTCATAGCATTCACATAGTAGATTCAGAAATAGTAAGATTGACAACAAACTCTCAGCCTCCCCAAGCCTTATTTCTCCCACCCTCAAATGTGAAAACCAGTGACTACCTCCCAGGCTGGTTAAGAGGATTAATTGGATTATAGCTGTACAATGTTAACTTTAGAGTTGGTATACAGTGATCCATCAAAAAATGGTGCATGTCACTGTCCTCATTGCTCTTTTTTGTGCCAAAATAAAAAAGACAAGGTCTATCATAGACTCAACAGCCTGAAAGGAACTTTTAACTGTATCTATCTACTCATTTCTCTGGTTTTATGTAGCAGGGTTAAAATTCTACTTATCCACCCTGACTCTTCCCTGAAATAACTCTAAGAAAGAAGATAAAACTTCTTATTATGACCATATAAAAATGCTAATTGTTATGATCATATATAACTGTTGATCTCTTACCACTACCACCACCTCACCCACTGCTGGTTTAATCAATATTAACAAACTTTTACATATCATAAAATCCAGAGTTAAAGAATTCCTCCTATTGTTCTTTTTAAAGATGTGTACTGAGTAGATACTACCTATTTTGATCAAAACTTGATTGCCAGAGGGGAAAATTTCATATAAAGAGCAGCCTTTACAGAATATTACCTTAACAGTGTTTAACAGGTAGTCCTGTGGTGCTTCTAAGACAGTGGCTCAACAAGAAGCCGATGCATCATAAACTGTTTCAGAGCCTTAAAATCCTCCACTTCCTGAGTTTTCATCAGAGAGTCTCTGCCATGAAATCTTCCATTGACCTCACTGGAAAAGGCTATCCTTTTCTCTGTGAAATAACCTAAGTCTTTGTGTCCAGTCTATAGATCATATTTATTAATTTCCTACATCCTTTCTTTATAAGTTCCTGCCTATGGGCCCATGCATCCTTTTTATTATTCTCTAATCAACCCCTATATACTCCCCCTGCTCTCTACAGTTGTGGAGCCCAAAATTAGACTCATTAGGAAGAGGTTGGTCAATGCCAGGTCTCATGACATGACATTCCTGCAAATCCTAAACATGTGAGAATAAACACTCATTCAAAAGTGACATGATGCCAGGCCCTTGTCAGGTGGCTCAGTTGTTTGAAGCATCATCTTATATACAAAAAAGGTTGTGGATTCAATCCTGATTGGGGTGCATATTGAAGGCAACTGGACAATGTTTATCTCTCACCTCTCTCTCTCTCTTTCTGTCCCTACCTTTCTCTCATAAATCAATAAAAAAGATATCCTTGGGTGAAGATTCAAAAAATAAAAGTCATAGGAAGAATAAAAGAGGCCCAACACAAATAAGTGTATTTTGTATGATTCCATTTATCTAATACTCTAAAAAAAAACACAAAGTAAACTATAATAATGAAAAGTCAGTGGTGGCCTGGTGCAGGGGCGGGAAGGACAGCAGACCCCCAAGGATCACCAGGAAAATTTAAAGCAATAAAAAGTATCTGTGTCTTTATTGGGATTGTAGTTTTGAAACAGAATTTTTGGACTGGAACCCAGATTCTTTGTCCATCAGAATCCCAGAATGAATCCACGGACAGAAAGTGGTATAGCAAAGTTGGAGATTTATTGAAGAACAAGTACACAATCACCCATGGGGAGGGGGAGGAGTCCCATGTGGGAAGGGGGAGAAGGGTCACACTGGGTTCCTTTTCCCTATGGCTTATATAGGCTACAGATCCTGGTGCCTTGATATCTCCTCTGATTGGTTACTATTCGCCTTTGGGTTGGTTACTAATAGTAACTCCTGGGCTCAAAGGTTGAACCTCACAGGGGATGTGTGAGATTCGCCCCACCCCCTCCTTCCTTAATGTTTCCCTATTCCTTTTGGGCTTTCTTCTTCTTCCTCTGAATGAAGGGCTTCCTTCTCTTTATCTTGTAAATATAGGTCTTTTACTGTGCCTAGCTCCCTCATTCTATGGAAGTGTACCTGTTGCAGCTCCTCAGCTTTCCTATTCTATGGAAATATACCTTCTGCTGTTCTGCAGCCCTGTGCTTCCTCCATGGTCCCAATTTCCAAAATTTCCTAAACCTGTCCTATTTTACTCCTAAAATAACTGTTTGTTTTATTGTACACCACTGTCAAAACGACACAAATTCCCCAATTTGAATGGATACAGCTTATTATATATAAATTATATCTGCATAAAGTTAACATGAATAATAAATGTCACAGGAAAAATGTTTAGAACCACATACAAAAATAAAACTGATCAAGATATGTTTCTAGCTAAAGTTCAAGTTCAGTTACATTCAACTATCTAAAATATAGATATATGATTTTTACCAGCACAAATTAAATTAAAACTAGCATCTTAAAAAGGGTTGTAAAAACAGGATGTCATCTAAGAGAAAATAAAAGTCTGGCTTTTTATAAACCTAGTATTAAAGGAAATAAAACAATGAAATGAAGACAAGTTAGAGATGCCTGTCTCTAGAGAAGTGAAATGGGCTATTGCATGCGGAGTTGTCAGGAATATTATTATTACTGATGGTTCAACCAGAAATTTTTATGGAATCAGATGTTGAAACTCTCCTCAAAACAGTTAACGGAACCAGCATAAAGGATATTTGCTCAGTATTTTCCTTATACTTCATAAAATCCTGCATCCCAATCAACATTTTAGAGTCTGCATTATAATTAATTATGCCTACAGAATGTTGGCACATGCAAGAGGTCATAGAGAAGGCTTTATCGTTCACATAAAACACCATCCTAGGATTACAACATCTATCTCACTCATTACAATTTACCACATGCCTGAGAAAATAATCAAATCGCTGGATTAAAACTAAATTATTTCCTTCTTTAACTCTGCTCTCTGTTCTTAAGACTGCTTCACAAACTCAAAGTCTAATTATAGCTATATTCTTAACCCTCTTCCAATCCATTGTTCAATTCATCATCTACTAAATAGCTTAATGTCTAGTATCTTTCACTTGAAATTTCTCTGTCCCTTTAAAAAAATGTTTAGAGCAGTCTAGAAACAAGGTAGGGGAGTACAATCCAGAAGAACACGGAGTCCCCAAGAGTCTACCACTGCACTTGGTGTCACAATACAGTATAAATGACAATCGTGTTTTATTGTCCAGCTCATTTGTAAACACACGGTTCCTTGGGGATGATCAACCCTTCTCAGGCTTGGGCTCTCTTTGGACTGACACCCTGATGCTCCAGCAATCCTACCCACAGCTCAGTGACACCGACTGAGGGGCTTTCATCCTCAACCAAGTTTTCTGCCCAAATTGTTTCCTTCATTCACTACAAAACACTCATTTGAAGTATGAAGGCATCGACCTAGAATCTGTCTCAGGCTAATTTTACTGAAGACAATTTTATTTCTGGAGCTTCATTGTCCCTCTTTGCATCTGAGCCTTGTCCAGAGCAACTCTAGTCCAGCCTAAACAGGTCCTGGGAAAGAGTGATTAGGATACAGATTCCTTCCTTTCCAGAGGGCCCAATGATTCTGATGCAGAATGACCCATCTCCTTTTCAAAATTTTCTCACATACCAGGAATTTAAAGGGAAACATTGCCTTGAAACGGGTAAAAACCATCTGACTAAAACCTAAACCCAAGAAAATGGGTCCTCAGCAAAATAAATGCTGCTAGTGCCCTATTCATATCCCCTTGGCAGTCACCATTTCCAGGCAAACCTGCCTTCCTTCCAAATGCAAGCATTTGCCTGATGGCTTTTTCTGGGTGTTGGTGGGTACTCTGCTCAGATTTAGATAGGTCAGAAATGCTGGGAGTTACCATCTCTCAGAATAGCCAACAAATGCTAGATGTGTAACCACGCATACACTCCACTTCTTTAATTTGACCCTTTTCCCTTTCTGTCCATCCACTCCCTTCTTTAATCATTAAGTCTTAGGACATCAGATTCTGGTCAGTAGCAAACAGTCTTAAGAACAAAGCTTTAGGTCTGTTAACCACAGAAACAAGTTCAGTGAAGCTAAAGATAACATCTTGATTTAAGTTGTGTTTCTGCCCCAGGTCCATGAAAGAGAATAGCACTAGGGACCACACGCTCATGAAACCAGAGGGAACAATGCCATGACTGACATCAGGACCTGATACAATAATCATCCACTCCCTGCTCTGGCCCCAACCAATCAGGAAGGCCCATGAGCCCAACTCCTGCAACCACCATGACAAATAGTTTCTCCCCTATAAAACTCATCTTCTGGAAGCCATCAGAGACAGGTCTTTGAGCACTTGCCCACCTGTGGCTTGGTGTCAATTCCTCAGCTAATAAATTCTCACTTTCTTGGCTACAAACTCCTGCTTGCATTTGGCCAGGCTTTGATGCACACAGGTAAATGAACTCCTTCAGTCCAGTAACAGGTGGGGCTTATGGGATGTGTAACACAGGTCCCTTATCCCACAAGTGGAGTACCAGAAGGAATGTTCTACAATGTTCCCAGAATTCCCCAAAAGAATTGAGGTACCTTTACCTACAATGATAATTTGCCTGAGAAGTCACTTTGTCTTCCCTCATTTGTCCCCTTCCACACTTGCCTGCCAATGTTTCCTGTGATTCAACTCCCAATAAATCCTTCTTACAGTGTCTGCCTCTGGGAGAACACAAACTGAGACACTCACTAGTTCAGTATGACCAAGAGGGTCAAGGCTGGCGAGCACTCGGAAAGAGTGTCAAACAATCTTATAACATACAGGTCATTCCGGGAAATAAGAGCACAAAAACCAAAGCAGGGAAACCTTAAGGATGGAAAGCCAGGCAGGTCAACAAGCTCTGGTCATAATTGGAGGTGTTAAGAGAAGGGCAGAGAACAGAGCTGGCATTGGAAAAGAATTTGTTCATAAATGATAAGGGCTGTTGGTACTATACCCAGCTAGAAGGCAAAATAAAGCCCTTGGGAAGGGTGCACAGGTTCCTCAATCCTGAATTCATGCTTTTCAGAGCACCGGTAATGGGACAAATTCACAAAGCACTGCAGCCACGTATATCTGAATTACTTTTCTGTATTACCAAAGTGTTCTCTCATTCTGCCCCCAGAGACCTTTGAAAAACAACTTTCCCTCTAAGATCATACACGTAAATAGTCTTTGTCCAAAGCATAGTCTAGGGTATTTAATAAAATTAAGCCAGATTTATATGGCTTGAATGTTTATGTGGACACCTCTGTATAAAAACAAATAAACCTCACCCTAACCAGTTTGGCTCAGTGGATAGAGTGTCGACCTGCAGACTGAAGGGTCCCAGGTTTGATTCCAGTCAAGGGCATGTACCTTGGTTGTGGGCACATCCTAGTAGGGGGTCTCCAGGAGGCGGCTGATCTATGTTTCTCTCATATATGTTTCTAACTATCCCTCTCCCTTCCTCTCTGTAAAAAAATCAATAAAATATATTTTAAAAAATAAACCTCAAATACCAGCAATTGTACTGCTTTGTCATTTACAGACCATTATATATTTAGTCCTTACAGCCATCTTATAAGATAGATTAAAAATATTGTCTCTTTCAATCTTGATATTTTATATATATAGTACCTGGGGATGAGTTACAATGTACAAAATGGGTCATTCCGAATCACAGGAATCAAAGCAGAAGTCTACAGTAAAGCCCAGCCTAAATTAGAAATGCTAATATTACTTCAATTGATATTGACCTTCAGCAATGCCAAATTCCGAACTCTGAAATATACCTCCAGTTCAGAATAATATAAAGGTATCCATGTCTGGGGAATTTTAAAATAGAGCAAACTTTCTCCTTTTCTCCCTTTGCTTTCACTTGAGCCATCAGAGACAGGTCTTTGAGCACTTGCCCACCTGTGACTTGGTGTCATTTTTCAAGCAAAAAAAAAACAAAAACACACACACACACACACACACACAAAACCTCACACATTTTTCTTTAGAGTTTATTTTTCTATTTTCAATCACTAGACATGTTTGATGTGAATGTCACCAGCTGGAGACTAGTGCAATGAGAACTGTAAAAATCTGGTCATGACAATTTCATAGATGCAAAAGAATTTGAGACATCTGAAAATTGAGAAAAGGTCAAATGGTATTTGCTTAATGATATTTAAACAATTGCTTTGAGGGTTATAAAAAGCACCATATCTGTGATGCAATTATTTAGATAAAATTAAGGTACAAATACTTAATAATATCTGCGGATTTCTTTTTTATTATTATTTATCTTTATTATTGAAAATATTACAGATATCCCCTTTGCCTGTGAGTTTCTTTTTTTTTTAATATATTTTATTGATTTTTTACAGAGCAGAAGGGAGAGGAATAGAAAGTCAGAAACATCGATGAGAGAGAGACATCGATCAGCTGCCTCTTGCACGCCCCCTACTGGGGATGTGCCCGCAGCCAAGGTACATGCCCTTGCCGGAATCGAACCTGGGACCCTTCAGTCCGCAGTCCGACGCTCTATCCACTGAGCCAAACCAGTCTCGGCTGCCTGTGAGTTTCTTAATGAGAGTTAAAGAAAATGATTCTTAAATGTTTAGCATTGCTCCTGACACAGAATGTTTTTATTAGTATTTAATGAAACATAGTTTTAATATAAAATGGTTAAGATACATAAATATAATCTTAAAGCTGAAAAAAAGTGGATTTCTATAGGATTCAATAACAACAATTATTATTTTCCCTCACTCTACTTTTAAATTCAGCATTTGACTCATATTTCACTGTGCTTTATAATAAAACAAGAGGCCCGATGCATGAGATTCGTGTAAGAGTGGACCTTCCTTCCTCTGGCTACTGGCACCACCTTCATTCTGGTCAGAGCTGCCTTTCCACCTTCCCATGCTGCCCAGAGGCCTGGAGCGGCTGTGGTGGTGTGGAACACCTGCGTCAACCCCATGGCGACGATGCAAGCGTCCTGCCCCGCCCCCAGCCACTTGGTACCTGCATATGCAAATTATCTCACCATCTTTGTTGGGTTAATTTGTAAACTCACTTCTGATTGGCTGGTGAGCATCAAGAAGGTATGGTCAATTAGCATGTTACTCTTTTATTAGTGTAGATCTTAGCCCTACCTCCAATTTCTCCAGTCAATCCCAGGTGATTTTTAAGTCCTCTGGTCACATTTAGTTATAAAATTCTCTTACATCAGTACTGAAGAATATGTTCATCATGTAATAGTCAAAATTCCAATATTCACTTCCACTGAATGTCTTCCTCTCCTGCAGTTTGGGTCAGCTGGATGTTAGGGCAAACTGCTCTAACATAAGGTTACCTTTCTCCCCTATTCAAAGATTTTTAGCCATGGTTTCTAAGCCAGCCTTCTGTTCAGAGGTAGTCAAGTGAACATGGAGACATTAGGGTGGGCCCTGATCCACTATGTCCAGTGTCTTTATGAGAAGGGGGAAATTTGGACCTAGAGACACATACACACCTGGAGAACATCATGAAAAGATGAAAGCAGAGATAGAAGGATGCTCTGCAAATGAAGGAAAATCAGTGACTATAGCAAAGCACCAGAAGCTAGGGATGGTGTCCTGGATCAGATTCTTCCTCACAGCCTCAGAAGGAACCAACCCTGCTGACACTTTCATCTCAAACTTCCAGCCTCCAGAGCTGTGAGACCATAAAATTCTCTTATTTTCAGCCACTCAATTTGTTGTATTTTATAAGCGCAGCCTAAGGAATAATGTAATATGTCATACCTACATGTATATATATGTATTATATATAGACTAGAAACCTAATGCATGAAAATTCATGCACTGAAAGGGGGGGGATCCCTCTGTCCGGCCTGTCCCCCTCACAGACCAGGAGCCCTCAGGGGCAGAAGATGACCCAGCAATCAGGGAAAGGCCACACCCCATCACATCTCTGCTACTTCCACTGCCGGCAGCACAAGCTTCGGCTGGCCCTGGTTACCTGAGTCTTGGGCCAGCCCTGGATGGGTAGGAAGCCACCATCCAAGGCTTGCCTGGACCTTGATATGGCCCTGGACAGATGGGGGGCTGAGGGGACTGGGTACCCCAGAGGCAGGCATGTGGAGCCGCTGGGCCCACTTGATACTGGCCCGGCCTTGCTGCATACCTGCCACCCTGATTGTGCTGAGGGGACTGGATGCCACCATCTGTGGCTGTGGGTGCCACCATTTTTGAGGGTGTGGCAGTCATTTAGCATATTCCCTCTTTACTGGCTATGGGTAGCATCATCTTTTGTGATGGCGTAAGGGTCAATTAGCATATTCCCTCTTTATTATATAGGATTCTGTATATAAAATACTTTCAACCCTTTTAAAATGTTTTTAAATAGCCTAGGAATATTTTCTTATTTTTTAAGTATATTTTTATTGATTTCAGAAAGGAAGGGAGAGGGAGAAAGAGACAGAAACATCAATGATAAGAATCATTAATTGACTGCCTCCTGCATGCTCCCTATTGGGGATCAAGCCCACAACCTGAGCATGTGTCCTGATGGGAATCCAACAGTGATATCCTAGTTCATAAGTCAATGCTTAACCACTGAGCAACACCAGCTGGCTGTTTTCTTATTTTTAACACAAATTTTTCAAAATATTGTCTCAGTTAATACTTTTAAATAGTTGTAAAGGAATAGAAATTCTGGAGGAAATTTGTCAATTTATGTTCTCTTTTTTTGTTTCAAAGTTTTTAATTCACATTTAAAATAAAAAATGATGACTTAAAATGGGAGTTCGTGAGTTAGACATGAACTAAAATTTACTCTGGGAAGCCAGAGTTACTTGCTTCATATTGAAAGAAATAGAATCACAATTTTAAAAAAAATAATGGAATTACTAATTTTAAAAGTGGGTGAGTTGAAATAATTTCTTATTTTTTTATTCAAGCATTTCCTGCTAATGTAGTGAACCACTTCTAAATCCAAGTGTGGAAAACAATGAGAAATACTAGGATTCTGGAGAATCCAGATGTCTCTTCTTCTCAAACCCTAATTTCAGATTAGTCATTCTGAAAGTCAGCTTACTGAGGAATAGTTGTACTCATCTTCTCTGAGTAACATCAACCATTTATTTCTCCTAACTTGGCACATGTTACTTCCCCCAAGAAAGACACAAAGAATTAATTTCTTACTCATTTAAATACCACTCTAATTGTTTTTAACTTTCTTAGAAAAATGGAGAAATCATTTTTCTAGTCTTAAAATAAAAGAATAGCTTCCCTGACCTCCGGGAGAAAATTAATTCAGACCATAAAAGGGTTGCACTCCAGTTCAAGGGAACATGTGAGTTAATTAGTGTGAGAAGAAAAATCCTTTTTCTTATTCACCTGCCTTTTGTCTTGGTTCTTCCAAATAATGACTACTTTTGTTCACTGCTTGAAAGGAACGGGGAAGGTTTCTCAGGCACACCTGGCACAGAGAAGGATAGCATTACATCGCAGAGGAATTTCTGTATGTTTGATTTAATAACTTTCTCAAGACATAAGTCGTAATTTGAGTTCTCATCCAATCAAAACTCAGATTACCATTAAACACCTGTCCCGATAAAGCAATAGTGGAACGGACTGGAAGTCCTGCAGACTTTCCTGACAAGACCAGCCCTGCCTCATTAAAGCAATCAAGTCCTCCAGTGTCCTGGTTTGGTTTTATTTTTAATATCTGTGGTCCCCGGGAAACAAAGAAATTAAGATTGGAGAGAAGGCATAAAGAATGACAAATCCAAGCAAGAAAATTAGGTATATTATCTGAAAGGCTTGGCCAAGTACACGGGGCTCCCAGGAGGCTTTGGTGTCTGAAAGCTATCGGCAAAGGCAAAGCTCAAATGTTGTAAAGCTAAGTCATTTTCATGCTAAATCAAGTCAGCGTTATCTACAAGACCAACCCGAACGAGGATTAGTCTAATATTACCTTGAAATCTCCAAGGGGGGGGCTCTAAACCTGGAAGAGATGGTGGCTCCTTCCTCGCGGAGAACCTGAAGGCCTTCGGAGAGTCCCAGGTTTCTGTGGGTTACCCATGCTGTTTACAAGGCTCCACCCAGGATTATGCCAATTCCAGGAGAGTCAATGGGTTAGTCAATCATCACTTCCCTCCACCACCCGAATGTCAACTGCTTCTTAATTCTATAGAAAAAAAGCTCATGATTCCGTAATAAAAGGTAAGAAACTCTTGGCCAATAACCAGTTATTTATAACTGGTCCTACCTAAGCCAGCAGAGTAGAATGGTAGCTCTCAATATTTACTGGGACCACCTGGGGAGCTTTGGAAATGCTCAGATCCCACCCCCTCCATCCAATTAGAACCAGTGAGTGTGGGAGCTAGGCATCAGGAACTTTTAAAGATCTCCAGGTGACTCCAATGTGCAGCAAACTTTGGGAATAAAAAAAGTAGAATTCTAAAGGAAATTAATGGCGGAAGCACAGGCAAGGGCTAAGGGGGAAAAGGACAAGATTAACTTGTATAGAAACCATAGCCCCAAATATTTGGATATGTTTTCTTTCGAAAGGAGTGTGAACATGCATAAGAATGTGATGCACACAGGAATGTCCCCACACCCCAATGAGAGTTAAATGCCCTTTTATAATTCTACAGAAGTTGACCATAAATACACAGTGCTTGGGCATACATTTAATAATGTACCAAAATGCTACAAAGGATACAAGGAGATTGATTGGTAAATCAATAAATGAACGACCTAGAATAAATGACCTTGCACAGTTTTAGTATATAGTTCAAAAAGTAGCAGCAGCCACTGGGAACAACTGATATTGTTTGCACCTGCTCTGCTCTCCCTGTGAAGAAAACTTCTTTGAGACCTTGGACAAGAGCACAGCTACAATCAATAGGTTAATTTCTAAATATAACCAGAGGTGAGGCTAATTTGCAAAGAATACTGGGAGGACACAGGAAGAGAAATTGCACCCAAACATTTCCCTTTTTGGAAACCATCTCCCCCCTCTAGAAGGAAAGGCAAGAAGCCCTATGAACACCAGGGCCACATAAACCAAGTAGGCTAATCCACCATCTTATTTCAGGTTGAAGCCAAAAAAAAAAAATTAATTTCCAAATAATAAGGTCATGGAGAAGAAATAGAGCTGAAACAGAAATCATATGGAAATATCTCATTATAGCTCAGCCGGCGTGGCTCAGTGGTTGAGCGTCGACCTATGAACCAGGAGGTCACTGTTTGATTCCTGTCAGGACATATTCTCAGGTTGCAGGCTCCATCTCCAGTAGGGGACATGCAGGAGGCAGCCCATCAATGAGCCTCTCTCATCACTAATGTCTCTATCTCTATCTACCTCTCCCTTCGCCTCTGAAATCAATAAAAAATAGATATATTTTAAAAATATCTCATGTAGTAGGTTATCAATCTAGTTTTGCAAATTGGTTCACACAGTCATCAGAATTAGTAATCTGCCTGATGAATGCTGGCCTGCAGTGAGATAAGCAATCTGGACTTATGCCCCTGTGTATCCTGACACACTTGCTTTCCTTCCCAGCCTCCAGTCATACAGACAACACCAGTGAGCCTGTGCCATGTCCAAAGGCCCCTCTCCTTTGGTTACTATTTGGTTACTAGGAAAATATTTGACTGCTTCTAGAGTCTTTGGGGTCTCATGGGACCCCTGGAATTTCCTCAGGACTTTCTGCCTATACCCAACACAATACTCTGGCAAAGCTTTCTACCTCTCAATCCCCAAAGAGGAAGCAGAGAATACTTAAAATGTATTCTTTCATCCAGTCACATTTTTGTTGACAGCTTCCCCTTCTATTTGCATCTGTAGGTGATCTTGTATGTCATAGACCAGAGCATGGTAAGGATTCAGTCTGCTTCAGTTGCTCATCTGACAACCAGTCATTACAGTAATACTGATGCTAGAGAAGTGGAGTGGGTGAGCACTGATGATGGGGGTGGTGGGAGTAGTCCCAAATTCTCAAACACATCTGAGTTCACATAGTTTACAGACTCAAAACCCCTTGCATTTTGCTTCCTTTTTTATCCTAATACCTCCCTTTGGGTTAGCTGTTTCATCCCTTAGAAGATGCCATAATGCTACTGCTATACAGTGCAAATCAGTTTGTACATCCCACGCTTGTTTTACCATTTTTATATGATAGTGATTTAGTGTCCTAAGCAACCATAACTAGCTCCTATACAATTTTTTGATGATCCTAGTTTATTTTTTTCCATGTTATAGTTAATATACTAGAGGCCTGGTGCACAGATTTGTGCATCAGTGGGGTCCCTCAACCTGGCCTGAGCCCTCTCACAATCCGGGACCCCTCCGGGGATGTTGGACTGCTGGTTTCGGCCTGATCCCTGCAGGCCTTGTCTGCCAGCGGGAATCAGGCTGAAACCGGCAGTCCTATATCTCCCGAGGGATGTAGTAGTACACAAGAGAGGAGTCTGAGCCCAGGCCACTCTCGCTCATCCTGCCCTCACTGCACCTGCTGCCACCACCGCAGTAACGCTGCTGCAAAGGCAGGAGAGGCTCATGTGCTGCAACTGTGCTTGACAGCCTTGAGCCTGGTGTCTGGCGCCCATGGACCAGCTGAACGGTTCTCCCATTGTGGGAGCACACTGACCACTAGGGGCAGCTCCTGCATTGAGTGTCTGCCACCTGGTCATCAGTGCATGTCATAGTGACCAATCAAATAGTTGACCAGTCGAGTGGTTGGCCAGTTGCTTAGGGTTTTATACATCTAGATACTTCTGTCACCCAAAGCTTGGCAAATATTAGCTATTTACTTTTTGGTGTGTCTTATTTTAACCAATTGGTATTAAATTGACCTAATTTTTTATGTCCTTGTACTTCTTGATCTGTTTTTCAGGATGGTCTGTTTTAATTCTATGGGAAAATACACTGGTTTCTAAAATTTGATATGACTTTTATCATACTGACATTTTTTCAAATTATCTTCATTTTTTAATCTCACAAGATACTAACCAAATATATATTGAGCACATTATATTTGCCAAGGGAGGTATCTGTCTAGAGATACAAGTTTACAAATCACCAACATGCAAATAATGATTCTTTTCATGGAACTAGAAGGTGTCACCTAAAAAAATAGTGTTGAAAGAGAAAAAGAAGGTTTTCAAAATCTGATCACAAAGCCATTGGAATGATCACAGATCAGAAAAAAATGAGTAGACTCGACCAAAGAACACTGATATAGAAGAATAACCAAAAGATAATAGTATCTTAGAGGCCAAATGAAAGAAAACACTTTAGGGAAGCTGGAGTAATCAACTATGTAAAATGCTACTGATAAATTAAGTAAAAGGAGAACTGAGACTTGGCCATTATATTTGGTAATACGGTGTCACAGGCCATTTTGTTAAGCAACCTATATAATAAAGAGGTAATATGCAAATTGGACCTCACATCATCACACTATGGCTGCACCCACAGTGGAGGCAGGGTTCTGTATCACAAGATAGCTGTGCCCACAACAGAGGTGGGGTCTCTATAATGAACTGTAATGAACTATCAGCAGGGACCTGAGGCTTTGTGGCACCAGGCCAGGGCTGGGAACCTGAGGCTGTGCCCCCTGCCCTACAGGGCTCGACGGGGGACTTCAGGCTGTGCCCCTGCCCCAGCACTGAGTCTGGGGACCTCAGGCCATGCTCTCTGCCCTCAGTTTGCCCCCCTTGCCCCTGCACTGGCCCAGGAGGCCTCAGGCAGCACCCTCACCCCACCAGCACCAGGCCAGGGAACCTGAGGGTGCACTGGTGTACCTCACAGGGCTTGATGAGGGACCTGAGGCTGTGTCCCCGACCTGGTGCCCGGCCACGGGACTTGTGGTTGCACCCCACACCCAACAAGGCTTGAGAGACTTGGGGTCCGCCAGGTCTGGATCTCATCCAATGTGGGTGGGGCTAGGTCTCATGCAATTGCGAGGTGTGCGTGGATGGGCAAGGACTTGACTTGGGGTCCCACAGCTTGCCCCAAACTCTGACAGGAGGAAGATTTTCATATACATTTTACTAATTTTCTTTCATCTCTGACATTTCTATTACAAAGAAAGGGCAAATAGCAATATTAAAATATTTCCTCTAATAAATTCCCTTTTAATGTGCATGAATTCCATGCACCGGGCCACTAGTAATTTATATAAAAGAAGAGAAAGCATGATTTTTGTGTGCACTGAACATTCAGAAAAAGTGAAATGGCCATAGCAGGTTTGATCAGTGGATAGAGTGTCGGCCTGCAGACCAAAGGGTCCCTGGTTTAATTCCAATCAAGGGCAAGTACCTTGGTTGCAGGCTCCTTCCCCATCTGGGCACATGCAGGAGGGAACCTTGGTCAACTTCAACTCCTGTAAGTTCCAGTGTGCTAAGGCCATGGCATCGGAAGACAGCTGCTCTGTTTTTGTCATCATCTAAACCAGTGGTTGGCCAACTGTGGCTCACGAGCCACATGCAGCTCTTTGGCCCCTTAACTGTGGCTCTTCCACAAAATACCATGGCCTGGGCGAGACTATTTTGAAGAAGTGGCATTAGAAGAAGTTTAAGTTTGAAAAATTGGCTCTCAAAAGAAATTTCAATCATTGTAGTGTTGATAGTTGGCTCTGTTGACTAATGAGTTTGCCGACCACTGTAATCTAGACCATAAAGTTGAACACCAAAAAATAGTGCTTAAGTTATTATGGCAGGCCATTTGCCCTGGTGACAAAAGGAAATTGACTTAAATAGGCTTACTTCAGAATGTGATAAATAATGTACTTCTCTATCAATACACTTGGAAATTATTCCTCTGAATCAGTCACATTTTGTGATGCTCTGGAGTTTTACTGTCCAATGAGACATACTCTGTGTTCTTGAGGACCCAAGAACTCCAGCTCTGCCTTTACCACTAAACTTTTGAATGACATTGGGCAAGTCATTGAGTTATCCTCTGACTTCATTTCTTTATGCATAAGTAGATATGTAAAAATAGTTGCCCTTCCTTCTTTATAGAATAACTAGAGGTCAATTGCACAAAGATTTGTGCAATATGCCTTCCTTCCCCTGGCTGCTGGCACCAGTTTTCCTCCAGCACCAGGGACCCAGGCCTTTGCTCTGTCCACTGTCTTTCATCTTCACTCTGGCCAGAATCTTCGCTCCGCCCAGAACCTTCAGACTTCTCCCTTCTGACCAGAGTGCCTCTCCTGTAGCTCCCCTCAAAGCAGGTGTCCCGCCCTGCCCTGCTGCTCTGCACCTACATATGCAAATTAACCTGCCAGCTTTGATGTGTTAATTTGCATATTCACTCCGGATTGGCTGGTGGGTGTTGCAGAGGTACAGTCATTTTGAATATTTCTCCTTTATTAGTGTACATTGTGACATGCAAAGATAAGATTAATGTGAAAGATTTTATGAAAAGCATATACTGCTATTCACATACAAAATGGCACTATAAGATTATGATTAGATGCAAAGACATTAAATCTAGAGACAAAAGAATATAAAAATATTACAGTCTATAAGTTGTTTCTTGTATACCTATAAATCTTCCAAATTATAGCAATATAAAATGAAGGAAATTCTCTAACATCGGGTTTGTATGTCTATGGGTTAAATATATTTACTTTAAGTTCTTTAAAAACTTCAAATGGTAAGAATATATAATGAGTTTAATACTGTAAACATAAGAACATTTTAAGAAAAACTCAAAATAAAGATGAAAACTTAAGATAATAAGACACATTAGAGATGAAAAATTTTGGTTCAATAAAAACTTATATTTGGGTAATGAAGAAAAACTGTTACTATTATTTCAACTAATATAACACTGATATTAGATTTTAATTTATGGATCAGTTCTACATTGCATGATTTTTTTTATTTTATTACACAAAGCCTTGAGGTGCCTGCATGAGAAGGTATTGCATAAATTATGCTGTGTAACTTTTTACAGCATAGCCATTAATCACAAGCATTAACTTTTTTTTTCCTCTTGGCATTGAACAAAGAAATCTTAGAAACATAAAGAAAACAGGTCAGGATAAGCTGCTCTGACTATTTATTTCACTTTAAAGAGTTGCCTCAGAATAGAAATAAAATGTGTCAGATTATTATTCTCAACATCACTAACTATCCTAGGTTTGGGCGAGAGTTTTCTAAAACATCCCTCCCCACAAGAATCTTAGTTGTTGCATAGGATTTTCAGCATTCAACCTAGAATAATTTTTTAAATATATTTTTATTGATTTCAGAGAGGAAGAGAGAGGACGAGAGATAGAAACATCAATGATAAGAATCATTGATTGGCTGGCTCCCTTCTGGGAATGGTGCCTTCAACCTGGGCATGTACTTTGACTCCTGATTGATAGGTCAGCTTGATGCTTAACCACTGAGCATCACCAGCTGGGAAACCTAGAATAATTTTTAAAAATTATTTCTAACTGAAAGGATCTTCAGTCACTTCTTTGCTCTCATGATGTTTTGAGACACAGAAAGTTGCAATTCACATAAAAAGAACAGATACACAATGTTAATTTCTCACAGGCTAGAGTTTTAATTGAATACCTAAGGATATCCAAGTTCATAACATGTTGTTTAGATCTTACCTATATATGATTTAGATTGCTATTCTTTTTTTTTAATATATTTTTTTATTGATTTCAGAGAGGAAGGGAGAGGGAGAGAGATAGAAACATCAATTATAAGAGGCAATCATGGTTCAGCTGCCTCCTGCACACCTCCTACTGGGAATCGAGCTTCTGCAACCCAGGCACGTGCCCTGACCAGGAATGAAACTGCAATCTCCTGGGTCATAGGTCATCACTCAACCACTGAACCACACCAGCTAGGCTACAGTGCTACTCTAATCCCTCCCTGGTAAGGAAAAGAATTGCATTTCTGATGTCTCAAGTGTTTCAAAAAGATTACCTTTCATGTTACCTTTTTTATAACACCTGGAAAGGGTATTCCACATTGTAAATCCTCATTTAACAATACATGTAGCAGAAAATAACAATTGTTGGTGATAAAGTGGAGAAATGGGAACCCTTGTACCCTGTTGGTGGGAATGTAAAATGATGCAACTACTATGGAAAACAGTATGGTGGTGCCTCAAAAAATTAGAGACCTTAAATGCAAAATAAAAATTAAAAATAGGTTCTTGAAGAAATATTTATGCATCCATGTTCAAACAGCATTATTGAAAATACCCTAAAGGTAGAAACAATTCAAATGTTCATCAATAGATAAACGAGTAAACAAAATGTGGTATATACATACAATCAAATATTATTCAGAGTTAAAAAGGAAGAAAAACCTGTGATATGCTATAACATGGATAAACCTTGAAAACACTGTAAGTTCAAATAAGCCAGCCAGTCACAAGAAAAGGAAATAATGTACGATTTAACTTATGTGAGGTAAAGTACTCAAATTCTTAGAAACAGAAAGTAGAAGATTGATTACCAGGGGCTTTGGGAGGAAGAAATGGAAGTTATTGTTTAAATGAGTATAGTGTTTCCATTTGGTAAGATAAAAAAGTTCTGAAGATCCATTACACAGTAATGTGAATATATTTAACATGAGTATTCTGTACACTTAAAAGTGATTAATGGAGTAAATATTATGTTATGTGTTTTCTACAACAATAAAAAGAATATATGGAGCAGCTATCAGAACATCTATTTGTTTTGATACACATTGCTACTTCAATCCCAAACATTATCTTATATAAATTTCCTAAATTTATTATAGGATCTGAGAATAAACAATAGATATAAACAATTTTTTTAATTACCCAAGAAAAAGATAGGCTTGATGATAATGAAATAGAAGCTAAGCTCTGGAAGAAAGAAAAAACTATTTGGTGATAGATAATAACAAATTTATTATAATAGTCAATGCCTTAGGCTTTACAAGAATAAAACTATATCTTGGTAGCAGTGCTAAGGACAGCAACCGTGTGATTTTTATATACAATTTTAATTATTTAGTGTGAAACCCAAGTATTGTTTTTAAAGGTTTGTGATATTGTAGCTTAGATAATATTTTAATGAAACATTGTATAATTTCTTGCTAGTTTATTAATTTGCATATGTATGCATATAGATATGTAAGACACAACTTCTCGATGGGTATTTGTTAGAATGCACTATATAAATGATCAACATTTCAGAAAACAACTTTTAATTACTTTGTGATGTCCTTTGGTTCCTTTATTGCTTGCTGTATGTTTAATAAATAAAACAATACCAAGAAAAGGACAACCCTCTTGCCCTAAGGAGCCAGGGCTTAATTATTACCATATCAACCGTAATTGTAGAGTATCCAGAGAGAATGAGAGAACTGTGACATAAAACTCCTTTTTTGCATAGATATTTTAAGGAAAGAAGCAGATAGAAAGTCCGTCTTTCCTTTTAAGAGAAAGCACTGAAACAAGTATGTTTATATTTTTTATGCAAGGAATTTTACAGTAAAATAACAACTAATAGGTGATGTAAAGATGCAATAGGGTATCCTACCTAATAAAAGAGTAATATGGAAATTTACTATACCTCTGGTCAAGCCATGCCCACAAGCCAATCAAGAGCTGGGGTGGAGCGAGCCAGTGAGCATGCAGCCCAGGCTGGGGGGCGAGGCCAAGGGGGCCAGAGCTAGGGGAGCAGGGCTGAGGCAGCCAGGGCTGTGGGGGGCTGTGGAGGCAGGGCCAAGGTGTCCAGGGCTGTGAGGGGGGGGACCAAGGCAGCCAGGACCATGGGGGGCAGGGCCAAGGCAGCCAGGGATGGGGGTGGGGCTGGGGCAGAGCCAGCCATCAGCCCCATTGCAGGGTGATGGCTGGGTGCCCAAGGCCTAAAGCTTTAAGCATTGGGCAGGCTGGGGGTGAGTGGTCAGTAGGACATCCCCTGAGGGCTCCCAGTATGTGTGACAGGGCAGGTTGGGCTGAGAAATCATCCACCTCCAGTGCACGAATTTCGTGCACCAGGCCCCAAGTCTATATATATAAAAGGCTAATATGCAAAGTGTCCCCTTGGGAGTTTGACCAAAAGAATGGGAGTTCAATCGCTCACTATGACTTGTGCTGATCACCGGGCTGGCGCAGAACATGGTGGGTGACCAGCAGTGTTGGAGGGGGGAAGGCACTGAGGGAGCAAGGGAAGGAGGAGGCAGGGAGGCAGGGAACCTGATTGGCCCTGATCACCAGCCAGGCCTAGAAACCCTACCCATGCAAGAATTTCATGCACCAGGCCTCTAGTAAAATATAACAAAGTTTGAAGATCTAAAATTTTTTTAAAGAATAAGAGAGGTAAGAACAGAAGTTAAAGAAATCTAGTACATTTTGTAAAATGCTAAATGTGGAAAATATAAAGGGAAAACTGGAGTAGGGAGTTTCATGGAAGGAAGGAAGGAAGGAAGGAAGGAGGAAGGGAGGAAGGAAGGAAGGAAGGAAGGAAGGAAGGAAGGAAGGAAGGAAGGAAGAAGGAAGGAAGGAAGGAAGGAAGAAGGGCCAAAAACATGAGGACAAGTCCTTTCAAGTACAAAAGCTTATTAATGGAGAAATAAGATGGCGGCAAAGGTGGAACACCTATCTTGCCGTCATAATCAGCAATTTTAATACTACACTTAACGAAAGAACAAACACCTTCCAGAATCACCAGAAAGCTCGCTGAGTGAAAATTCCACAAATAAAAGTGAAAATAAGACACTGTGACTCGGAAGAGCAGCGGCGAACAGCATTGAAAGATTCGCACGGAGAGAGGTTTGGAGTGCGCGCCGCGGAGAGGGCGGGCGGCTGAAAACCGGCCAGTTTTCTCGAACGGGGAGACAAAGGCATCCCACTGGACTGATTCTCCAGGTCTGGGCTAAGTCCAGAGAACCCACTATCACACGGGGTGAAAACTGGACAGTGGGAGGGCACGCCGAAGCTTGGGTGCTGCCAGGTCTCCCAGCTTGTGGAGCAGGCAGCTTCCGCGCGAACAGCTCGGCTGCGTGCCGGCGCAGAGAGCGCACCGCGACTTGCCTCTCATTCGGAAAACCGTCAGACTGCTTTGTTTTACGACCCTGGGTGAGACATTGCGCATGCAGACTCATTTGGGGAAAGTCTGAATTCCCCGGCAACCGGCAGCCGGTGGAGCTCCGCAGCGGCTCTCTCTCAGAGGTGCTGGCGGCCATTGCCCCCAGCACAGAGTCCCTGGGGCCGCATAGGGCGGAGCTAACGCTGTCTGCTTGGCCTGGAGACTCCGCCCACCCAACCTGAGCATAGCTGAGCTTCACAGACAATTGGCCTGGAGGTCAACCCTCCAAGTGCTAACAACGATTAACTGAGCTTAACTTCAGCAAGTCTGTGCAGCCCATATCCACCTCAGGTAACCGGGGAGGCTGAGCCACTATCCCTAGTAGGAAGTCTACCACACAAAGCTAGTTGACCAACTCAGGGAAGCAGCCACCATGCAGCAACATGGAAAGAAATCAGATGTGAAAGAAATGGAGGAAAAAAAACGACTGGACATGGAATTCAAAACCACGGTTATAGGGTTTTTTAAGAGGCTCCAACAAAAGATCGAGGACTATAAGGAAATAAGCAAGACCACCAAGGAAATGAATGAGTCCTACAAGAAAATGAACAACACCCTCAAGGATATAAACGAGAGCTGCAAAGAAATAATCAAGACCAACGTGGAAATGATCAAGACCAACGTGGAAATGAATGAGTCCTACAAGGAAATGAAAGAAACCCTCAAGGATATAAAGCAGACTCTCAAGGATATGAAAAAGGACCAACCAGAAATTAAGCATACACTGACTGAAACAAAAAATATTATACAAAGACCTAAAAGTACCCTGGAGCACCCCAAGAACCAAGTTAAAGATTTGAAATACAAAGAGGGAAAATCCACTCAGCTGAAAAAGCCAGAAACCAAAAGAATCAAAAAAATTGAAGATAGTGTAAGGGGCCTCTGGGACAACCTCAAGCATACCAACATCCGAATTATAGGGGTGCCAGAAAAAGAAAGAGAGCAAGACAATGAAAACCTATTTGAAGAAATAGTGACTGAAAACTTCCCACACCTGGTGAAAGAAATTGACTTAGGAGTCCAAGAAGTGCACCGTACCCCAATATATAGGAACCCTAAGAGGACCACACCAAGGCACATCATAAATAAAATGCCAAGAGCAAAAGACAAAGAGAGAATATTAAAAGCAGCAAGAGAGAAACAGTTGGTTACTTATAAGGGAGCACCCATACGACTGTCAGCGGATTTCTCAACAGAAACGATACAGGCCAGACGGGAGTGGCAAGAAATATTCAAAGTGATGAACAGCAAGAATCTACAACCAAGATTACTCTATCCAGCAAAGATATCATTCAGAATTGAAGGTCAGATGAAGTGCTTCGCAGATAAGAAAAAGCTAAAGGAGTTCATCACCACCAAACCAACATTATATGAAATGCTGAAAGATATTCTTTAAGAAGAGGAAGAAGAAAAAGGTAAAGATGAAAATTATGAACAACAAATACACATCTATCAACAAATGAACATAAAAATCAAGTGAACTGATAGGCTGTTGAACAGGATAGACTGGTGAATATAACAGAGACATGGAAATAGAGAGGGAATGGACTGACAATTCTTGGGGAGAAAAGGGTTGTGGGAAGTGCAGCAAGAGACTGGACAAAAATCTAGCAACAATGGGAGAGGACAGTGGGGAGGGGAAGGTGAGGGTGGAGGGTGGGATAGGTACAGGGTGGAGGGGAGCTATAGGGGGATAAAAAGGGGAAACAATGTAATTAATAAACTGAACAATAAAGATTTTAAAAAAAGAAAAAAAATCAGAGACATGGACATAGAGAGGGAATGGACTGACAATTCTTGGGGAGAAAAGGGTTGTGGGAAGTGCAGCAAGAAACTGGACAAAAATCTAGCAACAATGGGAGAGGACAGTGGGGAGGGGGAGGTGAGGGTGGAGGGTGGGATAGGTACAGGGTGGAGGGGAGCTATAGGGGGATAAAATGGGAAACAATGTAATTAATAAACTGAACAATAAAGATTTTTTAAAAAAGCTTATTAATGTTTGCTCCATAAAAACATGAAGAGTATTTTGTACTATAAATAAAGCAATCATATATGAAACAAAAGATGTTTGAGAGTGTATGAAGATGTAGATTATTATGCTAAGTTAAGTAAGTCAGTCAGAGAAAGAAAAATACCATATGATATCATTTATGGAACCTAATTAACAAAATAAACTGATGAATAAAATA
The DNA here is from genome assembly GCA_027563665.1 of Antrozous pallidus. Taxonomy (NCBI): domain Eukaryota; kingdom Metazoa; phylum Chordata; class Mammalia; order Chiroptera; family Vespertilionidae; genus Antrozous; species Antrozous pallidus. The sequence goes on along the minus strand of CM050514.1, from coordinate 26,173,860 downwards.
GAAACAGAGGTATGAATACATGTAACAGACTGACAGCTCTCAGAGGGGAGGGGAAGAGGGAATGCTTGAAAGATGGTAAAGGAATTAGCCAAAGAATATATATGCATGACTCTTACACACAGACAACAGTATAGTGATGGAAAGAGGGAATTGGGAGTGGGGGCTGGGGGGAGGGGCCAAGAAAAGAGCTGGGGATATGGAGACATCCATAATAGTGTCAACAATAAAAATAAAGTAAGGGTGAGGGGGGGAGAGAGAGAGAGAGAGAGAGAGAGAGAGAGAGAGAGAGAGAGAGAGAGAGAGAGAGAGAGAGAGATGAAAATGTCAGTGTGTGGTCCCTAACTGTGGTTCCCCAAATCCAGAATAAGGCGACTCTGGGACTGGATAAGAGGGGCTGTTCTGAAGGGATGCCTGACTGCTGATTTCTTCCTGCCTACTCCTCCACCAGCAACCCCAGGAAACATCTAAGGTTCTCTTCAGCAAGCTATAATGTTGGTACTTTTGGTGGCTTCATCTTCCAGCCTGAATTCCACATCGTCCTTGCCACTAGAGATCATGCAAGAGTTCCTCAGAAAGTCGGGTCACTTATAGATAAAGCTGCTACTTTATTCTTCGATGCTAATCTTATTTCAAGCATCTGAGTGAGACTGCAGAATACATACACGTAGATAATGAGAGAAGATATGATTACCCACAGCAATCATAACATCTTAACCTGATTGGATACAAATGAAACTCATTTTTCTCAGTGTCTCTCACCTGCTGGGAGTTTATAAGGATTTTGTGACTCTAGGTACCATATTCTCATTCTTTTCATGATGCTTCACCCTGGGTGTTCAGATGGAAAATTAAGATAATTATGCTTACAATAGCTGTAGGTTGAAAGGACCATTCTCAATCTTTTGATTGCTTTATAAGTATTTACTTAACAATATTTTGGCACAATATTAACATTAACCTGGTTCAGAAACATGATTTGTCTTCTCAGATTACATCCTTCCTTAAACATTTTAAGTAAATATGGATCTATACCTGTCTCTCTTGTTAGCCATGCCTCATTCTTGCTACGTCTAGGTAGTATTGTCATATTCTAAGACTATAGCTCATCATACTAGTATGCTTCTATATTATCCAACATCTGGCCTTCATGTCCTTAAAACTTCTCTTTCAACACCTGGCAAGGTATAGTAACCATACTTCTATGTCAACATAGTGCTTAAAGGAACAGACATGGAAGACAAAGGGACTTTGTTTGGAATCCTAGTTCTGCCACTTCCTAGCTTTGTAATTTGCGTAGCTTTGGCTTCTTAAATTTTTAAATGAGCCTCAGTTTTCTCATGAGTAAAACAGAGGAAGTAATACCCACTTCCTGTATTTATTTTGTATACTAAATGATGTAATATATGTAAAATAGTTAACAGGAATTTAATAAACAAAATCGTGTTTTTTTTTCATTAAAAATGGAAATATAGCTATTTTTCATAATGTTGTAATGAGGCAAAGCAAGATCCCAAAGTGCCTTTTAAATTATTAAAAAATAATAAAATTACTTTTAAATTTTATTTTTTAAATGATTTTCATTGATTTTAGTGAGAGGAAGGAAAAGAAAAGAGAAACATGGATGTGAGAGAGAAATACTGATCAGTTGCATGCTCTGACACCAGGGCTGGGGCTAGCAAGCTGGGCATGTGCCCCAACCAGGAATCCAACTATCAGCCTCCTATTTCACAGGATGATGAACAGTCAACGGAGCCAGAACTTCAAATACTTTCTCCCTTATTTTCCCTTAAAATTTAGTAATTCTGATAAATCATATAAGTACTACATACATATTATAATCACAAACAGGAATGTCCTCTGTCACCATAATTATTCAGCATTACCTTTGAAGTTTGCAAATGCAATAAAAAAACATTAAATAATCATATCAAAATTAGGAAAAATAGAAGTACTTTTGCTGATCATATATATATATATATATATATATATATATATATATATATATATATAATTTCAAAAACATACTAAGAAGGAAAGACCTATCAGAATTAATAAAGGAATTTTGTAGTTATCTTTAAATCTTTAATTTAAAGATATAAAAATGATTGGCTCTCTGGCTTCCCTGTATTAGTATCTGGATGTATATGCTTGAAAAAAAAACACAACATTTCATTTTTTATATTATTATGCAATACTTAGGAACATCCTATCTAATAAAAGAGTAATATGCCAATTAACCATCAATCTGCTACACCCACAAGCCACACCCACCAGTAACGCCCACCAGCCAATCAGGAGTGAATACACAAATAAACCCCAACTAAGAAGACTGTGGCCACTGAGAGCAGGAGGGAGGCTTGGGTTTTCCTGGCAATGGAAGAAGCCAAGCTTTCTGCCTGCCCTTGCCGACCTAGGCCTCCACTCAAGGCTACAAAGTTTCAATTATAGAAGATACATAAATCCCAACAGAAATGGCTGCCACCACAGAGCAAACAGAAGGTTTGGCTCTGCCCCAGGCTACAAAGTTTCAGTTTTACAAAATAAATAAATCCTAGATACCATGGCCTCCACTTGGGTCACTGGGGGGCATGGCCAGCCTGCAAACCACCATGGGCCTCTCGCCCAGGCTCCTCCATGCCCCAAGGGAAGCCCCAGCCTAATCTGGGACACCCTTCTGGGCAAACCAGCTGCCTGCCCATGCACCAGGCATCTATCCTATCTATTAAAAGAGTAATATGCAGATTGACCATCACTCCAACACACAAGAGGGCTTCCCCATGTGGTCAAAGATCCTGCCCCCATGTGGACACAGATGGCCATCACAAGATGGCCAGCAGGGGAGGACAGTGGGAGGGACCAGGCCTGCAATGAAGGACAGTTGGGGGCAATCAAGCCTGCAGGGGAGGGCAGTTAGGGGTGACCAGGCTGGCAGAGGAGGGAAGTTGGGGGCAAACAGGCTGGCAGGGGAGCAGTTAGACAACAATAAGGCTGGCAGGGTAGTGGTTTAGGGGTGATCAGGCTGGCAAGCAGAAGTGGTTAGGGGCAATCAGAAAGGCAGGGGCAGGTGAGCATTTGGGAGCCAGCAGTCTGGATTGTGAGAGGGATGTCCGACTGCCCATTTAGGCCCGTACTACTGGGATCAGGCCTAAATAGGCAGTCAGACATCTTTCGAGGAGTCCCAGATTTGAGAGGGTGCAGGCTGAGCTGAGGGATACCTCTCTGCCCGCCATGCACGAATTTCATGCACCAGGCCCCTAGTTCTTATAATAAAGTAAAATAAAGAAAATAAAATGTTAATAAGAAAATCATAAGAAACAAATACATTTACATTATTGTATTTATTTACTGAAAAAAATCCTTCTATAAGTGCACCTAAGCAGTCCAAACCCATGTTGTTCAAGGGTCAACTAAATGTATACATGTACTTAACATGTGACAATTTTAGCATTTTAATTTTAATTTCTAATTTTTAGAAATGTTTTTTAAAAAATCATTGTCATGGTTAATAGAACTAAAGGAGTTATAAACTTATTATGTGAAGAATTATTATTAATGTCTATAAAAAGGCAAAGAAACCAATAGAATAATGGCCTATAGACCAGAATCACAGAAGAAAATCACAGAAAAAACATTTATCTTTCTCTTTATCAATCAAGAAGTTATATTAAAGTATTATTAACATATTACCTTGTGATCATATTGTCAAACTAAAACTGGAAGAAAGGAATTGCCATTAGTTAGGATGAGAAAAACTACATAATGAATAGATTTGGCTAGAGGAGACTATCTTGAGTTCTGTCAGGAGTTCAGTGTGGACCTGTTTATTATGTTTGAGGTGCCTATTGGACACCAAAGCTGGAATTGTCAAGTTGGTGGTTGCACATACAGATCTGGATGAGTGAGATCTGAGCTGGAGTTCTATGGACGCAATCCTATATAGTAAAAGGCTAATATGCAAGTTGTCCCCTTTACCGGGAGTTCGACCTATAGTTTGACCAGGGGGAGGGGATGGCCTGCCAACTGCCTGCAGCTCCATCCCCAGCTGAACCCACCCCCAAATGCCTCCCCACCCTGATCAGGGGCAGGACCAGCTGGACCCCACCCATGCATGAATTCATGCTCAAGGCCTCTAGTCATTTATATAAGTGAAAAGAATATATACAAAATTGAGCCCTCTGGAATTTGTGGTTTACAGAAGCACAGAGCAAAATACCAAAGGGTGAGGTTGGAGATGAAATCAAGAGATAAATTAGCAACATGCAACCACTTTTATTTCCAAAATTATCCCAATCAGGTCAATAAAATATATAATTACTTACCAATAATAACACTAATATATAAAAGAAAAAGAACTCTTCAATTTCATAAGGTATTTCTCTAAGCATACTACTTAGCTAAAATATAATGAATAGTGAGTGAAGATTGCCCATTATATTCAACTACAGGCTCGGTGCATGAAAATTCACTGGCCACTGGGTAACCCCACTTTTTACCCCACTGGGTAACACTGGCCTGCCCCCTCTTATGGTCCAGGAGCCCTTGGGGGCAGGAGGGAACCCAGAGATCAGGGGAAGGTGATACCCCATCACACCTCTGGCTGCTGCCACTGCCAGCAGCGCAAGCCTCAGTCGGCCCTGGTTACCTGAGCCTTGAACTTCCCTGGGTAGCTGGGGGGCTGAGGGGACTGGGGGACTATGGAGGCATGTGCGTGGAGCAGCCAGACCTGCCTAGAGGCGGGCCTGGCCGTGCTGTGTGTTTGCCACCCCAGTGAGGCTGAGGGGACTGGGCTCTGCCATCTTGTGGCTGTGGGCACCACCATCTTTGAGGGCATGGCAGTCAATTAGCATATTCCCTTCTTATTGGCCGTGGGCACCACCATCTTTGTGAGGGTGTAACAGTCAATTAGCATATTCCCTCTTTATTGATAGGATACATTTTTCACATATAAATTATATAAGCATTGAAAGGTTCAACTCAATAGCACCTTTGAGCATTCAAAGATAACAACTTCACTATAAAAGTTTTGTAACAATACAAATAAATTGTTTTGAATTTGAGTTTACTGTCAACAACTCTAGAAAAGGTTAAACTGAACAGTCATGTTTATTTTTCCCATCAAAGAACATCCTAAGTCAGTTTAATAGAGAAAAAAATAATCACTAGGGGAATGTGGGATTGGATTCTGTTATTTCTGCTCTCCTCACCTTCACTAAATAGCTTACTATGTTTCTTTAAAGCATATTTTAGATTACTTGAATACCATATTATAAAATTAAGTTTTTTATTATGATGAAGCCTTATGTAAACTCTCGGACATTATGAATTGACTCTCATCTCACTTAAAATAGACTGCATCTTTTGAAAGATTTTATTATCAATTTCTTATTTTAAAAAATTAGCCACGTTTCTATAAGAATTACACTGATTGAACAGAGAAAATTAGAGTGTTACCTGTGCATTTTTAAGTGACCTATCTGTAATGTCTAATCACCTCAGCCAAAGAGATTATGTTCCACCACAGTTGTACTTAGAGGTGCCTCTGCAATGCTAGTCTTGGTAATTAGGACTCAATCTTCTAGCCATTATGCACACAACTACCAGCGACCCAGAAAACTCCTGCTGACATTGGAGGAACATAATGAATGTATAATAGGGCTTTTCCAATTCATCCCCTTTTCAGAGTCTGTGTATCTCTTCTTTATACAGGCTCTCTCCACCTAAATGAAAACATCAAATGCTGAAATATATGTGGCAGGTCTGAAGAGAATAAAATTATATACAGTAGTCAATGACTGTAAATGATCAATGCCACATCTTCCAGAGGGTTCAATCCTTGTATTTCTTCTTTACACTTATATAAATGACTTTACAGTGTAAGCAATATTAAAGGACCTCTGCCCCCTTCCAAGTCTTAATCATCTTTAATTTTTTAATAATCTCTAAAAGAAATCTCCCATAGCAAGAAAATGCTCTCACTGCCTCTCAAACAGGTCATAGTCATTTCTGCCCCTGAACATTTATATCCAATGTGTCCTCCAACAGGAATATATGTATCCACAATTTCTATACATTAACTCTGTACATTCTACTATCCACAGCCTTCCCTAACCCATGACATAATTGACGTAGCTTGCCAACCATTTCTTTAGTCACATCACAGGTTGAGCTCTTCATCCCTATTTCTGGGACTACCGTCTACTGCCTGATACTGTTTCTTAAGTTCTGCTTACGTATGTGTCGACCTGTGTACTTAAAAGGCACAACTGTGGCAGAGACTGGCTAGCTTTTCATCCAATTCATTTCTTTTTCTCCCTTGTATTTTAGCTGTACCACACTTTTTCAGGATTCCTTGGAGTCAGGTTTAGCCATATGACTGAATTTCAGACAATTTAATGTGAATGGAAGTGATGAGTGCCATTTTGGGCCTAAACCATTAAAAACAAACAAACAAACAAAACAAAACAAAAAAAAACCTCTTGAAAATCTCCATAATCTCTATCTACATTCTCCAACTTGAGTCAGATGATCACATCAGTTTTGAAAGGCAGCTATTGAAGATAGTGGAGCCACAATATCGATTTACCTTGTGGAAAAAGGTGGTCCCTAACCAGGATTGCCTGCTTTGGACTGTTACATGAATGTAATATAAATTTGTGTTGTGTTAATCTAATGGTATTTTGTAATCTTTGTACCAACAACTGCCATTACCCAAATTAACTCAGCAATTGGAATCAAAAGTGGGGTTACCCAGTGGCCAGGCATTCAATAGCAAATGAATTGATATTGAAAGTTGAAAATATAGAGATCCATGTTATACAATGACAAAAAATAGCAGAACTGCCACCTAGATAATCTAGAGTGAGTACAAATAATATGCTAATTGCCCTAACTGGTTTGGCTCAGTGGATAGAGCATCAGTCTGTGAACTGAAAGATCACAGGTTTGATTCCGATCAAGGGCATGTACCTTGGTTGCGGGCACAACCTCAGTAGGGAGTGTACAGGAGGCAGCTGAAGGATGTTTCTCTCTCATCGATGTTTCTAACTCTCTATCCTCGCCCTTCCTCTCTGTAAAAAATCAATAAAATATATGAAAAAAATAATATGGTTATTGAGCCTATATCTCAGGAAAAGTGATTGCAAAAATACTGTGTATTTATTTTCCTTTCTGATTTTTGCAAGGAGTTATGGTTTGCATATTTGTGTTACCACAAAATTCATATGCTGCAGCTCTATTCCCCAATGTGATGGTATTAGGAGACAGGATCTTAGGGACATGTTTAAATTTAGATGAGGTTATTAAGGTGGAGACCTCATGATGGGATCAACATCTTCATAAAAAGAATAAAAGACCAGAACTCTATCAACCATGTGAGGACATAGAATGAAGGCAGCCCTCTGCAAGCAAGAAAGAGAGCTCTCACCAGAACCAGACCATGCTGGCACCCTGGTCTTAGACGTCCCAGCCCTCCAGAACTTTGAAAAATAAATGTTTAAGCCCACCAGTCTATGACATTTTTGGCACAGCAGCCTTAATAGACTAATAAACAGATATTACCTATAAAAGAAGGAAAGAATTAGATGGTTTGAAGGAAAAAAATAAAAAGAAATGGGTAATCTAGAAATGTATGGCATTGAAGGATTGAAACAGCTTTTATGTTTCAACTAATAAAAGGTTGAAAATTATTTTGAAGTACAAAAGCTCATTATGACTGCTCGGTGAAGCAAAGTGTCTCAGCCTTGAACAAATCAGATTGATAACGTTTCCTTCCCATGCAAGCCTACTGGGTTTCAGATGCCTTAAAGATAGTCCATTAAATTCAGAAATAGAAGCAAGAGATATTGAAGTCCTCTCTCAAACACCAACAGGAAAACAGAGAGATCAAGCTAAGATGAGTTCATTAAACTTATTGCAATAAGCTAGAACACCACCTTCACTAAATCTCAACAGCTGGACATGAGAAAATGATAGGAAGGTTTAAGGTCTGTGTTGAGTGTGTTTAAGGCTGTGTTGTAAGGCAGGGATTGGGTTCAAAATGGGTAGATTATGACATACTAGCTTTGAATTTAAGAGCACAGTGGAGCAATGACCTTGAAGCAGCTTTGATAAGCAAGCTGTTTACCTTGATGAGCATATTAATTGTTTTTAGTCTTACATTCCAGGAGACGGTATTTTCTGGGGCAAGTAACTAATTTGTGCTTGGTCTCATTACTATTTAAATAAGGGCAAGGATAAATGCCTAGTCTCATCATAGTTAACTCAGAGTAAAAGAATTATGTTTATAGGCAGAAAAAAAGTCTGATTTCAGTATTTTTTAACACTGATACAAGAAATTATGTTCGGGAGAACCAAGATGGCGGCATAGGTAAAACACCTATCTTGCCATCATACACAGCAATTTTAAAACTACAACTTAACGAAAGAACAAACAACATCCAGAATCACCAGAAAGCTGGCTGAGTGAAAATTCCACAAATAAAAGTGAAGATAAGACACTGTGACTCGGAGGAGCAGCCGAGGACAGCATTGAAGATACGCACTGAGAGAAGTTTGGAGCGCGTGCCAGCGGATAGAGCGGGCAGCTGAAAACCGGCCAGTTTTCTTGAACGGGGGAGACAAAGATGTCCCACTGGACTAATTCTCCAGCTCTGGGCAAAGTCCACGGAACCCACAATCATACGTGGTAAAAACTGGACAGTGGGAGGGCACGCCCAAGCTCAGGTGCTGCAGGGGTCTGCCATCTTGTAGAGAAGGCGAGCTTCTGTAGAGTATGCATGAACTTGGGAAAAACACAGCTGCCTGTCTGGGCAGAGAGCACTTGTGACTTGCTCTTTCTTTCGGGAAACCATCAGACTGCTTTGTTTTACGACTCTGTTTGAGACGGTGGGTGTGCAGACTCATTTGGGGAGAGTCTGAATTCTCTGGCAGCCAGTGGAGCTCAGCAGCGGCTCTCTCTCAGAGGTCCTGGCAGCCATTGCCCCCGGCACAGAGTCCCTGGGACCACATAGGGCGGAGATGATGCTTGGTCCAGAGACTCCGCCCATCCAACCCGAGCACAGCTGAACTTCATAGACAATTGGCATGAAGGTCAACCCCTCCAAGTGCCAACAACGATTAACCTGAGCTTAACTTCAGCAAGACTGTGAAACTCATATCCACCTCAGGTAACTGGGGAGGCTGAGCCACTGTCCCTTGTAGGACAAATACCACAAAAAGCTAATTGACCAACTCAGGGAAGCAGCCACCATGCAGAGACATGGAAAGAAATCAGATGTAAAAGAAATGGAGGGGGAAAAAAATGACTGGACATGGAATTCAAAACCATAGTTATAGGGCTTCTCAAGAAAGCTCCTAGAAAAAGTCGAGACCTATAAGGAAATAAGCAAAACCTACAAGGAAATGAAAGAGACCCTCAAGGATATGAACTAGACCTGCAAAGAAATGATCAAGACCAATGTGGAAATGAATGAGTCCTACAAGGATATGAACGAGACTTTCAAGGATATGAAAAAGGACCAACCAGAAATTAAGCATACACTGACTGAAACAAAAAACATTATACAAAGACCTCAAAGTACTCTAGAGCACCCCAAGAACCAAGTTAAAGATTTGAAATACAAAGAGGGAAAATCCACTCAGCTGAAAAAGCAAGAAACCAAAAGAATCCAAAATATTGAAGATAGTGTAAGGGGCCTCTGGGACAACCTCAAGCATACCAACATCCGAATTATAGGGGTGCCAGAAAAAGAAAGAGAGCAAGACAATGAAAACCTATTTGAAGAAATAGTGACTGAAAACTTCCCACACCTGGTGAAAGAAATAGACTTAGGAGTCCAAGAAGCACACCGAACCCCAAAATATAGGAACCCTAAGAGGACCACACCAAGGCACATCATAATTAAAATGCCAAGAGTAAAGGACAAAGAGAGAATATTAAAAACAGCAAGAGAAAAACAGTTAGTTACCTACAAGGAAGCACCCATATGATTGTCAGCTGATTTCTCAACAAAAACTATGCAGGCCAGACGGGAGTGGCAAGAAATATTCAAAGTGATGAATAGCAAGAATCTACAACCAAGATTACTCTACCCAGCAAAGCTATCATTCAGAATTGAAGGTCAGATAAAGTGCTTCACAGATAAGAAAAAGCTAAAGGAGTTCATCACCACCAAACCAATATTATATGAAATGCTGAAAGATATTCTTTGAGAAGAAGAAAAAGATAAAAGTGTAAATTATGAACAACAAATACACATCTACCAACAAATGAATCTAAAAATCAAGTGAATTAATAAGCTGATGAACAGGATAAACTGGTGAATGTAATAGAATCACGGACATAGAGAGGGAATGGATTGACAATTCCTGGGGAGAAAGGGGGTGTGGGAAGTGCAGCAAGAGACTGGACAAAAATCATGCAACTATGGGAGAGGACAGTGGAGGGGGGTGAGGGCGGAGGGTGGGATGGGTACCAGGTGGAGGGGAGCTATAGGGTGAAAAAAAGGGAACAATGTAATTAATAAACTGAACAATAAAGATTTTTAAAAAAGAAATAAATTATGTTGGTTTCAGTTATCAATTCCCACTTTGGGTCACTCTCCAGCCTACTCCAGATTGATTATCACCTGGGATCATGATCATTTCTTGTTTCCTTTTGAATGATAACTTATTGTATCATTTAACAGAAAGGTGGCTATATAGGATCATTTAAGACCCTTAAGATTAATACAGTTGAGTACCAAAATACAAACAAATACTAACAAGAAGATTATGATTAAAGATTATTATTTATTTGTAATCCAAGAGTAAGAAATGTTCGAAATAAAGGAAGAAAAATAGATCTAGTTTCCAATATGAAGAGCCTATAATAGATAATTTAGCTATTTGTTTTAGAAATAATAAAAATTTCAGAAAAGTCTGTGGTTTAAAGGGAATAATATAATACTAAAGGCCCATTGCACAAAGAGATGCATGCAATAGGCCTTCCTTCCCTTGGCTTCCAGTACCGGTTTTCCTCCAGCATCTGGGACCCAGGCCTTTGCTACAGCCAGAGTCTGCCTTCTTCATCCTCGCTGCAGACTCCGGAGCCTGCAATCTTTGTCCTAGCTATGGCCAGAGTGCCACTCCTGTAGATCTCTTCACCCCCTGCCCTCCCTCTCATAGCAGGCATCCTACTCTCCCTCTGTCCCCCCCTCCCACTCCATGCCTGGAGCAGCTGGGTGGCCACCATATTTCTCCTTCTAATTTTGCCTCCTGAATGGCTGGTGGGTATAGCAGAGTGTTGGTTAATTTGCATGTTTCTCTTTTATTAGTGTAGCTAATACCTATGGCTGCTCTGTTTTGAATCACTGCCATTCTCATCTCATAAACTTTGTGGCACTGTCACACTCTTTCACCAATATGTAAACTATCACCTGTAGTACATGCCTTAGGAAAGAAGAAATAAGCCAAAAATCCCCTCTAAGTAGTTAAGTTCTGGGGGTCTCAAGTTAATAACCAGTTTTTCTTCTTTTTGAACTAACCTAGAGACTTACTTTATGGTGTTTGTTTTGTTTTGTTTTGTGAGAGAGAAAAAAATGGCATATCAAAATGGACCCAGGTGCTTTTAGGTACTATACTGAATGTAGGCAGCAAGAGCGAAGACACTAGTTCAGTTTTGTAGGTAGTAGCCAAGAAACTTTTCATGCATAATCCAATATTATTTGTTGGGAGTCATCCAAATTTTTTTTTCTGAGCCAAGATACCCATGGAGATTGTCTAATTATTTTGTTAACTTTTAATTTCACTCAGCAAAAGTGAATTGGAGTCAAGTTTGCAAGATTTAAATTAGGTAGGCCATCAGTTAGACCCATACTAAAACAGCATAAAGTTAAGCTTAAAAATTAAAGCTTCTTGCAGGTTTGTGAAAATGAAGTGGTGTCTTACTGGGTATGGACTGTCATAGTCCAAGCTCTATTTCAAAGACCAACTATCATGAGAAGTTCCTGGATGTTTTAACAAACACGGCTCCTTCCTTTGCTAGATGTGATATTCAAGAGCTTTGGACTTTCAGTGATCTGGCCTATTGCAATAAATGCAAACTAGGAAGTTGCTTAGTAGTTGATTCAATCAAGCAAGGCATTGGCTAATTTGTTACAAAGAACTGGCATGCTTGGCTCATGGCTCATGCTCGGCTTCCTGGCATTCTCCCATGTGACCCTCGGCCAGGTTTTTTCACAAACCTGCAAGAAGCTTTAATTTTTAAGCTTAACTTTATGCTGTTTTAGTATGGGTCTAACTGATGGCCTACCTAATTTAAAGCTTTCTGTTTTATCTCATCCTCCTGTGTAGGCCTCTGGAACTGTGCTTATTCCCTAGTAGCCCAAGAACCCCAAGTCCATGAGCAACAGAGGTAGATGACTCACACTCTTCTCCAGTAACAAGATCAGGATACTCTATTCACTCTGGCTTAAAAGTAAATGGGCATCAGTAATTTTTGTTGGGAAATGACATGGGAAATTATATATATGCTAGTAGCCCTGCACATGAATCTGTGCACCAGTAGCTTGCCAGTAGCTTGCTGCTGCCCTCCAGTAGCTCTCTGACCACTGCCCAACCCTCTTGTAGCTTCCCTGTCTCCTCTTCTCCCCCCACAAAAAGCTTGTTGCCCGGCCCCCTCCTATAGCTCTCCACTGCCTACTTGTAGCTCACTGCCCCACCCTCCTGCTGATCTGTGATCCGGTCATTAGGCAGTTGGTCCTTAATGCTTCATGGCATAACAACCACTTGTATATTACATCTTTATTATATAGGATAAATTTATATATATACATATATGTGTGTGTGTGTGTGTATACATATGTGTGTGTGTGTGTGTGTGTGTGTGTGTGTGTGTGTGTGTAAAAATTCCATAAATATAGCCACTTCAATACAAGTTTAAAAGCCTAGATCTTGCAAAAACTGGTTTGGCTCAGTGGATAGAGCATCGGCCTGAGGACTGAAAGGTCCCCGGTTTGATTCCGGTTAAGGGCATGTACCTTGGCTGCAGTCACAACCTCAATAGCGGTTGTGCAAGAAGCAGCTGATCAATGTTTCTCTCTAATCAATGTTTCTGACTTTCTATCCCTGTTCCTTCCTCTCTGTAAAAAATCAATGAAATATATTTTAAAAAATAAAAAAATAAAAAATAAAAGCTAAGATCTTGAATTCCTCAACATATTTTCTAATACCTCATAGGTAGATAGTTTATTAAAAAAAAAAAACAAATAAATGAAAGGAGCTTTTTTGTTGTTGTTTTTTTTTTTGTAAAATTGAAATTTTGGAGGGTTAAAGAGCAGGTTTAGGAAACTTTAAAAATTAAGGAGTCCATGGAAAAAAAACTCAGGGCTAAGAGTTGCAAAAGGGTACATTTTCATAAGACAAGGGAGCTGGGGGTAGCAAAATGTACACATTTACAGAATAAAGGGAAGGAGGAAGAAAGCCCAAGGGGAATAGGAAAACAAAGAGGGAGGAGAGCCTCACTGTTCCACTTGAGGTTTGATCTTTGAATTCAGGAGTTGCTATAGTGACCAAATCGAAAGGGGACTGTGACAAATCAGAGGAGATATCAAGTCACAAAGATTTGAAGCCTTTATAAAATGTAGGGAAAAGGGACTCAGTGGGACTCTTCCCCTCCTCACATGGGAGTCTGTGCTGTGAAGTTCTTTCCCCCTACCCATGTGGGAGTCTATACTTGTTCTCCAGTAAATTTCCACCTTTACTATACCATCTTCTCTCTGTGGTTTCACTCTTCGAATCCAACAGACTAAGAGCCCAGGAAAAGCCATCCTGCCCAGGGAACATAGCATGTTCCAGTCCAAAATTCCTGTATCGCAACCAAACAAAAACTAGGCACATTAAAAGATATGAGGCAGAATTAAAAATGTATAGTAAGTAACTGACTCTAAGCTAGTCCTAATAATAAGAAAACCTAGCAAAACCACATCTATAATCAACTAGCCACTTCTGCAAAAGCATGCCTCAGAGTTAGCCAGAATATATATATTTTTTCTTTTTTAGTCTGCTAGCAACCAAAGAACCAATAAAACAAAACTATTTTAATCACAATATTCCATCCTCCTGCTTGGTGTAGCCACCTGAAAATCTAAGAAAGTCACGCCTTGTATAAGCATCCTGGGGAAGGCAACCAAGGAATATCAGACTTTCCATGTTTTTCAAACTTTATCACATCAGCCAAGAATAATTAGCAATGGCCTGAAAGGAATTGGTTGTTTTGTGTGTTTTTTTAAGGCAACAATTCACACTTCAGCATTTATGCAAATCTGGGTGATTTAAATGTATGAGATGATTAAGAAAGAATCTTTTCTTTAATTCCCCAAGAGTGTGCATGTTTTTTTCCCCCTTATGCAAATTTCTAGGATAGTCTGTTCTTTTCTTAGATCACCACACTGCTTAAAATAAAACATTGTAAATATACACTGTAGAATCGGAATCTTGCCTATGGCTTCCTATGAGACTATGTAAACTCTTGGCTAAGAGCAGCATTTTAACTATTTTTGAATCGTGACATGCTTATGTGGAAAATGGTGATGGAGGAAAATATAAAGGTAAATATCTATGGACATACTTCAAGATAATTTGTCAAGTGTGATAAATCTAGTGCCCTCATCTAAACTCTTAAGTGTTTTACTGCATTGTGCCCTTGCATCAATTAACATTTCATTTGACTTTTTAACAACCTCACTTATCACTAGTTTTTTCATACCTGTGAAGCTAACAAATGTTAGCTTTTCACAGCTGACAGTTTATGATTATTTATAACCTACACAATTTCAGGATAATGCAATAGGAGAGTAATGGACCACAGGGATGAGACTTGCTATAAAAAGAGAGATGAACTACAATTCCGGTGAATGCCTCTTTTGAATAAATATACTTGAAAACCATCTGAACCAACATCAAGATAGAAAACTTCAACCTATTATACTAACAGTGCTTCTAATGTATGCTTCGCAAGTCATGTGAAGCCCTTGTTTATAAAAATTCTTTCACTAAATAACATAGCTGGTATTGGAAACGAAATGAAAATGGTGTCAAGGAAGTCTAATTAAATAACATGAAGAAATAACTTTATACTCAAATTAATAAACAGGGTGAATTTTGCTGCAAAAGAAAAGAATAGATTTGAAATTATTGCTTTGGTGCCTCGAATACAAACTGAGGTATAATTGCATTAAACTAAACAAACAAATTGGAATCCCAAATTATCAATGCCTGAGAGGAGTCACTTAGCTGTTCTTTCAAGGATGCTCATACCGTTTTACATTTCTAAAGGAAATCCTTAAATAGAGGGCCAGTGTTAAAAAGGAAAAGATTCATGTAGGTATTTAGATATCACATATTTATAAATATATAAATAGCATTACTTTACAGGAAATCAATTAACTTGGTATCACCACATGGTCAAATTTTTTCCTATCCTTCACAGGCTAGCCAATAAGTATTAGCTTTTCAGTGTCTTTTTATTATCACTGTAATTAGCTAGTTATTCATATCAATAAAGGGAAGAGAATAAAAGGAAGTCAGACATTATTATACTCCTCCCTTCCCCTCTCCAGACCAGACTGGGGGGGGCGGTTGTAGCAAGAGAACAAGGAGTAGGCATACACCTGCACAGTAAAGTGAAAATGGTACAGGGGAGATGCTTGCCTGTCAATCTAACAAGGTAATTGGCTAGGGGAGTGGAGCCATGGCAAGCACAGGAAATCTTGGAAAGTTAATTGAGTAAGCTCCTGGTTATAAACCAGGAGACTCAGAATCTCTTTTTCTCCCTCTCAGCCCCTCCCTCTCCTTTTATTCCTCTCTCCCTCTTCCTCTCCCCCTCCCTCCCTGACCTGCATTGGCTCATGTGTTTGCCTGTTCTCTTTCCACAGCCACATGACCCATGACTGCAGACTCCACATGCAGGATACTGGACTGTACTGGACTTTACTATGGAGCAAAAACTATGTACAGTGACCTTTATTCTGGCTTTGCTGAAGACAAGGTTGGACTTCTTCCTGGCAAGGTAGATGGAGATGGGACATTGGAATCCCAGGGGTTTATTTGCACATGAATAAATATTACTTATCCTCCCATGCAAGACTCAGGAAATTCTTTCCCTTAGGACAGTGGTTGGCAAACTCATTAGTCAACAGAGCCAAATATCAACAGTAAAAGGATTGAAATTTCTTTTGAGAGTCAAATTTTTTTTTAACTTAAACTTCTTCTAATGCTACTTCTTCAAAATAGACTCACCCATGCCATGGTGTTTTGTGAAATAGCCACACGCCACACTCAAGAGGCCAAAGAGCTGCATGTGGATAGCGAGCCATAGTTTGGACATTGTAAGAACTCCACTTCCATCAATAACATTTACACTATCACTCTCTCCAAAATACTTAGAGCTTATTATTTGTCCTTACTCAGCACATTTTAACACCTATCATAATTATTTGTGTAGAGGTTTTCTCTCCATTGTTAGACTATCAGCTACTTTTTTCCAGTTCCAACAGTAGTAATTTTATATGCATAGCAACTGATTAATACATTTTTGTTAAATGAAAGGATACATATATACTATATATTTGAAATACATGTGAAATACATATAATTGGATATTCAAATAGATATGTACCAGAACAAACACTATTGAGTATATTAAAGCCCAAAAATGCATATACTAAAAATTATTTAAAATTTCAAGAACATGGTTTAATTTAAATGATTATTACATGCTTTGACAGCAGATAACCTATAGAGGGGGCCCTAGGAAGGCACATGGGCATTTCTTTAATCATTGTCAGCGAAACTCAAGGTAATAGGCAGAACCACGCCTTGGGAATACGATTCACCAGAAAGGCTGATGTGTTATCAGCTTGGCCTTCACATTTGCCCAGGTGTCTAAGAGCTGGCTTTGAGATGTAAATCCAGTCAAGCACCAGAAATGCTTGGGCCTACTTAAGAATGCAAATAATCTCCTTTGATCCTAACTTTTGGTGTAACTTCCTGGTATTTAGGGGTATAAAAGAAACTTGCTGCCTGGGCACTGAGTCCCTGTCTCACCATTAGAGAGAACAGAGGTTCCACCCAGCCCCAGCTTTTTGTTTCTATTTCTGTGTCTTCTATTCTTTCTTTATTTCTCAATCCCCAGCTCCTCTACTCAGAAACTAGACTCACTTTCTTTCCACGCTGGATGTGAAAAAGAGAGAAAAGCCCTGCAATAACCTATATAGTTATATAAAACCTGTGCACACACTCATTCAAGAGGATGAAAGAAACAAAGACTGTTATTTTCAAATTAGAAATATATTGAATGTCTATTCTCAGCAAGGCACTGTGGTGAGTGTTCAAGAATCTAAAGACACATAAGACAAACTCCTCACCATCAAGGAGCATTATTTAGTTACAAAAGAAGACATAAATTTATATAATGAATCAAGCACCCCTCTCAGAGATCCTCCTCCCCTCAAAATCCAAGCTTCAGCTCAAAAAAAAACTAGAAGAACTGTCATCCACAGATAATAACACTGTGCAACTTGTAGAAGTTATATTGTAAATACATAAAAACATAGAGGAAAGGAACAGTCTTGAATAGGAAATCAACCTGGTATAGTAGGTTAGGTTATAAGTACTGGTAGCAAATGGCCTGTGTTCAAAGTCTACCTTTGCTACTCATCAACTGTGTTACCTTAAGAAAATTTTTCACAATCTTTTTGCTTCCTATTTCCCAACTATAAAATACATTATTATAGTATAACAACTATTCAACTAGGAAACTATTAAACTTAACTCCAATAATAAATGCCTCCCATGATAGCTCCCACTCCTAATAAGTAAGTCATTTTATAGTGATAGGTAATATTGTTATCTGTTAGCATTTTAATAGCATCATTTACTTGAGAAAAAGAATCTCTTTTAAAACAATAGATCTTCTCGCCAAGACCGGTTTGGCTCAGTGGATAGAGCGTCGGACTGCGGACTGAAGGGTCCCGGGTTCAATTCCGGTCGAGGGCATGTACCTTGGCTGCGGGCACATCCCCAGTAGGGGGCGTGCAAGAGGCGGCTGATCAATGTTTCTCTCTCATTGATGTTTCTGACTTTCTATCCCTCTCCCTTCTGCTCTGTAAAAAATCAATAAAATATATTTAAAAATAAAAAATAAAAAATAAAACAATAGATCTTCTCAAAAGAACACTAGAATTGTTCCCAAATCAAAGGAGTAGCGGCCTAGAAAAAGGTGGTGGAGAGAAATAGGAACACATGCCACATGGAAAGGACAGGCTTAATTCCAGCCAGTTGTTTCCATTCAGCAATATAGGCTCAGGTTTGCTAGAGATTCATATTTTGGGGGGGGGGGGAATGAAATCTCTCATTTCAGTGAAATTAACCAATTTTTATAATAATGGGTGGTTTATGACCTCTGCCGTGAAGGAAAACTGATTATACTGTGATGAGGCTCAGAACACAGTACTCTAAACTTTAGCCCATTGGCATATTACATATTTTAAGCTGAGAGAATTTTAGGAAATAAAGCAGAATCAGGAAGGTCTCTTTGACCTTCTCCTGCCCTTCGCCCTTGAGGAAGGTCATGAGACCCTCATGTGAGAGGTGCCCTCTCTATATCTGGAGGAGAAGAGCATGTTTAACTACATGACGGAAGAACACCAAGAAGAATACAAACGAACAGGCCTTGCTGTTTCCCCTGATTTATTACACTTAACTCATACTCTTTGTCCTCTCATATTTCTCCATGACTTTCCATTCTTCATCAAATCTAGCATAAAATCTCTCAGGTTTGACCATTTTATTGGGTCCTCATTTCCTTATGAAAGTTCCATGTCAAGTAAAACTTATATTTTAAAAAAATTAGGATGTTTTTCTCTTTTAATCTGTGTCAGTTTAGTTTTCTGATGTAGCCAGGAACTTTAAGAGGATTGAGAAAAACTTTTCCCTCCCCTACAGCTGCAAGAATTTCCTTGTCTCTCACACTCATTAAAATCTGTTTTAACTCCCCGTAGATTAGGATTCTCACTGGAGCTCTAAAAATATACACCAGTTACTAAAATAAGCAAAACTTTCATCTGTGTGAACAAACAACCAAGAACTGCCAAATATTTGAAGAAAAGCAACTGATGGTATCAAATGCCCAAAGAGAAAAGGTAACTTCTGGGAAAGCTTTGTTATTCCATAAAAATAAAACATTCAACAAGAATAATAAATATATTCAGAGATTTGTAAACATTACAACGGAAAATAGAAGTTGATGGAGAAAGAGGAGGGGGGAAAGGAAGGGGAGGAAAAAGAAGAAGAAGAAGAAGATGAGGAGAAAAATAAGGAGAAGAAAGAAAAGGATGCTATAAAAAATGTAATGAAAATTCTTTGAAGTTTTATATATATATATATATATATATTATTTCTAAAGTCAACAAATCAATAGATAAACTAATAGTAGAAAAATCTAAGCTAAAGATTAATTATTTCAGCTGAGAAAGCAAACAGGTAACATTCCATACATCATAAAAGGACGAGTTGAAAAAATTTTATTGTCATGATGTCTGAAAAGTCTGCAATAAAGCTAATTAGAGCTCCAGAGAAAGAAGACAGAGAGGGAGAGGAAGAAATAGACCATAAAAGAAAATTTCCCTAACTTAAAAATGATCAAGGACTTCATATGGAAAAGCTCTACAAGTAATTAAGTGAAAAAGTTTACCTGGACATATGAAGGGTAGCAGAATATACCATCCCAAAATATGTCTCTTTGCCATAAAGATTATTTTGAACAACAGTAAATTCAGGAAATGTTCTGAAAACAGAGTAGAAGTTACCCTTTTTGTAAGGAAAATTTAATTTCTAGTGGAAATCTCTATTTGTAAGGGTGTTCCCTCTCTATAACAGGAGGAAAATGACTATGAAACACAAAAGAATCGTACCGGTGGAGAAGGCACAAATTTATATCCACATTTCAAACTTTACACTCTTATTTACCATGTTTTTCCTGGTTACCTATCCATGACTGGCTTCCCCCACACTATTCTATTGCCTTTAGCTGAAGATGGAATTTTAGCCAGAGTCCTAAACTACTTCAAAAAGTTATTTATTTTTCCCTGACTATACTGTGAGGGAAACATCTAATAAACTTCTGTTTGTTTTTCTCTTGTTAATTTGTCTTTTATTACAGGGGTGTTAACCAAAACCTGAGAAGGGTAGAGAGGGAACTATTTTTCCCTCACACATAATCCTGAGGAAATTGTTGAATTCAAAGGATAAAAAGAAAAATTCTCATATAGTGTATAAAGACAAAAAAAAGGTATTCTTAAAAGTTGACATAACGTTTTTAAAGAATATTTAACATAAAATAGTTATCAAAATTCAAGTGTAAGAAAAATTTAAAAACATTTTTAGAAAGTTTATTGTATATTAACACTTCTAAAATAATTTCTTGAGAATATACCCAGTATTATACCTCACCAAGATAATAACTAAATACAATTAAAAGTAACATGTAATATAAAAATATAAGGATATAAAAATATTAACATGGTTCCAAACATTCATTTTTTAAAATACATGGGATATGTAAGTTCAAATACATTGTGAAAATTTTAAGATAAACCACTGGAAAGAAAATAAATGATAGAAAGAAGTAGATAATGAGAAGAAAGTAAGCATAACAAATAGATAAAACAAAAAAAATGCTATGATTAAATTTAGAATTATCATAAACATAAAAAATGTGAAAAGATTATCCTATCTAATAAAAAAGAAACATGCAAATTGACTGTACCTCCTATCAAGCCACGACCACAGCCACACCCACAGGCAATCAGGAGCAAATTATGCAAATAAACCCCAACCAAGATGGCTGCCGCCACTGAGAGCAGGAGGAAGGCTTGGGTTTCCCCGACAACGGAGGAAGCCAAGCTTTCCCCCTGCCATTACCAGCCTACACCTTCACTCAATGCTACAAAGTTTCAATTATAGAAGATATATACCAACAGAAATGGCAGCCGCCGTGGAGCTGGAGAGAGAAGAGGCTTAAGGTTGGTGGGGCGATGGAGGAAGCCAAACTTCTGCAGCCCTAGCACCTAGGCCTCCACTCTAGGCTACAAAGTTTCAAACAGAAATGGCTGTTGCCACGGAGAGAGCAGAAGGCTTGGCTCCACTCTAGGCTACAAAGATTCAATTGTAGAACATAAATTAATCCCAGATACCAGGGCCTCCACTTGGGTCTCTTGGGGGCATGGCTGGCCTGCAAACCACCACAGGCCCCTTGCCCAGGCTGCCCCACACCCCAAGGGAACCCCCACCCTGATCCGGGACACCATTCAGGGCAAACCAGCCAGTCCTCACCCATGCACCAGGCCTCTATCCTATCTAATAAAAGAGTAATACACAGATTGACCATCACTCCAACACACAAGAGGGATGCCCCCATCTTGACACAGGATGGCCACCACAAAATAGCCAGCAGGGGAGGACAGTGGGAGGCTCCAGGCCTGCAAGGGAGGGCAGTTGTGAGCCATCAGGCCAGCAGGGAGGGCAGTTGGGAGGGACCAGGCCTGCAGGGGAGGGCAGTTAGGAGTGACCAGGCAAGCAGAGGAGGGAAGTTGGGGGCAAACAGGCTGGCAGAGGAACAGTTAGACATCAATTATACTGGCAGGGTAGTGGTTAGGGGGTGATCAGACTGGCAGGCAGAAGGAGTTAGGAGCAATCAGGGAGGCAGGCAGGTGAGCAGTTTGGAGCCAGCAATCCTGGATTGTGAGAAAGATCTCCGAATGCCCTCAAGGGGTTCCAGATTAGAGAGGGTGCAGGCTGGGCTGAGGGATGCCCCCCCACCTCTGTGCATGAATTTTGTGCACTGGGCCTCTAGTATCCTATAATAAAATTAATGATTGTTACATATGATTCAAATAATTAATGCAGATATAGATTAATAATGAGAAATTAAAACAAAATGACACAGATTGAAAGTAAAGAGATGGAAATATATATATATAATAAGTATATACCTCTAGATAATAGAATTTAATGCCTGGAAATCATTGAATGATTGAAACAACTTACAGAGGATATTTATAGATACAGGAGAGCAGTAAGTCCTCCTTTAAGTACATTGATAGGTTCTGTGACTAAGCAAAAGGACAGATTTAAAAAAAAAAACAAACCACAGTTTTATCATGTGCTAATTGATATAAACAAGAGTTAAGTTTTGATGGTATTTTATCAATAATACTTAATGTATCAAAGGTTATAACAAAACAACATTGAACAAAATTACATTATTTGAGGACCTGCTTTATATACCTTTATGTATCCTCCCCCCAAAAAAGTTGCATCAAAATATAAGACAGTCTAAAACTATAAGGAGAAATTTACAAATTAATATTCATAGAAGCAAATTTACTGCACATCTCCAAAAACAGTTGGATCAATTATACAGAATTAAAAGAGGATTAAAACAAGGTAACTTTATAAACATGCTTTCAGGCAAAATAAATAATTTTTTGTCCATAAAATAGAAAATGCACATTTTTACCTAGGCCTAGAACTGTCAGCGACTATTTACAAAACATCTACAATTTTTAAAACTACAAGTTAGAGAAAACTATAATTTTCCCCAAATACAATAACACTACAAACTAAAGGATAGACTAAAATACCTATGTATTTTTAAATTTTAAAACATCTTGTGTTTGATCATCTATCATTTACATATTTAAATTGCAGGAAATGCTAAGGATTTGAAAAAAACTCTATTTTGACAGTGATTCTCAGCGTCTTGGGAACTTTAAAAAAATAAATAAAACCCAAGTTCTGACCCTTGAGCAGCAGTATTTTTAAAGCTTTCCCAGGTGATTTGAGAAGCACTAGCTTATGCAATAGCCTGTAGATGATTTCTCATGTGGGACTGAGGCTTTAGGGGAAGGCCCACTAGAGATCACAGATTGGGGAGTAGAAAAGAGCGAGTCAGATGCTAAGGCTGAATTCATCTGGCAAACCCTTTTATGGTGGATTGTTATGGTGGCCCAGTAAGGTGTTTTTCCCCCTATGTATAACTTCAAATGTCTTTAGTTATTTCCAGTGTTCTCCAAGTCCCATCATTTCCTATTGCTTTAATTAATCCAATTCACATATTTAATGGTCTACTATTAGAGGTGGTTAAAATCATGAGGATATATAATATAAGTCAGAAAAAAGAAAGAAAGTCCTGAAACTACTTTAAATGGACAGGCAGTGGAAGAGGAACCAAGGAGAGAAAATCAGAAGGAGAAGTAAGCATGGTAAGAGAAAAAAACAAGAAAGGGCTACAATTCAATGCATAAGATTAGCATGGTTTAATACCTATTCATGCAACTAAACACTTTAATCTAGTCCTTATTTTATGGTCCTCAGTGCTCCCAATGGTTGGAAAGGTTAAAAGCAATCCTATCTAATAAAAGGGTAATATGCAAGTTGACCATCACTCCACCACACATCTTTGTGGTCAAAGATGGCCACCCCCATGTGGACACAAGATTGTCACCACAAGATGGCCAGCAGGGGAGGGTAGTTGGGAGAGACCGAGGCCTGCAGGTGAGGGCAATTGGGAGCCATCAGGCCTTCAGGGGAGGGTGGTTGGGGGCAACCAGGCCTGCAGGGGAGGACAGTTGGAGGAGACCAGTCTGGCAGGGTAGGGCAATTATGGGCAATCAGGATGGTTGGAGAGCATTTAGGCATCAATCAGGCTGGCAGGGGAGTGGTTAGGGGCAATCAGGAAGGCAGGCAGGCGAACAGTTGGGAGCCAGTAGTCCTGGATTGTGAGAGGGATGTCCCAGATTTGAGAGGTTGCAGGCTGGGCCAAGGGACACATACCCACCCCCTGTGCATGAATTTTGTGCACCGGGCCTCTAGTATAGTTGATAAGACGGTATTGTATGCATATATGTATTGTACAACAGGAAAATAAATAGTTGGCAAAGTTATGTACTGAGTCTATGATAAAGCTTTGACTAAATTCTCCACATCTAGTAAGTAAGATCTATGAGTTTCTATGTAAAAGGAAAGTGATTTAACAAGGTGTAACTTTTATCACCAACTTCATCTCTGCCCTCAACAGCAGCGACCACCTGCTGGATTAGATGATAAGGGAACGCTCTCTTTTTCTTGCCTAATTAATACTGTCATGCTCAGAGATTGTTGAAGAGTGCCAATTAGTGTTGAAAGGAGTTTTTAGGGGTAAAATAAGCATGTTTAGAGAGTTTTAGAAATAGAGAGGGTCCATGGGGAAGGCCCAGCTGGCTGGGGCCTGGGAGCTGCCAAAACGTATCATTCACAAAGAACTAAAGGTGCCAGAGCCTAAAGGGAGGGGAAGATGGCCATTCGAAGATGATAAGTGGCAAGGAAGACAGGGGAAAGCCAGAGGGAGTAGAAAAATAAACCAGAGAAAGAGGGAAACAGATTTTCACAGGGAATAGAGAATTCTACCACAGGACTGGCAGAAAAAAAGGGTGGGGGGGGGAGGGGGCATGTGGGGTTTGAGCTCTGAAGCTGCTGTAGAGACTAATCAGAGGGGATATCAGAACACGAAGAACTGCAACCTGTATAAAACTTGGAAAAAAGAGGCTTAGTGGGCTATCCCTTGGGAATCCCTTCCCCACATGGGAGTCTGTGCTTGTTTCCCAATAAATGTCCACCTTTTTTATACTACCTTTTGTCCATGGCTTCATTCTTCGAATCCACCTAGACAAGAACCCAGGAAAAGAAATTACCTCTGCATCCAGCCCAGAGGAAAACAATGCATTTCAGTTTGATTTCCGTGTTACAGTGTCAACAGATGGTTACTGAATGTTCACACCATTTTAGACAACATGGAAAAGCAGGCAATTTCTGGAATGCCATTCTTATTTGATTAAACTCTTTCTTTATAATAATTATGAAAATAATCACATATCTCTAAACACATAAACTTTCATACAATAATTCTAGGGTGAAAATACAAGATGCAGAAAAATTCTGAACTCAAATATATGGCAGAGCAGATAGATGATAACACCTAAAGGTAAGTTCCTTAATGTCAGGGACTGGCCATCTTTGTATCTGTACTGCTTAGCACAACTCCTAATGTTAACAGGAAAAAAAAAAACAACAACATTAAAACCTGTAAAGAATTTTTGTGAGTTTATTTGAGCCAAACTGTTAACATATGCCGGGAAGCAGAACCTCAACGAATTGAGATAATGCTCCAGAGAATGGCAGGTTATATTTATATTTATACATTGCAATCAAAAGAAAGGGACGGTGTGGGTTACATGAAATTCATTGGTGATATATTAAGGAGGTGGGATAAATCAAAGCTGGGAAAACCCCTGGGATTGGATAAAAAGTAAAATGATGGACACATACCTAGGTGGGTGTAGGAACAATTAACATGATAACGAAGGAACTTGTGGTACCTGTCCTGGCGCCCACCACATTTGGTTGTGCCCCAGGGGCTCTAGAAAAAGGGAAGTTATAAGTTACCCAGACATTTTAAAGGGTACGTTATTATAGATGCAAAAAGACAGATAGGCTCAGTTAAGGTAAAGGTTGACCTTGCCAGTGAAGATACTGACCTAGGATGTAACTGCAACCATAACTGCAACCATAACTGCTTTTAGTTACAGTTTCATTTCAGACCACCCTTTGTGGTGACTTAAGGTCTCTAAGTTTTCAAGACTGTCAGGCAGGCCTCCCCTGAGCTTGTCAGGTCAGCATGTGGCTCCTTTCGTCCACACTAATTCCTAACTAAAGATATTTGTTAGATGCTGGCCAAAAAGGACTAACAACTGTGAACTATAAAGTTTTAATAACCCAAAGCTAGGCAATCAGCACTCATTATTCCACTTCCAACCCCCGCCTATCCTAGACTTGAACCACATGGAGGTGCCAAAACCTCACTGGCATGCAGTCTGCCTTTGTCCATATTGCTTCCACATGTTTAATTTAAAACAATCGTTTCAACCAATTTCCACTTGCCAGGAATTGGCCTAACCCAATTCTGGGAAATGGAACATAAAGAAAAAAGGCTGTGAATTTAAATATTTTCCCTCCTCATATAACAGAGTGACTAAAGGAGAAAGTCTTTTTTCCACTGTACTCCTTCCTTACTGATGGTGAAGATGTCGTGTGCAGAGCTGATATTTGGATTATCAGCAATCATGTGATCAGGAGGAGAGATAACACCAACATTGGATGGCAGGAGAGAGAGTGGTCTTTGGTAACAGTGCTGAGCTTGCCACTGAACCATATGGAGACTGCTAACTCCAAACTTCTTGCTAGGCTGACAAGAAATGCCCTTCTGGTTTAAGCCATTGTTGGTCAGATTTTCCGTCTTTTTTTAACCAAAATATTTCAATACAGTGTTATGATGCACTGAGGCAAAAGCTATCTGTTGCCAATCGACAACCCTTCTCCCCTTATCTTCTTTGCCAGAAAACAAGAAGTCCCTACGGGACTTAAAATGTCACAGACTTGCTTTCCTATCTATCTTCACTCCTCAATCATGAGTATATAATGCCTTGCCGGTCTATCACTCCTTAGAGTAAATTAAAGGGGTGTTTCTTAAGACTTTTTTCCTCTCTAAAAGAAATTCCCTCAAAAAAAAACCCATTCCCCTTGAATATTATAATGTGCTGCGTGAAGATGTGAACTTGGAGCTCTGGCAGCCTTTTTGCAATCATGAGTAGAAATCTAACAGAAACAGAGAAAAGCCAACCAAATCCCGACACCTTTGAGCAACTGAATGAATATGGGGCTCATTCATCTTTCTCTGAACTAGTGGCTATGTAAGTAAAATAAAATCCTAAATTTAAGCCATTTTTAGTTGGACATTATTTTATTATAGATGAAAGAATTCTAACTGAAACATTAATCTCACAGAGTTGTGAAATTTTAGGGAGAAAATTGACATAAAGTGCTTAGTAAATTCTCTGTTACAAAATGAATACTAGAAAATGTTAGCTACTTTTACTAGTTTTATATAAATATATATTACCAGAGGCTGAGTGCACGAAATTCCTGCACAGGTGTGGGCCCTAGGCCTGGCCAGCAATTGAGGTGCAAGTGTCTGGCATGGAAGGGCAGGTCCCAGCTGACCTCTGGGCCCTGGGCAGCATCTGGATTTTGGGTCCCCATGCATCCCCCTCCACCTGAGTCACCGGCCCCGCCCAGATCCTTCAGCACCTAGGAGCCAGGTACAGATGCCTGCCATGTTCCACGCTGCCCCCTGGTGGTCAGCATATGTCATGGCAAGTAGTTGAACTGCCAGTTAAGGGGACAATTTGCATATTAGGCTTTTATTACATAGGATTATATAGGATAATGTCTGTCCATATCCTACCCTTCTGGTACTATCAATCTTTTTATTTTGAGAGACTGCTTCCTTTTTCAACTTCTATCACACAATCAGATGAGAACTGCTTTCTTCAAATACTGTCCATGAGCTAAGCATCATGCTCCATCACACTAGTTACTTTCATTGGTCCATACATGATATATATGCATCCAGGATCTCCAGGTAGTCATGATTTGGGACTCATGGGGAAAACCTGCCTGAGAGGATGAAGCCAACACACAGAAGAAAACAGAAATAAGAGATAATTAAAACAGACTAATTGCATTCAAGCCCTTGATTCTAGCTTCTTAGGTCCCATTGAGTTCTGATCAATTGATCTGTTAGAATTCTGATTAATACACTGTTCTCTAACCTATGACATCTCACTCACTCTTTATCAAATGTCAACTGTGAACTCTATTCATTCAACAAATATCTATTTAGTATCTACAGTATTTCAGGTACTGTGATAAGCACTACAGATACAAAAATGGTAAAGCTATACTTTTTACTTTCAAGTTGCTTAATCTTCAGAAACATACATGTATCAAGATTATTACAAAAATCGAATATTAAGTGATTGAAAGAGCTATAGAAATAGAGTGATGAAAGCACATATGAAATCTATTTAC
The DNA here is from genome assembly GCA_027563665.1 of Antrozous pallidus. Taxonomy (NCBI): domain Eukaryota; kingdom Metazoa; phylum Chordata; class Mammalia; order Chiroptera; family Vespertilionidae; genus Antrozous; species Antrozous pallidus. The sequence continues at coordinate 26,145,858 of CM050514.1, read as the reverse complement.
TCTCACCTAGGATAAAGATCCAGGGGTTAGCCGAACCGGTTTGGCTCAGTGGATAGAGCGTCAGCCTGTGGACTGAAGAGTCCCAGGTTCGATTGCGGTCAAGGGCATGTACCTTGGCTGTGGGCACATCTCCAGTAGGGGGTGTGCAAGAGGCAGCTGATCGATGTTTCTCTCCCATCGATGTTTCTGACTTTCTATCCCTCTCCCTTCCTCTCTGTGAAAAATCAATAAAATATATTTAAAAAAAAAAGATCCAGGGGTTAGGCAATGATTCCCCAAGTGGGATGACAACTAAGAGTCTGAAAAGACGAATAGGACTTAGCCAGGGAAATCACAAACCTTGAAGTAACTGGATCAGCTATAGTTTGAATCACTAGAATTTTGTAAAAAATTAAACAGGAGTCTGAACTGAACCCTACTTTTAAAACTTGGGTTGACTGTTGGCTTCATTACTAAGTTAGGAAAAAGAATAGAAGTAGGATGTGGGAGAAAAGAAGATAAATTATGGACATTGTTAAGTTTCAAGTACCTTTGAGAAATTCAAATAAAGATAGTAGGAACTTTGATATATGGCCTGGAACTGAATTTTTAAAAAGTGGCTTGGCCACTTAGATATATATATTAAGGAGTTATCAGCATATAGATGATCATTGGAGCCATGAAAGTGAATGGCGTTGTGAGAAGAAAATGTGAAGGAGAGAAGAAGTACAAAAAATGGAACCCGAGGGAGCACATCATGCCTTGAAAACCAATAGAGGAGAATTTGGAGGAGAGAGTGGTCAATAACTCATACCCAAAGAAAGAGTAAAGTAAGATTAGTACTAAAATATGTCCTTTGCTTTTAGCAACAACCTTGACAATAGCAGATTTAGTTTGTGGAATATGATTATATGAATTGAATAATGAATATAAGGTGTGCAAGTGTGGGTGAGACTAAATTACTGCTATCTTTTGAGAGGCTTAGTTATCAAGGAGAAGAGAAAGATCAATAGTAGGGGTTTTTGGTTTTGTGGTTTGTTTATTTAATATAGGAATAGATGTTTAGCACATTTATATGCTTAGAGGGAGGTTCATTAAATAAAACAAAAGATGAGCCAAAGAACACAGGGCAGGAATACTGAGGATGACGATGTCAACAGGCATCAGATCAAGCTGAATTCAACCATTTTTCTAATCTAAACCTTCCAGTCTCTGAGCAAATATCACCTCATAGGTGAGACCACTCTAGCATGTGAAGTAGCAACAACCCCCTTGTCCCAGGACTCTCCAGCCCTCTTACCATGCTTTATGTTTTTCCATCACTCTTAGTGCATTCTGACATATTATAAATCTGCTTGCTTATTTGCTTATTTGTCTTCTTTTTTCCCCTAATATGTGAACTCAATAATGAAAATTTATGTTCAATATCATAACAGGCACTTGTAATGTAATGGTTGAACAAATAAATGAATAAATGAAAAGAGTGTTTCAGAGTATAAGCTAATTAGAAGGAAATGAAGTCACAGGGGAATGTCAGATAAAGAGAAAAGGAAGGAGTAGAGAGGCCACAGATCAGACCTCCAAGAAGTAAAAGACTCTAAGCCATGTAGAGATCAGGGTTGTGGTCAGAGCTTAGAGCACAGCAGTTTAAGATCTCTGGATACATATTCATACAGATATGGGAGAGCCAACAACCAGCCTGGATCCAGGGAAGTGGATACCTGGAGTATGGAAAAGGGAAGCTTTTTGAAGTTCAAGGAACCAGAGGTTCTTATGCAATGGCATTGGATGTGTCATGGTCATCTATATAAAAGGCTAAGTGACTGTCCAGCCATCCAACCATCTGAGTAACCAGTACATATGACACGCACAGACCACCAGGAGGCAGAAACTCAAAGCAGGAGCTGCCAAGCTGCAATGATGTGGCAGCAGCGGTTCTCGGTTGACACACCCCAGAACCAGAGAGGAGGGAGCCTAATTTCTTCTAATTAACTTCCTTTCAATAGGCACGAATTCATGCACTGGGCCACTAGTAGTAATATATGTTTCTGGGGGTAATGGGAGGAAGTGCACTTGAGAAGCAGACAACAAATAGGTATCATTCCTTAGTGAACTAGGAGTGATGAGAGCACAGAGTGAGGTGGAGGATGGGGCTAGATTGTGTTGGGATGCAGCCACAGAAAGCAGATTAGAAACAAGATGGGGATGGTTGGCCTGGATTTTCTAGAAATCCACAACCTAGTGATATAAACAACTAGAGGGTTGTTGTTATTGTTTTTGTTTTGTTTTGTTTTGTTGTTTTGTTTTATCGTGGTGACCTGTCTAAAACCTTTTCTGTAAGTTGCAAGTAAAAGCAAAGGGATAGAGTGTTTTCCTGGTGCCCCTATAGAATGGAATCCAGAGGAACTTCACTGTAAGAGTCTGACCCTACTTTTGATGTTTGACAGCTGACAACTTTTAATTCTCCTACTGCCCTCATGACCTTCATCTGGGCATGTTAATAAGAAAGCCTGGGTGTTTCTTCTTTGGGCACCAGCAGAAGATTCAAACCCAGAAAGTGCCTGTCCGCAGCTACCTTCATTGTGGCCCCACACCCTAATCACAATAAAAACCCAACACCAGTCTCCTCTCCTTGTTCTCACACGCCATTTTCTGACCAGTGTGGAAAACTGCCCTGCTCTCCCGTAAAAAACTTGTTATGTAAATAATAAACCTTTTCATGCCTTCTGTGTGGCATCCTCAGTTCTGACATCTGATCCAAATTTGGGGTCAGGGGTCCATCCTATTTCTTCAGTGTGCCCACAAAATCTCAACTACTGAGGAGACTCTAGCAAGGCCCTCACTGACCTCATTGGGTTATATTAGTCACTCTTTACCTTATACTCTCATTTATGTTAATTTATATCTTTGGTGCTCATTATAGTCTAATATTTATTATAATTGACTGTGCATGTATCTATTACTCTCATTAAGATTCTTGAGGTTAAAATTGTATCTGATGGAACTTTATGTAAAAAGCTTAATAAATATTTGATTTATTGAAAATTTCAGGAGGTACAAGGGCAGAGTAGCATTCCCTTGGAAAATTGAAATTGCAGTTTTGATCTGAAGCTTTAAAAACACCCCCTGAATGGATTCTGTCTCTCCTGAGTTCTCAGAGTTCATGATACAGTTCAAATCATGATCTAAAAACAGTAAAGAGCAGTATAAAGATCCTTTAAAAATATTAATTCCTTCCAAGCTGCTTCCACTCCCTTTATGGAATTACTAAACAGAAGGCTTACTTGAAGATCTCTGAAAGTTCATTTATTTTCTGTAAGAGCTATAAGAATGCTCATAAAACCAGTTTTGAATAGAAACCCACCCATATGTTTTATGCTGTTTTTCAGGCAGTTAGCCTAATTAAGCCTCCTAGGCAGGTTAGAGTCCTCCTGTGGAAAGTAAATTGAGTTTAAATACAGAATTATCTCAAAAATCTATGAGCTTTTGATTGATGCCCCAGTTAATTTTGACAATTGAAGTGGCTTCCTGCTTATCCTCACTTTAGGAAGATGAATAATTATGGAAATGACCTCATTAACTCCTTGATGCCAGTCACTGGAATTTATAGAAGCTATTATGCCTAAAGTCAAGGCCTAGGAGAGAAAAATAATCAGTCTATGGGACACATTTGCTGCAATTTTTTTGTCTTGTTTCTCTTCACTGTCATATCTGCAGGCACTGCCAAAGATATTAAATTGTGTGTCCAATGACATAAAAGGAAATTAAGGGAAAAAATCTCCATTCAGATGAACATGGTGCTCATCGATACCAGGACCCCTTATATCTCAAGATTTTTTTTTAAATCTCAGATTGGAAACAGATTTCATCCTCTGTGCTGTCATATTATTTCAGTCCAAATGATCAAGTCACCATAATAGAGTCTTTCTTCTGAAGAAAGGTGTACTTTGTGAGCCATGTAAAAGAAAAAATAATAACAAATAAGTGTAATTTGGGGGATAACAAGATATTTCTTAGAGTTAATTTCAAAGTCATAAAAAGAGGGGATCCAACAAGGAACTCAACCAAATGGTGCAACTGAGGTTATATAACTCACAGCTTACAGGTTTATTTGCCAAGGATAAATTGCTAAAAGTACTCCAGATATTTTTCTTCATCCTTAACTTGTAACAAATAAAAATTTCACTCATTTTACAATTTTGAGAAAGAAAGGTGCATTAAAGGGAAGATGAATGAAATAGATACTCTCTCATATCACATATGACCCTCAATTTTCTCTTTTAAGAAATAATATCAATAATAATACTACCCTGGAGAGGTCCAGGGCTGGTATCAAGTAATTTTAATGCATGTGAAAGTACTTTTTAAATAGAAAAATTACTTAAATCGATATTTGTTACATAGAACAAACAGTAGGTAGATCTGTCCATTAAATACTTGAATCACTGAACAAGCAACTGAAAAAAGGAAACAATTTTGAAGTACAATTTAAAAGATTTAACCTTTTAAACTTCACTCTAAGAACAAGTCATTCACCTTCTCAGAGTCTCATCTCTAAAGAGGCTAGGATCCAAATTTTTCTCCTCTCTGAACCCATGCCTTTTATCCTACTAGGATCTTCCCATTAAACCTCTGGGGTTTTGGCTATAGGACTTGATTTGCTCAATAAAATGACACAGAAATAATGATGTGTCAGGTGTGAGCCCAGTTCTCTACAGGTCTTGCGTGCTTCCATTTGCCCTCTTGTAGCCCTGTCATCACTTTGAGAAAATAACCAGACTCCCCTGCTGGTAGATGAGAAACATGTGGAGCAGAGCCCAGCTGCCCAACGTGCCCTAGCCCGTCCATCCTAGCTCAGCCAACAGCCAGCCAACACCCAGTCATGTGACTAAGCCCAGGTAAAATCAGCAGAGCTGGCTAGTTCACCCCAGATTCATGAGCAAAAAATGCTTATTGCTATTTGCCACTGAAACGTTGTGGCTGTTTGTAACATAGCAATATCGTGCTGATAGAAAACTGATACAGTCACTTGCTTCTCAGGCAAAATCATAGCATAGAAATACAAGTGAGGATTGTGTATCTGAAATAAAATCATATAAGTAAAAGTTGTTTTATAAATCATAAAAAACTTTCAAATGTACAATTAATAGAGTTATCTGGATGGTTTATTATATTAAAAGTCAAAGTAAAAAAAAAGTCTATAGTTCCCCTGGTACATATTTTATTAATATTTCATAGTGCAGTTTTATACAATTTAGTAATTTATTTCTTCATGTATGAAAAGTCCAGAAATAGTTCAATCCCAGAATTCCAGTAAAAATATAATAAAATTGCCTATAAAATTACTTTATGGGACCATAACAGTTTTTGGATTGGAAATAGAAGAATAATTCTAGAGAATAATTACAACCATCTTATAGATCCTGAAGCAAAAGTACATGTAAATCACTCCAGACAGTTGTCTATTATTGTCTTGAAAAGTCATCTGGGAACAAAGTCTACATTTACTTGTTAATAACTTGGGTTTAATAATCCTTTCTTTCAGAAATATTACCAACTCATAACTTTAATTTCATCTGAATGCATGTATGGCAAACTTTTTTTCAATTTCAAATTAGAAACTAAAATGGCTAATTGAATTCTTACTATAATTCTTTTACATATACTTCAGGACAACTAGCCTTTTTGTCTTTAGGCTTAAAACTAGTTGATTTTGCCAAGACTGGTTTGGCTCAGTGGATAGAGTGTCGGACTGCAGACTAAAAGGTCCTGGGTTTGATTCCGGTCAAGGGCAAGTGCCTTGGCTGCGGGCACATCCCCAGTAGGGGGCGTGCAAGAGGCAGCTGATCAATGTTTCTTTCTATCCCTCTCCCTTCTGCTTTGTAAAAAATCAATAAAATATATTTTTTTAAAAAACTAGCTGATTTCATTTTCATTATGAGAACATGTATTCAAACATATATAGTTATTAATCAAGAAAGATTTTAATATTCCATCAAATAACCTCAAATTTCCAGTTCTCGAGTTTTTAATCTATAAAATGGAGACACAAAGCTTCCAACCTTGGGGGGATTTCCTTCAGAGACACAGATATCCCAGCATGCCCCAAAGCATACTCAATCTTCCCGGCTCAATTAGTTTTCTAAGCACAGTACCTGCTCTGACAATTACAGTGAATGAGATTCTCTAGACAAATGAGGAAAAGCAATGTGTATACCCAGAAAAAAAAAAAAGTGCTGAAAATTGTGAAGCAGTTCTGGTGGCCAAACAGCAAAACTCAAGCCCCCTCCCACAGTCATGATTCATGAACCACCACCAATGCCTTCTCCTCTTGTTCTGATATGGCCCTTGCACCTTATTGGCTGTTACTACCTTAAGAACCATTTTTCAAGGAGATAATCCAATACTTAATGAAGGCAAGAAGAGTTAAATAGAGTATTCCTCTGTTTTCACTGCAGAGCATGGGACTAGATGGAGTTCTAACAAAAGCATGTAAACAACTGTGTTGAGCTGGAATTGAATTATATTTAAAATTGCATTCGACTGGTTAATGGCTTGCCTTATTTAAAACAGAGTACCTCTAAGAAATACAAGTGAGAATTATGTTTCCAAAAATTATTCAGCTTGCTCTGGGCAACAGTACAAGAATTCATAGAAGTGGTAGAATTGTGTTTTAACGAATCATACAGAACATCAAAACTGCTTCATTGCATTAGAATTTCACTTAAGCAAGAATTACAACTACTGGTATATAGAAAAGGATGCTTTGCTGGAGTTTGGGTTGTTGGGTTTTCTCTTATTATTTTTGCTAAAATACATAAGGCAAACTCTTCCCCACCACCTCTTTTCTCCCTAGGTACTGGAAGTATTTTGAGTCAAAGTCTGTTATAAGTTAGGTTTGATCAAGTAATTGAATCAATACCCCTCCCTTGGAACTGACCTTTATTTAGGCCACTTCACAATGGATATTCCATTTTGCTTAGCCCACATTCCATTTGCTAAGATCAGTATCTCTCCCCTCCGGACTTTCCCAAGATCTGGACCTGCATAGAGAATTCTCCTCCCAGAAGTAGCTTGCCTAGAGTCGCTTAAAAACCTATGACTCACCATCTTTGGGGCTAAGCCCATCCGGTATCAAGATGACCTAATAAATTTGTAATTCTTTACCACTTTGGTCTCATGCATTCCTCCTTCAGCAACCCTAACATTAAGTGCCATGTAATATCTGAAAAATAGAAAAGTCAGTTTTTATTACATTTGTCAGGATTCAAAATCCTTATCTGCATCGATGTCCCTTAATCTTCTCGTAAGTTCCAAATGTCTGCTTCTGCCACTGTGGATGAGGACATTTACCTTTCTGGGCTTCAGTTTCCTCATCTGTAAAATGAAGGCCTTAAATAATGGAATATGCTTTATGATCCCATACAGCTTCAATTGCCTGTGATTGTAGCACCTCATACCCAAAATGACAAAAAATATAGTTAGGCATTTTACAAATCTGATTATTCTCAGTTATTTCTAATTTTGGTAGCAACCACAGATTGCTCAGAGTTACTCAGAGTGACAGTTGATTTTTTATCCTGCTGTCAATTCAAAGGCCACTCTCCTTTACATCTTCTTTGATGAAACCTACTATGTATCCAGCGAAGGAGCGCAGAAAATGTGACCCCAAAACATGCCATGTTGGCATATGGATTATTTGAAAATGAAGACTATAAAGACCCAGCAGATTCAAGAAAAACTTTTACATCTGCCTTAACTACCTAAAAGAATTTAGCTAAAAGCTTGGCTCAGAGAGAGAGAGGGAGAGAGTGCAATTACCAGAGATATATTTTTTCTAAATGGCCTATCTGTATGGCAGAGCAAACACCTAATTACCAAACATCTGCTCTTCTTATTGTCCTGTGAATCACTCTCCTTCCCTTGACGTCCCAGGCTCCTGTCCCATTCCTTAGCTCAGAATAGCAGATAAGCCTCAACTGCTCACTTGCCCTTGGGCCTCATATTTTTATGGGGCTCCTCTATGTACAAAATTAAATCTGGTTTTCTCCTGTTGCTCTGTTTTATATCAACTTAATAATTAGACCAGCCAAAGAACCTAGAAGGATAGAGGAAAAGTTTTCTTTACCAACACCGCATTGCTTAAGGTTTTAGATACTGTCAACATAAGAAACGTTAAATGTGTAGAAACTTTTTATGAATTTATTTGAGCCAAACTGACAATTTGGGGGAGCAAAACCTCAGCAAATTGAGGAAATGCTCCAGAGAATGGCAGTTTTACAGCTTATTTTATTTTAGGAGGAGGCTTAAGGGTGGTTACAAGAAATTCATTGACAGATTAGGGAGGTGGTGTTGTGGAGCAGATGCAAGTGAATGACCACGAAAGCCCAGACCAAATTAAAATTTAGGGAGCCTTTATTAGCCAACCTGGGGACTGCTCTGCCATTCTCCATGCAGGGAAACCAGAGAGCAGCCCCAACCCTTTGTGCAAGACCACTTTTAAGCACATTAACCACGTTCTGTTTTTGGACAACAAGCAACCCAAGATAAAACAGTTTTTACCAAGCAACATCAGAGTTATGCCATTGATGACCATGCCACCAACAGGGTCATCCTGTTCTTCAGAAAGCTGACAGTGTTCTATCTTGCAAGGCCTACGTGCTGGGAAGGGGCCATGAGACCATATCTCAAGGCCTGGCCTGGTGTCAGCACTGACTACTCTATCCGGGGTATAGTCCACAGCCTCTCTGGAGTGCTCAAAAATTCCCATTCTCTAACAGTGGGAGAAAGCAAAATGGGGAAATCGCTGAAATTGGATAAACAGTAAACCAGAAAGGCAAAGACCTCTTTTACATTAGTGAGAATAGAATGATTAACAATTAAAGGCACATAGAGGTTGTATCCAGAAGAACAAGACAACAATGAGTGGTTCTGGTGGGAGATTATGCTCTGAGGAGTCTGGAAGAAAGGGAATTACTCTGACATTCCAAAGGTATGTTATCATAGATGCAAAAAGACAACAGATGGGCTGTTAAGATAAAGAGTGACCTTTGTCAAAGAAGACAGCAGCCTAGAACAGTGGTCGGCAAACCATGGCTCACGAGCCACATGTGGCTCTTTGGCCCCCTGAGTGTGGCTCTTCCACAAAATACCACGGCCTGGGCAAGTCTATTTTGAATAAGTGGCATTAGAAGAAGTTTAAGTTTAAAAAAATTTGGCTCTCAAGAGAAATTTCAATTGTACTGTTGACATTTGGCTCTGTTGACTAATGAGTTTGCCGACCACTGGCCTAGAATATGACTACCTGCCATACTTGTAGTTATAAGTGAATAAGTTTTAATTTCAGATCATCCTCTGTGGTTATTTGAGTACTCTGAGTGTGTAAGACTGACATGCAGGCCTCCCCTGAGCTTGTCAGGTTTAGTATGTGGCCTCTTTTTCATCTACAATATAAAGGAGTAAACAAATAAACAAACAAATATGTGTTCTGCTTTCATCAAGCTCACATTCTAATGGGGATGAAACCAAAATTGGGGTTTGAGTCTGAGTTTGTTCTCTCTGGAAATTGAAGAATGAAGTCAGGGACAAAAATGGTTAGCAGAACCAAAGTTCATTGAAAGAAGCCAGTCCTGGAAAAGGGGCAACTGGGGCTCCATGTTGCAGCTGGGTGTAGCTCAGCATCCAAGTAAACTGAAGTCTACTAGTCAATGTGTAAAGTCTATTAGTCCATGGCAATAAGCCATGTGAACAGGGGAGCATGTCTCCTACCATCAACCCAAGAATCTAGCTCACAGGTGAGCAAGAGCAAGAGGAAGTGCTAGCTTTTTAATTTGGGGAGTGGATACAGCCTTGCTAGCTCCTGAATGGTCCTTTCAAAGAATTTTGCCTTAGCAACACCCTTGGGATTGGTTTACTAGGTGTACCCATTAATAATGCTGATTTTTTTTCACTAGATAGATTTACACATGTGTCGATATATATGCAATTTAATATATATGCTATTTTGTTGTATTGATAACAAGCTTCAAAACTTCTTAAGTCAAATTTGCTGAAGGTGTTAACATCATATATATTTTTACACTTAAAAATGTTCAATTTCATGCCAAAATAAAGAGTATTTGCGGGAAATTATAATTCATTACTTTATTTTGAAGAAAAGTGCTGCCGAATACTTTGGGAAGCTTATGGTGAACATACTCCATCTCAAGATACTTGTGAATGCTGGTTTAAAAGCTTTAAAAGTGATGATTTCGATGTGAAAGACAAAGATGTCCAGGTCAACGTTAAAAGTTTGAAGACCAACAATTATAGACATTATTGTATGATGTGTGTCAAACTAAAAAACAATTTGCAGAAAGATTAAACGTTGTTCAGCAAAGAATTTACAATAATTTACAAGCAATGGGAAAGATTTTAAATGAAGAAAAATGGGCGCCACATCAACTAAATGAAAGATAAGTAGAAAACCAAAAAGTCATCAGTAAAATGTTGCCTCAACAGCACAAATGAAAGTCTTTTTTGCGTTACATTGTGACTGGCAATGAAAAGTGGATTTATTCTGAGAATCCCAAATGCACAAAATCACGGGTTGATCCAAGTCAACCATCAACATTGACTGCAAGGCCAAATCACTTTGGAAAGAAGACAATGCTTTGCATTTGGTGAGATCAGGAAGGTGTTGTATATTCTGAACTTCTAAAACCAGGTGAAACCTTTAATACTGATTGCTACCAATAATAAATAATCAATTTGAACTATACTTTGATTGTGAAATGACCAGAATGTTCCAGAAGACACGGCAAAGTAATTTTGCTTCATGCTGACACCCAATCACACACTTCAAAACCAGTTAAAGACACATTAAAAGATCTTGCCTGGGAAGTATTAACCCACCCATCATAGTCACCAGACCTTGCTCCTTCAGATTACTACTTGTTCTGATCAATTGCACACCCACTTTCTGAACAGCACTTCAAAACATTTGAAGAAGTGGAAAATTGGGTCTCTGAATAGTTACCTCAAAAAAAGAAAAGTTCTATTGGGACGGTATCTATAAATTATCTGAAAGATGGGGGAAATGTGTAGCTAGTGATGGACATTACTTTGAGTAAAACGCTTGTGATGTTTCTCTTGAAATTGTTGTGTTTTCTTTGATTACAAAATCCGTATTATTAACCGGTACACCTAGTATATGTCCCGCTGTCTTGTGATTGGATATTTACAAACTTCCTGTCTTAATAACATCCATACATTTTTAAGTTCACTTCTCAGATACACTCCCTTCTTTCCACCACCCAGTTGGGTTGATTAGTAACTTCACCTTGTTGGGTACCCCGGTTCTATTCCCCACTTTCCCATTCCCCATGGTCCTCATCCTTGCTACCTAGGTTCCCTCTGTCCCATTAGGGAGAAATGGATAATAAAAAAATAAAGATATAATACAACATATGCTATAAAAATGACCAGGGCAGACAAAGGACCAACTCTATATATTCACTTACTTCTTCCACAATAGATGTTCCTTGTGTCCTGAGATCATCTCATTCTCCTTTACTGTGTCTCATCACCAAACACTGTGTTTGGCATTGTCTACAATGAATATGCATTGGACTGAACTTGAGTTTGTAGTGAAAACAGTTTAAAAATATGTTTTTATTGATTTTTAGATAGAGAGAAAGGGAGAGGGAGAGAGAGAGAGAGAGAAACATTGAACCTCTTGGTCCAGGGTAACAACGCTTAATCCACTGAGCCACACCAGTCAAGTAAAAAAAAATATATTTTTTTGAAAAAAATATTTAAACTTTCTGCTTCTCAAAATAAAAATTAGCAATACTTATTTACACGGTATTGGGAGATGAAATGAGATGTCTATAAAATACTGATATTTTATATTGACAATAAACAGGCTTTATCAGATGCCATTGTTATTGCTCTTAATGAATATTGCTAAAAGTTTTGTAATACTTGACTGCTGAAAAAATTCATTTTAAAGACTATTTTTAAAATTTTTAATAGAATTCAGTACAATATTTTTATTCTGGGCTACCTATGGAGATGTGGAATGTTCTTGTTATATCAAACTAGACATTTTTATGGTGTTCATTAAAACCAAAGTCTATGCAAAGAAAATTTAAATATTTCTAATAGATTTTAAGACAAAAAGAGATCAAAATTTTCTTTGTTAATGAGCCATTTAAGAATAATAATCATCAAATTCAGGAATAGTAGGGAATATTAACATAAATCATAATAGAGAAGCCATCTGCCCACTTCAAGGGATATGATGAAAGGAACTTAAAAATATTTTGGCCCTGGCTGGCTTTGCTCAGTGGATAGAGCATTGGCCTGCAGACTGAAGAGTCCCAGGTTCGATTCTGGGAAAGGGCATGCCGGGATTGTGGGCTTGATCCCCAGTGTGGCATGTGCAGTAGGCAGCCAAACAATGATTTTCTATAATCATTGATGTTCAAGCTCTCTCTCTCCCTCTCCCTTCCTCTCTGAAATAAATAAAAATATATATGTTTTTTTTAATCTTTTTATCTAACCTTTTATTTTACCAATGAGACCCATAGAGAAGAAGTGACTTGCCAAATGTGTCACAATGTGTTGGCAGAGCAAGCCCCAAGCTTCAACTTCCAGCAGTCCCTGCCTCACAAAGGAAAATTATTTCAGTCTACCACATTCTAAGGCTTTTCTGAAGTACATGCGTACATGCTTCCATAGTTTCCTGTCTTGGAGTAAATACATGACATCACTATTATTACCCAAGTGATCTATTAGTATTTAAAGTTTTTCTTGAACTTTATTCCTACATGGGAAGCTTAGTGAACCATTTTTCTGATCAGCGTTTTATGCAATGGTCCAGGTCTATTATTCAACTCTAAATACTCTTTATTATGCAGCATTGCTAGAGACTAACTTCTCTAAAGACCAAAAACTCAACAGTGAAGGACATAGGCCTTTTTTCCACATAATAGTCTTGAGGAGGAACAGAGAAGCAAATGGACTTTAATATAGACACTGAATCAAAAGAATCCAATCAAATTCTGACAAAAGGTAAACATCTGAACAGGTAAATAAGCAACAACCTACAAAGAACATCATAACCACCTTGACAATTGAGCTTATACACCTACTCCGGGTAAATGCAACACTCCATTAGAGGGGCAGGAAGCAGAGATCATGAAGGAAAACTCTATGGCTGGTAAAGAAGAAATGATAAGACAGTTTCAGAATCATCATTGCACATGTGACACTTGGGGATTTTATGATGAGGAAATATGAGAAATCACAAAAGTAATAAGTCTTGCTCCCATATTGCTGTGAGGAAAATAAAATGAGTCCACTTCATAAAAGTTTCTTCTTTATGATACTTACCTTTCTGAAATACCAAAGAATTGCCCTAGCTGGTGTGGCTCAGTTGGTTGGAGCATAGTCCATTACACCAAAAGGTGGTAGGTTTGATTGCTAGTCAGGGCACATACCCAAGTGATATGTTCTATTCCCGGTTGGCATGTTTTTTTTCTCTTGTTCCCTTCCTCTCTCTCTCTCTCTCTCTCTCTCTCTCTCTCTCTCTCTCTCAAATTAATAAAAATAAATAAATTAGTTAAATAAATTAAATGACAAAGAACCTCTTCAAAAATAATATTTTGGAAAAGGTTACCTTGCATTTGTGTTGCTCAGTGAAATGATAGTTGTTTTATGCTGAGTGTGTGTGACCCTCACAGGACAGAAAGGACACAAGAAGCCTGCACATGGATTTCTCCTTATTCTGCCTGATATGTTTTTTCCCTTATTGATCTGGCTGTGTATCCTTACTATGCTGCTGTAATGAATCTTAACTGGGAGTGTGATGCTGAATCACTTCTAGCTAATTATCAAATGTGCAAATGGTCTTGGAGATCCACGACACAGATAAGGCAATAGGAGAGTGAGAGGATCCCTTGACAGGGGAATGGAAATACACAGGAAGAGTAGATGCACTTCTATGGGTAGACCTGGAAGCCAAGAGATTTACTGGAGTTATGCAGACCTTGTCATCTAAACCCAAGGTAGAAAGCCAGCACCTATCTCTACGGAATTCTCTGGTACAAAGAACAGGACTGTGCCTCCAATAAAGAAGTGTTAGTGTTTATTCACCATCACTCAAAAGGAGGAGTGGAGGCCACCTGAGCAATTGAAGTATAAACCCAAAAATTTTCCAAGAGAGCTAAAATTATAGGAGAGAAATGAGCTTTTCTTGGCTGAAACTCTGCATACTCATTAGCAGCACAAAGAGGCAAATTTATTCAAACCTACCTCCTAAAACAAATGTCTTCTTTCCCGGGGGAGTAAAATGGTGTTGAACTATATATAGGGTACACCATTTAAAATTCCTTTTTCAGAAAAATTCCTTCACACACTTCTGTGCATCAGATATATTTGTAACTTGGATAACTGCTGAACTTCATTTCAAAAGTGATGGCTAACTAATCCCTTGGGTCTTAGCCTGATACCACGTTGTGCCATCTATGCATATACTATGCAGTTTATGTTTTGCAGTCTTTTAATGATATCTACTTGATAGCAAATTTATTTTGGTCTTTTAATGATCAAGCTCATTTCTTGTCTAAGACATACCAGCTTCCTTTAAACACTTCTACTATATAAAGCTTTTCAGAAAGAAACTGACTTCCCCATATACGCAGGTACAAATCTCTTCTATCAGGAGAGATTTGGAATCAGAAAGCACTTCAGTAGGGTTGGCAACACCCTTCCAAAGTTGTTAAGAGCAAGACAATTAGAGCTAGAATGGTGACTCTTGCAGCATGAAAAAGACCTAGGAGTCCAATGCTCCCATCACTATAGTAACAGGGTTGTTCCCACAATGGGTGGGGCTAATGTCATGCCAATGGGGAAATAACTTTTCCATACATTCTAATACAACAGTTTTTCTTGGTGGGGGGCGAATAGATGTGCAAACTAAAAAAAAAAAAAAAAAAAAAAAACAACAATGTGCTCTATTTTTAGGTAGCTGGAAGGAAAAGCGAATATAATTAAGGTCACAGCATCACCTTTACCCACAGGACTGCAGCCTGCTAATACCCATCCTCCACCTTTGGACGATCAAACTCAGTGCTGTGGACTGCCTTTGTCTTTCTCCTCCCATTCCTTCCCCAAATTCACATGTTGAACTCCTAACCCCTAATGTGATCATATTACAAGGTTATACCTTGGGGAGGTAATTAGACCTTGAGGATAGAACCCTCATAGAAGGGATTAGCACCCCTACAAAGAGATACAAGAGCTTTCTTCTACTCTCTGCTCTCTGTCCTGTAAGAACACCACAACAAAGTGCTACCTACAAGCCAGGAAGCCGACTCTCATCAGCTATCACATCTGTCTCAATCTTGGATTTCTTAGCCTCAAGAAATTTTGGAAAAAAAATGTTTGCTGTTTAAGCCACTATGGTATTTTGTTACAGCAGCCTGCACTGACTAAGGCATCCTGATCAAAACAGGAGTATCAGTCACTTACATTCACAAGCTATTGGAATGTTCAGAAAGAGACAAAACCTTCCACTTCAGTGAGAAGTGAAATTTCCCATGAGATGGCAGGGTACCAGGCTCCAAGGGTCTGAAAACAGGGCTCTGGAGAAAGAAGGGAAAACTGACAAAAAAGAAACACAAGAACTGAAAGAACATGTACATGGCTCACACTTTCATAAACTACCTACCTTCAAAACGCCTCCTTCCCATTACAAATCTCCATTAGTGCAGGATAATTGGTTCTGAGGAAAACTAGTGAGTCAGGAAATAAATTGGGTGGGAAGACTGAGAATTTTCCAACCATCTTATGAAAACTTTGTAGGTGAGAATTGGAAGGATTTCCACCCCCACCCCCCCACCCCCCGAGATTACTCTATGTACCACTGGAACAAAACAATGCCTCCTGGAACACAGGCATAAGAAGTCTGATGGAGAAAGAAAAATAAGTCTGATGGGATCAGAAGTTTCTAGAAATCAAAAATCATGCTTATTCATTTTTGGATGCCATTTTCTACCCAAGTCAGATATGCAGTAGATTCTTAACAATTTGTTATTGGAGAATGAGAGAGTTGATTCCTATATCTAGAATGCTGAAATCTCTACCTCTACTTTGATTTGCTAAAAAGGTATCATTTGTAAAAGGGGTATTTGTAAATTCTTTGCAAAGTTTTCTCTAATTCTCCTATCTACAGTCTCTTTCTCCTGAGAGTGCACATTGCATTCTATTATCTTGGTGGTAAATAACTTAATCAAGCTTGAAATAAAGACATTATTTATTTTATTCTCCTTCTTTTCATTACCTTACTCCATCCTTGACCATATACCATAAGCGCCTTGAATACCAGATACATCTTTCTGCCCATAAACCCTTCTATGGTTGTATCATAATATGGCACATTTTTCTATTTCTTCCCACTGACAACTTAAATCTCTTCATTTATGAACATTTTTACTGTTTTTGGAAAGATCTGTTTCTTCCATCTTGTGCTAGATGGATATGCTCATTTTATCTACTCACCTGATGTTACACCTCAGGTTGAACTGGATATACTCTGTGGGAATCCCACAGATAAAGGTTGACTCACTAGATAACTCGTTAATCCGCATCAGCCAAAACACTTCTGACTTCTCAATTGTAATGTGAGATTTTAAAACCTTCATCCTTATTTATTAAGCATCCACTATACCCAGGGAACCTAATAAAAGAGACTACACTCAAAGAGCTTAAAAATAAGACCTCCACTTGCAGTAAGGGGACATGGTGGCAACTCACCTGGGATTATTCCATTTCAAGTACTTTGCATATTAAAAGCTTCCAATTGTATATGGGTTCAGATGCACAATTTGTAAGAAGGATAGCAAATTATTCCTAAGGGAGAAGTTGTATCCTAGTGACAGAGAAATACCAGGATTAGAGAGCCCTCAGCTGGAGCAGCCTAACAGAGGGCAAAAGGAAGACAATATTAGAGGTTGGTTCAGAGTATTAAAACTTTTGCAGAGAAATAAGGCCTTTTCCTTTGCGGAAATATAACCAAGTTGTATACATCAAGACAAATACTCTAAACACTTTCTTGTGTCATCTATAAGAAGAATCTGTTTAGTTTATATTCACACTGAGTACAATAACCATCGACTCTTTATTCAGGTCACAAAATTCCACACATTCAAATCATGACCAGACTCCTAAACAGGCATTTTTTTTTTTTAAATCCTATTCGTTTACTCCAGACAATGAGGCAGATTCTATCCTTAGCTACTCATATGAAATCAAGTCAAAGAGTGCCAGCTTTAATTACAAAACTGATTCATTGAAAAATCTCTCTTAGAATTGAGAAGTCATTTGTATCATTGACCCTATTTCCCTTCTTTCCATTTATATGAGTGGGGTATTTCTGGCTTTCTCTTGCTGTAGAATGACTTAATTAAACCCAGTGTGATTGTTTTCATGTAATCAACACCAGTGGCACAAGCACTAAATAATTCTAATAAGAAGCATCCATGATGAAGTCATAGTTTTTCAATACACAACCCTTTTGGTTTCCTTTTCAACTTACAGTTTAAAGAAGAGCAATTACATTTATTGTTTCTCCCCTATTTGTTTCATAGTCATAGAACTAGAGCTCAAGGGAACCATGGAGAACATATAATACAATTCATTCATTTTACAGATAAGATAAAGAAAGGCATTTAATAGCAGGGCCAGGTCCTGTGACCCCAGACCTGGTTTCTTATTTTCTTATTCACCTCCTCCCTGCTCTGCAATGCTCCTAAAGGGGAAATCTTGAGCTCTATTTCAGGCTTCCATTTGGAATGCTGCTTCCAAAGACAACAGTGACTAGAAGCCACATATAAATCATATCTGAATGACTTGGAATGTGCCAATGGAGCTTCACATAGAAGGTTTAATTCTAAACTCCATATT
The DNA here is from genome assembly GCA_027563665.1 of Antrozous pallidus. Classification (NCBI taxonomy): domain Eukaryota; kingdom Metazoa; phylum Chordata; class Mammalia; order Chiroptera; family Vespertilionidae; genus Antrozous; species Antrozous pallidus. The sequence continues at coordinate 26,127,930 of CM050514.1, read as the reverse complement.
CATATTCAGTAGCGTTTCTTAGGCAAAAGCATCCCTTACCAAAAACTAATGAATCTGGATTATCAAAATTCAGCTCCCAATAACTTGATATCACATTTATCCAAGGGATTTAACATAGGTATCTGATTCCCTGTTAATTACCTCCTAAATACATCTACATATTTATAGAAAAAAATATTAAAGTTTTGGTTAAAACTCCAGGATAGCATGTGGTATTTGTAAAACATAGCTTCTGATGAAATGTTATTTTCTGTTTTCTCAAATGTAATTTGCAGCAGTGCCGAAACAAACTTTCTAATTGCTATGGAAAGCCTAAGGTTTTCATGTCCTTAAATATAATTCATAGAGTAAGAAGCAAACAACTAAAAGGAGTATATTAAAAAGATGCAGATTTCTATTCTGTTTTTGTAATATTTTTCTCAAAATAAAGCATCTTATGTCAGACTCAAGAATTAGTACTGACTTTAAAAGGCATTGTTTTACAGCTGAGTAGTGAAATAATGTTCCAGAAAGAAATAAAATCATCTGATAAATATAACAAAAGTAAATCAGATTTAGCATTAAAAACTCTTAAAAATGCTCTAAGTGATAGAAATGTTTTCTTGGTTATTTATGCTTCTCTTTTTGGAGTTAAAATGAAAGTTGTTTCCATTATTAAATATTCTATAAATAAAATACACACATTTAATTCAGATATAATATTTCAGAATGACTAGCTTTGTGGTATACATTATTACTATCCATTAAATATAATGAAAGGTAGAATATGCCACCCCAAAATATATCACTTGGCATAAGGACTATTATGAGCTTAAGGCAATTAAAAAGAAAGCAGCTACCAAATAACAACAGCAACAACAAACAAAAATGCTCTCTGCCCTTTATCTGTTTGTCTAAAAGCAGGACATAAAATTTGTAAATGTATCCACCACCCTCTTTCTACCTAGGGGACAGAAGGTAGTTGCTGGGGAAAACTCTAGAACTTTATCAGCTCATTTATGTCAGCAGAAGACCTATATAACAAATCTTACCCACCAGCCCCATATTCCATTTGTTCACCCACATATTTGTCCTCTCACAATTTGCCACACTAGCAGCTTGATGACCTTTCCCTTTGTCTTGTCGTTTCTCTAAAAATCTATTGTTCTTTTGTTAAGATGCTCTACAGCCCAAGTTTATATATATATATATTATATATATATATATAATATATATATATATATAATATATATATATATATATATTACATATATATAATTTTATTGATTTTTTACAGAGAGGAAGAGAAGAACAAAAAATTAGAAACATTTATCAGCTGCCTCCTGCACACCCCCCATTGGGGATGTGCCTGCAGCCAAGGTACATGCCCTTGACCAGAATCAAATCTGGGACCTTTAAGTCCACAGGACAACATTCTATTCACTGAGCCAAACCAGTTTCAGCTATAGCCCAAGTTTTAACCACCCCTTAAGTTTACTTAGCACTGAGTTCCTCCTTGAGTATGCACAATACATGATGTTAATCAACTTCTATTTGTTTTTCTCTTGTTCATCTGCCTTTTCACACTCTAATTTATTAAGCTCCAGCTGGAGAGCCTAAGATGCGTAGAGGAAAAAAGAAAATGCTTTTCTTCCCTACAATAAACTCATAAATATTTATTTACAAAACAACAAACTTGAAAACTTGAAGAGTTTAAACCTCTTAAAGTCATGTTCCTGATTGCATTTTCAGGATCTGGCCCCATAGTAGGTGCTTAATAAAAATGTCTCTATGAATATAAAAGTATGCATACTTTTTGTGTTAATCAATATCCTCAATGATGAATAAAAAACACACAAGGCAAGTTTAAGTAGAAATGAGATTCACTGAATGACATTAGATAACTTCTAGAACTCCCATGAAACAAAAAAGTCAGCCTTGGAGGCTCCACAGCCAGAAACAACTTTCAAACCATAGAGTGGGACTATTCCCAGGACCAACTGTATGGTTTTCATCTGAGAAGTAAGATTGAATCTGACTGAAGGCAATAATTGACCAAGACACGCAGGGTACCAGCAAAAGTTCGCTTTTATTAAATTCCCCCGGGTGAGATCCCACGGTCCTGACAACACGGGCAGGGGAAGTCACACCCGCCTTTGCCTGGCAGGGTTTCTTTTATGCTGCTGTTGGCACGTTCCAAGAGAGTTTGTGGCAGGTAATTTATGAGCGTGAAATTCATACAGCTCCAACCTGGCCACCCTTGATAAGTCAGGGTGGTCGTTTATTGTCCAGCAGAATGTCAGCAGGATGGTATGTCCTTGGGGGTCACTATTGTTTAACTCAGCGGATGGGATAGGGGAAGTCCCTATCTTCCCAACCCCAAACCTTATATCCTCAGTGAGTGGGATGGGGGAAGTCCCTATTTTCCCAGCCCCAGACTTTACACCAATCCTCGGCCACTTTCACTGAATACAACTGCTGATGTGTCGCTGGTCCCTGAACTTATACACCAAAATTATCATTATTCTTGATATTTCTTGCCAATGCAATTAGTAGCTACTAACACACAGAGTTCACATTGTACTTTCTACCCTCTTACCCTAGTGCAATAATTACTAAGTCTATGATCTATTTCCTAGGTGAGAGTTGTACCAAATATTTCGTTCATGAATATGACATCTCACCAGAGTTTCAGCTTTTGTCTCCTTAACACCAATCAATTGACCATTAAACCAAAACCACACAATTTAGAGTTTTATTATAGCAGTACCCCAATTCTGGTAACAAATTTCAATACCTGTCAAGATAGACTAAGTTGAGCTGCAACAACCAAAAAGAAAAAGGCAAAAATAACAGTCACCAGACACAACAAAAAATCATTTTTCATTTATTTTCTTCATGTCCAGCTGAAGTCAGCCCATTTTAATCATTCAAGGATCCAACAGAAGTCCCCTTGGTGTGTATGTGGTGGTTGCCGGTCGGGAGAGGGGGCAGGGGAGGGAGGCAAGGACAGTTTCCTTTGAACCTTCAGTGTTCTGGTTAACCTAACAATCAAATTGACATGACATAGATTAACAGGAGAAAATAACCAAATGTATTATCTATTTATATACAGAATTCCATAAGAATATGGAACCAGAAGAATCTAAGTCAATATTTTCCATGGCTAAAAACACACAAAAATAAGCACATCTGCCTGTTATAGGAGTCACCTTAGTAAAGAGTTAACTGCTCAAGCTAAATTAAAACAAATCATTGACATTTTTCTCTCCATTGTGTGCACACATCTCTCATAAAAATCAATGAAAGCACGTCTGTGTAAGGCAGAGCAAAACGCAGCTAATTCCAGCTCTAACTTGCTCTCCCTTCCAGGGCTCATCATCCCTCCTGTGGCTCAGGGACAGGAGGCCATGTGATGAGTACAGCAGCTCAAGCCAATTTCTGGATGACGTGTCCTGATCATTCTGTTCTCTGGTTTATTAGGCAGCTGAGAATTCTTAAGGTTCTGGAAGCAATCATAACCAGAGCAGAACTCCAGGGAATAACCTCAAATCAAAGGAGCAGTCATTACACTTACAAAAACAGTTTGATTCTCCCATTATCAAGTATTTGATAATGCCTATCATTTTGAAGAAAATATGAAAATATAGAAAACTATAAATAAAAACATTGTTTGTGAATTCATCATCCAGAAGCAATTACTGTTACATCTTTGGCAGATCTCCCTTTGGGTGACATTTGTCTATGTAATTCCTTTTTTACTTACTAAAAATCTTTTATTACATACAATTTTGTACCCTGACTCTTTCAGAGAACATTTTCCAATGTGATTTAATAAAAAAATCTTCAAAGTATTTTTGTGTGTACCCTAATAGTTAGCCTCCAGATTTTATCATATTGATTCTTACTAATTCTTTATTTCTTATTGAATATTTAGATTTAGATTGCTTCTAATATTTTTCCCATTCTAGATAGTGCAATGAAAGCTATCTCTATATAGATATATTTCTCCACATTTTTTATTATTTTCATAATATTCAATCTCCAGAGTATAACTATAGGATGGAATTTACAGTATTTAAAGATTTTTTCTAATCATTGCCAATTATTTTCTTACTAATTCTTTATTTCTTATTGAATATTTAGAATTAGATTGCTTCTAATATTTTTCCCATTCTAGATTGTGCAATGAAAGCTATCTCTATATAGATATATTTCTCCACATTTTTTATTATTTTCATAATATTCAATCTCCAGAGTATAACTATAGGATGGAATTTACAGTATTTAAAGATTTTTTCTAATCATTGCCAATTATTTTCGGGGAGGGGGGGGGAAATGTGTTCATTTACTTTCCCCAGAGAGTATATTCTCCCCTCGCCTCACTATCAACCTGGCAGATTTTTCACTCTGCTAGTGATACGAGGTACTTTGATGTTGATTTATTTCATCTTCTTCCTCTCAGAGGGAGGTGGCAAAAGAAGGGATTCCAGCAGGGAAAACGGTTAGGGTTCATTTACCCTTGAGTTGATAATAATACATGATGCTCTGCTGTAAAATGTCATGGTAGGAAACAAAGAATATGAACAGCCTATAAAATTCTGGACTGAAAAGTGAAACAATCTTCTACAGCAAGAGAAGTTTAGGCTTCCTGTGATTCAAAAAGATCCTTAAGTACATCCATGTATATACTAGTAAAGTCAGATATAGTAATATTTTTATAGCATTCTTTTTTTGGGGAGAGGGGAAGAGGAGTAAAAGGTGACAAGTCGCCATCGCTGTTACGTTTTCTTGTACCTCTGCTGTAGTGAAGGATCCAAGTTTAAACACAGGTAGTGTGCAGAGTTCAGCTGTGGCAGTAAGTTCTGGCCTAGATGTTGAGAACTAGGAAATGATCCAGTTAGAGGAATAAGCCTTCTTTACTGGCCCGAGGCTGAGTATTTTCAACTCTGAAGTATTCATTCCATGAAGAAGAAATCTTTTGGCTACTGATCCTCTTCCCCATTCCCCACCTTTGATTATCTGACACTAGCACTGGGAAGTGGGAAAATGGCAAGGAGACTAAACAGAAAAGAGAGATGAAAAGAAGACAAACTTTAGGAGACAAAAGAGCATCATTGATGTGGAGACAGAGAAAAAGCCTTCAAAATACAACAGAAAGCTACCCATCAGGTTTGTTTTGATTTGTGTTATCATCTTAAATTCACCTTGAGATCTTGAGACCATCTGGAGAGCAGGAGCCGTATCTCAAACTGTATGTGAGCTCATTATAAAAAACTCAGTCCTTTACCAGGATAGGTAGGCATGGGTGTGCTTTTTCTTTCGATATAAAATTAATTTAATTAATAATTAACAGAATATTTGTTGAATACCCACTATGTCTCTAGCACCATTCTAAATAGGTGCTGGGAAAAAGAGTGGAGAACAAAGCAACATCTCTGCACTCTTACATCTCAGAGTCCAGTGTGAGCTTAAAACTTTATTGATAAAGCAGGTAGCCATTTGTTTGGGTGATTGCTTGCCAATTTGTTTTTTTTATTTTTATGAGTTGATATTGCCTTAAACTATTATTTATCTTATCATTGAGGTGTATTGTTTGTGTGTGTGTGTGTGTGTGTGTGAGTGTGTGTGTTTTTGTTTTGTTTTTTGGTGCCCCATGTAAATAAATGCCATTCTCACCTTGTCCTAGTCTCACCCCTGGTGAGCTGTAGCTTTGAAAAGTTAATGTAATGGTTAATAAATTGTTGTATCTTAGTTGCAAATTCCTTGGGGATGATGTAGCAAACATATCAAAGCCATGACAGTAACAACAGCTGCAGTAACTGGTCATTGGACAACTTCTCAGAAAAGAAAATGTATTCAACAATAAATATTTATTCAATATGCACTCTGTGCCCGGTCATACTCTAGAAATGACAATACCGCAGTGAGCCTATTGACAGAGCTCCTGCCGACACAGTGTGTATAGTCTACTTAGAAACAAGGGCAAGGTAGTCAATAATGACAAGATAATATCAGATACTAGTAAGTGTTCTAATGAAAATAAAGCAGAGTAAAGGTGAGTTGGTAGAAGGCAGGGTTGTGGCTGAGGTATTGATTCTCAGGAGATAACAATGGAGATAAAACCTAGATGATGGGAAAGAGTCAGACACTAAACAATCTGAGTGAAAAAATTTTTCAGGTATTGGGAATAGCATATAAAAAGGCTTTGAAGTATGAACAACTTTTATTTTCTCAGAAATGAAAATAATCCTGAGTGGCTAGAGTCTAGGGCAGGGGTCGGCAAACTGCAGTTCACAGCTCTTTGGCCCTTTGAGTGTGGCTCTTCCACAAAATCCCACGTGCAGGCGCACACGTACAGTGCAATTGAAACTTCGTGGCCCACACGCAGAAGTCGTTTTTTGGCTCTCAAAAGAAATTTCAATCGTTGTACTGTTGTTATTTGCCAACCACTGGTCGAGACAAGGTTGCTTTAGAGATAGGAAGATGGGGAAGACACAAGTTTAGGAGAGAAAATAATCAAAGTTCTCTTTTGGACTTGTTCATTTAAAGATGCCTGTGGGACATCCAAATGAAGGTACAAGTCTAACACTTGAGAAAAGGGTCGTGCTGGATGTATAAATTTGACAGCCATCTGCATACAGACGTATTTAAACCCAGAGAATGAGAACTGATCACCTAAGGAGATAGTGTAGATAGAGAAGGAAAAGAAAAAAATAATTGCCCAATGGCCAGGCCTTTGAGAATGCCAAATTTAGAATTGAGGAAGAAAAGGGAGTTAACAAACTTAGAGCAGAAGTCAGGGAGATGGAAGTAAGCCAGGAGTGTGTGATATTGTGGAAACCAGAGAAGGATCGTAGAGTTTTAACCCCCACACATTACTTTATAATGAATGGTTATACTTTTCTAATAAAATAAAAGTTAAAAGCGCAGAATAAATTTTGACTTCTTTATAACAATACTCCATAGCAATTTCAAAATGTTGTAATAAAAAAAGTTAAGGAAACACCTGGTAATTTGGTTTGGGATATTTATTCTTCCCTAGCTCAGGAAGAAAGCCTCAGAACATTTTCTCCAGCACCCTGTAAATCACTGGAGTAGAAGATAATAGATGCAATAAATAGACATTATCATATAAATGCCAAGTCCTATTACTTTATATAAAATAAATTCCCCATGTGACTACTAAGATATGAAAAAACAATGCATAACTTTATCATTCCACTTAGAAAGATCGATACAAGAGATTGATAGCATTTTTATTGAAAACTAGATATCACGTGGTTGTTCGGTAAAGGAAAGCCTCCTTGGGGAACGCACATTATAGGAAAGGTAAGTACGTTCATGAACTCATGCCTGACAAGTAATAGACAAAGAAAAACTCCCACCTAGAGCAGTAACAGAGCCTTTATTTCTAGCCTAGCAGGACCTTCTACATGCAATAAGCATAGGAATTCTTGTGATTAATTTAGCAATAAATATCATAGACTAAGCAAGGAAAATCCATAGTTTCTAAGGAATTTTATCATTGTGCTTCTTAATTTTTACAGTTAAAAGAACAACACTTTACATAATCACATCTTTGGTTTATATAGCATTATTTCCTAGAATCAGATTATTCCATCTATATATCTAAAACCTTAATAATGCAAATAGACCAAATGGCAGAACAACCAAACAACTGATCGCTGTGATGTGCACTGATCACCAGTGGGTGCATGCAAACCATGGTGGGCATCAGCTATGGTGGGAAAATGGAGCAAGTGAGTGGGGGTGCCAGACCAAGGTGGGGCACTGATCACTGTCATCAGATCAAGCCTCTAGTGGTTACTGAAAATTCTTTGTTCCCACATGCCAGGATCCCATCCAGTGCTCCCACCTGCTGCTGCTGCCAGCCCTGTTTGCATCTGCTGCCAGCACTGGAGCCACTGCTCAAATCCACTGCCAGCACCCCATGCCAGCCCCAATAGCTCAGTGTCAACTGCAGGTGTGAGCAGCAGCTGCAAGCCCTAATTGCCCCTCAGTGCTTCTCCACCTCCCCCTGCTCCTCAGGGGCAATCAGAGCTGGCATCCCACTGCCAGCATCAGCCCTGCTCACACCTGCAGCCAGTCCTGGAACCACCACTCTCACCTGCTGCCAGCATTCAGCGCCAGTGTTGATCACTCAGTGCCATCAGCAGGTATGAGCAATAGCTGCTAGCCCCAACTGCCCTTGAGGGCTTTTCCACCTGTCCCTGTTCCTGAGGGGCAATTGGGGCACTGGCCCCACTCATACCCATTGCTTGTACTGGCCCCTGTCACTCCATGCTATCAGTGGGTATGAGTGGGACCGGCACGTCAGTGCATGGGAGTGGCAGTGGCAGAAAAGGGGCTGCTGGCAGACAGGGGATCAGTGCTCGTGGTGGGAGGGGCTGGGCAGGGACATGGAGGATGGGCCAAGACCAAACCTTGTGCCCACCGCAGCCTTGTGGGCCACAGTTCCTTTCAAGGTGCATGAATTTGTGTACTGGGCCCCTAGTATATATATGTGTGGTGTGTGTGTGTGTGTGTGTGTGTGTGTGTGTGTGTGTGTATACATACCTTGGTTTATACAAATACATGCAAAATGAGGTTACTTAATGTTGCATAATACACAAAATAATTAATTAATTAATTAATATTAAGGAATCAAAATATTTGAGGAAAGAAAAATAGCAATTCCTTTAGTAAAACTGGAGTGCAGATACTTGAACCATTTTGCCATGTATAGGCCTACACAGGACCTATAGATGAGTTTGGGTTAACATTCCCAACTCATCACAACAAAGAGGAGACAAAATTGTAAGATTCAGTCTTGATTAAAAATAAATAAAACAAAATATGGAGAGGCACAGCTTTATCTGACATTAAGATCTCAAAGAAATTTTTACCAGAAGCCTTAAATTTTACATATATTATTTCCTTCATTCTCACAAAAATCTTTCTAAGGGAGGCTTTCATCTTAATAACTACTCCCTTAATTGACTGCATATTTTTTGTCTTTGTCTTTTTATCATTTTCACATCTTAGAGTAATCTTGGAATCTTCCCTACACCTTATCCTCCCACATCCTATCAATCTCAAATTCTATTGCTCTTTTCCCCTAAATATTTCTCATTTCTTTTAATTTCTCCTTCTCTATGTAGTCCCCACTAACTTCAAGTGAAAATTCTCATATTTGTATTTATGACAACCTTGTAACGGATACATCAGGTCTACAAACATTCCTACTACCCATTTTCTAATTCCATTCTTTTCTTTAAAATCACCTCCATTTTGCCCCATTATCTTAAGATAAAATCTATACCCCTTTATATGATTTTTCTTAAATCAGCTCTCATTATTTCTGACCTCCATTCTCTCTTCTCAACCATATTATAAATTGTGGGTCCTCTAATGCACCAAGCTTCCTTCCTCTCACCTCTGACTTTTGCACTGGTCCTTCTTCTTGGAATTTATACCCCCAACTTCACCTGACTAACTCCTCATCAGGAACTCAGGTTATTTCTCTAGAAAGCCTTCTTCGACTCCCCTCTCCTCACTCAAATGTATCAATATAGCATTGTTCAATATACTAGACTTTCTCCTGTCATAGCCCTTACCATTCTTTATTTAATCACTGCTGTGGTCTGAAAGTTTATGTCCTGCCTCCCCAAACTCACATGTTGAAGGGTTAATGCCCAAGGTATTAGGAGATGGGGCTTTTGGAAGGTGATTGGATCATGAAGGTAAAAGGCGCATAAATGGGATTGGCAACTTTATAAAAAAGGTTCCAAAGCGCTCCCTAACCCTTCTGCCAAGTGAGAGCATAAGTCCACAACCTGGAAGAGGACCCTCACCTAGCCATGCTGGCTCCTTGATCTCAGATTCTAGCCTCCAGACTATCTATATACTAGTATATAAAAGCCTGAGAGATCATTACCCCTGAACAACCAGAATGACTGATTGACCAGTCGCTATAATGTGCACTGACCACCAGGGGCCAGATGCTCAATACAGGAACTGCCCACTTGTGGTCAGTGTACTCCCACAGCCAACCTCCCATGGCTGGTCAGCCTCCAGTGTCCCCTCTCCCTGAACTGGCTAACCTTCTATGGCCCCTCTCCCTAGCTGGCCAACCTCCCTTGGCCCCTTCCCCACCCTGGCAGGCCAGCCTCCCACACCCTCTGCCCAGCCAGCTGGCCACCTGATAGACCTCAATCGCAGACCAGGCTGAGGGACCCTACCTGTGCATGAATTCATGCATCGGGCCTCTAGTAAGAAATAAATTTCAGTAGTTTATAAGCTACTCCATCTGTGGTATTTTGTTACAGAAGGCTGAGTGGACTAAGATAAGATCTTCATGTATTACTCAATTCTATATCTCTAGGAGTAACTTGCACTCCCATTTTGTTTCGTTTTTTCAAAGTTCGGGCTTTAGACTACATCTAGGATGCTTATTTTAAAATGCATTTTTCTAGTTCCTAAATCTGAGAATGGAATATGAGGACATGCTATTTTAACAAACACCCTTGAACAGCCCTATGCAATGGAAATATAATGTGAGCCACATATATAAGCACTCCATAAGATCTCAAATTTTCGGGGGAGGAACCAAGATGGCGGCATAGGTAAAACACCTATCTTGCCGTCATACTCAACAATTTTAATACTACAACTTAACGAAAGAACAAACACCTTCCAGAATCACCAGAAAGCTCGCCCGAGTGAAAATTCCACAAATAAAATTGAAGAGAAGACACTGTGACTCGGAGGAGCAGTGGCGAACAGCGTTGAAAGATTCGCGCCGAGAGAGGTTTGGAGTGCGCACCAGCAGAGAGGGCGGGCAGCTGAAAACCGGCCAGTTTTCTCGAACGGGGAGACAAAGACGTCCCACTGGACTGATTCTCCAGCTTTGGGCGAAGTCCAGGAACCCACTATCATACGGGGTGAAAACTGGACAGTGGGAGGGCACGCCGAAGCTCGGGCGCTGCAGGGCTCTCCCGGCTTGTGGAGAAGGCAGCTTGTGCGAACAGCTCAGCTGCGTGACAGCGCAGAGAGCGATCTGCAACTTGCTTTCTCATTCAGAAAACCGTCAGTCTGCTTTGTTTTACGACCCTGGGTGAGACATTGGGAGTGAAGACTCATTTGGGGAGAGTCTGAATTCCCCGGCAGCCGGTGGAGCTCCACAGTGGCTCTCTCTCAGAGGTGCTGGCAGCCATTGCCCCCACGGACTCCGCGTAGGGCAGAGCTAACACTGTCTGCTTGGCCCGGAGACTCCGCCCATCCAACCTGAGCACAGCTGAGCTTCACAGACAATTGGCCTGGAGGTCAACCCTCCAAGTGCTAACAACGATTAACCTCAGCTTAACTTCAGCAAGACTGTGAAACCCATATCCACCTCAGGTAACTGGGGAGGTTGAGCCACTGTCCCTAGTAGGAAGTCTACCACACAAAGCTAATTGACCAACTCAGGGAAGCAGCCACCATGCAGAGACATGGAAAGAAATCAGATGTGAAAGAAATGGAGGGAAAAAAATGACTGGACATGGAATTCAAAACCATGATGTTATAGGGCTTCTCAAGAGGCTCCAACAAAAGGTCGAGGCCTATAAGGAAATAAGCGAGACCGCAAAGGAAATGAATGAGTCCTATAAGGAAATGAACGACACCTGCAAGGAAATGATCAAAACCAACGTGGAAATGAAGGAGACCCTCAAGGATATAAAGGAGACTCTCAAGGATATGAAAAAGGACCAACCAGAAATTAAGCATACACTGACTGAAATAAAAAATATTATACAAAGACCTAAAAGTGCTCTGGAGCACCCCAAGAACCAAGTTAAAGATTTGAAATACAAAGAGGGAAAATCCACTCAGCTGAAAAAGCAAGAAACCAAAAGAACCAAAAAAAATTGAAGATAGTGTAAGGGGCCTCTGGGACAACCTCAAGCATACCAACATCCGAATTATAGGGTTGCCAGAGAAAGAGAGAGAGCAAGACAATGAAAACCTATTTGAAGAAATAGTGACCGAAAACTTCCCACACCTGCAGAAAGAAATTGACTTAGGAGTCCAAGAAGCACACCGAACCCCAAAATATAGGAACCCTAAGAGGACCACACCAAGGCACATCATAAATAAAATGCCAAGAGCAAAAGACAAAGAGAGAATATTAAAAGCAGCAAGAGAGAAACAGTTGGTTACCTATAAGGGAGCACCCATATGATTGTCAGTGGATTTCTCAACAGAAACGATGCAGGCCAGACGCGAGTGGCAAGAAATATTCAAAGTGATGAGTAGCAAGAATCTACAACCAAGATTATTCTATCCAGCAAAGCTATCATTCAGAATTGAAGGCCAGATAAAGTGCTTCACAGATAAGAAAAAGCTAAAGGAGTTCATCACCACCAAACCAATATTATATGAAATGCTGAAAGATATTCTTTAAGAAGAGGAAGAAGAAAAAGATAAAAGTGTAAATTAGGAACAACAAATACACATCTATCAACAAATGCATCTAAAAATCAAGTGAATTAATAAGCTGATGAACAGGATAAACTGGTGAATGTAACAGAATCACGGACATAGAGAGGGAATGGACTGACAATTCTTGGGGAGAAAGGGAGTTTGGGAAGTGCAGCAAGAGACTGGACAAAAATCATGCAACTATGGGAGAGGACAGTGGAGGGAGGTGAGGGCAGAGGGTGGGATGGGTACCAGGTGGAGGGGAACTATAGGGGGAAAAAAAGGGAACAATGTAATTAATAAACTGAACAATAAAGATTAAAAAAAAAACTCCAATCGGAGCAGGCCCACCTAGTAATCCAAAAAAAAAAAAAAAGATCTCAAATTTTCTTGTAGCCACATTTAAAAAGGTAAGAAGAAATAGGTGAAATGAACTTTACTACTATGTTTCATCCACTACATCCAAAATAGTATTATTTAAACAGGTAATCAATGTAACTATTATTAATATATTTTAAATTTTTATATTAAGTCTTTCAAAATCCAGTGCACAATTTGCACTTACAGCAGACCTCAGTTCAGACTGGCCACATTTTACATGATCACTAGCCGCATGTAGCAAGTGGCTGCCACTTAGAACAGGATAGTTCCGAGGCTCTGTCATTGGAGACCAAGACCTGAGCTCTGATTAAAGAGAGCATATTTGCCTCTCATATAGTTTTAACTCTAATGTGCAAGCCCGGCACACAGTAGACAATCAGTAAATGCTTATTTCACTGTTGGATATTACACTTTTTGGTAAAAAAAAAAAAAAAAGCAGCAAAGAGATCCTTAAAAAAATTAGAATAAGAATCAGTCATTGACAGGGAGGTGTGCAATATGGCAAGTAGAAACATCACAAAACTCAGCTAAGAAAGGTGTCTATTCCCACAGCCACTTCATTTGATTGCCATGCTGCACAATTATAATTACTTAGAGCTCAAAAATAAAATGGCCACTTGAAAACATCTTGAGCTGAGAAAAGTTGGGATAAGAAAATGAGAAAAGGGCAGGAGGAAGCTACAAAGATTATAATGAAAACATACTTGTCCACGTGTCTATTTCAGCAGCACCCTTCTCTGCAGCCTCCAACTCCCAGCCGACAAATTCAGCCTCCCCTTTTGAAACATGGTTCAGCTACAAGGATGACAATTCTTTCCCCTGAAATAAAAGAGGTGAGGAATTATGATCTAAATACTAAGCTGTTGATTATCAAAGAGTCTTTAAATCTCATTTAAAACTGGTGAATTTCTGTTTTCTCACTTTCTGGGTAGAAAAAATAAGCCAGTCAGAAAGACAAGTGCCATATGATTTCACTTATGTGTGGAATCTAATGAACAAAATAAACTAACAAACAAAATAGAAACAGACTCATAGATGCAGAGAACAGACTGATAGCTGTCAGAGGGTAGGGGGTTTTGGGGGGGCTGGGTTAAAAAGGTGAAGGGAAGTAAGTTAAAAAAAAAAACAGCTCATAGACACAGACAACAGTATGGTGATTATCAGAAGGAAAGGAGGAATATGGGGAGGCAGAAGAGGGTCAAGCGGGGATAAATGGTGATAGAAGGAGACTTGATTTGAGGTAGTGAACACAGATGATGTATTATAGAATTGTACGCCTGAAACTGATGCCATTGGAAATCATGCTCTTCCGCAGGATTGTGAGAAAAGCATTCATGGACCCACACACAAGAGACTGTAATGTGTAAGATCTGCTCAGGTGGAAATAGAAGCTATCCTCAACACTGAGTCCTTCCTGCCATGGAAAAAGTCTATCATGGCCAAAACAAAGGCCAAGGTCCAGAACTCCTGTTTCATAATAAAGCTTAGCCCCAAGTGGCCTAGCCCCACATGGTTGCTTATGCAGAAAACCTCCAGACAAATGGGGCCAGTGCAGGTCACCTAGCAGGAGTGGGAGCTTCTTTGTCAAGCTGGATTTGAGAAAAACCAAGAGTTTCTTCAAAGTAACCAATCAGTTTCCCAAGCTTTCATGGACTTCTGTGGGGAAGGATCCCTTTCCAGGTTATGTTCCACTATTTTGCTCCTATTGAGTTTTTCTTACCTCCCCATTTCCCTGACAATCAGTATCAGTGAGGGGAAGGGAGGGAGGGGAGTTGATCCTTGCCACCCAGGCAATGCTGGGATCCCCTGCAGTGTGTGTGAGGCTGTAGCTTCCTGGTGAAGCAAACAGGCTCATGCTCTCCAGCTTACAATGTTGGATTCCCTTTGCTTTCTTCCTTATTAATAACTAGCTAACAAGGTAACAAAACCTATATAATTTTATTAACCCATGTTCCACCAATAGAGTCTATACAAATTTAAAAGATGCCCAGCTGGTGTGGCTCACTGGTTAAGCATGGACCCCTGAACCAAGAAGTCACAGTTTGATTTCTGGTCTGGGCACATGATTGGGTTTTAGGCTCAATCTCCAGTGGGGGGCATGCAGGAAGCAGCCAATGATGATCTCTCAGCATTGATGTTTCTATCTTCTTCTCCCTGCCTCTCTGAAATAAATAAAAATATATATTAAAATTTTAAGTAGAATAAAATTTTTTAAAGAAGCAGCATTGTGCTTATATTATTTATAACAAAGGATCTCATTTTTTCCAAATGTCAGCAGATACTTTTCAAGTCTTCCCTGAAAGAGTAACACAGCAACCCTGAGAAAGAGGACTGAAGAATGGAAGCCCAGCTTGACCCCAACTTTGCTTTTCTCCATTATTTTTAATGTGCCAAAATAGCAGTACCAAGGAACACTAAGTTCTTCTGCATCCTGTTAACTTCAGTGTACGATGGAGGAAAAACATGTCATCTTCCAGACGGTAATCCAGTTCACATGCTGTTTATGCTATCTGGGGAAGCAAAACACTTAACATTAACATCTTCAAAAGTTCCATCAACACTTCTACATTCCAGGGGAGAGGAATGACCTCTGCAGTTTCTCGGATCATGAGAAAAGAGAAAGAAACTAGGCAAGCTCCTCTCAAAGCGAACTTGGAAAACACTGCGAAATACCAGCTCTGCCTTCTGATTTTGCTGTCCCCCTCCCTGCTTCTACACTCTGCACATTGGACTGAGGGGGTGGGGGTGGGAAAATCCTCTCTCTGTCTAGCAGAAAGCACCTCAAAAGGTTCTGGCTAGATGAGAAAGTCGATGAAGAATCACAGATTTCTTTATGACTGCTACCTGTTCTTCTGCCTGATTTCCCCAGCTGTTTCAGCTAAATGAGTCTGTTTTCTAAATTTGTACCCAGACTTCCTAACTGCCTTCAGTGTCCTTCTGTCCTCCTCTGCCTACTCCCAAGGCGTCAATTGGAGCTTGAGGCTGGGCCCTGCAGTGTCTTCCACACCTATTTCTGGCTCCTTTCTCTGCTCTACATCCTCTCCTAACAGTCCTGGCTCTGAGAAGCTCAGCTTCAGAAGAGCACCTGCAAAAGTCGTCTCCAGAGACAGTTCCAGCAACACTGAGGGGGAGCAGCTCTGCCACCCCAAAAATACTCCCTATTTTGAGATGATTTTTAAGCTGGTTCTTTTTTTAACTATATTTTTATTGATTTCAGAGAGAAAGGGAGCAGGAGAGAGAAACATCAATGATATGAGAAAATCATTGATCACCTACCTCCTGCATACCCCTTACAGGAGATCTAGCCTGCAACCCGGGTGTATACACTGATTGGGAATCAAACCATGACCCCCTGGTTCATAGTTCA
Organism: Antrozous pallidus; assembly: GCA_027563665.1. Lineage (NCBI taxonomy): Eukaryota > Metazoa > Chordata > Mammalia > Chiroptera > Vespertilionidae > Antrozous > Antrozous pallidus. Next base: position 26,111,738 of record CM050514.1, on the reverse strand, counting down.
ATGCTCAACCACTGAGCCATACCGGGGAGACTAAGCTAGTTATTTTTAAGGAACAAAAGACTCAGTTAAAACCTTGACCTTGCCCCTACCTGCCTGAAAGAATTTGGATAATGGACCTGCTCCAGGAAAAGAGCGACCATAGATAACTAGTTTAATATAAACCAGTGTGGGGTAGACAGGGATGCACCTCCTAAGGATCCTCTGATCAAAGTCCTTTGTATGTCCCATTGTTAAAGATGGTCCAGCCAACATTTGTTTACCAAAGCATTGGCTTTTTAATCACCACATGAATTGTCTTCCTGTCCTTTGAAGTCCCACCCTACCCGCCTCTCTTTTTAGCTCAAGGTGGCACAGAAACATCAACTGCCCTATTTGTGTTGCCTTCCTGTATTCTTACAGAACATCTGTATATGTGTACGTAGTAAATTTGGCTATTTTCTCCTGTTAATCTGCCTCATGTCGATTTGATTCTTAAGCCAGCCAGCAGAAGTCTGAGGAGTAGAGGAAGATAATATTTCCTTCCCTCCAAGTGCAAATGGAACTATCAGGGCAGGTATGGAAACAAAGACACTCTGAACAGAGAATGTGCCTGTGCTGAAGGGGGAAGCATGGCTGAGGGCCTGTCCGATAGATGCAGAGCTCAAGCCTTGCCTCGGCCCCTGCTCCCTACAGACACGACCGAGAGGTCCACAGAGCAGGAAGATGTGTGACAGTGGAGCCAGAACACTACTTCACTTCATTTCATGAAGATCTGAAACCATGCAGCAAGGGTTTTACAGAAACTTAGGTTAAATCTAGGACAATAGATAAAGTTTTACATTTGACTCCTTCATTTCTCCAACTGAAAGATATCAGTTATCGTTTCTCTGTTTCCTGTCACTTCAGTATTGTTTTAAGGCTTATGAACATTAAATAAGCTCTCTAAAATGAGACTAATCAAAGAGGATACTCTTAGAGTGAAAAATCTATTATAAAGCTTTACTCTCTAAAATGTGGCTGCAAATTGAGACCAAGATGGGACAAGAAGGGATGAGGAGGGTCCACTGCATATAGAAATCATAAAATTACTAGTAACAAGGGGGCGGGGAGTAACTGTGAGAAATGAAAGACAGATTGTAATACACTAAAGAGTGAATGGAACTGTGTAAGCAGACCCAGCAAGTGTTCACTCTTTCAAGAGCTTGGCCACTTAAAAGTGGAGGGACTGTATGTCTAGAAGAGGATCCCAAAGTCCCAGAAGAGTTCTGTGTGGGTTTGTTTTTTTCTCTAGATGAAGGGAAGACTAAATAATACAGACATACTGTTTATACAGCTTTTGCTAGAAAGCTGCACTTTAACAATCTCCAAATCTGTTCCCAGCTGATCGAGGGGGGAAGGAACTGAACAAAAGCCGTTTGGAAGTATGTCTAGTAATGTCTGAGTGACTGTCATTCACACCTGGAACTGGTATTTGGCCTGAATAAGTGTGGCAGCTGCAAGGCAGGAAACCTGAATATTTAAACACCTGAACAAAAGGTTGTGCTATCTTGGTTTTCACTCTCTTGGCTCTTGGTTTTTACCCTCTAGCTCTCTTGGAACTCTTGGCGCAGGGGGCATCCTCTCCTGCATTGACCCAGGTGGCTCATGACCATAGGGACCCAGACCATGGACTGATGGACTTTAATTAACTGAATGCTGAACTAGGGCTCACTGGAACCCCAGCTCCACCTTTTTTCAGAACTGGGTTAAGGAGCATGCGACTTCACAATCCGAGGAATGTTAACTCCACACCAATAAAAACCATTCATTCTTCGGAGCAAATCTTAAAAAGATTCATTTTCTAAAGATATTGTAAGAACCCCTCTCCCACAAGTGAGGGAGGAGTTTGATTCTTCAGTAAAAATATCACAGAGTTATATCTTGGGGAGCCTCATTCTGAACCCTTACAAAAGGCCGTATATTCTGATCAAATTATAATGTTCCTTCCCATTACACACACAAATATCTACTAGGAAATTATAAGTCTCATTCTAAATTATAAACTTTTCTAAATGAATGACAATGAAAGCACTACATATCAAAACCTTTTTGGGGTGTTATTTGGATGTAGCTCAAATAACATCCAAAGAAAATAGGTGGACTAACGTGAATTTAATATAAAAAATAAGGAAGGTTAAAAAATGCACAGAGCAGAATTCAATTAAAGAAACTAGATAAAAGAAAAATCAAATAAACATGAATAAAGTAGAAGAAAATTAACTAAAAGAAAACATTATATTTAATGGTGAAATATTAAAAGAGGCTGCATTAAATTTGGAAACACCATTATTTAACATTATCTTGAAGATTATAGTTACTGTAAAACAAGACAGGAAAAATATGAGACATAAATATTGAAAAGGAAGGTAAAATTATTATTTGAGAACTAGAGGCACATTCATGCACTGGTGGGTCCTCAGCCCAGCCTGTGCCTTTTCGCAGTCCGGGAGCCCTCAGGGGATGTCCTACTGATGGCTTTACCCTGCTTCCCACATAAGCCAGAGTCAGACATCCTTAGTGTTGCTGCGGAGGCAGGCCCCTGTGCTCACCAGCCATGAGCCTAGCTTGTGACTGAGTGGCACTCCTCCTGTGGGAGTGCACTGCACTGAGCATATGCTTCCTAGTGGTCAGTGCACATCATAGTGACTGGTCATTCCACTGGTCGATTTGCATATTAACATTTTATTATATAGGATGGTATGATTGTCTTATTACAGATACAAGAGAGAGAAAAATTAAAGTATTAGCCTTGAATAGGAAACCATCTCTTTAGCAGACACAGAAGGTCTAAGGCAGTACACCCATCGGCCTCTATTTCTTCTATTAATTAGATGGGCATCTCCTAAGAGAGAGGAAGCTGAGGGCAAATAGAGGACTTTAGAGTTTGTAAAAGTCTGGAATAACCATAGAGCACAAGACTTGCTGACCAAATTTCAGGGATCCAGATGAACTTACATTCCATAAATATTCAGTGATAGATACATTGAACTCTGTAGGGTTCCTTGGATTTCTCAGATATTGTAGTGAAACTAGAAACTGATGAAGCACAAAAATTATTTTGTTTTGGGGACAAAGGAAACTTTGAAATGAGGGGTAAAAGAAATAGAACTGATGGAGAACTATAACAAGTGCCATATACATTGATTTGCTATCAGTATCAATCTACATGACTGCCAAATTATCATAAGAGAGCAAAATGCCCCATAGTTACCTTTCTCTTTTGTTCTTTTAGTTTCTGCTAATCTCCAATATAGATGATTTATTGAAATTTTGCATAGAATTATACTATTATATAATTGCTTAGCTTGTATAATGTGACTCCAACACTGGAACAAAGGGTGAACTTGCATTCTTTGAATTCTATATACACATAAGTCTAAATAAAGATTTGTTTTAATCAAACAAAGCATCCCTCCTTTTAAAAGTATAAATAGAAATGTGCAAATAGAGTCTTTGTTTCTGGTCCTGTGGTTTTTGTGTTTTGTTTTGTTTTTTGAGGATCCGAGATGAACTTTAAGATTCATCTCCTATTATCCCTATTATTCCAGATATAGTTTAACTGACCTTTTGGCACCTGTGTGTGTCATACACATGGATGCACACACACTCCTCATCCTACATATGAAGGTTACTAATGTGGCTGCTCACTGGACAATTAAATACACTCACCTTCTCCAACTCATTAGGCCATTAAAGTTATTTAAGTATGTCTAGTATATTTCTCTCTCCTCGAAGCACACTGCAATTCATTCCCCTTTTGGTGAAAAGTAGTCATCATTTTCTATTAGATTTGAAGGTCATGGGCGTATGGGTGAATTCCCTGGGGCAATAACTTAACAATTTTGATGGAGGAGTTATGTGCCCAAATTCTCATTTCTGTTAACCAGGTTTATGCATATAACTCTTTCTGAACTCTTTCGAATCTAGACCTCAGGAACTGTTTTTGCATCAAGGTAAATACCAATGCACAAGTCGGTCAGAATTTCCCAGGTTCCAAACGCAGTGGGGACACAAGAGGAAGCAGGTTTCATTGTAATGCATTTGTAATTCAGTGATCTCATGTGAAACAGCATGCTGAAAATTCAAAAGTATAATCTGTGGTAGGAATGCTCAAGCTGTACTGTAAATTCAATCTCATGCTCTCTAATGGGAATCTATCCTGGAGATGAGTACAGTATCTGCTGCCTGGCTGTGTAATTGAATGGGGCAGGGTCTAACTGAAAGAAAATCTGCATTTAGATAGGCACACACACATAAGAAGTCAAGGTGATATTGTAGTTTTAGAGGCAAAATAACTGCATGTGTAGAAAGTGTTTAAATATTAATATTGCTCATGGTTTCTTTCATATTATGAAAACGAATTCCTCATCCTGTTTTTAAGGCAACAGGAAAGCTAAGGTCAACACTAGCCTCTGGTTAAAAATGGCAGTGTTAATCACCTTGCTTGTAAAGGTGACTGACTCTGCAAAGGCTACTGCTGTCAAAACTACATATAACATAGCTTACAAGATGCAAATGTATGTGATATACGGCATCAAACTGATTGCTCGGAGATATCAGCCTTCTTACTGACTGATTTTACCTGTTATGAGATAGCCTTGAAAGGAGTCACCACCTTTTGTTGTGGTTATTAATTTTACCTCCTGGAAACAAAGCTGCAAGTCAGCTATGCTTCCTCCTAAGACTAGTGGGACAGTTGTCGCTATGCTGTAGATCTAAGTTGCTCTGAAAATGTTCAAGTGACCGAACACAAACTAGCATCCTTCTATTATGTAACCCAATGTCAGCTAGGGTCATCGGTGAGTTCTAGAAAAGATTAGCTCAAAGCCCATTCCATATCCTATAGAGTTTTGTTGTTATCCAAGTGCACACTATACCTAGTAAACAGCAGCATCCACACCATCTGCGGAGGGTGATGGGGGAGATGCAAAACCACACTACATCATCTATGAGAAAAGACAAAACCACACCGCTATTAAATCCAAATCTACATTTGCCCTGCTCCTGTGAGATTTGTCCATGCATTGAAGTCTGAGGGACACTGATGAGAAGCCCTCCCAGAGATTCCGGAGAATTTCTAGGGGGCTGAATGCTCATGGTTCACTTTCACTCTGATTTCTTCTTTACACTGAAACTTAATATTTCCCTTTATCTTGAAACTGTTTTTTATTTCCATTTAATTAAGGAAAAAGTGGAAATCAAATTCTTTTCTTGACTTATGGTGCACACACACACACACACACACACACACACATATACATAGCAATCTGTAACTGTAGGGGGAAAATGCACTGGGCAATCAAGATTATTTTATTCCAGTTATTGCAATAAGGAAAAAATCCATCAGAAAAGAATGTCTAGCCCTACCTGGTTTGGCTCAATAGATAGTGTCGGCTTGCAGACTGAGGGGGCACGGTTTTGATTCAGTCAAGAGGTATGCCAGGGTTGTAGGCTAGATCCCCAGTAGGGGGTATGCAGAGGCCAATCAATGATACTCTCTCAACATTGATGTTTCTATCTCTCTGCTTCTCCTTTGCTCTCTAAAATATTATTTATATCAAAGAAAAGGAAGGGGACCTGGAGTTTTATGGTTTTGTGAAGGTAGGTGGAAAAGGGGATTATCTTCAAATCTCCTGAGAGTCATGAAGTAAGTAAGATAGAGGTGAATGTTATTTCTGAAAATACAAGGACAAGGTGGTTGTTGTGTTAGCATTAACAGGAACACAAAGGGTTTGGGGGTTTCTTAACTATCGCCAATTCCCAGGAGCATAGGATTCAGATGAAGTTCAATTTTGCCAGTCCCCTCTTTCATCAAGATGAACATCATTTGTAGCTGAACAACCCAGGGAAGATCATAACACTCTTGAGGGGATGGAACAGGACCCAAAGAATAGGGCTTCTTCGGATCCTGGGAAAAGGGACCAGCTACCCAGCAACCTAGATTCTCAATATGGATCTATACAGTCATGTTTTAGTAATCAATGATGCCAAGCCAGCTAGGAGAGAGAAAAAATGGAAAATTTGACAATAGCAGCCAGTTTTAAAGGAAAATGGAAGAATTAAAAAGTTAGCAGTGATTGACAGTTTGGGCAAGTGTTCTTTAAAAAACCAATGCTGGGAACTAAGATGGCGCCAAAGGTGAAACACCTATCTTGCCGTCATAATCAGCAATTTTAATACTACAACTTAACGAAGGAACAAACACCTTCCAGAATCACCAGAACGCTCGCCGAGTGAAAATTCCACAAATAAAAGTGAAGATAAGACACTGTGACCCGGAGGAGCGGCGGCGGACAGCGTTGAAAGATTCGCGCGCAGAGAGAGGTTTGGAGTGCGCGCTGCGGAGAGGGCGGGCGGCTAAAAACCGGCCAGTTTTCTCGAACGGGGAGACAGGGGCGTCCCACTGGACAGATTCTCCAGCTCTGGGCGAAGTCCAGAGAACCCACTATCACACGGGGTGAAAGGGTGCTGCCAGGTCTGCCGGCTTGTGGAGAAGGCAGCTCTCGCGCGAACAGCTAGGCTGCGTGACGGCGCCGAGAGCGCTCTGCAACCTGTCTCTCATTCGGAAAACCGTCAGTCTGCTTTGTTTTACGACCCTGGGTGAGACATTGCGCATGCAAAGTCATTTGGGGACAGTCTGAATTCCCCGGCAGGCAGCCGGTGGAGCTCCACAGCGGCTCTCTCTCAGAGGTGCTGGCAGCCATTGCCCCCGGCACAGAGCCCCTGGGGCTGCATAGGGCGGAGCTAACGCTGTCTGCTTGGCCCGGAGACTCCGCCCATCCAACCTGAGCACAGCTGAGCTTCACAGACAATTGGCCTGGAGGTCAAACCCTCCCAGGGCTAACAACAAAAAGCTGGGTTTAAATTCAAGAACACTGAATACAACCCATAAAGGATTGCAGTAAGAGTACCCACCTCAGGTAACTGGGGAGACTGAGCCACTGTCCCTTTGAGGATAGCCACCACATAAAGCAGCCACCATGCAGAGACATGGAAAGAAATCAGGTGTGAAAGAAATGGAGGAGAAAAGACGACAAGACATAGAGTTCAAAACCACGGTTATAAGGCTTTTCAAGAGGCTCCTACAAAAGGCCGATCAACTTAATGAGAATTACCAGGAAATAAACAAGACCAACCAGGAAATAAACAAGACCAACCAGCAAATGAATGAGACTTACAAGGAGATGAATGCTACTTACAAAGAAATGAATGAGACCCTCAGGGAAATGTACAAGACCTCTGAGGATACGAACCAGACCCTCACAGATAAAAAAAAGGACCAACTAGAAATCAAGCATACACAGACTGAAATAAAAAATATTACACAAAGTCCTAAAAGCAGTCCAGAGGGCCACAAGAACCAAGTCAAAGATTTGAAATACAAAGAACCAAAATCCACTCAGTTGGAAAAGCAAGAAACAAAAAGAATTCAGATAATTGAAGATAGCGTAAGGGGCCTCTGGGACAACCTCAAGCAAGCCAACATCCGAATTATGGGGGTGCCAGAAAAAGAGAGAGAGCAAGTTAATGAAAACCTACTTGAAGAAATAGTGACTGAAAACTTTCCCCACCTGGTGAAAGAAACTGACTTAAAAGCCCAAGAAGTACACAGAACCCCAAAATATAGGAATCTAAAGAGGACCACACCAAGACATATCATAATTAAAATGCCAAGAGCAAAAGATAAAGAGAGAATATTAAAAGCAGCAAGAGAAAAACAGTTGGTTACCTACAGGGGAGCACCCATACGATTGTCAGCGGATTTCTCAACAGAAACGATGCAGGCCAGACGCGAGTGGCAAGAAATATTCAAAATAATGAAGAGCAAGAATCTACAACTAAGAGTACTCTATCCAGCAAAGCTATCATTCAGAATTGAGAATCAGATAAAGTGCTTCGCAGATAAGAAAAAGCTAAAGGAGTTCATCACCACCAAACCAGTATTATATGAAATGCTGAAAGATATTCTTTAAGAAGAGGAAGAAGAAAAAGGTAAAAATATAAATTATGAACAACAAATACACATCTATCAACAAATGAACATAAAAATCAAGTGAATTGATAGGCTGATGAACAAGATAAACTGGTGACTATAACAGAAACATGGACATAGAGACGGAATGGACTGACAATTCTTGGGGAGAAAAGTGTTGTTGGAAGTACAGCAAGAGATTGGACAAAAATCTTGCAACAATGGGAGAGGACATTGGGGGAGGGGGAGGTGAGGGCAGAGGGTGGGATAGGTACAGGGTGGAGGGAAGATATAGGGGGATAAAAAAGGGGAAACAATTTAATTAATAAACTGAACAATTTAAAAAAAATAACTTAGACAAAAAAAAATTAGCCTGCTATATAAAAAAAAATAAATAAAAAAAATAAAATGTAAAAAAATAAATAAATAAATAAATAAAATAAAATAAAATAATCTTTATAGATAAAAAATAAAAAATAAAAAAAATAAAAAAATAAAAAATAAAAAACCAATGCTGGTTTTTCTATACATGTAGATAAAATTAATTAAACCTCTATAGACACTTTGCATGCCCATTATTGACCCACAACTTAAAAGAAGTATAAAACAGCTCAAAGACAATGAACAGACATGTATGCTATAGAGGATGTACAGTTTTCCATTGAAACACAATATTTCTCTCTATAGAAATAACTCTTTTCATATAAAATAACTACTAAGAGACTTCATTCTTAATCACAAAATAAGAATAATCTCATCAGATTTAGTCTTATTATTTATATAAGCACAACAAGAATAGTAATTGACCATACAGGTTTTCACAAATTTGTTTGGCTGAACATTTTCATACAGAATCTCAGTTTGGGATTTTAAAAGCCTCTTAAGGCTAGGCATCCAAGCCAAGGTCTCTCCATCAGATTTCACCTGCAGTATTTATAAATCTGACAGAATTCCTCTCTCTTCAAGGTTCCCAAAATATCCACATTTCCTGAGTGGTATGGTGATCCCTTATATCACCCTCAGATTTAATGAATCAGTAAAAGGAATCATAGAATTCAGAAAAGCCATTATGGTTTATTGCAGCAAAAGGAAACAGACTAAAAGAAGGAAAGAAAAGAGGTACAAAGGTCTGGGTCCAGGAGACACAAGCGCAAGCTTCCTGTTGTCCTCTCTCAGTGGAGTCCTACCAACAGCACCTAATTCTTCCAGAAATGATGGGTGGCAACACTTAGATTATTACCAACCAAGGAAGCTTCCCCAAGTCTGGTATCTGAGGGTTTTATGATGGATTATGCACATAGGCAAGGTTGCCTTTTTAAAAATATATATTTTATTGATTTTTTACAGAGAGGAAGGGAGATGGGTAGAAAATAAGAAATATTGATGAGAGAGAAACATTAATCAGCTGTCTCCTGCACAGCCCCTACTGGGTATGTGCCCGCAACCAAGGTAAATGCCCTTGACCAGAATCAAACTTGGGACCTTTCAGTCCGCAGGCTGATGCTCAATCCACTGAGCCAAACCAGTTAGGGCTGACATTAGCCTTTTGTCCCTCCAGAGGTCAAGTCCATACCACATGGCCGTAGGAACCCACATAGGTCACATTGTTTGCATAGCTATGTGGTACAGTTAGAGACCCGCAGGTAGACAAAGATACTTTTATCACCCAGGATATTCCAAGAGTTTAGAGGTTACTGTGCAAGAACCAGGGCAAGGACCAAACTTTTCTTTAGAATGTGCCGGGTATAGACAACCCAGATTGCTCCCTGGGCCAACCAGGACATGACTTCCTTTACCAGCTATAAGGCTGGGAACCATCTAAGCAGGGTCCAGGTCAGACTTTCCAAGAGGCTTTGGAAAAATTGCCTCCACAGAGTCAGGCTGTGTGCTTTAAAAGTGCCTTGTTCTATCTGATTAACTGAGCGTGATTATCAAAGAGGACATTCCAAGTAAGACCTTGGTGGAACAACCAATGATTTCAATTATGTCCTCATAACAAGAATTCCTACTGAACTTGTGAAAATAATTATATTGGCTTGGAAATAAGAACACTTTTCAGGCAGGAAGAAAAGGACATCATTGACAAATGTTTCATTTTAGTTTACAAGAGCATACTCTATTCAATATTTGAAGAAAAGGGGGGTTTCTTTATATATTCAAAAAGAGAAGTTTCATACATCCACAATATTCCAAACAAAATCCATAATCATCTTTAATTGGTTCATTTAATCCCATGTAATTAATTTTTATTCTGTTTGATCTTGAGTGACTAGTCTCGTAAATCCATCAGTGTCTCGGCTAGAATTCTGGAAATCTTGACTCAGCCACTGGTCTCCACACTGTTTAAATGATGCCATGAAAAGCCTGCATAAGTCCCTAAAAGTACAGAATATAGTCCTTTCCCATGCAACTAGTAAGAAATTTGGGTCTTTCTATGGCATGCAAAACTAGATAAAAGTCTATTTAAAGTTTTATACAAAATTTTTATAAACATAACAATTACTGCATTTTCAAAGAATAGATATTGCATCTAATTTATAAAAATAGATGAACATAACTTTACCCCCCAGAAATCTTCAGATATAACATATACTGATCTTGGAACACAATTTACTATAAATATATAAAGCATGGAGTAGGTCCTAAATACCTATCCTATATAATAAGAGGGGAATGTGCTAATTATCCTTTACGCTGTGAGGTGTAATGACCGACTGGGTAATGACCCAATCACGGATCTGCAGGAGGGTGCGGCAGCGAACTACAAGCAGTCAGGGGAGAGCTACTGGAGAGGGCAGGGCAGCAAGCTATGAGGGAGGAGAAGGGAGAGCTACAGGAGGGATGGGCAGTGGGCAGAGAGCTACAGGGGGCAGCAGTGACCTACTGGCACACATATTCGTGTGCAGGGCTACTAGTATACAAACAAACCTCCTTAGGTAAATGAAGTAAATGTCCCATTGGAAACCACTGGCATAGGAGATGCTAGATTTAAATTCAAAAGTAAGGTCAAATCAAGTTGATGTTTTAAAAATAACAGAAATTATGATATGAAATAATTTTTAAAGCAACTGAAATTATGGCATGAAAATGTGATAACCCTACACTATCGTCTGATGTCAGGTAAAGCAGCACCAGGACTATAATAGGAATATCTGATGGGCACTAAGAGCATTAAAGATCTCTAGGATTTTCCCAGAGGGAGACAACTTCTAAAATACTAGTTTCAGTAACACCCATACAAATTTAACCTAGGGAAGGTTAAATGTCACTACTGATTTCCTAGTGTTTCTTCCCATGCAACTTATCGATAGTATCATATTTCAAAAAATTAACTGGTTTCAACACCACTCTTTTCACAAGGTAAAAGAATAAATTCTTTTTGATTTTTCAGATGCCTGTCTTGGAAACCTCAGACAGTTTCAGCAGCAAAGCTATCACTCAATTTGGGGAAGGAAAATAATTAAACATTGTCAGAAGATTTGAACACTTAAGCATTGGATCATGGGTGCCTGAAAGGCAATACTTTGCAACTCACTTCAAAGTGGCAACAAAAATGTTTTAAAATAAACATAAAAGGTAACATGATTGTAGAGAATTTTAACATGAGAAGTTTTGGTTTTTTTTTTTTAATAATCAAGGATATAATAAAGGCAATACAAACCATCAAAGATTATTCTTATAAGACATACTAGTAAAATCTTTGTTATCTACATAAACTAAACGGAAGGTAAAGAACACCCACTTACAATGTATTATTAAAAGCAAACCTACCCCTGAAACTAATACAAAATAATATTAAAAGTACAAAAAAATAGACATCTGAGATATCAAATAAGAGCAAAATTATAATTATAGAAAATATTGTCATTTTGACAGAAAATCAAATTCTAGTTTTGCATTAGTATATTTGATACTAACACTGTTTTTGAAAATCTTGTACATAAATCCAACAAACCTTAATCAGCTTTGAATACAACACAATTCCCTTTCTGGGAAGTTTTTACAATGTCTTATATCCATTCAGTTTTGCCCTTACACTTTCCACTTCTCATTTTAGACAAACTAGTTATGTTACTTTAAGAGAAAACACTTCCTTATTTTCATGGGGAAAAAATGTCCTGTATATCTTGGATACAAAGTTGTTTCTCTTTCCCACTATTGCTCCAGTATAGTATCATTTATGTATATTGATTATAACTTCTTAGCTCAGTAGCTTCTATTTCATAGAGAAAACTAGGCAGTAGATAATGTGAACTGTCACGCATGAGCATCTTAAAGCAGAGTGGCTGAGGCGGTGAATAAACATCTCACAACTTTCTATAGCCCTTACAGTACAACTTCTCAAAATGGCAAGAGTTAACATATTTGACAGACCTGAATACATGGATTTAGACTCTGTTGCATATAAATTGAAAAGCAAAAAAATACAAACTTAAAATTATGCTTAATAATTAATGTTTCAGTACACTATCTTACTTATGTAAGATAGGTATCCAATGAATAATCATTAATTAACTCAGCTTGGTTTAAGTCCAAGGTTTTAAATTAGCAAGTATCTTGGAAACTATCCTGAAAGTTACATACTGTAAAACATACTTACTATTGAAATAAGTTAATCAGAATAACCACTCAATTTGCTTAAATACAAATTTCCATTTTTAATAATAGGCATTAATTAGAAATAATGATGCCCTAGCTGGTTTGACTCAGTGGATAGAGCATCGGCCTGTGGACTAAAGGGTCCCAGGTTCAATTCCTGGTCAGGGCACATGTCCAGGTTACAGGCTCGATACCTAATAAAGGGTGTGCAGAAGGCGGCTGATCAATGATACTCTCTTTTCTATCTCTTCTTCATCTTCCTTCCTCTTTAAAATCAATAAAAATATATTTTTAAAGAAAGTAGAAGGAATACTAGTTTATTATATCAGTGGACATATAAATTTAGAAAGAACATAGAATAAAAATGTACATTTCTGTCATACTTAATGCTGAAAACTGAAAGAAGGCATCTATTTTTAATCAAAATTACTAATTTTGTTTGCCAAAGACTAATCAGAATTATGTAAAATTGAATTTTTAAAACATTTCTGAGTTTGTTTCTATAAAAGCACTTCTTCCCCACATTGAAAATACTTGAGGTTCAATTTCCTCAATTTCTGGAAATTTTAGAGGTATTCAGTTTATGTAAGTACTATTTTATCTCTAAGCCAATAAAATAAAACTCTTAAGAAATTTTATAATCCAGTGTAGGTACACCAATCAGATAGAAAAATACTTCCACACATAATGGAAGGTAAAAAGTCTTTCTAAATCACAAACCTAAAAACATAAATACAGAGAGAGAAGGCTTACAGCTTCAAATCTAAAATTTAGCCATTGGTCCAGCATAAACACAGAAATATAAGATTCACAGAAGAGCTATTCTATTCCTAATGGGTACAAATTCTTGATTGATTTGACCTCAAAATTGATAGAGACAAACAGAAAAGATTGACAAGCGAGATTCTCTTTTCTCTTTATCCAAGAGAAGTAAGATCTCTTCAAACTATTAATGGTTTATCAAGATCACCAGATGTTCAAACCATACAACCAAAAATAAAAAATACAGCACTGGAAATCAAGAGTACTCAAGAAGAATCAAAATCAAATCCTTATCATTCAACCAGTAGACAATAGTCCAGAACATAGAACCTAGAGTTAGACAATGGATGGCATCCCCATGTGGCCAGTCAGGAGAGAGTGCACAGGGTCATAGAGGACTCTATTTCAGTGGAGCAAATGAGAATTTGCACAAAGGACCAGTTCAATCCAAGTCATCATGGCAAAATGGCTTATTTCAAAAGACAAATATGCACAGGACAGTTAGGACAATTAGTTACAATTATAATTTTAGTAGGTTTGTAAGTCCTTAAAGTCATTTAACTCTTCCTAAATGATGTTTGTATGAGCTATGATTTCATCAAGCTATTGCAATAGGAAAAACATTCATTAATGGGAAGCATCTCAAAGGACAGAAAGAGAGTTGGGTTTTACAGAGGCAAGTAAACAAAGAGTGGACCATGGACTTTATAAGAGTCATGAAGTAGGATGGAGACTGGCTTATCCTGTAATACAGAAGGGCAAGTTTTTCTCTTGGAGTTAGCTATTTCCTGGAACTCAAAAGAGTGGGGATTTCTTAACTTTGGCTGCTTTCCCAGAGCACAGGGCTCAGGTAAAGTGTAAGAGTCATTGCATAAGGTTAAAGAAGACAGGAGGCATTCGGGAGGGGTGGAGTCCTCTTAGGACATTTGAATTTCCTTTACAGTTTCTAATGTTCTGATCATCTCCATTCCTCCTCCCAATCAAGGCAAACAAAACTGATTGGATGTCCCTGCTCTGAAATCCTTTGGTTATTCTGCCATGCCATTTAGTCACGTTCCTATGTTTTCTGCCAACATGCCACCCAGGAATAAAACTTATTTTCCACTTCCGTATGCAGAGTAATGTAGCTTGCCTTTTCTAGTGCCAACAGCCAGCTCAGCTCTGGGCCTCCTCTGCTGAGCAAAGATTTGGACAAAGCTCCAAAATTACTACCTGCCAGATTCTCAATAAACTCTTACACAACATGACACCTTCTACCCCATCATGTTCGGGGAGAATTAAAAGGTTTCATTCTTCCACTTGCAATTCAATAATCCAGACAGGAAAGTTATATAAAACATAGAAGTCATGTTGGCAATTGGAGTCAGAAATTTACCACAGGAGCCCTTTGCTCCTCTGTTCTGTGTCCCTACTCCTCTGTATCCCTTTAATGTTCCTCAAAATACTTTAGGTAAACTGCATCTCCCCGTACTGTATCCCATACTCTAACCTTCTCAAATTCCACCCATCAAAATGCACTGGAGCAAATTTTCTTGATCCCCAGATCATAGAGATCCATCAGCTGGGATACATTCTTGTAAACTAATTCCAGCAAGCATTGTTCCAAGATAATCTTGGCAGCTACTGAAAGTCAGACAGAATGATTGCAAACATTTTTCCAGTTAACATTGTCCATGAGAGAACCATTGAACCATTACTTTGTCTTCCCTTGCTCCTGCCTCCATCCATAAACTAGGTGCTCCCTGGCTACTACTATGCAGAGCTCTGCCTTGTGAAGTTCTCTCTCTCTCTCTCTCTCTCTCACTCTGCCCTATATAAAACATTTTTCCTCCTGTTTTCCACCAATCCTGTGGTAAACAGAGATGCAGATATACTGAGATATAGAGTCCCCCCACCCCCACTGACAGAGAAGACCTGAGGGTAATATGCAAAATATCTGGGACTAGATAAAATATTTAGCCAAGGCGTAGGAATGGGCAGCCCAATTCAGTCTTGGGTTCATCAGTTACTCTGAAATCCAGTTTCTGCCATTCAGATTCTTTCCTACAGTTTAGGAACTCAGAATGAAGAAGAACTGATTACTTCACATCTTTACACCAAAAAATCAACAATTTTTGAACCCACTTTTTGCACCAGTCCTTACACATCTGTTTTAACCAGAGCCCTATGTGAATCTTTCAAAACTGGTACAACATTTTTCATACCTGGCTGTCCAAACAAAGGTGGTTTTAAGAGACCAGAGAGTCATGGGCCATGCATCTGTAATCTACATACTCCTCCAAAACCAACCAAAGTCCTATCATTCAAACAGAGCAAATTTACATCTGCATGCTTACAACACAAAACCTATAAACTTCAGCTCTCTTTAAGAGATTGGGAGGTCAACACCCAGCCAGTGTGGCTCAGTGGTTGAGCTTCAACCTATGAACCATGAGTTCACGGTTCAATTCCTGGTCAGGGCACATGCCCACGTTGCAGGCTCCATCCCCAGTAGGGGACATGCAAGAGGCAGTTGATCAGTGATTCTCATCATTGATGTTTCTATCTTTCTCTTCTCTCCTCCTTCTTCTCTGAAATCAATAAAAACATTTAAAAAAAAAGAGAGAGATCAGGAAGTCAAAAGAAGAAGAAATTTCCATGACAAGGTAACATTTACCTTGAGGATGACATTATAAAAGATTTTCCCAGGGGACCCTACAATAGAGTCAGCAGTGATGAGAGCAGCAGTGATGAGCAGTCTGGCAGCTCAGTGCCTTCTATGAATCACAAGGGATTTCATAATTTTGTATAAAAAGGGTTTGGGGTGCTTACTAATAATCTATAAATTGCTAGCAAAGTCCATTAGGTGATAAAATAATTCTTTAGGTGACACATTTTATCCTAGCTTAAAAGACTATTAACAGAAAAAATATATTTTCTTTCCTATTAGACATTTTCCTTCTATGTACTGAGAGAATAAAGTTCATGTCTAGCTGTATTCAAAGGTAATTATTCTCAAACTTTTAAAGCCATGGCCATTTTGGGAACATCAAAAGCATCTGTGGCTCCTTAGCCTTGTCACTACAACTCTCTAGTGGATGATAACCATTAAAACAAATCACTGGAGAGAAACCAAAAAGAAAGACTTCAGTAAATTGTTGACAGCAATATATGAAGCACCTATTAACTTTAGTGCTATTTTGCTTTATGGAATAACTAGAGGCCCAGTGCATGAAAATTCATGCATTGGATGGGAGGTTCCGTCAGCTCAGCCTGCCCCCTCTCACAGTCCGGGAGCCCTCAGGGACAGATGACCTGGAGACCAAGGGAAGGTGATGCCCCAATAATGGACTTTTTATGATTGTCTCAGCTCAAATCCTAAACCCAAACCTTACCTCTTTCTGGTCAGAAAGTGGTCAGAATTCCTGAACATGCCTTATCCATGCTTTCTCTGAAAATTATTCTATCCAGTTCTATTGCTTTGTATACCATCTATAGGCTAAGTATCCCCAACTACAGATCTCCACCCTGGCCTTGACACTGAGCTCCAGTCCCCTGGATGTGCTTTTATCTCAGAAAAAAAATTCATGCAATATTTTTACTGAAGATGAATAATTACATTTTTAACTTCACTAATGCTTTTTTTAAATATGAATAAAATGAACCACTTATTTTTTCTGAATGCCTACTCTATATTGGGCATCTTATTTTATATTAATTAATTGTCACTATATCTCTAGGATCTCAAATAACTCATAGTTCTGATAAATAACTGCCTATGTCTACCCCTCAAATTCCTTTTATTATTGCAGCAAAACAGCTCTTTACAATTGTTGAGTGTGTATATTCAGCCACATTAAATTAAGTAAATAGTATATTGACTCATTTTAGCTATTCATCCTTTAGACTATGCTTTAATGTCTCTCTTTTTTACTGGAAGAAAAAAATGAATCTTAAATATTGACAAGTTCTTTCCACAGTATGGGAGAGCAGGCTTTCCATGTTATTTCTTTGATTATAAAGTTATCACAAAGTTAAGCACTCAAATAACAATTTTCCCAAAATGTATACTGTTAGGGTCACCGAAGGAGGTATGCACAAGGCCAAAAGTGGTCAAGAATAAATTTATTATGTCATCTGGATACCACATGGGCAGAGTCCCAAAATGGCACCAGCAGCCAGGGACCTGGGAGTCAGAGGTTTTAAAGGACTCTAGGTGGGCCTTTTCAGCAAGGAATTCTCTGGGCAGGCCAGATCCTGGCCAAATCTGGAGGGGAAAGACAATGGTCTTAGCAAATGGGATGTGGTATAAGCGAATGGGAATGTCTATTGCAAAATCATCTAAAGGTCAGTTTCCTAGGGGAAGGGATATCAATTTGATTATTTGATCATATCTAATACATACTTTATTGTCCTCTCGCCTCACCTTCAACCTGGTTTACAATGAGAAGATCACAAGGCAGGCAGTTTGAGGTAGGGTAGAAATGATAAGGCGGCCTATGATGAGGCTTTCTACAGCATTTTTTCCTTAGATGTAGTCCATCTGTGCACATCTGGATAGTTTAATTAAAAATTCCCTCACTGCCTAAACCAGTTTGGCTTAGTAGATAGAGCATCAGCCTGAGGACTCAAGGGTCCCAGGTTCGATTCCCATCAAGGACATGTACCTCGGTTGAGGGCACATCCCCAGTAGAGGGTGTGCAAAAGGCATCTGATCAATGTTTCTCTCTCATCGATGTTTCTGACTCTCTATCCCTAGAGGGATTGATCAGCTACCTACTGGGGATGTGCCTACTGAGGATGTGCTCTCAACAGAGGTACATGCCCTTGACTGGAATTGAACCTGAGACGTTTCAGTCTGCAGGTGGATGCTCTATCCATTGAGCAAAACCGGCTAGGGCAATAAAATATATTTTTAAAAATCCCCTCACTGAAAATGTATTTTCCATGAAGCACTTTATAAAATAATCTCTCTTCACATGCATTGTTATAAATATAGCAAACAGCCAAATTTTAAAAATAAGTCAAACTATTATTATCTATGTTTTATCCAACCAAGTGGGCCTCAGTCTTTCAGTCAGTGCTGGAAGTGTGCCCTTTGAAGACATTAGCATAGGCAGTACTTCATGGGGAATATTTTTTGTTAGCTTGGCTGCCTGGTTTTGATCCAAAATAGATTCAGCCATTTCTAACGCACAGCGAGTCCTATCACAGGAGGGTAACCTCTCAAGGTGAAACTGAAACGGACTCTAACAATTTTTAAATACCTTCATTTTACTTTTTAAACTTTTTGTTATATTTCTTCTAGCCAAGATGTTTCTCCATTCAGAATAGCCTCCTAAATGTTTATGACTTGTAAATGTTATTGCAAGACTGATAAACATATTTGCCACTACAGAGAGTTTTTAATCGTTTTTTTCTTAATTTTATTGTTTTCTGAGAGAAAGGGAGAGGGAGAGAGAGATAGAAACATCAATGATGAGAACCACTGATTGGTTGCCTCCTGCCCACCCCCTACTGGGGATCAAGCCCAAGACCCAGGTATGTGGCCTGACCATGAAATTGAACTCTGATCTCCTGGTTCATGGGTAAAAGCTCGAACACTGAGCCACACAGGCCAGGCTAATATATATATGAGCAACCAAGCTCATGTGTTTCTATGAAAATAATCCCACATTTAAAACTTTAAATATATTGTAGATTTTTTAATCTGCTACTTGTAGTCAGTAGTCACGGTTGGCCTGGTGCTAACATATTAAGTATTCTCAAGCTCCTTATGAGATGAGTTTTATGAAAGTATAAGGTCTATTTCACCCTTGCTGAATTTTGCTGTGAATTTTCTCCCATTATCTGGTTTATTTTTAATGGCTTTAACCTACATTTAAAAGTATTTCTTTGTCACTAGTTGAAGATTGAATTGAAATAATTATACTTTAACAAGGTAAGTGAAGAATGACTTTAAACCACTGCATACACACCCAGAGGTGGAGATATGGGATATAATTATATCAGCCAGGAAGAAGAGGACCTTCATGCAGGAAGAAGAGGAGCTTCACAGCAGTACATCTGAAGGCAAAATGTTTGGATACCATTGCAGCAATCACATCTGAGAATTTTATTGGACACGGCTCTGGGGCTGGCAGTCCCCCCCCCCCCCCCATAAAAAAAAGAAGTTGAACTAACCTTAAGAATTGATTTTTTAGTGCATAATCAAAGCTTAAAACACCTGATTCAAAAGCAGGACAACTTCTATTTCAGAAAAATCATGTACAGCTTCTGTACACTTTCAGGGAACGCCCACTCTCTGCTTGACTGCAGCAGCGGAATGTGGGCTCTCACTGGCCGGGGATCTGGCTCCACTGCAGGCACATGCTCCAGATGGCCGGCCTCAGGCAGCCAATCCTCCAGTTACTCACACTCGCTCTTGTGTCCTTTTCCTTCTCTCTCGGCCATCAAAGCAACTAACAACCAGACTGGCCAGTAGTTAGTTGGAGATTTGCTTGTCTTTTGCTTACAATAAAACCAATTTTAAATGTTTGCCCATATATCCATATCTGGTCCTGCCCAGCACTGTCCAGTAAAGAAGCAGAGTGGAAACAGTTTCATCATGATCAGAGCCTCCCATTTCAAACCTTCAGAAAAGCTGCAAGAAAAATATGGCCCACATGAATAAGCCCTTCATTTAAAACAGCCTTTTTAATCCTTTTTTTCAATAGCAAACTCCTAAGAAGACCTTAAATACATAATTGCCGATTCCTACACCAAGAAAGCTTAATCCCACAGATGTATATGCTATATATCTGTTTATGTGGTGTGTGCATACTTATAGATAAAAGGAGTACTTTTTGTCCTCCTAAGAACTAATCTCCACTCCCTGGAGATGATATTGCTCCATTTAGGAATGCGTTACCTAGATATATTACTTGTTAACATTCCCACAATTGCTTTCCATTATTTCTTTGTACATATACATACGCGCACACACACATATTCACATACAGATATATATGCACACACAAATAATTTAATATTAATTAAATAATTAAATTTACTAAATATCTAATTTTATAATGAACAAATTTAATTTTTTTCAAGAAAAAATTGACACTCCAGAAAGAAATACTATACTCATCTTGAAGCATGTGAGCTGGAAAACAAGCCAGCCTGTTCCATTAGACCTACTGTAAATATAGTATCTAATCTGAAGCAAAGAACTTCCAAAGCAAATGCTCCAATATGAATTAGTTGCAGATATACAGGTAAATAATTGAAGGGTCGGACCTAATGTACAGAATGCTAAGACGATACTGCCATAAGGTCCTTATATGGAAGGACCTCCTCGTTGCTGATTCTGGCAGCTGAGCCCTAATCCTCCTACCAGGGTTCCCTTGAGCTCTTTTGAGGTGATAAAAAGTTTACAATATTTAACTTGATAAAATCCTAAGTGGTGTCTTCTAAAATGCATTTTAGAAGAGGAGAGGAGAGGAGAGAGGGGACGGAAGGGGAGGGAAGGAGAGGGGGGAGATGGCTGGTCACAAGTAAAGAAAAAAAATTTAAATAAAAATAAATTAAGCAGCATAAACTATTCACAGAAAAAGAAATACGTCACAGACATTAAAATGGACTAAACTCCACTCATTACAGCATAAATGTAAATTAAAACTATAATGAGATTCCTTTTTTCTCTGCCAAAAAGAAAGTATCAAAAGGTTTGAGAACACTCTGAGTTGGCATATGGAGGCGGTTACAGGGGTTCTATACCTTGCAAGGCAGAGGTGTAAATTGATACCTGCTCTGTAGAGGGCAATTTGGCAACAATCATAAAAAACGTTAAGGCACACATCTCCTCGAAGTGCAGGATGTTCTTTCAGGAAGTTATCCTAGAGAGATATTTACATTTGTGCACAAAACCTATATACACACCAAAAAAAAAATTGCACAGTTTTATAACAACAAAAACAGACATAAATAAGATGTCCATTAATAAGGTTCCAAATAAATTATAATTAAACATTATAATGAAATATTATTAATTTTTAAAAGCAAAAGGCAGCTCTATATGTATGATTGTGCAGCAACCTCCAAGATATATAGTTAATATTTTTTAAATAAAAAGGCATAGAAATATGTGTATGCTATTATCTGTTCAAAAAGTAAAATTATATGGACATAGAATATTTCTAGAAAAACACCGCAAGAACCAGGTCAAAATGGTGATCTTTCGTAAGGGAAACTGGAAGTCAAAGAATAAAGAGAGGCTGACTTTTTGCTGTATACTCCCTGTACCTATTGAGTTTTACACCCTATAAATGTATCACTTATTCAAAAATAGAGAAATAAATATAAAATTTCCAAAGTTAAATAGAATTTAGCTCAGCAAAAGTATAATCTTTGGTGTCCAAGTGAATTACCCTTCAATAATCAAACTGAGGGCCTGGCAAATTTTGTAGGTTGGGATAGTAAATATTTTTGGCTTTGTGGCCATAGTTCTCTGTTACAACTCTGTCCACCCTTCCAAAGCAGAACAAAAGCAAGTACAGACACCATGTAACCGATGAGTGTGGCTGTGTCCCAATACAACGTGACAAGAACAGACAATAGATTTGGTCTTCAGGCATTAGTTTACTGACCTCAGATCTAGCTCATTGTGGTCATTGTGTAGATGGATTTTTTTTTCTCCTAGACAAGTCGTCATTAGGAAATGACTAAGAGATGGTGTTGGTTAAGATTTCACAAGCATAAATAAATCACCTCGAAAGACAAAATACCAAACACAAAATCATATCCATTAGATATGGTGTGAGTGAAGGTTTATTTTCTTCTTTAAGGAATCTGTCAGTGTCGAGTATTTAAATGTAAACTTAATAGAGAGAGTAGACAGGCATAATAAACTGTTACATTTTTAATTGCAACACAGATAATAATTTAAGGACCCCGTTGAAAGCTAATAGTTCTAGGCTAATAAAAATATTGCATCTCCAACTAGCAAATATTGACAAATAAAACCAGAGGAATTTATGAAACTATAAAATACATCCACTCTTTCCACAAACTCTAATGCAGTCTATTGAACAGATAATAAAAGTTTTGAGTAGATAATAAAAAGTAATGGTTTGGCTTTAATAACTTGCCAGCTACACGTACCTCAAGTGAGAATTGTTTTATTAGCACTAAACTCGGTGTTCTTGCTTATTAGTAGGTTTTGCTTAGTCATGGTTTCCGTGATTCCTGTTTCCTTGTACACCGAAACCACTGTCAAGGATTTTTGTGCATCTCAGTTGACAAGAGAAATGGTATTTGCTTTGATTTGCTTTCCTTGCAAGTTTCCAGTGTGCATTTCAACAAAGTTATCAACATCCAAGGCTATCTGTAGGTCACATGAAAACACTTGAAACTTAAGAGAAAGTTAATAAAGCCCATGTTGGCGAAAGGTGAAATGGCAAACATCGGGTGTTAAAATTTTAATAGGAATTCAGGAAAATATGTTATCTTTATAGATAATTTAGTAGATGGTGTTAAGGTAACTTCAAATAATGAAAAGACATCATGTCAAATACCTTAACGGACAAAGTGTTAGCAAGAAACCACCAAGGTTAAAGCAAGTTCAACCGTTCAAAGGAGAATTTCTAAGAAATGGACTCTCATTACAGTAGCTCTGAACACTTTCATTTGCAGCATCTCCCCTTGGCGAATGAAAGATGACAGAAAAGCTATGGTACATAGGTGCCATTTCTTTCTGAAGCAGACTTGTGCAACATATTTTACTTTTACTCTCTTGGCCTGAAATTGGCGGCGAAGATCAAAGCCACCATTTGGGCTTCACAGTTCCATTTAATGTTACCAGAGTATTTCACCAGGAGGCAGCCAGATCATCAAGGCTGGGGACAAACCCTCATTTCCTTACAGTAAAGAGCTGTCTAAACATTTCTGGAGTAAGTGTGCACAGAATCAGGCCAGGATGTGTCTTGAATTGAAAAACACTCCAATTGCTTGTTAGCTTCTGTGAGATTTGCCAAGTTATATCTGTCAACAAAACCCACCCCGGACCTCTAGCAGGACCTTGGATCTATAATTTGAAAACATGTCAACTGTATTATACTATAAACCCTTCTGGTAAAAAAGGGAAGAAAAGCAAGTCTCCTCCCCAGGGTGAACTTAAAATTACAGCAAGTTTAATTCTTCCAAAAGTAAAAAAAAAAAAAAAGCTCTTTATCTGCACATCAAAACAAATCTTAACAAGGAATTGGCTATAGTAAAAATGCATAGGAAACAGAACACCAAAACTTAAAGAAAATACTTATAGTTCAAATGATTTGATGACATAAAAGTTAGAAAGAATGCATACCAAAAAAAAAAAAACACTATAAAAGCAAAGTAAGCTGAGGGCATGGGATATATATATATATAGAGAGAGAGAGAGCACATTTATATGACTGGTGCATCTTACAGAGGATGAGAGAATTTAGGTAACTTTTCTAAGTTTACACAACCACTGAATGATACAGTTATCAAATACAGGTTAATCTAACCAAAAAGTTATTGGCTTGAACAACGCAGGTTAAAGAATAATGCGTCGAGTTCATAAATCAGTATGTGCTCATACACCCACCAGTCTACTACACCAAATTGTCAGAAAAAATTAAAAATTTTAAATTTCTGTCATATACTTCAGAATTGTTTGATTTTTTTTAAATGTGTGCCCAGTACTTACATATACAACATTAGTGGACCAGTGCATGAAATTCATATACATTAAAAGGGAATTAATTAGAGGAAATATTTTAATATTGCTATTTGCTCTTTCTCTATAATAGAAGTGTCAGAGATGAAAAAAAATTAGTAAAATGTACATGAAAATCTCCCTCCTGTCAGAGTCTGGGGCACCCTGTGGGACCCAGAGTCAAGTCCTCACCTACCACTCGCATGTGCTTCAAAAATGCAGGAGACCCAGACCCAGCTGGCCCCACCCTCGTCAATACACTCCAGGTGGGGGCACACAGCCTCAGGTCCTCCAGTCTGACACCAGATTGGGGGTATGCAGTACCAGGTCCCCCATCAAGCGCCGCCCTCGGAGTGGGGAGTGCAACCTCAGGTTTCCCAGCTCAGAGCCAGAACGGAAGGCATGGCCTGAGGTCCTCCGTCAAGCCCCGTGGGGCAAAGGGCACTGCCTGAGGTCCCTCACCCTGGCCAGGCACCATAGAGCCTCAGGTCTCTGCTGTTCAGTCATGGCGTTAAGACGTCCTGGCTAATTTGCATATTCCTCTATTGTATATACAAATTCCCATGCTATAAAAATGTCAATTAAAATCATAAGATACCATTTTTCATCTACTGATTTGTTTTCAAAACAAGCAATAACCAGTTTGGGTGAAGGTTTGGGAAAATAGACATGTTCGTACATTATTTTGGCATTTTGTATGACTATGGATAACTTTAATTTAATATTTTAGTTCTAATTAGTCTACTATAAACATACTTTATAATTGAATTTTTAAAATAAAAACATAGAGAATAAAATCAACTTAAAGCAAAATCAACCAAAAAAATAGGTTAAAGTGCAAAATGAAGAACCCCACTCGCTCCTTTTCTTTCTTTTTTCTTTTTAATAACAATTGTTGTTTTCCTCTAGGTATGGTTGTACTTCCTGTGATTTAGTCAGGTGTGTGTGGTACCTGAGATCTGCATGACACTCCTGACCCTGTAGCCCTCCTACAGAGCATGGGAGTGACACAGACAGATAAGAACATTTTTCATTATTTGACATATCACCTTTGGCACAGCAGCCTGTGCATCCCCATCATTTCCCAGCCCAATCCAGCCTGGGAGTTAGCTAATCACCTAAGACACTGCCTCCCGATACTATTGGTAATGCCCCTGGTACACACTTAGAGAACCACTGTTCTAAAGTGAAATTCAAGACCTGTTCTTTTCCCTTACTGTGTTCTTCCCTCTTTGACTTACCTGGCCCACAGACATGGTTAATAGGCAGTAATCAGCTGCCGGTGTAGCTTTAGGTTATAAGCAATCAGCAGTCTATACACCTGCTACTGCTACTGTGGCCTCTGGATCTGGCACATTAGCATCACAGGCAAGCTTTTTAGGAATGCAGGATTTTGGCCCCACCCTGCCTTCCTGAAACAGAATCTGCATTTTAACCAGATCCCCTGTTAAATGTATGCACATTAAAATATGAAAGGCACAGGCTACAGCACAACTCCCTTCCCACCTAACGGCCTTAGGACTAATTTAAGAAAGAATCCCTTTGCTGAACACCAAGGACACTTCTAATGTAGGGAGGCTTTGGGGTTTCGTTTTTGTTTTGTTTTTTTGACTCGTGTTAGGCTTGGGAGCAGGAGGAGTTAGCCAACTCTCCATGTAAAAGGTCAGTGTCTAAATATTTTAAGATCTGAAGATCCAAGAAGTCTCAATTCTGCGTCTATCCCGATAGCAAGAAAGCAGCCACAGACAAAACCACGAGCCTGGCTGTATTCCAATAAAGCTTTATTTACAAAAACAGGCAGCAGGCCACTTGGCCAACAACCCCAGTATAGAAGCTACTCCTTTGGTATTCTGCGTATACAAATAAACCCTGGACTTGGTGGTTTACATTCCTGTTAAGGATTAAGAGATGCTGGGATATGGGCTATTGATTCTTGGGTGGTAGTATGGTATCAGGTTACAAACATTAGAATCAAATAATTCTGACTTTTAAAAAATACTGATACCAAGTGCAGATGTATTAAATTAGATTCTTAAGGAGGTGGGGCCCTGGAATTTGTATTTTTTTTAAACCCCTCTTATAATTTTATTTTATTTTTTTAATGTATTTTTACTGATTTTCAGAGAGGAAGGATGAGGTAGAGAGAGAGAGAAACATCAGTGATGAGAGAGAATCATTGATCAGCTGCCTCCTGCACACCCCCTACTGGGGATCAAGCCTACAACCTGGGCATGTGCCCTTGACCAGAATAGAACCTGGGACCCTTCAGTCCATAGGCTGACACTGTATCCACTGAGCCAAACCAGATAGGGCCCCTCTCTTGTGATTTCAATGCACAGCCAAAACCATCCTAAGAGGTTCCAGGCATGTGGGACTTTCTGTGCTATAACCAACCAGTACTGTCCCTAACTGGTCACCCTAGGAATTGAGGACCACAGATGTAGAAAAATGTATGAAATTGTATAGCATATAATGTTGGGTTCTTCTTTTTATGGCCTGGAGAAAGTTTGTTAACTTAGTAAGACTTTTTTCATCACTTTTAAATGGAGATAAAGTTAGCTAACATACAAGGACATTTTAAGAACATTTCACAAAATTTAAAATGTGGTAAGTGCTGAACAAAAACTCTCTTTCTGCCCCTTCTCTGACTGAGTTCCTTTTCAATGTAGCCAGAACTCTTTAGGATAATTTAAATTTAACTCAACTCTGGTACAGTTTTTTAAATAGCAATTAACTTGCCAGTGAAGGTTTGAGCATGGTTGGGTTTAGTTTTAAATAAAAAAGTGTATGAACCCATGTGGACAATGAGAGCAGAAGTGAAGACCAAGGCAGACCAGAATTTTCAATGGAATGGAAGAGCAGTCATAACTGATTCAGTACAGTAGAAAACTCTACAAACTATAGCACCTACAGGAAATACCTACCCCTAAGCAGTAAGCCAATTTGCTCCTGAGAGAGTAGTGCCGTGACTCTGGGTAGCACAGAGGAGCAGAGAGAGCTAAAACACAGGGCTGGTTGACAACTGTATATGGAGCAGACAGACCTCCAGTGTCCCTCTCCATCACATGATGCAGGTAAGATCCTCAGGGTGACTTGCAGCTTTATTCTTAGGAGAAATAAAAAGGAAGGAGTTTGATGCTCAAGGACATCAGATACAGTAAAGGGCAAGATGAAACTGGAGATTTAATAGAAATTTGCAAATGAATCATGGGATTCCTCAGACCCCACAAATCCTGCCACCAGGCTATTGCTCCCATGAAGAAAATTAAAGATTTTTTTCCTAGATACAAGAAATGGCCTTGGAAAAAATACATTAGCATATCTTCCCACATTGACAATTAGGAGCCCCCAATAAAATAAATTAGTTCCCTGGCAAGCATCCTACCACAAAGGCACACCCCTCAAATACTCAAGAGATAACACTTTAGTCTGTAGTGTCTCACTCTTACATATGAATGGCTAGCCAAGAAAAGATAACTAATAATTGAAGAAATACGCCAAAATGAAAGGGATGTTGCAACAATAAAAAAGCTTCCATGCACACAAAACAGATAATTACAGAATTAAAGTTCTAAACATAAAAAAACTAATAGAGTATATTGAAGTAGAAAAATAAGAAAAGAATCTTTTAAAAAATGAAAAAAAGAGGTTTTCATTTTTACAAAAAGCTCCTGTACAGCAAAAGAAGCCATCAACAAAATGAAAAGGGAGCCTATTCTATGGAAGAACATATTTGCCAATGCTGCATCTGATAAAGTATTAATTTCCAAAATATATGAAGAATTGATACATTTTAACTTAAGACAAACAATCCAATTTTAAAATGGGCAAAGAACCTAAATAGATACTTTTCCAAAGTAGACATACAGAAGGTCAAGAGACATGAAAAAAAATGCTCAAAGTTACTAATCATCTGAGAGGTGCAAATTAAGACAAAAATGAAGTACCATCTCACACCTGTCAGGATGGCTATCATCAACAAATCAACAAACAAGTGCTGGTGAGGATATGGAGAAAAGGGAACCCTAGTGCACTGCTGGTGGGAATGCAGACTGGTACAGCCACTGTAGAGAACAGTATGGAGTTTCCTCAAAAAACTAAAAATGGAGCACCCATTTGACCCACTGATCTCACTTGTAGGAATATATCCAAAGAAACTAGAAACACCAATATATGCACGCCTATGTTCATAGCAGTGCTATTTACAATAGCTAAGATCTGAAGACAGCCCAAGTGCTTGTCAGTGATGAGTGGATAAAAAATAAATACAGTGTAATTACACAATGGAATGCTATCCAGCTGTAAAAAAGAAGGATCTCTTACCCTTTGAGACAGCATGGAGGGACCTGGAGAGCATTATGCTAAGCGAAATAAACCAGTCAGAAAAAGACAAGTATCACATGATCTCACTCATATGTGGAATCTAATGAAAAAAACAAATCCAAAATAGATAAACAAAATAGATCCAAAGACATAGAAGCATGGAACAGACTGACGAATCTCAGAGGGATGGGGGTTGAGTGTGGGGAGTGGGAAAGATTAACCAAAGAATGTATATGTATATACGCATAACCCATGAACACAGACAATAGTGTGGTGAAGACCAGGAGTGGCCAGGTAGTGGTGGAGGGGATCAATGGGGGGAAAAGGGGACCATCTATAATATTTTCAATAATAAAGATAGACCAGTTCTGGGAGAACCTTCCAAGATGTCAATTTCATCCTCCAACTCCCACTACCAAATTCCACAAGGATTTGGAAATCTTCTTGAAGAGCTGACACATGAGATTCTGAGGCAGCAACTGGACAAAATACCATATTTTGCAGCAGCATATTTTGAGGATCTTCTAGAGAAGAGAGAGAAAACCAACTTCAATCCAGCAGAATGGGGAAGTAAGGTGGATGACCGCTTCTGTAACAATCATGCATTCAAGGAGCAAGAACCACCTGAGAAAGAAAAGTCTCAGACATCTGAGAAAGTAGAGACACCAGTCACAGACTTGAAATCTTCAGATGAAGATAAGAAAAAAAGAGGAGCATGCTGCTGTTAAAATCCAATCAATGTTCTGGGGACACTTAGCCAGGGAGGAGGTGAAGAAAATGAAACAAGATGAGCCTGAAGAGAAAACACAGGAAAACAACTGAGGAGGCTGGTTTTGCCTCCCCCCACACCCAGAAAACATGAAAAAAATAATTCAAATCCATCAACTATGTTGTGATTGTCATTTGTTTCTTAGTAAGGTAGATTTGATGTAGCAAAATCACATTGGTTACTGTTGTGAAAATCTGTCATGAACATTTGTTTAATAAACATGCCATTGAACACACATACACACACACATATAATAATAATATAATAATAATAATAATAAATGTTTTAAAAATCAGAAAATAATCTTGAACATTGAAAATATGAGCGCAAACACACATCCATAAACCAAAAAATACAAATTTTAGAAAATTGCCCCAAAATTAAATTGCCTGGTACACAAAATAAATTACACACACACACACACACACACACACACACACACGTTCTATTTTTTTAAAGGGAGGGAATGATAACTCACAGAGAGTGAATCAATGATGATAACATTGAATTAATATTTGTAGGAAATGTGAAAAGTGATATTAGAAGAGTAAACATTGTTGACGAAATATAAGATAGAAAACTAAAGGTTACTAATCTCTAGATGGAAAGACCAGGAAATTCGTCCCACAAGAAGATAGACAGCAATGTCCATTACTCTGAAATTTCTACTTATCAGAGATAAACACATGAATCTTAAAGCTTAAGTAATTTTGGTAAATTCTTTAACAAAAATGTAATCAGATTTCTTGATATACAACACTGGATGCTGGAACACTAGTTTTATGCCCAGAAAAAGTATCTCTCAAAATGAAGGCAAAATAATGATATTTTCAGACATATAAACTGAAACTATTCATTAATCAACATTACATTACATTTCAAAAGACATTAAAGGAATTCCCTCAGGTAGAGGGAAATGATACTAGATGAAAATCTGGATCTATGTAAAAGAATAAAGAACACAGGAAGTGTTAATTATATGGTAAATATACAGTACTTAATCTTATTACTTAATTCTGTTTTAAAGATAATTAAATATTTAAACAAAAATAATAAAAGGTATGGTGGAATTTACAATAAATATATCATTAAAATATGCTATAATAATAGCATGGGGGTCACAAGGGAAAAATAAAAGTATACTATTGTAAAGATATATTATACCTAGGGTAATATATTATTACTTGACAGTAGACTTTGATATACTATAAACGCTAATGCAAGCATTAAAATAACAAAAACTTATAAATAAGTTATAAATAATAAGCCAGAAAAGGGAGTAAAATATTCAATTCAAAAGAATTAATAAAAAAAGAAAAAAGGTAACAAAGAATAAATGAGACAATAGAAACAAATCATATGATAAACTCAAGTCTACCACATCAATATTCATGTTAATTATAAATATCATCAGTTAAAAATCTGAGATTATCATATTTATTACAAAAATAAGACCCAAAATATACTACCTATCGGAAATGCACTTTAAGATCAATAATATTTTTAAACCTCTAACAAGATTGATCAGAAAAAAGAGAGATAAACCACAAATGGCCAATATCAGAGATGAGAGAAAGGACATCACTATAAATTAGACTGATATTAGAAGAATAACAATGGGATATTGTGAATAACTTTATGCCAGTAAATCCAAACACTTATATGAAATGGAAAAGTCCCTTGAATGGTACCAAAGATCTAGATATCAGCCCCAAATCTATTGAGAAAATTTAATTTCTAATAAAAAATTTTCTTACAAAGGTAAGTCCAGATCTACATTGCTTCACTGCTGAAATAATGAACTGGAAAACATATTTTAAAAATGTTTAAGAGCAAAATAACAATTCTGTATAAAATTTTCTAGAAAATTGAAGAGGTGATCTGTTCAATTCATTCTAGGAGGCCAGCATTACCTTGATCCTAAAACCTAAGAGAAATTACAAGAAAACAACAGACCAATATCCCTCATGAAAATAGATACAAAAATTCTAAATAAAGGTTTAGAAATTGAAATAAATAATATACAAAAAGGATAATTAATCATAACCAAATAAACTTTAGCCCAAGAATACATGGTTGGTTGAACATTTTTAAAATAAATTAATATAATTCATTATACAGGGTAGGACAAAAGTAGGTTTACAGTTGTTCATCTGAAAATAATACACTAGTTAATAAATGATAATATAAAAATAAACTATTTCATGAACTCACAACTATAAACCTACTTTTGCCTAACCATGTATTAAAGAACCAATGGGGGGAATCAGGATAAATATGTAATACTTCAATCAAAAAAGAAATTAAAATGAAAATAAAATAAAATAAAGAACCCAAAAGAAAAAACATATTATAATTCTAAAAGACACAGAGAAAGCATTTTTCAAAATCCAACATTCATTCCTCATAACCCCACACATACTAGAAATAAAAAGAAATTTTTGCAATCTGATAAGGATATCTATGAAAGACCTCCCAGTAAAAATACTTTTTTATACGTTTTGTATGTTTTTTTTTATTTGCTCCAGGTGGGGTTTTAGCTGTCACTTTCTCACACTCTGGATTATTTCTGATCCTACCATGAGGATCTGCTAATGTGAGAAACTGGGAATGAAGACTCATTATCCTAAAATCTTGCTGAGGGAGTCATCTTTTTGAAAAAAAAAAATCAAAAGGTTATTTTGATTATGAGCCTGGCTGAATCCTGCTCTCAGCCATCCACCATCCTTACTACCTCATCTCTTTCCCTTTTTTGGCAGGGAGAAACAGAAAAATGTTGTGCCCACATTCTCCTTCACTTCATTAGACACCAAGGGAGAAAACCCCACCTTAATAATGATTCACCTTTAGGCTGTCTCCCTCTCTCCTCCGTGGTTAAAACCCGTTGCATGTAAGGCTATGTGGAAACTGGTGTTTTTATTTATCTCACTGTGGCATCATTATGAAGTCAGGTGGCCAACCTCCCGAATCCCTCTCTGGGACCGATCATGCACCAGTGTGGTAAATCAGCCTAGCCTATGCCTTCTTGCAATCCAGTACCCCTTGGGGAATGTGGGAGAGCTGGTTTTGGCTCAATGGTGGAATGACTGGTTGCTATGATGTGCACTGACCATGAGGGGGAAGATTCTCAGTGCAGGAGCTGCCCCCTGGTGGTCAGTGCGCTCCCCCAGGGGGAGCACCGCTCAGCCAGAAGTCGGGCTCATGGCTGGCAAGCACAGCAGTGGTGGTGGCAGCCTCTCCTGCCTCCATGGCAACACTAAGGATGTCTGACTGATTGCTTAAGCACACTCCCCACCTCAGTCCCTATAGGTGGACCCCAGCAGCAAGCTAACCTACCAGTCAGAGCACAAATTTCATGCACCAGGCCTCTAGTTCATTTATATATATATATATTTTTTTTTTTTCATATCTATCATATATATGATTCACTGTAAATATCAGGTAACAGCAGCATCTAGAAACGGATTTTCTACAGGATTTCCGGTATTGTAGGCACTTGAAATACTACATACAAGGGTCTTGTGTGGAGTTCTTATCGCTCTGCTGCTAGTTGGGTTATGTTTTGCATGATCAGGAATGGTGCTGGCAAGATAACTCAGTGGCCCAGCAGCAAGCAATAGAAATTAGAATTTTAAAACAATATCAAACAGCATTGAGATAAGCCTGTCAAGAGATATGTAACACCTTTACATTAAAAACTATAAAACAATACTGAGAGAAATTAAAGAAGACATAATTAATGGAGAGATATGCCTTGTTCAGGTCCAAAGATGATAAGGTGTCAGCATAGAAGATGGAAAAGAATTGTCAGGAAGGTCAAATGAGAAATAGGAGAGAATGTGTGCCAGAAGCTAAGGGGTTCTTCAATTGTGACATTCAAAACAAATAGGCTCTAAAATTTTAATAGGAATAGCTCTGAATATAAACAGATTGATTGAATTGAGAGGAGACAAATTTGTTTTCAGATGTCAATTAAAGGCAGGAGGAAAAAAGGAGACTAAGATGAGCCAAATAACTTTAATTTGTGGTCCTTAAAACATAGAAATGGTATGAGGGAATTTATCTAAACAGTTCATTCTAAATAAAGTGATAAAATATAAAAATTGTTTCTAAATCAAAGGGGTTTTCAACTCTATAGTTCTCAACCCTCTCCTTCTCTTGATTAACTATTTTCTTGGCTTCCTCACATTTGTCTTATTTTTCTTCACCCTTATTCATCATTCTCTTTAATCAATCTTCCTTCTCCTCAGTGTGATCTATTTCTATTCACTTATGAAGCTGTCAATGATAGAGTCAAATTTAAATAGGCTGGCACAATGCATAGACAAATGCAAAACCAAAAGGAAACTCTTATAAGATGAAACCATCAAACGGGGGAAAAAAAACTCTTCATGCATAGAGCGGACTTGTCTAAGAAACTCTTTACCACCTATGGACAATAGAGATGAAAATTATATAATGTTCAAATCAGAAGAAATCATCATCTTCAAAGACACCTGTGCCATTTTAGAAATGAAGTATCTGAATTGCAGATAGATTAACCAATTTGCCTAAAACATCACTGAGCCAATTGGAGATTGATCTGGATTAAACCTGACTCCCAATCTAATGCCTTTTTCTCTAAACTGAATGATATCAGAAGTATTAACTTCAAATAAAATAGAAAATAAGCAATGACACACTTTTCCCAGTCCTTACAAGTGCAACTAATTCTCTTATGTAAACCAAAAAATGAATATTGAATTATTTCAGTCTGCTTAATGTTTTGCTGTAAATGATTTCATAGTCTAGGGCTCAGTTCCTTTCTATCCTAAGGCTAGGGAGCATCATTTGTTCATTTCAGTAGTTTCAAAATGTGCAAGGGGTATTGAAGTAACATTATTCCAAAATCCATGCTAAACAATTCAAGGAATAAGAGTACCATCCTAATACCCATTTATTAGCAAAATGTTTTAATTCAATAGCCTATATTTCTTAATCCACTTTTGAAGCATTGGAGTGAATATCATC
Organism: Antrozous pallidus; assembly: GCA_027563665.1. Classification (NCBI taxonomy): domain Eukaryota; kingdom Metazoa; phylum Chordata; class Mammalia; order Chiroptera; family Vespertilionidae; genus Antrozous; species Antrozous pallidus. The sequence goes on along the minus strand of CM050514.1, from coordinate 26,077,586 downwards.
TTAATGCTAGACTGTATATTTTTAAAGTCTTTTATAATGGAGTGAGATTTCTTCTTCTAAACATATACTAACTTTATATCTTATCTTTAATATTTTCCTATTTATGGTTTGTCTATGAATCATGAATTTTTCCTGGATTTTCAGGCCTTGAAAATCTTCATTAAATATTTCCTTTATTTTACTTTTTTTTTATCAGATTCAGTTACCTTTCCATTTGATCTTTTAAAAAGCCATAAAAGGGGAAAGTCAGGCTTCATTTAAACATGAAATTAATTCATATTACTATAACATATTCTTTATACTCTAGATTGTTCTTTTAAAGGATGTAAGGTAACTTTTAAAATACCATGAAATTAAATAAATACTCTTAAAAGTAGAAATAAACACAATAAAACAAAGAGAAAGAAACTTAAAAAAAACCTTTAAAGTCAAAATTAATGTTAGTACAAAAAATTCCGCATGTAGTGGACATTAATGTGGTCACACATGTGGCTCTGAGCATTTTAGATCAGCCAAAGAAAAGGAGTGGATGTGGGTAGCTATATTACCACAGTGCTCATGCGAAGAAAAGCCATATAGCTATTCAGTATGAGCTCTTGTGGTCCTAGTACTAAGACCGGAGTCATATTTCTTTTGTGGGTCCTCCTGATGAGATATGTAATACTTGAACAATATACTTAGCCTTCTTATAATAAACTAGAGGCCAGTTGCACAAAGAGATTCGTGCAATAGACCTTCCTTCCCAGACTTCGAGCACTAGTTTTCCGCCGGCACCCAGGACCTAGGTCTTGGCTCAGGCCAGAGTCTGCCTTCTTCATCTTTGCTGCAAACTCAGGCCAGAGTCTGCCATCTTCATCTTTGCAGCTTCGCTGCAGATTCCAGCTGGTTCATATTCTGCCATCTTTGTCTTTGCTGCAGACTCTGGAATATGCGGTCTTGTCTTCGCTGAGGCGCTCTGCCTGGCCATTCAGCACCTGGAGCAGCTGGCGGCCACCATCTTTGGCCTTCTAATTTGTATACTCACTCTGATTGGCTGTGGGCATAGCAGAGGTACAATCAATTTACATGTTTTTCTATTACTAGGTAAGATAAAACCAAAAGTTTCACAGGATTGTTTTATCTAATATTTCTAGTACAAATTAGCACCTCATAGATACTATGTAGAAGACAGAGAGGAAGACAAATAAAACACTTGAATTCTTCCTTCTCTAAACCTCTCATACCTGAACAGTCACAAAATTTTACTGTCATAATTTTTCTAACTGGCCACTGTCCTAGTTTCACTCTCATTATTTCTCACCTGATTTATTTTGTAGCCTCCTGCTTGTTCTCTGTACCTCTAATTTCACTCTTCCAATCCATTAAACGACAGCTCTCAGTTATAACTTTCTGAAGCACTGTTCTGGTTATGTCATTCCTTTCCTCAAAAACCACTTTGTACAGGGGGAAAAACTTACATTTCCTAGCTTGTTCATACAAGACCCTTTGTGATCTGGACCCATGTCCATGATGAGGATCTCAAACACCAACAGGGATGAGGCAGGCGCATAAATGAGCAGTGTCTCTAGGGAAGAGCATCTAAACAATGCTCAAATATTTAAAAATTAACTATCTCAAGGTTGTTAGTGGAAAAATTAAAATATTGAGCTATAGCCATTGCAGTCTAGACTTTTTTTTCAGCACTTGGAAGTCCTGCATTAGAAAGATGGCTTTCTTTTTCCCTTCACAGCTTGTATACATATTTTAGATAGGGAACTTTCTAGCATAACATCAATTTCCTCAGCACTGAGTTCTTTATTTTCCCATGAAATGAAGGTTTGCACTCCCTCAAGCACATCCTTAAAATATCTTGACTCTGCATGCAATGTTTAGATTGTTTTATAAACCAATTTTTAGGCCTGTGATATATTTGTGCCATTTGTCTGCAAATATAATATTTTCAAATTGGTATAAGTCGACCTGAATATTTTTACAAACTGAACAGTAACATCATTTCAAATTTACCCAGTAACTATTTTACAGTCTTAGATATTTTCCTAAATTAGGTTAGTGTATATTGAAATATGCTTTCCAAAAGATTTGTTTGTTTTAATCCAGAGATTAAGAAAACAGATTTTCTAAAAGCCACTCCTATAACCTGGCTTCCCCTGTCCCCCACACAAGGTAATGCCCATCTTTGCATTCATTTATCAGCTGTCCCCAACACATAGCCTGCCTCCCAGGAAATTCAGAAAACATTACTGATCTACAAAGGAACTTAACCATAATCAAACTTTGGAAACAAAGGCAGAAAAATTGAGAGAGAGAAAAAAATCTGCAGAATAATCCAGATACTAGACTCTCCTAACCTTTGAGCTGAAGAGTAGGAAAGGGCAGATTTCCCCGAATGTGACATATAAAAGTAAGGATTTGAGCAAAAATGAAATATCACAGGAGTTAAGGAGACTGTGGTTTATATTTGAATTTTGAGGAGCTGACGATCAACCTGGCATTTTCACAATTTAAGCTGCATATTTAAGAAGAAGGAAAAAAAGCCAAGTGCTAGAAATTAAAATCCTCTCATGAATAGTCATTCTATTTGAAAAATCAGAGACCTGTCAAAGAATAGCCATAACATTTACAAAAATGTAGGGACAGAGCAAATGAAATTATAAAACCTGGGAGAAGTTCTTTTTTTGTCTTTCCTGCTTAGTGGAATAGACATACAAATGTGCTATCCTGCACTTTCCAAGTTTAAGACTTGATATAACCTGGCTGGCATGGCTCAGTGGTTGAGCATTGACCTATGAACCAGGAGGTCAGGGTTCATTTTCTAGTCTGGGCATATGCCTGGGCTGTGGGCTCACTCCCCAGAGTGGGGTATGCAGGAGGCAGCCAATCAATGATTCTCTCTCATCATTGATGTTTCTCTCTCTCTCCCTCTCTCTTTCTCTCTGAAATCAATAAAAATATGTATTTTATAAAGTGATGATATAAAGAGCTACAACTCTGAATCCAAATATCTGTGTGAAAGAGTTAATAGGAAGTGAGAATTAATTCAGTCTTTAAAAATAGATAATAACAATAGAATTTACAATTCATTTTAAAAAAAGAATTTACAATTCCTTGGTGACTATACTTTTCACAGTATAGTCACTGTACTTTCTGTATTTACACTCCCAGGAGAACTCTAAGCACCTGGAAGTCTATTTCACAGACAGTCAGCTGCCAGGGAAAGAGATTACAGTAAAAGTTCATAAAATACATACATATGTATTATGTGTATGTTTAAATCAGATAAACATTCATCTATCCATTTTAAAGCTGACACTTAACCAAGAACACCAATAAAATTTTAATTGTCTTTACCTACAACCTCCTTCTCATAAATACCATATGAAACATCTGTACCTTTTAGAGGTTAAGATGATGCTGGTATCAGAAAGTAATCAGGTAGCAAATAAAACCTACTTTGTGATGAGTTCCTCCTGTGAAGCAATAAAAAGCCTGTGCGATTGGGAGGCTAAAACCTTGGGAAGAAAATGTCAAGTTGAGAATTGCTTTGACATAAAGATAACGCACAAATAAAAGGAAAAAATACTTGGGGAGAGGAAACAATTGAAAGGAAAACAATTTATGTTCAGTATAGAAGCGTCTGTACACATTTAAAGCATAATGGGGCTGGTAAGAGTTTCAGAAAATGATAAAATATTTTGTTGATTTCATAGAGAAAAAGAAGAAAACCTCATTGAAAAATCCAGAATTCGAGTCCCACCAGCTCCTGATTTCTATGTTGCATGGCGTTTTCTATGAAATTTGAATCCGAAGACAATTTCCTTCTAAAAGAAGCACACTGTGCTAAGCAGAATAATGCTGCACCCAAAGATGTCCACATACTAATCTTCAAAACCAGTGAATGCTACTTTTCACAGTAAGGGGGATTTAATTGATGTGGTTCAATTAAGGACCTGGAGAAAGAGTTGTTTTTCCCTTGGATTATCTGAGTGTTGCCAATCATATGGGTTCTTTCAAGCAGAGACTTGACCAGCTAGGTCAGAGAGATGTAACCCCAGAGGATGGTGAGAGGTGAACATTGCTGCTGTTGAAGGTGGAGGAAGGGAGGAGCCAGGAGCCAAAAAATGTAGGTTGAATCTGGAAGCTAGAAAAGGCAAGAAAATGAATTTCTCTTAAAGCCCCCTCCGCCTCATAAAGGATACAGGCCTGCTGATAGCTTCATCTTAGTCCAGTGAGGCCTATGTTAGACTTGGGATCTACAGAACAGCAAGAAAATCAAGCTGTGATACTTTAAACTACTATGTTTGTGGTACTTTGTTACAGCATAAACAGAAAATGAATACAGTAAATTCCAGAACATGGATTCCAAAACATATTTTTTTAAATTATGTTAAAAAACAAGCTAAAATTTTTCAGAAATATCTGTCTCAATTTTTCAGTAGGGTGGCCTATAATAGCATGTATAAAATATGAGAGAAAAATAACTGTGGAAAGAAATGCTTAAAGAAACTTAAATATCTTTAGGAAAGCAGCCTGTATACCTATTTCCTCGTAGATGGAGAGCCTGCTGAGAATGTTCACTCTGAAAACCCTGCTTAAATTTCATTTGATGGTTAAAATGTTGCATTTGACCATGTCAGTCTCTGCTTCTAAGCCTTCATTTTATGTGGAATTAAATGCAAACCCATCCCAGAGCCTATCAGGCCCTATGTGATCTCACTCCTCTGACCACATTTTCTATTCCTCTCCCATATCTCACCAAGCTGCAGCCACTCTGGCCTTTTCCTCATCTTTAAACATGCAAACATGGCCCTAACTGGTTTGGCTCAGTGAATAGAGCATCAGCCTGTGGACTGAAGGATCCCAGGTTTGATTCCTGGCAAGGGCATGTACTTGGTTGTGGGCACATCCCCAGTGGGAAGTGTGCAGGAGACAACTGATCAATGTCTCTCTCTCATCGATATTTCTAACTCTCTATTCCTTCCCCTTCCTCTCTGTGAAAAATCAATAAAATATCTTTAAAAACATGCAAATCTTATTCTAATCGACCTAGACTCTTTGCACGACTGATTCCTCTGCCTGAAATGCACGGAAAAGCATCACCTAAGGATCAGAACTAGAGTTCAGCACTTGGAGAAAGACCAACATCTAAAAAGAAACCTGCATAACAACAGAACCATCTAGGCCTAGTCAAAAGTATGCAGATCCCAGCACTCCAACTCAACCTGCTGACTTAACTGTGGACGGGTCCAAAACTTGTTTTGTTAAATAGGCCCAGGGAACAGAGGGTGAGCCTCACCACACTTCTGAGTGGGGAGCAAAGTCAGACCCAGCAAAGATAGCTGCACTTCTTCAGTCCTAACTCCCAGGTTGTAAGTAATCTTGATTGCTAGGCTAAATGATATTGTTGGGAAACCAAGAGTATGGTAGAGTGGTGAGAGGCATAGACACCGGGTTTATAATCCCAGCTCAGCCACTTACTAGCTGATATACTAAGCCCATTGGGCCTAAATATTCTCATGTATAAACTTCAAAGAGTTGTGAGGAATAAATTCTTTAATATGCACAAAATACTTAGAACAGTGTTTGGCTAACGGTAAGTGTGTACTAAATAAATGTTGGTCCTTACTTATAAAAGGCATTGTGCTGGTCAACCCAGTCTGCCATCTTTTCAGTGGGTCATGATCCACTTTTCATGTAGTTTTAAAAATACTTCCTTAATATTTAAACTTATCTATTATTCATCTTTAAAAGCTGTTCTGTGAAATAAAATGAAAACTTCTATGCTCTCTCCATTGTCTTTCTAACTGCTTAATCTATGAATGGTGTTGAGTGTGCCAGCCATAAAAGCTTTACAATTGTATAAAATGGCTCCTGTTTCTCTGTTGATATGTACTGGATTATCCAAAGCCACAAGAAAATAAAGGGTATAAAATATCAATAAGAACCTTCTTTTTTTATTCTTCCAGGGCTTCCTGCTGATTTCTTCCCTTCTCTGTGGCTAAACCAAAAGGACAAAGATTACCACAGAAACTGCTGTCTATAAAACAAAACAGACACGTATTTCAAAATATCTAAATTCAGACAAGATTTTGCCCCTGGGTGTTAGGATTGTTAGGCCTTAAATCCATCAAATATGTGAATTAGTCAGTACTAACCCTTAGCTCTTTGCCAACTCAAGAGACTTTGGAGAAGGTAGATGTTTATTTTCACGCAGTAGAGGGTGTCATTCAAACAGCCTAGCCATGAAATTTGGGAGACCTGGAGACCGAACATTTGCACATTCCAGTGGCCTCCTTTTTCCCATAGGAGTTGGCTGAGGGATAGAACCCCTAGATGTGGGTGGTGGGCATGAAGAAAGGAGAACCAGAGAGAATGCCAGTGTGACACAACTAAGCAGAAGGAGGGGAGGAAGAAACTATCTGGGTCTGGTCTCTCTTCCCTTCCCTCCAGATATGGGTAGGATCCAGCAGATGCCTGTGGCCAGATAATCCTCTTTAAACAGTAATGGGAGCATGAAAATGGAGGTACTCAGCCCCACAATGAAGTGAAAGAATCACACAAGCATTGGCTGTGGCATGGATTTCCTAGAAGCCAGAAGGAACAATAACTAAGGCTAACAGATGGTCTGTACCAAAAACCAAGCCAAGACTGGCACAAGCCTGACCGTACACCGCTACAGATATTATCAACCTGCGAGGGAGTGAGGAAGGAGAGAGGGAGACTCAGAGAGGAGAGAGCTTTCAACTGAGGAGTGTTGGAAATCAAACAGCGACTGAGTCAGCCACACCCAACTGGACTATAAAATCATACTTGAATCTGATGGACTTAAGTCAGTGCTGGGACAGATAAATTTTAAATTAGAAATGACTAGAATATGCAGAAATAAAAAAATGTCAGTTTTCTTCTGGTGAGCAGTAATGAAGACTAAAGGGCAAAATAAGTTAGTAGGGGAGAAAAACAGTTCTATTTTGCACATATTTGATATGAAACTATTGAATCTATACACATTAAACCATTAATCCTAAAAATCACTCTTTCTGCTGAAACCTGTTTGGCTCAGTGGATAGAGCGTTGGCCTGTGGACTGAGAGGTCCCGGGTTTGATTCCAGTCAAGGGCATGTATCTTGGCTGCCGGTGCACCCCCAGTGGGGGATGCGCAAGAGGCAGCTGGTCAATGTTTCTCTCTCATCGATGTTTCTGACTTTCTATCCCTCTCCCTTCCTCTCTATGGAAAATCAATAAAATATATTTAAAAAATAAAATAAAGTCACTCTTTTCCAAATTAAACTTTCCTCTTCCAAACAATAGGCTGAAATTTGGGCAACATGCACACAGATTATTTTCAGTTAGATCAAATTTAACCATCAGCGTTTTCTCCCTGAAATAAGCACCTTGCACCTTATAACCTTAGTCGAGTCATGGTGCCAGCTTTCTCATGTGTGAAATTAGGAAAACGAAGGACCTCTTGCTCTAAATTCTCTTATAACTCAATAATTCAATGATGAGGTAGAAAGTTCCTCTCAGGTCTTTGTTTCAAATCAAGTGCATAATTAAAGCACTTTAGAAATATAGGACTAGCTTAATTTAACTACCCCAAGGTTCAGAAATGCCCAACATTTTAATATTTCACTACAAGATGCTTATGGAATAATTATTCCATAAATTGACCGAGGCTTACCTACCAGACTTTGTTTAATCTAGAATTATTCCTAAAGCAGTCAAGAATAAATGAGCCTGCAGTAATGGGCCCCTTAAAAGAATTAAACTTTAGCATGCCATTAGCCAGCTTCTTCGATTCAATGGAATGTTACAGTAACATTTATACCTTCCATAGTACTTTCCTCCTACAAGTTAAAGTTTCCCTCTGGAAAGATAAAAGGTGTTATTTATTTTGCTTAATAAAGACTTTCTAGAATAATAACATTTCTAGTATTAGCAAATTTGAAAACTCTATAAATCCCCAGAGCTTCTCTCCTTTAAGTCTCTTCAATCAAGAGATTCTAAGCCTCTTTTAAATCTCACAGAATAATTCCTGGTGATTTACTATAAATCCCAATGCAGCTAGGAAGTGTTAATGCATTTTGTTCGATAAGACTTCCTTATGAGCGCACAGCTATCATATTTTCCAATATATGATTCTGTTCACATCTGCTATAGGGTTCAGGGGAGGCAGGCATTGGCAATATTGTACAATGTTCTTGAAGCAATAGAAAAGCAAAAAAGAAAAGAAAGTCATAATTTTCTACGGGGATAATTTCTATGCCACACTGACACTTTCTAATGTTTCCAATCGAGTTGATTTATGGGGAAGCTGAGAAAGGCAGTGCTTAGAACCAGCTTTCCCCATAAAATCTCAGTGACAGAGAATAACTTTTACATCCTTCAAACTGTCCATTGTAAAAGATTTTTTCATTACGATGAGGTGTTTAGAGGTTTTTTTATTTAATGTAGAATGATAACTCCCTGGAGTCTCAGACTTCTGGAAAGAACAAACAATGAAAGGTACCCTTCCCCTGAGTGAGCTCAATAATGAAATTTGTTTGACTATCCATGGCAACAAAGTACTTCCCTGACGGGCTGGAGCTCTGTAAGGTAAACTTGTGATTCTCACAAATTAAAATGTATTTCTAAATATATGACTTTGACCTTGTGTTTTTGAAACAAGGGAAGCAGTGGCTCCTGTCTATTCATCACTGTTACCATGGTTAATTCACACCGTTTCCCCTTAACTCTTGGAGTGAGCAAACACAAAGGCAACCCTGGGTGCTTAACATTCTCTTAAGAAATTTCAATACAAAAGCTGCCTTTGGAGTGCTGGTGGTGTTTTTAAAAAAACAGGAAAAAGAAAAGCTAAGAGAATACATCAGGAATGTCAGGATAGCTTAGAGATAGTTGTTTTAATAACTGGTCTAATATTTTTCAGTTAAATTAGGAGAGTTGTTCAAATGCAATTAAAATGAGGGTGTTCTTCTTCAAAAATACCCAATTATAATTATTTTTGACTACTATTACACTTACACCTCTTTTATTTATTTTTTTTTTAATTTTTTTTATTGTTCAGTTTATTAATTACATTGTTTCCCCTTTTTTATCCCCCTATATCTTCCCTCCACCCTGTACCTATCCCACCCTCCGCCCTCATCTCCCCCTCCCCAATGTCCTCTCCCATTGTTGCAAGATTTTTGTCCAATCTCTTGCTGTACTTCCAACAACACTTTTCTCCCCAAGAATTGTCAGTCCATTCCTTCTCTATGTCCATGTTTCTGTTATAGTCACCAGTTTATCTTGGTCATCAGCCTATCAGTTCACTTGATTTTTATGTTCATTTGTTGATAAATGTGTATTTGTTGTTCATAATTTATATTTTTACCTTTTTCTTCTTCCTCTTCTTAAAGAATATCTTTCAGCATTTCATATAATACTGGTTTGGTGGTGATGAACTCCTTTAGCTTTTTCTTATCTGCGAAGCACTTTATCTGATCCTCAATTCTGAATGATAGCTTTGCTGGATAGAGTAATCTTGGTTGTAGATTCTTGCTCTTCATTATTTTGAATATTTCTTGCCACTCGCGTCTGGCCTGCATCGTTTCTATTGAGAAATCCGCTGACAATCGTATGGGTGTTCCCCTGTAGGTAACCAACTGTTTTTCTCTTGCTGCTTTTAATATTCTCTCTTTATCTTTTGCTCTTGGCATTTTAATTATGATATGTCTTGGTGTGGTCCTCTTTAGATTCCTATATTTTGGGGTTCTGTGTACTTCTTGGGCTTTTAAGTCAGTTTCTTTCACCAGGTGGGGAAAGTTTTCAGTCACTATTTCTTCAAGTAGGTTTTCATTAACTTGCTCTCTCTCTTTTTCTGGCACCCCAATAATTCGGATGTTGGCTTGCTTGAGGTTGTCCCAGAGGCCCCTTACGCTATCTTCAATTATCTGAATTCTTTTTGTTTCTTGCTTTTCCTGCTGAGTGGATTTTGCTTCTTTGTATTTCAAATCTTTGACTTGGTTCTTGTGGCCCTCTGGACTGCTTTTAGGACTTTGTGTAATATTTTTTATTTCAGCCTGTGTATGCTTGATTTCTAGTTGGTCCTTTTTTTTATCTGTGAGGGTCTGGTTTGTATCCTCAGAGGTCTTGCACATTTCCCTGAGGGTCTCATTCATTTCTTTGTAAGTATAATTCATCTCCTTGTAAATCTCATTCATTTGCTGGTTGGTCTTGTTTATTTCCTGGTTGGTCTTGTTTATTTCCTGGTAATTCTCATTAAGTTGATCAGCCTTTTGTAGGAGCCTCTTGAAAAGCCTTATAACCGTGGTTTTGAACTCTATGTCTTGTCGTCTTTTCTCCTCCATTTCTTTCACAGCTGATTTCTTTCCATGTCTCTGCATGGTGGCTGCTTTATGTGGTGGATATCCTCAAAGGGACAGTGGCTCAGTCTCCCCAGTTACCTGAGGTGGGTACTCTTACTGCAATCCTTTATGGGTTGTATTCAGTGTTTTTGAATTTAAACCCAGCTTTTTGTTGTTAGCCCTAGGAGGGTTTGACTTCCAGGCCAATTGTCTGTGAAGCTCAGCTGTGCTCAGGTTGGATGGGCGGAGTCTCCGGGCCAAGCAGGCAGCGCTAGCTCCACCCTATGCGGCCCCAGGGGCTCTGTGCTGGGGGCAATGGCTGCCAGCACCTCTGAGAGAGAGCCGCTGTGGAGCTCCACCGGCTGCCGGGGAATTCAGACTGTCCCCAAATGACTTTGCATGCGCAATGTCTCACCCAGGGTCGTAAAACAAAGCAGTCTGACGGTTTTCCGAATGAGAGACAAGTCGCGGTGTGCTCTCTGCGCCGTCACGCAGCCGAGCTGTTCGCGGGAGAGCTGCCTTCTCCACAAGCCGGCAGACCCGGCAGCACCCGAGCTTCGGCGTGCCCTCCCACTGTCCAGTTTTCACCCCGTGTGATAGTGGGTTCCCTGGACTTAGCCCAGAGCTGGAGAATCTGTCCAGTGGGATGCCCCTGTCTCCCCGTTCGAGAAACCCGGCCGGTTTTCAGCCGCCCGCCCTCTCCGCGGCGCGCACTCCAAACCTGTCTGCGCGCGAATCTTTCAGCGCTGTCCGCTGCCGCTCTCCGGGTCACAGTGTCTTATCTTCACTTTTATTTGTGGAATTTTCACTCGGCGAGCGTTCTGGTGATTCTGGAAGGTGTTTGTTCTTTCGTTAAGTTGTAGTATTAAAATTGCTGATTATGACGGCAAGATAGGTGTTTTGCCTTTGCCGCCATCTTAGTTCTCCTCTCCACTTACACCTCTTTTAAAAGAACCTTCAGGCCCCATGGCTTCCACTCCCTGCTTCTCAGTACCTACTCCTGGAGAGGGTGGCCAAGTGTCCTGATTTGTCCTTGACTGAGAAATTTTAGAGATCCTGGACTTGAATGCTCTGACCAGGAGAGAAAACCAGGTAAGCTGGTTGCTCTACAGAATTTTCCAAACTTTAGTATGCCCAAATTACCTGTAGAGCTTATTAAAAATCAGATATCTGAGTCCTTCAGGCAAAATTCGTTATAATATCTGTGGTGTGGTACAAGAATTTGCACTTCTAACAAATTCCCAGGTGTTGATATTGCTTGTCTGAGGACCACACTTGGAGAAGCTACTACTATATGCCAGAACTCCTGGATGTAAAGCTAACTTAAATATCCATATTGCTACACATGACCTTATTAGTCTATCTTGCGCAACAATTTCACATTGGAGCTCAAGGTCTTATATCAATGAACTTGGTCACGTAGAAAGGGTTCTACATTTGATACTAGGAATGTACAGAAAAGGTGGTGTGGGGGATTTCTTGATATCTAACATATTTCAGGTTTCTGATTCTAATCCTCTAATAAGGCTTAGCTATATATATCACCCTCTAGTTCCATTAAGGTTTTCTCATTGCCTACTGATACATTATTGTGTTTATATTCAACTACCTTGAGTGCCTTATGTTGCATAAGACAACATAACCCAGGTTAAGACCAAATGTCCCAAATAATTGCATGTAACAAACTATTGATCAAGAAAACTATTATCTAACTCTAATCAAGTATTATATTGGTTCTGCACAACTTTAATCTCTTCTATAATTTTTAAACTGTTGCCGAAACCAGTTTGGCTCAGTGGATAGAGCATTGGCCTGCGGACTGAAGGGTCCCAGGTTCGATTCAGGTCAAGGGCACGTACCTGGGTTGTGGGCACATCTCCAGTAGGAGGTGTGCATGAGGCAGCTGATCGATGTTTCTCTCTCATCAATGTTTTTAACTCTCTATCCCTCTCAATTCCTCTCTGAAAAAATCAATAAAATATATTAAACTGTCACAAAACCTGTTATAATCATTATTATATTGACAGCTTGAAAATTTGATGTGTTTCTTATCAAAATGCCTCAACTAAATATGGAAAATGCTGGAAGGAGAGAAGTAAAAGAAAAAATTGTCAATTCAAGTTAACTAAAGACATCCAGAGAGAAAACTTTGTCACGAGCTTGGATCCACGGAAATCTCATAAAACAGAATTTATGAGTAAATGATAGATTAGACCAAGTGGATTTACACACCGTGGAATTTTACAGAACAATCCCACAAAACTGAGACTGTTAGCATTTTTTTTCAATCAAAATGGGAACATGTTTTAAAAGCTATTAAAGAGAATTTTAGGAGCACAGAACCATTGCAGCCTAGGTCATTACTCTACCTCTCTTTAATCACACAACAAAATCTCCACCCTGGTTTTAAAGACCCTTAATGAGAATGATCTTAATATTTCCCCTCATAAAATATTCCTAATTAGTAACAGAATCCAATGCCTGTACATATCACTATGGCTTTTCCAAACCTCCTCTACTCAAGTTGTAGTTTGTCTCTCTGAATCCAGAGAGCAGCTGACCAGGAGCTCTGGATGATGGGAGCATGCTTTTGAAGGCCACTGCACATTTTGCCTTTTATCATATTCTATTTGACTTTGTAAACTTCTGGAAGTACCTCATGTAGTATATTTTTAAATCCAAACCTACCAGTGTCTTAATTTCTTGATTTATTATAGCGCCCAATAATCTATTCTCCTAAATGCACTACTTTCTGTCATGAATCCCTGGTTACTTTTAGTCTTCTTTTCATATTCAACATCTTTCTCCTGCAGTGTGACCACTGTGCTTATCTCCTTAATATCATTCTGCCTGATTCTGACTTTTTTCATGGGTTATACACATTTAGTTCACCTGAGTGATTTTGAATCTCTATTCTGTCCTCTAACAAGCTACCTACCTCAAGACATCAAATGCCCAATATGTGTGTTATCTTTCCCATTTTTCAGATAAATAGGTCACAATTTTCAAAGATTCTAGTCTTAGAATTAAGCCCTAAAATTGGATTTTGGACTCAGGAACAACTCAGGACATCAGGACTCTCAGATAATAATATACAAACACAGTATTTATTATCAGGTGCACTTACAGTCTGGAGAATGATTGCACTGCTTTGCCATTTAAACTATGCACTCTGCTTTAGTCCAAGGTTTCTCTTTCTTAGCAGCATTTATCAGAGTAATCCGCATCCAGTTTTATTGCATCCTTGTTAATCCGAGTCTCTTATCTCCTCACTGCCAAACCAAGAGGAAAGGTTCTTTTTGTTTTATGATCCCTGTGGGCAAGTGTCATTCTTGGCTGAACACATCAAGTGCCCATAAGGTTCTAATAGTTGAAGTGCTTAAAGCACTTGCCATCCATCAAGGTTTATGATGTGGTTGCCATAGCTACCAAACTCCATGCACTCCTGATCACATGGCATCTATTTTGAAAAGAGAGAGAAAGAGAAGGAGAGGTTTTCCAGGAAATTATTCACATATATTCAGTTCCAGTTAAACAGTTAAAATCAATCAAGAGCCCTGGTGGTACTGCTCAGTGGTTCGAGTGTTGCCCCATACACTGAAGGGTCTCAGTTTTGATTCCTGGTCAGGGCTTATATTCAGGCTATGAGTTTTATCCCCATTCAGGGCACAAAAGAAAGGCAACTGATAAATTGATGTTTCTCTCTCATATCCATGTTTCTCTCTCTCCCACCCCCTTCCTCTCTCTTTAGAATCAATGGGGGGGGGGGACATATTCTAGTGAGGATTTTTTTTTAAAAAATCAATAAATTATTCAAAACATAAATAAAACAGAACAATAAACTGAGGATTCCTAAGATGAGCTGAGGCCAACACAAGGCTATACTAGCTTAAAACTGTCGGACAGAATGAGTCTATCACTTTTCCTTTATGCTGCATTTCAGCAGATGACAAAGTGTAGAATTTTCAAGATTTCTTTGGAGATAGCCTTTGAGGAAAAAAGTACTGGAGTATATAACTTTTAATCAAAAGTTACTGTGGGAGCCTTTTTATTTTCCTCAAAGAAAGTTTGCTTTTAAATAACAATTACTAGAGTTGTGTTTTATATGAAACATTTCATCCAAGAAGCATACTGCTCCATAAAAGTATTAATCCTCCCAACCTTCCTGTAAAACACAGGGGGAGCAAACTCCTCAAATGTGCATATTGAATTTTTTAAAAAGCAGTTTAAGTTGAATCAATACTGTATTCAGAGAGGAAGGTTAAAAAGGTAGGGTTTGCACTGTGTCTTCATAATCAAAGTCCACTAGGAATTTATTAGACTGTGACAAAAGTCTAAGAAAGAAAAAAAACTTAAGCTCTTATACATTGCCTCTTTAGCTTAATATTTGTTTAAATTTGAACACTAGCTTCCATACTTCCATGGCATTAGGGAGATAGAGGGCAACTTAATATTATTATCTTTGGCATTGGTGCTATGTCATTTTGCAAATAGAAACTAACTGTTGCACAACCCAAAATTGATTCCCCAATAGGAAGTTAGAAATAATCTATGATTTCACTGGGCTATTGCTTAAAAATAAATATTTGTTTAAGTTTGGATTGAACTGTTAAAACATCAAATATTCTGATACATATTTGGGCACTGTGTATCAAGAATCTTCAAAGTATTTATACTCTTTGTCCCAGTAATTCCACTTCATGGGATTATTTCCACCCATAGAAAGAAAGCAAAATTGAACTAAAGATTCATGATATAATTTTCAGAATTATATGTAAGCAGTAAATTAAGAATATTTTAAATACATAAATAAAAAAGATTAAATATTATGAATCATTTATTCACTTACTCCTTATTACATATCCTATGTTACAGGCACAAGAAATATACAAATAAGGAGGTTATAGTCTAATGCAGAAAGATATATAAGTACAATATAATTGTAGGTGTCCTGAAAAAGAGAGTATAGTAGAGAATCAAAAAGGAGTGTTCAGTTTTATATTGAAAAGACGAAAGAAAAATTTTCATAGGGTTGACCTTTCATCTAAGTCTTGAAATTCAAGTAGGTGTTTGGCAAACAGAGAGATGATCACTATAATTAGTGAAAAGGAGGGACAGAGTAGTGGGAGCCAGGAATACTCAAGCTGACATGCCTTAGGGCTGAGTTGAGGCAATAGCTTTGGAGGAAGGAGAAGTAGCAGACATGGGTGGTGGGACAGCAGTTCTCTCAGTATTTGATGACTTGCTGAACAGAGGGAATGAGATGCGTGGGAAAAAGGAGCAAAAATGATTCCCAGTATTTTAACTGTAGAACCAGGAGGGTCAAGAGAAAATAAAGCTGAGAGAAGAAGTTAAACATGAAGAATAGGAATTCTCTGAGGAGCATAGTGATAACCAATGGAAAGAAAGTTGGATCTGAAGTTTGTACTGGAGAGCAATGGACATCTGGGTTGTGCTGGTAATCACAGGAGAGGATGAGGGTATGAAAATTAGAAGGGAAAGCAAGGACAGAGCTCTGGAGGACACCAGCACACTATGGGGTAGACAGAGGAAAAAGAGCCCTTCAAAAAAAATGTGACACAGATATGAAAAAGAGACCAGTGAGTTGAGCAAGGCTGCTGTCAGTGGTGTCATTTTCCAGAGCAAGTTGCACAGATTGATGGGAACAGAAGTCTAAATAGAATGGCTTTAAACGTGACTAAGAGTTTAAATCCCAGAATAGAAAGGTCAAAAAGTGAGACATGGGGTTAAAAAAATGATATGCTTAGAATGTAGGAATCACCAATCAAATCACACACACGACCCAACTGACAGATTATAGGCATTTTAAAGATAATCTGTTTTCTATATGTTACAGATAAAAAGTTGGATTTATGTTTGACCTCTATAAACGTAAAACTTGTTTTTCTTTTTTTTAATGACTAAACAAAAGATGTTGCGCCCTCACAAACTATGACACATGCTGTTTCATAAATCTTTTCTCAATGAAAACTCCTCACTGAGAGAAAGAGGGATCCAAACGTACATTGTTGGAAAAGAAAAGTATGGACAGTGTTAATCTTGACAGGCCGAGGATTCTATTGACTATAAACTTTATCTGAAATAAAATGTAATACTCATGAATAAAAGATTAAAAAAACTATTGAATTTAGGCATTTGTTCTACCTAGAAGCTTTTTTTTGAACCTGCCAATACATTCATTTTGTAAGGATGACATTTTACAAACCAAGAAAATTGGAAGTCATTGATCCAGTCATATCATTACATATTGATCAGTGTGTTCTCAACCAGGGGTTTCTTTCCTTTTAAAACTTTTCTTAGATCCTTTGACAGAAGCATGACCATGCAGAGCAGGCATTCCCAGAAGACAGCCCTGGACAGCCTATAAATAGAGAAGTATCCTCAGCAAAAGGCAGCCAAAACAAGGCTTCTTTGCATGTGGTCGAGCCAACTGCAGCTCTGTTGCACTACTGGGTTATAAAAGTATATTTCATTTTTACTGTTTAGCACTGCAGCACAATAGGAACTTGGAGCTACAATCAGCATCATTTGATTTTCCTTGACAACACTTAAAGTCGGAATAGGGAAATCACATTCAACCTAGCATTTCTTCATTTGCCTGGACTGTTTTCATTTTTCCTTTAGGGGAGAAAGAAAAGGAAAGTTATATATTCAAATAATTGCAGCAATATCTTTACAAGTGAAATCACCATAACAAAGCTGTTTATTGCCCTGATCAACACTTTAAGTTTATGCAGCTTTCTTGATATATAGGGGCATGTTTTTTTCTATTAAGTACGGGACTTGGGTATACTTATTGAGTTAATTCTGCCATGTACTGGATCCTAAGTGGAGAAAATACTGAAGGAATGTGAAAATATTTACTGTTTGCTGCAGGTACAGGAAAGCTGAGGTTGAAACTGAATTATTTCAAATATATTTAGTTTAAAACATAAGGCAAGACTAAAAAGCATTTGTTTGCAACCAGAAATCTATTTAAATGTATCTTACTATTTAAAGGAATCCTCAGCAAAGAATGCTCTGACCTGCTGCATTTTAGTAGATTTTATAGTAAAACTAGTAGCCCAGTGCACAAATTCATGCACATTGAAAGGAAATTAATTAGAAAAAATATTTTAATATTGCTATTCACCCTTTCTCTATAATAGAAGTGTCAACCAAATTCATGATCGACAATGACAGAAACACGCACATGTATTTGGCACTAGCAAGAGCTTTATATATAGAATAATCTTGCTTAATTAGAACTGCTTTCTGATTTAGCAAAATCTTTTCCAGCCCAGTGAAACTTCCCAACTTCTCTTTCAGGTAATTGTCAGTAACACAGCAGTAAATATCAACAGGAAGCAGATTATTATTGTAGATCATGCAGGGAGAACAAAGGGTAAAATAGGTGTTTGACTATATTCTGCACAGTGAGAAAACCTGAAGTCATTTTCAAGGTCCACCATTTCTTACTTCTTCTCAGTCGGGTCAAGTTTCTAAACTTTCTAAATCTCCATTTTCCAGATAATGAAAAGAAAATAGGATTCCACTGAATCTCTTATCTACTTACTCCAGGACTTCTATGATGATCAAATGAGATGAGGCACAGGAAAACATTTCATAGACATTTGGTTAAACTGTGAAATGTTTGTACCTGGCTATAAAGCAAGTGATGTTCCTGGGCTGAAGAAACTGCAAGAAGGTTAGTTGTCACTAGGGAGAGTAAGCCAGGCATTGCTATGTGATGTCATTACACAGGCGGACACTTAGCATATTAGCCTTTTATATGTATAGACTAGAGGCCCAGACATTTATGCATGGGGGTGGTGGTCCCTTAACCTGGCCTGCACCCTCTCCAATCCAGGACATCCCTCTCACAATCCAGGACTGCTGGCTCCAAACTGCTCACATGCCTGCCCACCTGAGCCCCCTAACTGCTCTCCCCTGCTGGCCTGATCCTCCTAACTGTTCTCCCCTACTGACCTAATGCCCCTACCTGTTATCCCCTGCTGGCTTGATTCCCCTAACTGCTCTCCCCTGCCAGCCTGATCAGCCCTAACCACCTCTGCCTTAGCCCCACCACCATGGCTTTGTCCAGAAGGACGTCTGGAAGGTCATCTGGAAGATATCTGGTCTAATTAGCATATTTCCATTTTATTCATATAGATGCTCTGTGCTTCTTTGAATTGACATTAGAAGATACAAGAAATCCTTCTCTTGGGACCTAGACAGGATTTCAACTCTCTGTTGAAAGGTCTGTAACTAAACAAATAATAAAATCTGTGGTGGAGTCCATGACCCTATATAACATAGTTTAATAGAAAAAGTGGTTTCTTTGTATAATCAATAAGGAACATAAATTCCTTCATTCAAGTGCCAGAAGTTTGTCCAAATCCAAGTGGAAAGAAATTTACATGTTAATAATTAAATTGACTCATATTCTCCAAGAAAAAATATACTAGGTTGAAATAGAGAACATAATTCTAAATTTGATTATTTGAAACATGCATTAGAGAGGAAAAAATAGAAAGCTTGTTTAAATACATAAACAGGGTCATCAGCTAAATTTTTTTGGAAGGGAATGGTTAAGCCACACAAAACACAAACAAAATCTTTCTGATATTTTCTTAATAAACCAAAATCAGTCTTAAAGTTTTCTTTTTCAAAGAAATGTTTATATGTGGTACATTCTAGATATTGAGAAAAAAGCTACTCTCTCTAACTCCTCTTGATACCTTCTGAAATTAGCTATATTTGGCCTTAAACACCATATCAATTCCTATCTTAATATAGTTCTTTTTGCGTGACTTCTGTTTCACCTCAACTTTCCAACAACAGCCATCAAAACCCAAACTAAGAGTGTTTTTCTTCCATGATGTGTTTCTCAATAATTCAAGGCAACATTCATTATCACTTCTACTGACCTCCTCAGCAATTTCCCTTTGTACCATGCACATTGGGAAATATACTATTCTACCTTATACTCTTTTCTAATTAAAACATACAAGAACCTTCACCTTGTAAGATTCTTTTTTTTAAGCAAAGTTCCTATTATATATCTTTTATTGGTGCAATAGCGGCCCAAATTCATACACTGGCGGGGGGGTTCCCTCAGCCCAGCCTATGCCCACCCTCTCACAGTTCAGAAGCCCTCCAGAGATATCTGACTGATGGCTTAGATCTAGGGAGTGGGCCTAAGCTGGCAGTTGGACATCCATAGAGCTGCCATGAGCAGGGCTTCTGGCTCAATGGTACTCCCCCTGTGGTGGGAGTGCACTGACCACCAGGAGCAACTCCTGCATTGAGCATCTGCCCCCTGGTGGTCAGTGTGTATAATAGACCTGTCATTAGGCCACTTGGTCAATTTTCATATTAGCCTTTTATTATATAGTATAATATTTTTTCTGCCTTTTACAAGTATTAGCAATCAATTACAAACGATTAAAATTTATTTTAAAATAAAATTTGCTTTATTTTTATTTTAAAAGAAACATACTCATTGTAAGAGATTTTGTAATCTTATGACACTAAATGAACTACATTTTTAAAAATTGAGTGTTTATATTCCCAAACTTTATTTATATATATATATATATATTTATATTTATATATTTATATATTTATATATTTATATTTATATTTATATTTACATTTACATTTACATTTATATTAGAGGCCCAGAGCATGAAATTTGTACATAGGGAAGGCAGGTGGTGTCTCTATGCCCAGCCTGCACCCTCTCCAATCTGGGACCCCTCAAGAAATGATTGACTGCTTGTTTAAGCCCAATCCCAGTAGGATAGAGCCTAACTGGGCAGTCAGTCATCCTTCTCACAACCCAGGACTGCTGGCTCACAACTGTTTGCCTGCCTGCCTTCCTGATTGCCCCTAACCACTTCTGCCTCCCAGCCTGATCAACCCCTAACCACTCCCATTCCAGCCTGATTGATGCCTAATTTCTCCCCTGCCAGCCTGTTTGCCCCTATTTGCCCTCCCCTGCAGACCTGGTCACCCCTAACTTCCCTCCCCCGCAGGCCTGGTCCCCCCGAACTGTTCTCCCCTACAGGCCTGGGTCCCCCCCAAATGCCCTTCCCTGCAGGCCTGGCTGCTTCCAATTTCCCTCCTCTGCTGGCCTGGTCACCCCTAACTGCCCTCCCCTGCAGGCTTGATTGCCCCCAACTGCCTCCCTTGCAGGCCTGGTCCCTCCCAACTGCCTTCCCCTGGTGGCCATCTTGTGTCTGCATGGGGGCAGGATCTTTGACCACATGGGGGCAGCCATCTTGTGTGTTGGAGCAATGATCAATCTGTGTGTTACTCTTTTATTAGATAGGATAGAGGTTTGGTGCATGGGTGGGGGCCAGCTGGTTTGCCCTGAAGGGTGTCCCAAATCAGAGCAGAAGTTCCCTTGGGGCATGGGGTGGCCTGGGCGAGGGGCCTATGGTGGTTTGCAGGCCAGCCATGCCCCCCAGCGATCCAAGTGGAGGCCCTTGTATCTGGGATTAATTTATGTTTTATAACTGAAACTTTGTAGCCTGGAGCAGAGACAAGTCTTCCGCTCACTCAGTGGCAACAGTCATTTCTGTTTGGGTTTATTTAAATTCTATAATTGAAACTTTATAGCCTTAAGCAGAGGCCTAGGCCAGTCAGAGCTGCAGAAGCTTGGCTTCCTCCATCGCCGGGGGCAACCCTAGCCTCTGTTCTCTCCAGCTCTGTGGCTGCTGCCATTTCTGTTGAAATTTATGTATCTTTTATAATTGAAACTTTGTATCATTGAGTGGAGGCCTAGGCCAGCAAGGGCAGGCAGATAGTTTGGCTCCTCCATCGCTGGGGAAGCCCACACCTATCTTCTGCTCTCTGTGGCTGGCAGCCATCTTGGTTGGGGTTAATTTGCATATCACTCCTGATTGGCTGGTGGATGTGGCTTGTGAGTGTAGCGGAGGCACAGTAAATTTGCATATTAATCTTTTATTAGATAGGATATATATATGTGTGTGTATGTGTGTATATATATATATATATTTGTGTATGTGTGACAATATATATTTTTATGTGACAATATTACACTTGCTTTCTTGTAGCTTTTTTTTACTCGATAATACTTCATGAACAAAATCTCAGAGGAATGTTATGGTATTAGTCCATTGGATAAATATGCTAATTAGTTAGTCACTTCAAGGTGAATATGTAGGTTGTTTTTCTTTTATTTTAATGTAGGTTGTTTCTTCTTTAAAAAAAAAGTTTCTGTGGGAAATTTTTATACCTGTGTATACTTATTTTCTGAGGATAAACTCCAAAAGTAAGCACTAAACTGCAATAAAGTATGCAAATGTCTTAATACAGTACCTGGTGCATAGTAAGAGTTCAGTTGAGGCTGGATAGAGTCATAGCTAAAATTGCTGGATCAAAGCAATCACATATTTCATTAATTCTTTAAATGACTTATAAAATTGAATCAATTCATATACACCATCACTATACAAAGAGCCCAATTTCTCACACCTCTGTCCATTTTTTAAAAATACTTGATAATTATGGTAAATATTACTATTGCTCACCAATATTTCTCATTTTACTCTCCTTCCAAGTACAGTGGAGGAGTACACTTCATTAGCTGCAGTCAGATGACTTGCTTTGGTCAATAAATGTGAGTAGAAATGACTTTTGTCATCTCCAGATAGAAGCACTTAAGAGCTGGCATGAAATGCTGCCTGCTGTCTCTTCCTCTGACACACCAGCTAAGGAAGTCAAATCTTCCAGACAGTGCTTCTACAGGATGTGGGCTCACTGGTTGCAGCTTAGAGAACAAATGCCCAAAACAGCCTTCCAGACTTGCAGAGAACTCCATCCTATGTAACAACTCATGCTGTGCTAAGCCTCTAAAATTCAGGGATTGTCTGTGATCTTAGCAAATCTGGCCAATGCTGACTGATAGAACTATCTAGAAGGTGAAAAATTCTTACCATCAGATTCCTTTAGTTACTAATATTTCTTTCACATCCTTTCATATCATTTCAAATTATGGTGATATGAAACTACCTATATATCTTTTCTGGAAGAGTATTTGATTTTTTAACCATTAACTTTTAGCAACACTATAGTAACCCATATGTTACCTCATTCTAGACACTCAAGAACAGATAAAATATCAGGAATCTCTGAGACAGCCATGCTTTTGCTCAAAAACCACAAAATATTTCATTTTTATTTTGAGACAACTATTCAAATGGCACATTAGTAAGTATGTAAGCATCAAAATATATTGTTCCTCTCTTGTATAATCTCCATAGCATCTAGCACATTGTTTATTATCAACTAGAGGCCTGGTTCACAAAATTTATGCAATCGGCATGGAGGGGAGTCCCTTCAGCCCAACCTGCACCTTTTCCAATCCAGGAGGCCTCAGGGAATATCCTACTGATGGCTTAAGCCTGTCTCCATGGTTCTCTGCTCTCTGCGGGATCTGCCTGCTCCACACCATGGTGACGGGCAAGTAGATCCAGCTGGGTGCTGCCTGCAGGCCCACTTCTCTGCTCCCGGGTCACCATGGCTATAGCCACACAGACCCTGCTATCTCCTGTCAAGCTATGCAGCCATCCTCATCTCCTGGGACCAGCAATGATCCCAGGAGCCTGTGGGCATAGCTTGGCATGGCCGCACTCACCTCCTGGGGCCAGTGATAATCCAGGGAGACTGCAGGTGTGGCTTGGCATAGCTGCCCTCGTCTCCCAGAGTGGTGATGGTCCTGGGAGCTACAGGCTTGGTGCCCATCCCCAGGACCCAGACTTCTTGGCACTCCTCCCCACCCTCGGCCACTTGGTGCCCATCTTTGTTGGGTTAATTTGCACAATCACTCCTGATTGGCTAATGGGCATCATAGAGGTATGGTCAATTTGCATCTTTTTTATTAGTGTAGATGTGTATTCAATAATAATTCAAACAGGGATTTTCATAAGCTGAAAACTAAAGAATACATTTAAGGTGTTTAAGTTCAATTACCTTATTTTCAAGCAAGAACCCTGAGATGCCAATGGAGGATATAGCATGGCTCTCATAGGGGATGGAGCCATCACACTGCTATACAGGAAGCACTCCAAAACCAATGTCCAGTGTTAATGTGAGCAAATTACATAATGAGCTCAAAATGCTGTATTTAACACCCTTAAATGCTTATGCACAGTTGCATAAGTTTACTGCTTTTTGAAAAGAAAGATAGAATAAAGAACTCAAACTTACTTTTGTTCTCTAGCTAGCTAGCCTTCCATGTGATTACAGAATTACTGGGCATACTATACTGAATCATCTTATTTTAGGAGTGACGATTAATCACAACCAGCAAGAATTAAGCCAATTTTACAAGTATATTTTCCCCAAGGTGATTGGTGTTACCATATCTAGCAATAAAATCCACCAGCTTCAGGCACATTTTATGAGGCCAGCTCTCATCTAGGTGTGACAGCCTGCATCTTGGAGCAGCATCACTAAAATCAATGGGAGCTCTAACAGACTCAGAAGTGTGGAATTGGGTGCAGCAGCTCTGAAACTGCTCGTGTTCATTTAAGCCCACCGCTCATTCTATAAGCAAAAAGATTTATCCCGTCTGACAGAGCAATCCAAAGAAACTCTCTAGTGCAGACTGTTCGGCCCCAGCTGAAAAATACAAAAAGCTGATAACCGTATATTAATGCATATTTTCTTGCACTTGCCTGCTCCTTTCTCACGTTAGAGTCACATCTTAACCATGTTAGAAAGAGGAATTCATTATTAAGAAATAACCCCAATATGCCCTGAATAGGGATTCCTGCAGAAAGAGAGACCAGGCACCCAGTGGATTAGCTTGCTCCTGACCTGCTCCAGTGGCTAAACAAGATAATATAGTCTGTCAAAAATTTGCAAGTCACTATCTACACTTCTACTAGAATCTCCTTGTAGGGTAAGATTAGCCAGGACGCTGAGAAGCTTGTCCTTGGGGCCCCCAGAGACACGGAGAATCTAGAATCTACCTAGGAAGAATATAATTTCTGTGTAATTTCAAAAATTTTGTTTTATAGTTTAGGGTTTTTTTAAATTTTAAATTGTGAATCATGTAAGGAAACAGCATACATTTTCAGAACTTGAGCTCTTTAACGCAGAGTTTCTGTAATGACGAATGAATAATTTTGTTGTTTTTCTTTTTCAATCCATCATGGGCTAATATAGTTGCAAATTTTAATACAAATTACTTATTGGAAAATAAATAAAAAGAGATACATGTAAAGTACAAGCCTTAATTTTTTTCACTACTATATTCAAGCTATATACGACTGTTCAAACTGCTATACAGGTTCCTAAACCCTCACCAGATGAGCAACAGTGCTAGTCTTCGGATCACACTAGGAGTGGGGCAGCACTACAGACCTAACTGGGCTCTGGGCCAGAATAATTACAGCAGCAAGTTGCTGGGCTTTTAAAATACTTTTAATAGGGTACATCTACACCATGGAATACTACGCTGCTGTAAAAAAAAGAAGGAACTCTTACCATCTGCAACAGCATGGATGGACCTGGAGAGCACTATGCTACCCTGTTTCCCTGAAAATAAGACAGTGTCTTATATTAATTTTTGCTCCCAAAGATGTGCTAAAGCTTATTTTCAGGGGATGTCTTACTTTTCCGTGAAGAAGAATCTGGTACAGATTTATTGTTGGATCAAAAAAAAGGAAATTTATTACCTGTATACGCTACGGTAGTAGTTGTCATCACAAACCAGCATAACCAGACAAACTGTGAATCCTACGGTATCAAGAATTTCTTGTTACTACCATTATTTCCGTGTACAACAATCTATGGTACATTTACTGATACTGATATTTACCGGTATGATCACAAAGTAAGATTTATTCAATGACAGTCATGTCATCATCTTCTGGAACAACATCATAACAATCCAAACTCTGAATTTCCTGGTGAATTTTTTGTGACTCCATTTCTTTCTGAATCAGTGGATCAAATCTCTCATGTGTAGCAATAGCACTGTCCTTAAATGAGTATATATATATATATATATATATACAGTCTGATTTCACTACCAGTAGGATTTAAATCCCAAATCACTAACTATAGTTTTATTTTTCCCTGGGATGTACTCAACGAGCAAAGTCGATGTGTTAAACGTGCTTATTGCTTCCTTTCTCTAATAAGGCTGTCCTTCATTTAGCATTGACTTCACACAGCTCTGTGTGGGCACCGCTGGCGACAGAGCAATAAACAGCACAGTCACAGTCGCTGCCTTCAAGGAGTCCCCCATCTAGTCTGATCAACAGACAGCTACCAACTGCTTTTTCTTCTTTCTTTTGCCAGGAACTTTTAAACCCAGGCTTAACCTGCACAACACTGAAATGAGGTCATCATTGGCAGGTACCATGTTAATTCTCTGTGTCTGTTTCCTCTGAGTCTTAACTCAGGTCACTCTAGTTCCCCCAACTCTGTTTCTTCTACCCGCTGACGCATACTCCATTGTTAGTTGCTCTTCCTCCTGGTGATATCTGCCCAAAGAGCTTCTAGACACGATGAAATCATGAATATCAGTGATTCGGCCAGGCGCCTGCCAATTCTATCAGCTATGGCCAACCCCGTTAGCACCACTCTGATGAAGCTTACTCAACTGTTCATACAATTGTAGCTTCTGTTCTTATCAATAGAAGGCTAAGATTTATCAAGAATTTTAAATTCTTTATATTCTTCTAAGAAAAAAATATAGGCCCAATATTCTTTTTAGGATTGGAGACGTTATACAGATCATGTGCTTACAAAATTCATTTTTAATGTTTTTCCAAAATTTTGATAAGTTTAACATTTAACATCTTCCTAGGTCAAAGTTATATGTCTAAAACTTTAGAAATTGAATTCTAAGAACATAAGGTTAAAAAAAAGACTTCTAAATATACTATCATTTAAAGCCTGGTTTTGCTGCAGAAGAACCAAATGAAATAATAATCTCTTTTTTTAAGTCCAATAACTATTTAAAAATCTAAAATGCAAGTATTAGCACCCTCATTTTTATACCTAATTAACACAAAAAGAAAATGTAGAGGAAAAAGTTAAACTGTACCCCTATACAATGACATCATTGCTCCAAACAAACAATTTCATTTCTACCACAAATTTACCTTCAACATAGATCATTGCTATACCTACTTTCACCTTTAAACTTTTAAATTAAATCCAGTTGTAACTTCCACTGAAATAGTTACCCAGTTTCTTTTACCTCATGAATAAATCCAACCATAAATAATCATCCTGATAATACATTATTCCTAGAAATGCTAAATAACCTCATTAATGTTCCATTCATGCTTTGCATTACTTAATTTAAAGCCAACCCACAAATATTTTTCTTTATTGAAATTATATAAACATAGCATATATTTTATCAAGTTTAGTCACAGGAAAGTCTAATGAGATGGATGGGATTTTTAAGAAATGAATACAAAATCCAAACCAAAGCAAATTTTCTACTTCTCTACAGGTCCAAAGAAATCAGTCAACCTTTTTAAATTAATCTAAGCAGAAATATAGTAAGTTAAAGCCTTATAGGCATAGAGAGCTGGAAATTCATATTGTCCACTACAGAAGGCCTGGGAAAGCCTACTCAACTTGCACAGGGAAAACAGAGACTTTATATTCTTTTCCCCTTCATGCTGACACATAATTATATCTCTTACACAAATCAAAACCCAAAAACTTATTTTGTGTAAGCTACAGATTATACCTACAAAAAAATATAGCCTCTGCCCAATATTTTTCATTATAAGTTAAAATATTAAAATATAGATGAGGTCACAAGGTTCTCTCCTTTATATTCCCTTTCTGGCATCCTATTTCCATTTTTAATTTTCCTGCTAGCTATGGACTATAATCCTTCTGAATACTTCCTACCTCTTCTCCAGATCTGATTAATCTACATCATCTTTTTATTCATTGGTTTTTATTAATTACACTGTCCCCAAAATCTTCTGTTGAGAAAACTTGACTTAGCTCAGGTCAAAATTAAAATTTCAGATTTAGTACCACCTTCTATTCAATTAAAAATATGTCTGATAATAACAATGGGTTATAGTTATGAGACACTAAGTGGATGTATCAAAAAAATTAAATTGTTTTCCAATAGGAATATGTTTCTAAAAATATAATAATCTATAGATGATAGTTAATGGTTGCTTAAATATGACATATTTTTTCAAGACAGTTTTGCTGGGGGGAGGTGCTTTTTTTGTTTTATGCATGGGATTTTTAAGCTGTTTATTCTCTATAATTGTCTGTTATAGTACCCTTTCCTTGTGTATCCCTGTGTCTGTCCACATACTAGCAGATCCCTTTCATTCTATACCTTAGCATGAATTTTAGGAAGAGAAAAATATGTAAAAATATTTTTATGGAAATAAACTAGACTTGCTCTTATGATTAACTTAGAGCAGATGATCCCAAATGTTTTATTCATGTGATTCTTAGCCACTCACATTAAATCACCATTGCCTCTCCAGTGGGAAGTTCTC
This sequence comes from Antrozous pallidus, assembly GCA_027563665.1. Lineage (NCBI taxonomy): Eukaryota > Metazoa > Chordata > Mammalia > Chiroptera > Vespertilionidae > Antrozous > Antrozous pallidus. Next base: position 26,049,709 of record CM050514.1, on the reverse strand, counting down.
ATTATGACAAGGTATAGAGAGTTACAAGGCCGCTCATTTTTCCTCCTCTCTACCGAAAAACTACACCAAATCAGCTTTTGTCTCACGAGTTAAAGGCCATCAGAGATGGCTCCATGGTACTAGAAGCAGCGTTGGCCTCTTTATTAGAAGTCAGCGTTGTCGTAGGCACATTGCCTGCTTTCAAAAACCCCTCCAGAATACAACATTCACTTTAAAAACAATTACATTTTATAGATTTTATAAACTCAAGAAAACACCGCCTACAAATGCATTCATTTCTTCATGATAAATATCCCCATCTGAATATTTAGCATAATTAAGCCAAAATATCAAGGCTGCCAGCAATCAAAGGTCTTTCCTTCCTTGGATTATTATCTGTTGCAAAAGTATGCCCTATGATTTTCATAGTTAGAAAGATTCCCTTCATAGTTTCAGAAAAAAAAATCTTAACATTATATTTTCTCCTGTTCTTAATTTTACATATAAAAATACAAATCCTTCAGAGAAAGAAAAGGAATTATTCTGGAATATTGCAAAGTCTATCGAACTGGCATCACCACCTTATCTCTGACCTTTTTTGTGGTCTCTATCACTACCCCACAGTCCACCAGGCTCTTTTCACAGTTACCCTGCTACCATCTTGAAGGTATTCATCAAAGCAGCACCTGTCCTACCCATTTGGACCCAAACCTCAGAGCAAGTAAGTCTTCCCAGTTCTCAGAGCAACAATTATGCAGAAATATATTGAGGAGCCTAGAATTACTTCCTAAGCTTCACCAGTGCAAGCACAGACTGGGAAAATACCAATTTCCCTCAGTTAAAATCCTAATCCTCTTCTTAAGGAAATCCTATTCATTTTTATATCAATCGTTAAATTGTCAACTTTAAGACTTACCACTGGCATGTTCAAATATGCAATCCAGCAGTCCTTCAGATGGGAAATTTAGCCATGATGCAAGTAAACAATTAAGAAGGAAATATAACTTAAAATAAAAATTAAGGTAAATATTTTTTAGCTATATGCTCTTGAAGGTGGTTGGTGTTCACTATTATTTTTGTGAACATCTAGAATAGTAAAATAAAGATTACATGTACATGAAAGCATTTTATAAATACCTGACGCTTATTTGGATTAACAAATGTGTGATTTATAAAGGAAGGGAAAAAATAAAATTAATAGATTCTTTTTATCATTTATATATAACAATAAGAAACTATAATGAAGCCACTACTCCTAGTCATTATGGAGCTTCACTTTCAAGTTAGCTCCCCTTTTGTTTAAACACAAAGCTGTGACTCTCACGAGTGTTATTTCAGCAATCCTATCCTGAGACATAGCAGAAGCCTCAGGAGACCAGCTTTCAGAGCCAGCCTAAGAGTTTGTGGTTTTATGAAAGAGCTAACATAAATTTGTACCTTCCAAATTTAACGATAATCTCTGGGCTTATTTCAGAAACAACAACAAAAAAAAAAGGTCAAAGATATTAGGTAGAAAAAGAGCCACCAAAACTCAATTGTCATTTAGATGGAAATATTTTTACAGCAAAATATCCTGGAAACAACTTTGGTCTAGAGATTATGTACATAATTTTAGACATTGAAAAGCTATGCTTTTTCCCTCTTAGGAGTATTCATTACCATTGTACATGCCTGGGAAATACAGGAATATGTATTTGTTAGGTTAGTATTCAAGGCAATGTAACAGTTTGTATGTCAGTGTAGTGGAGCCACTTCATATTTTTGTTTGCTTTTTGTTTGTTTTTTTTAATCCTCACCTGAGGATATGTTTTTTATTGATTTTAGACAGAGAAAAAGGGGGAGAAAGAGGGAGAAAACATCAATGTAAGAGAAAAACATTGATCAGTTGCCTCCCATACTCAACCCAACCCAGAAATAACCCTTTTGTTGTATGGGATAATGCACCAACCAACTAAGCCACCCAGCCAGGTCTTCATAAAACTTTTAGTAGATGCCACTAATGTACTTTTCTTGCCAACTATGAGGTCATGACTTGAGGCATGTCACGAACACATTTGGATAGATAGAACATTAGAAGCCATGTCTAAATTAATGAGCCATTTTTAGAATACAATTTTACTATTCTTGCTCAATTACTTCATGGTTATCAGATAAAAAATAGAAGTGAGAAGACCCATTGGGAACAATTTTATTTTATTTTATTTCACTTAAATTCTTATAAAGTCCAGCTTTATTTATTTGCTATTTCTAGTTACAAAGTAGGCTCTGGCTAACTCGTTTATTTACCCTATACCACCAAGAATCAGTCTATCATATTTTTGCCCTCTTTTAAAAAGCAATTTACATTTAAAATTTTACTTTATAATTTCAGTTTTTAGAATGTTTTATTTATTTTAGAAAAGAGAGAAATAGAGACATTGAAGAGAGGGAATCATTAATCAGCTGCCTCCTGCATGCCCCCTACTGAGGATTAAACCCACAGCCTGGGTATGTGCTGTGACTGGACTCAAACCAGTGACCTCTTGGTGCATGGGATGGTGCTTAATCCACTGAGCCACACCAATAAGGCTAAAGTTTCATTTTTAAATTAAAGAATGAATACTCTGGAAATCTCTTTAGGTCTGCATATGTGGGGAAGCTTAGTCAGGCCAAAAGCCATCTGTATATCTGTCTATCATGCTTCTGCTTTGAGGGGGGTCTCACTCAAAGTTCTCTCTTTGTCTTCACCAGTTAACCAAATGCAGGCACTTCAACACCCACTTGTCAGGCAAGGAGCAAGGAAATTAATGCAACATTAAGCCCAAGATAACCAGGTTTTAAACAAATGAGACATCAGATGCTGCTGCTTCTCAAAAATCTTAAATCCACAATACTGTGCCTGATCAAGAAATTAGCCGAGTTATAATTTATAATAATTGAAGGTAGATAGGGATGCCAGCTATTGGTCTTCTGCCCAGTTTGGCATCTCTGATCTGTTTTATCCATAAAAACAATGCTGAGGCTGTTGTACATGCTGTAGAGAGTAGGTCAGCCAACCTCTCACCCATGTATCTGAGGTCCCTGTGGGCATAATTGCATCTCGTGACTACAACAACATGCATTTAGAATCTCACAGAAGTGGATTTAAATCCTGCTTCTGAAATGAAACTTCTCTGATCCTCAACATAATGTCACTAGTGTAAGATCTACTTCAGAATGCTATTGTGAAGATAAAATGAAGAAATACATCTTATGGTAAATTGTGGGAATTCTTTTCGTCTGGCGTGTCCAGGATTCCAATGCCAGGGTTCGGGATCTGGAGAAGGCCGCACACAAATGAAAAGAGACTGGAAAAGCATCCATTTTGGGAATAATGGGGGCCAAGCAGGAGTCCACCTCTAGGGGGAGGACATCACCAGCTCTGGTTTTCCTATGCCCTTTTATTAGGGCTAAGTGATACATCCATGTCCTTTAGGTCAGGAAATTCCAACAATGAAATCAACCAGCAAGAATTAACATAAGACTGAAAGTGTGGAAGCTTCTTCAGTTACCAACTTGTCATCTAAACAATGTGAATAGTTCATACTTAACATAAGACTAAAAAGTGGCAGCTAATATCTCACCTAAGCAGTGAGTAAATAGTTCATACTTAACGTAAGACTAAAGGAGGCATCTGCTTTAGCTACCAATATCTCACCTAAGCGGTGAGTAAACAGATCCATTAAGGTTTGACCAGGTTTCTTGTTTGTTCTATTTACATCTCTATTGGTGAGGTAATGACTGGTTTCCTGCAGTAAATGTTTGATCATATTTTTATTTCCAAGGTGCAAAATACCCAGCTAACTCCCAGGGGGGCTGGGTGCGAGTTTGATGAACTGGAAGGCAAAGGAGGACATATGCACCATATGGGATATTTGGCTCGTCCCACCAACAAGGAGTTTACTCACCAAAGTCTACAAAACTTAATTAAAAGACGAGAAAATCAACCAGTTCATCTTTTTGAAATAGACATCTCATGGTCATTTCTATATGAATATCTGTCCTGAAAATTTCTGTGAAAGACCCACAAGGTTCCCCAAAATCTCTCAAAATCTCATAAGACATATTTCCCCATAGGCTGCAAATTCAGAAGGTATCTGCCAGTATCAGCAGCTGATCTCTCCCCTGGAAAGCTCTGGGTTCACGGAACAGCTACAAGGTCTTTGAGGCTGGGCCAATAGCTTCCCATATAGTCCAGACCAGTCACCTTAGAGATACACATGGTTCCCAGGCTGCCTCAGCCTCCCTTCTGGGTCACCTGCCATTTCATCTCTCCTCACTAATTCCCAGAGGCTCTTCTCCTCTGAGGCAGACATGAGGGCAGATTGGAACAGACTCCAAATTTGTGCTGCCTTTTCTGCCTACTCACCCTGTAATCCGACATCAGCAAGGCAGCTGTATGCACAGGGCCAGCAGCCCACAGAGCCAGGCTCACTGTGGACCTTTAATCGGTGTGTGTTGAATGAATGAGCATCATTCGTGGTCATTGGGATGAGGACCAGCCAGCTGTGAATCATGCCCTGGCCTCTTTACCTTGTTGAAATTCTGTCAAAAGGGGATTGTAATGCAATTAGGGAATCAATTTCCAAAAATTATCAGAGCTGTTTTAGCCATGCTATTTTTGTTTAACGTTATTATCCTGTGGCATTTTGATGCCTGAATATGACATAAGAGCAATAATAATGAAATGAAGCAACCTAAAATTAATAAACAGATTGATGTAAGAGTATAGAATATACAAAGAGGATCAGAAAGTAACACCATAATTTGAAAAGTTGCTGGTTTTCTTTTTAAATCATAAACTAATGTAAAAAAAAAAAAGAAGAACTTTAAAAAGAACAACCAATTGTAATATAATTTTAAAAATTCTTTTTCTGGAACACATTTTTTAATAAGAAGTTTTGAATTAAATATAACAACACCAAAACCACTTGAAAATAGAATGTCCTCATTTGGGGAAAATCAAATTTGGTTATTTTAAACCCTAATGGGCTCCTCCATCTCTCACTGTAGGAAACAAAGAATGGAATCATGTGTGCCAAGTCAATCTCCCTAATTGCCTTGGTGTCTGTCACATGCCATTTGGACAGGAGTCCTACTAAAGAGCACCCAAAGGCCAAAGAAGATATGACATTGAGAGTTATCCAATTCCATGACTTCCCTCATCCCAGCATGTGTTGAAGGACAATTATCGGTTTTTGTAAACTCTAAAGGTGTAGAAAATGCCAGGATATATGGAAACATTCACAAACTTCTAGAATGTCAGAGCTGAGAGTGACCTTGGAAGGTCATTATTTCTGTCTCCTCATTCTCTAGACAAGAAAAGTGTTCAGATATGTTTCCTCTCTGTGGACCTGCAAACAGATATTTTTACCATTGTGGCAGCAATTACTGGCCTGCTCCAATAGCTATTAGTAGCATGCACAGAGCAGATGGATGATAGACAGCTAGCTAACTAGTTAGCCAGATGATAGATCTTTATATATGCAATGTATTATAGCATTATCTACACATATTTTCTCCCTCCAATCTCCTCACCTTTCACAAACACACACAATACATTGCACATAACACACCACAGGCACACACATACATATGCACACCACATGAACATACATACTGCACTGCACATGCCCACACTCACAAACACACACACACACACACCTGGCAAGCCATTAGTTGAAATATTTTGAAGGCAGTGATCATGTTCATTCATATACATGGTTCTGAATTGGTCAGGAACTCAACGAAACTTGCTTGAGTAAAATTACAGAAGACTCAAGTGATTCCCACACTTTGAATTCAAGGCAGTCTTGGGGATTCTTCTAAACTCTCCTTGGACCCTGCCTCCTGTCTCTGTCCAGGCTCTAATTTTTCTGGGGCAGCTCTCGCTGTGGAGCCCGACTGAGAGTCTGGGGGCAGTTTTCACGCTGGTTCTGCTGCAGTTTTGCCCGGTGGCATCTGCAGAGCCACACTGCCACCTACTGCGGCATCTTCAAAGCAACCGAGGAAAAGCTGCCAAATACTGTGGGATGCTTTTGTTCTTCAAAACACAGGACAAACTGCAATTAATTAGCATTTATTAAAATTAATTCTAACATGTTCATTAACTTTTAAGGGAATTACCAGGCACATGGCGTTATTGAATGTCTACATGAAGTGTTCTCTCCAGGAGAGAGAGCAACATTAATAGGATGGGAGGCACAGAATCTGGGGGGTTCAGCTGGGTGGCTTTCATAGAAAATTCTTAATGTGCCCTTTAGCTATATCTTTAGAAACCTTAGACTGAAACTTTGCACGTTACCTGCCAAATGTACTTATCCTGTCACCGTCTGCAAATACATGTTGCCCTATCCTTCCCAGAAATGACATTCTCAATTTCCATGACTCACAACTGAAGAGATCTGAGATGTCATTTTAAAATGTGCCATCAAAGGACAGGAGCCCAGAGGATTGATGAGTTATGTCTTTATGCCACCGTAACCTTATCTATTGAAAAAAATGATAAAGATATGCTTAACCTTTCCGTAAGAGTGAGTCCTCCTAGTATTCTCAGTGCATTTTAAAAACAAGAAGCAAACTTCAGACTTTCTCCTCTACGTAAGGAATTCTATTTTTGTAGGCTCAGAGAGAGTTTTATTTCTCTTTCTACTGGGAAGTAAAATATTCAAAGATTTAAACATAAAAGAATAAACAGTTTGGGTGGGCAGAGTAGGAACAGGAAGAACAAAGTGGATTTTTCGTTGGTTTGGGCTTTTTTGATTTGGGGGTTCTCTGCACCTCAGGAGTTATACAACAGCGCCACCGTAGGGCCTTTTGTGGAATAACAGGTCAGCCTTTTCCAGCCCAATTTCCCAATTGTATAAGGCAATCAACCTTGCACAAAATGTATTTTAGTATGAGCCTATTTATTTTATTTTAAAAGCGCAAAGAGTTTAAAAACATTCTACTGAGATATCGAATAATTACTATTTTATTCTGCAAAAGGTGCTAATCTTTCAGATGGCTTGAGTCAACAAAGTGTCCTTAAGCAAGTGTCAGTCCCTCCCTGGGTCTCATGTTCCCATCTGGAAAATGGAAAATGAATGCATTGGTCTACAAAGTTGCACTATCTAATACAGCAGTCAGAAGTTGCTATTTAAATTAAGATAGATTAAATTTCAATAAAATTTAAAATTTCGTTTCTTGATCATAGTAGCCATACGTCAAAGGCTCAGGAGCCACGTGTCGGCAGTGGCCATTGACTTGAACAGAGCAGGTGTAGCACAGTTGCATTGTAGCAGGAAGTCCTAATGGGTAGGTAGTACTGGCATCACTCAGATTTATGCTTACTTCCCAATTGACTCTACATGCTCATAGAAAAATATTGCATAGACCAATTTGACCAAAGTGAGCCATACAAATAGCAATTTGAAACCAAAACAGAGAAAAGGAAGAAAGAAAAAGAGAAAGGACATGACAATGAGATGGGGGTCCTAGGCTCCCTGCCACATTCATCGCTGCCATCTGAGAAGCCACTCGTGTTTTAATTCCAGTCTTCAAACCAGCTCCATCTGCAAAACGAAAAGGAACCAAGTGCCTGCATCCGCAGTCAGCATTCCTAACGAGGGAGGACCTAATGTGCAGCATACATTTCCACTGGTGACAGCCCCGGGAAGAACTCGCTGACAATTCTGTGTGCGCCTGTGGAGCACAGCCCACACAGCAGGCTGCCTGTCTTAAGGACATTTAGGTGATTTTCTACCCTTACACATGGAAGGTGTTTCCTAACAAATCCGTGGTGTGCAGGTTATTACACCACCACAGCCTGCCTCCGTGGACCATGGCCACACTCCAGAGAGCTTGGACTGAACAAGCAGAGGTCTTGCTGATGGTGCCTGGTGTCCTCTGGAGCCACATCAAGGTCCCTGGGCTGCACACAGCAGCACCATAACACTGCTGGGCTGGGCCTGCAGCCACACAGCACGTGGCCCTGGCCAGCCCGGGCTTCTGCCAGCCATCAGAGCTGCTGCAGTCAGCTCTCTCCAACATCCCCTTTGGCGAAAGCAGGAGGTAGGATGAGGGGGAAGCTGGCATCACTGAAATCTGGGGCTTTCCCTGAGGGAAACCTGATGCTGATGCCCAGATCATTCCTCATTTTCTGTGGAACTGGCCTCCAGGCCCCACAGCTCCAAGCATGGCCGTGGCTCCTTACAAGATTGGGGAGAACTCAGTAGTGCTGCAGTTTCTCCACATGCGGTCAGGCCATCATCTGCGAGGTTAGATAGCATGTCTGGTTGGATCACCCAAATGTGATTCCCCTCCTCAAGGGATCCCTCCAAACCTTGCTGGAGCACAGCCAGGCTGGGCACCATGCATGCCAGCCTGTGGATTTGTCATGTGTGAAGCAGGAGGGCAGCAGGGAGGCTGGAAGCTGAGCCAGGTGAGGTGAGTGGAATGGTCATGGGTGGGGAAGGCAGAAAACATGCTTCAAGGTCCCCTGAGGCACAACATCCATAACATGGGGTAGAACAGTCTGTGAGAACCACTCAAAGGAGAAGGGAGGGAGGCTCTCTGAGGAAAGGCAACTTGGCCAGTTGTGCTGCATTCACAAGGCAAAAGGGAGATACAGCTGAGCTCCATGCAGAACAGAGGCCTCACCGGGGGCCCTGCGCTGGGTGGGGTGTGCCCATCACCCCACCTCAGACACGCAAACACAGCAAAGAGTAAATGCATTTGTTAGCACCATCTCAAGCCCAAAAGACATTGAGATCTTTAAAAAGTATTTTCTTTGGATTCCCAAGTTCTTGAGAAACTTGATGCTCATCACTTATGTTGTCTGGATATTCTAAACCTTCCATGTGGAACAAAATGACAAGAATGCAGTGTTCCTATGGAAGGGGTGGAGAGAGCAGAGAACGGCAATGAAAATACATCTACCCGTGAACCCAAGCAGGCTATGAATGTGAGCAGGGCTAGCAAAGGGCTGAATGGATTCATTAAGGTCGGGGATCAACTGCCTGGGAACCCCCAGTCCAGCAGCTCCGTGCTTTCTCCACGCTCACAGAATAATCCGTCTCGTTCTCACTAGGAGTGCCCAAATCCACGGCACTAGGATAAACACAGCTGGGTGGCAGACTTTGAAGCAAAGCCTGTCCAGAACATTTTTCATATGCAGTCATTACAGACTCAGGGTATTAAGTTCCAAAAAAAAACAAAGGGGCGGAGGTGGGACAATGTGTACACAGACACATACAAAACGGTGCACCCTCTTAATGGCAAAACCATGCCTGGCCTCAGTGGCAATGGGAGTATGAGGATCAGAGCAGAACAAATCAAGGCCAAGGATACAGAGGGCATCTGTCCAGGACACAAGCACATTTCCCGCCATGCCTCAGTCTTGAGATATGTGGGCAAAGCAGAGCTCATGAGGCCAAAAGGTCATAAACGTGGCCTTTGCTCAGAGCCGTTTTCTAATTCAGAGAGGAGATCACACAGGGATGTTTTCAAAGGCTTCACCAATTGCTTACAGAACTGGCTTTGACAGAGAATTTTCCCTCAACTCAGCAGATCCCTGAACACTGTGAGGTTAAAATGGAACAGAGAAGCATGGTTTCACATCGCCATTGTTCACATGCTCTGGCTGTGCCTTTGGTTTCCAGTATTCCTTTCCTCGTCTCTCTTCCCTTGTTCTTATCCAAAACCCTCACTTACATTAGAAAATACCCCTAATACTGTTCTCTTCACGGAAAACACATGTCAACCTCCCACGATTATAAGGAATCTGTTGGAACTAAAAGGTTGGGTGGGAAGTAATCTCCTGTTTCTGACACCACCTTCTCTGTCTCTAGGTTGACCATGAGTCAGTGCAACATTCAGCTGGATGGTGTCTGCCCTAAAGATCATGCAAAGTTAGGTTAAGGGTGAGAAGATGGATGATATGGGCAAGACATTTTAGAGCAGGAGGGAATCCAATGTAGAAAGAAAAGGTTTCTAAACCCCTCTGGTCTAAATGGATCAAGACGTGTGGGAAGGCCCTGGGTGGTCGATGTGGCTCAGCTGGTTGAGCATCGTCCTATGCACCAAAAGGTGGCCAGTCCCATCTCTGGTCAGGAAACATGCTTGGTCCTCCAGGTGGGTGCAAGAAGCAACTGATTGATGTTTCTCTCCTTCTGTCTCCTTTTCCCTTCCTCTCTCTCTAAATTAATAAAACCATACTTTTTTTTAAAGTGTACAAAGGGTAACTTAAACATAGAGAATGGAATATGAGGGAAACCAGTCATGATTTCTCCAACAAAACTGAAAGTCTGGGTTTGGGATAAAGGGCCAAGAGATGAACATGCCATTCACCCACAGTTTTACTATTGTTCCCTACCCTGACTCCCATCAGTTCACCTGACAGGAGACAGTTCCAAAATAAAGATTCCTGACCTCTACCCCAGATTATTGAATGAAATGCCTCAAGAGCTGCATTATAGAACCCTGTTCTAGGTGGTAAAAACAGAAAGGCATTTATCTTCCTCAAATAAATCACTAGGCTTGTGACAGTGACAATCTGAAATCGTTACTATTCAAGGAAAGGCCAGTTTGGCAAAATGCTATGTTTTTCTTCAAAATATATTTAGGTGCTAATCTGACATTTCTCTGCATGTCCTCTTTTTTCTACTCTTCTTTATCCAAGTGTAACATACACGCCTTAGTGCCGTCCTTTCGAGTCAATCTTCATCTCTCAGCTGTTTATCCCTTCATTTTCCTCAGGCAGATAATCAGAGTACCTGTCAATCCTCCAGGCGGGAAGTCATTCAGAAGAAACATTGAAAATAGAGGTGTTTCTTGCTCTCCTGAGGGATGTGAAGAACAAAGGTTAAACAATGCCACCCCCGCCATCCAGGTATCCTGTGCTCATCTGTCTCTGACATAAATACAGCGGCTCTGAATGGCATTTGTGGGGACTTACACTGTGGAACGGCATACCCCCACCACCACCCCCAACATGGCAACTCCAGCCACCTTTTTCTTACCAAAGGGAATCTGTGCTCATTCACAATGTAAAAGCCCTCCTCGTCTATGTACAGGTGAACACTTCAGATGGATTTAATTTTCTTCATGAGAATAAGTACCAGTAAAGAGATATCCGCATCTGTGTTATGCTACAAAGAGTGCTGTTGATGTGCGTGTCCTTTTCTTTCCCCCAGCTTATTCCTTGATGTTCAAATGTGGCAGGCAGGCCGGGAGGAGATGGCTGAAAGGGTTCAGAAGAGCTGAAAAGGCGCCTCCTGGAATGCTCTGCTTTCTGGCTGCAGGTGTCCTCTGTGGCCGAGAGTCTGCCTTTATAGCTGCAGGGAGGCTACGGGTGCAGTCATTGTGCCTGGGCGAATGGCCGAGCCTTGGTTTTTCTGCTGCTGGATTCACCCAAGGAGCAAAAGTAGGGCAGCAGCCCAGCAGGAATCGAGTGGATTCCCTCCACGGCAAGTTGCTATTGCACATTTGCCATTTTTTTCTCTGCTTCAGGGAGGGAGCACGTAAAGACCAGGCATCCCCCCTCTCTGGCAATTGTTTCATCCCACAATCTGGAGCCACAGATTCTGTGGGGGCCCAGCCATTGCTCGGGGTACATCTGCACAGTAGGCAGCTGTGCGTTGTCTGCAGCTAAATGGAGAATCTGATGGGGAAACACAGTTGGGAGCTGGCTGGGAAACTGCCAAGAGCTCTCTGGAGCTCATTATTTGGAGTGAACCAGAGTGAAGTGAAGAAAGACCCAGGGAAACAGAGCCTGTGTCTTTGGGGTGTCTTCTGTGTACCTTGTCCTCCAGGGGTGCTTGCTTGATGAACCTGTGAAGTACTGTTTCTCTCTTTTTCTTTGAGAATTAGATTACAAGAGGTTTCATTGTTGACTGGGGTGGTTTTGTTTCCCTCTAAGTACAAGTTGCTCAGATAATTTACATCAAAACAATATCTCCAAATTTCCTTGAGTGTACTGACTTCATTCTAATCCAAATTTATTTTGTATAAATGTCATGATAATTCAATGAAAATAAAGCTGGATTGCTTTAACAGGTTTGTTTTGTGTTATCTTGCATCAATGAAGACTTAGAGAACCATGCAATTTATTGAGCACATACTACAGGCCAAGCAACATACTAGACAACATGAATATGTGACTGCATTTGATGTTCATGACAATTCTGTAAGACAAGAATAATCACTGCAACTTCACTCCTGGAGAAACTGAGGGTCCTAGAGGTTAAATTAATTGCTTAAGGTCTCAGGGCTTAAGTGCTGGGTCTAGAAATTGAACCCAGCACAACTGATTCCGAGGTACACAGTGTGCATTTTGCACACACTACACGATTATTACCACTGAAATAGAAAGAATAGGCCCTTGGGAAGTATGGTGTATCCACCTACATTTCCTTTCCCTCATCTCATAGATAGGCAGAGCCCAAATAAATGACCAGCTGCTTCAATGTTTCTTCACTCGAAAAACTCAGAGAAGAGATAAACAAATCAACACTGTCCAAGAAACAGTCATTCTGTTGTGTGTGTAGGGTGTGTGTGTGTGTGTGTGTGTGTGCATACTCACACACTCACACGAAGATATGAGCTGACTGTACCCTCCCGCTCTGTGTCCATGAAGTGTCTAACCAAGAAACACCCAGGTTACTGTTATTTTCTCTTCCTTCCTTTAAATTCCAGGGGAAGAGCACAAACTGATTTCAAAGTGCCAGAAGTGGATAGATTACACACAGCTCAGCCTTAAGAGTCTGTCTAATCAATGTACTGGCCCGTATTTTTCACATTTTATGGGACAGCAGGGAAAATTGTTGAGAAGAGCCAATTTGCAGCTGTGTCCTTAATTACGCCTTTTCTGTGAAAGGAGGAGAATTTTTCAGGACGAGACTGCAGCTGCATTCAGGAGGCAGGAAGGCCCGGTGTTTACAGCAGATAATTGAATGTCCTAATGCTCCCATATCCCAAGGTGGACTCCTCTCTGCGTGGCCCGGGCAAGCCACTTGACTCTTTTGTGCCTCAGTCAAGCCTGCTGCCAAAGTGTGTTCAAGCAGCAGGAGCTGACGGAGAAACAGATGCTCTATGTGGGGAGCAGTGCCCTGGATAATTATATTCCCCCAAGTCACTGTCACTTGCAAAATAGTGGAGTTCAAAAGTTCCTGCCTGCATGGAATGTCTCTGAGCTGTTCCTCTGCTGAGTCGTAATTGTCTCCTTCACACATTGGGCAGTTCACTTGGGGCCATCAGTGACAGAGAAGTATAAAATCTTGGCGTATCCATACTGACCAGTACCAGGGATGGAGGGAAAGAATGGCAGACCACCAACTGACCTGTAACTTTATTCTTCTACTAGAGGCCCGGTGCATGAAATTCATGCACTGAGCGGGGGGCATCCCTCAGCTTGGCCTGCACCCTCTCCCAGTCCGGGACTCCTCAGTGGATGTCCACCTGCCAGCTTAGGCCTGACCCCAGGGACCTGCTCGGGCCTTTCCACTTGTCTCACTATTCCCTACCAGCAAGCTCCTTACCACTCAGCTGCTCCTTAACACTACTGTGGAAGCATGAGAGGCTTCTGGCTGAGTGGCACTCCCCCTGTGGGAGTGCACTGACCACCAGAGGCCAACTCCTGTGTTGAGCATCTTCTCCCTGGTGGTCAGAGTGTGTCATAGCAACTGGTCAATAGCTGTCCAGTCGCTCTGCACATTAGCCTTTTATTATATAGGAATTACTGAACTTAATTTAGATGAAAATCCCTAGTACAAGGGAGAGGGCATTTCAGGGATGACCCTCATTTTCCCTGTGATGACATATAATTATCAAATTGTTTACATCACTTGCAATGAGGCATTGGGATAGCCATTGCATCTGAGTCACTATATGTGTTGATGTATCCTAAGGTATCATCATCCACACCATGGGTGACAAGTTGGTCATTGTTAAGTTGTCCCTTGCTCTTTAACACATGGATCCTTATCATTCTCCCTAGGGGCCCAGTGCATGAAATTCATGCACATGGTGGGAGGGGTGTCCCTCAGCCCAACCTGCACCCTCTCCCATCTGGGATGCATCTCACAATCCAGGATTTCTGGCTCCAAACTTCTCACCTGCCTGCCTGCCTTCCTGATTGCCCCTAACTGCTTCTGCCTGCCAGCCTGATCACCCCCTAACCACTCCCTTGCCAGCCTGATTGATGTTTAATTGCTCCCCTACCAGCTTGTTTGCCCTGAACTGCCTTCCCCTGCAGGCCTGGTCACCTCTAATTGTCCTCCCCTGCAGGAATGGTCCCACCAACTGCCCTTTCCTGCAGGCCCAGTCACCCCCAACTTCCCTCCTCTGCTGGCCTGGTCACCCCTAACTGCCCTCCCCTGCAGGCTTAACCAACCCCAACTGCCATCCCTTGCAGGTTTGATCTCTCCTAACTGTCCTCCCCTGCTGGCCATCTTGTGGTGGCCATCTTGTGTCCACATGGGGGCAGGATCTTTGACCACATGGTGGCAGCCATCTTGTGTGTTGGAGTGATGTCAATCTGCATATTACTCTTTTATTAGATAGGATAGAGACCTGGTACATGAATGGGGGCCAGCCAGTTTGCCCTGAAGGGTGTCCCGAAGTCAGGGTGGGGTTTCCCTTGGGATGTGGGGCAGCCTGGGCAAGGGGCCTGTGATGGTTTACAGGCCAGCCATACCCCCAGGAGTCCCAAGCAGAGGCCCTGGTATCTGGGATTTATTTATCTTCTTCAATTGAAACTTTGTAGCCTGGAGCAGAGCCAAGCCTTCTGCTCACTCAGTGGCGGCAGCCATTTCTGTTGGAACTTATTTACCTTCTATAATTGAAACTTTGTAGCCTGGAGTGGAGGCCTAGGCCAGCCAGGGCTGAAGAAGCTTGGCTTCCTCCATTGCGGGGGGCAACCCTAGCTCTGCTCTCTCCATGGCTGCCACCATTTCTGTTGGGATTTATGTATCTTCTATAATTGAAACTTTGTAGCATTGAATAGAGGCCTACGCTAGCAAGGGCAGGTGGAAAGCTTGGCTTCCTCCATCACCGGGGAAACCCAAACCTTCCTCCTGCTCTCAGTGGCTGCAGCCATCTTGGTTGAGATTTATTGGCATATTCGCTCTTAAATGGCTGGTGGGCGTGGCTTGTGGGCATGGCTTGTGGGTCTAGTGGAGATACGGTCAATTTGCATATTACTCTTTTATTAGATAGTTTGGGTGTGAAGATTCTGCTGTGACAGGCAGAATGAAGCTTTTTGCCTCTCCCGGGCATTTTTTTTAGGAACGGGGGATCATTCTACTATTCCGCTATTGCTGAGGAATGAGGGAAAACAAGGGTCTCTCTAGGTAAGCAGAAGCAAGTCCCCTGTCTTCGCAAGTACCCCAATAGCATCTGAATACCTGTCTTCTGCTCTCCCCTGGGTCTGTGGAAGGACAGCAAAGGGCACAGGGCTCATCTTCTAGAACATACCTAAATCAAATACCATATTGCTTTTTTTCCAGTTCTCTCACCTTCTCTCCAATTCAGGAAAACTTCATCAGGGCATAGAAAGAAGAAAACTCTGTTCCAGGTACTGCCCACATCTCAGGCCCTTCACAGCCTGGGATTTCTCTGATTCTGCTATAACATTCCTAACAAAAGCACTTGGCTGTCTCCTGATCAGAGATGAAGAAACAAGGAGTTAACATCTCACACACTCCCATTCCAACATTAAGTTTATTGACTTTACCATGAATGTATATGGGTGTGTTTTTCCATTTCCTTCCTCTCAGAATCTTTCCAAGTGAACAACTTGTGGTGATGTCTCCCCTAGCAATGGGAGGCCTGACTTTCCCCCAGCAAGCACTGGACAGGCTAAATTGATTGTTAAAATAGCATAACTGTTCCATATTGGTTAATAAATGGTGGCTGTCCAAGGCCACAAGTACTGTCAGTGCTGCCCTGTAGGCCCAGCATCTCTGCCACAACCCCCTGAACCTGTGAAGGAATAAAACCCAGCATAGCAGGAGGCTACAGGATTCTTGCTCCAACACTATAAGTCGCATCCATTCCTATTTGTCAGTCATTGTGCCTGACCAATTGTCGAAGGTTTTGAACTGCACTCCTGGCTATTTTCTTGAAACTAAAAAGGGCAAGTGGGCTCTTGACATCATACTAGGAGGTGGATACCCTCCTTCAGGCAGCACTGGGAATTGCTGTCGAGCTACTGGATGGGAATCACTACGGATAAAACTGAAGAACCCTGTTTAGATATTGCAGCTAGTCCTAATGTAAAAGGCAGTGGAGTTCATGTCAGAACACCCTAAGTTTAGCTTGGGTTCCCACTGGTCGCAGGTCTTATGACTCTGAGCAAACATGTAATCTCTGCACGTCCTTGTCACTAAGAGGTGGTAATAACTCTGGTATCATAAGGAACAAATAAAAGAAAAAAGAATGTAACGAATTTCCTCTTTTCCTGGATAATTCAAATCAAAAAATTCAGTAGGAGAGAGCAAGATGTGATGATGGGAGGGAGAGGAGGCACAGCCCTACTCAGTGTCAGAGCCTGAGCAGTGAGGTGCACAACCATGTAGCATGAACTTAGGGTGAGTGCTTAGGTGATGGCAGTAGCCCACTGAGAGGTTTGGAGCATTAGTGGGGCTATAAGTACATTGGTTTGGGGCCAGGAGTGGGGAGTGGGAGCAATGATTATATTTAAGAGATTGAGCATATTAAAATATTTATTATAAATAGCAGAACATACTTTTTTCACTGTTGGAGAAGAGAGTTACAAAACAAAGACAAAAACTAGAATAAACCTTGTAATGTTAGGTTAGAGAATTGGAAGTATTAGTATAACTTATGTTCTCATTTTATTGATAGCTATGGATATAATTATGTGTGTATATTCCCACACAGAGACACAAAAATACATAGTTCATAGCCCTATGCAATGAGTCACCCCAAAAGCAGATACCCTAAGAGTGCTGAGCACTGACTGCCAGACCTGGGCTTGTACATGCCATGCTCCAAAAGGGGAGAAATATCCAGAGTAGAAGAGTACAAAGTAATCTGGGACCATTGTGCCAAAAAGTAAAGAAGGACTGAAAAAATGACAGATTTGTCAATGGAACAGAGAAGTCAGCTTGAAGGAGTCCCACTGACCAAAGCTGGTTCAGTTTGAGAATCAAAATAAATAAAGATAGTGCATATTACAACCCATTAAATAACATAGGAATCCCTGAGTCTATGATGATATACCTGGAGAGAAGAGGAAGCTTTTTCTTGCAATAGAATATCAACTAATAAATGTAGAAAAATAATGGAATTTGTAAAATCATCCTTTGGCAACCATCATAGTAATTAATAATCAATGTAACTATTAATTAATTAAACATCAATGTATGCTAAACTAGTGAATGATATTGAATAATGAGTAGGCTATTTACAAGATCTTAAAATACCTCCCCACAAAATACATAATTACAAAGAAAAATAAAGAACAATTCCTCAGTGGATAAACTTGACAAATACCACCTCAACAGATTCGAGTTAATATCACCAGTAAAAGAATAAATAGAAATTGTATAATACTTGACAAGATGCAATGGAAAAAAGCAAAACAAAACAAAAGATAGAATCATGTCTGTGAATTTCCTACCAAAAAATACAAAAACTGATTTTTTCATAAACATCAGACAAATCCAAATGGGGAATATCCAACAAAACAACCTGCCTTAAAGCATCAAGGTCAAGGACAGACTGAGGATTCAGGTGAAAGTAGACTACAGGACATGATTAAATGCAATTCATGATACTGGTCTAAATCCTTTAGTTGTGAAGGACACTGAGGACAAACGACGAAACTTAAAGGGTTTCAGAGAATTAGACAGGGGTAATATATCAATGTTGAAGTTCCTGATTTTGATTATTGTACTGTGGTTATGTAGAAGAATGTCCTTTTTGTAAAAAATAAAAACGGAAGTATATTAGGATGGTAAAACATCATGTCAGCAATTTACACTGAAGAGGGTGTAAGCAAAAAAAAATTCCTTGAGTTTTGTCATTTTTCTATAAGTTTGAAAATATTTTAAAATAGAAAAATCTTAAGCTAAAAAAGAAGAGAACATAAGAAAAATGTGTATAAATAAAAAGAAATAGCCCATGCATAGGAGGAGAAAGAACTAGAACTGGTCTACAATTGACACAAAAAGACAGAGACTACCAGTATGTGTTGTCACATGCAGAATCTAAAATAATCAATCTAAAGAAGCAGAGATTAGAAGGTGGTTAGCAGGGCAGCAGGGAGGAGGGAAAAAAAGGTGGTGGTCAGAGGATATGAAGTTTGAGCTATCCAGATCAAATAAGTTTTGGAGACATACTATGTGGCACAGAGTCTCTATAGCTAACATTACTGCATTGTATACTTAAAATTTGCTAAGAGGGTAGATCTTATGTTAAGTGTTCTTACCCCCTTACACCCACAAAATAATAATGATTATTCTATCTAATAAAAGAGTAATATGCAAATTGACCCACCAGCAAATCAGGAGCTATATGCAAATTAACCCCCAACCAAGGTGGCTGCTGCCCAAGGCCAGGGGTGAGCCATTAGTAGGACATCCCCTGAGGGCTCCCAGTATGTGAGAGGGGGCAGGTTGGGCTTAGGTACCACCCAACCCCAGTGCATGAATTTTGTGCACCGGGCCCCTAGTAATAATAATAAAGATGGTAGAAGGAATTTCAAGAGGGAATGATTGTGTTCATGTCTATATTGATGGTGGTGATGATTTTAAGGGTTTATATGTTTCCTTCAATGCACCAACTTGTATATATTAAATATGTACAGTACTTTACATGTTAATTATACCTCAATAAAGTGTTGTTTAAAAAAAAAAAAGAACTAAAGCTGGCCCATATTTGCCTCAAAGCACATGTATGGGATGAGTCATCTGCCCCATTGCCCTGTTAGGATGGAAAAGCCTCTTGAGTATGTTGCCTTACCCAAACTCATATTGAAACAAGAAAAAGAAAGAAAGAGTTCTGAAGAACCAAGGACCAAAGAAAGTAGGTTGCTTATAACATGTACATAAGTATACACCACTGTATTATCTTAAACATCTCTAATGGTCTTATCCAGTATCATGTATCAGAAATATAAATACAAATATAAATCTACTAGAGGCCCAGTGCACAAATTCATGTACAGGTAAGGTCCAGCTGGCCTGTCCCAATGGGGGCCAATCACCAATCGAGCCTGGCTGGTGGGGGAGGGGGAGGGGATATGGGAGGTTGACTGCCTGCCCCCCCCCACAGTCAGGATGGGGGGCTGATCAGGGCCAGGCCAACTGGGGGGAGGAGCCGCAGAAGGTTGGCTGGCTGGTCCTGCCCCCAATCGAGGTTGGAGGGACTGATTGGGACCCCCATTGGGCCTGTTGGCTGCCACAGTGCACATCATAGCGACTGGTCATTCCAGTTGTTTCACCATTCCAGTTGCTTGGCTTCTAATCTATATATATATATTAGAGATCCAATGCATGAAATTTGTGCACAGTGGGGGGTGGAAGGACTTAGCCTTGCCTGCACTCTCCTGCAATCCAGAACCCCTCAGAGGATGTCCAACTGCCAGTTTAGTCCAAATCCCACAGGGATCCCTGGCCTGTGTGATTGGGCTAAAACCGGCACTCTGACATCCCCTGCAGGATTGGGCCTAAACTGGCAGTTGGACATCCCTCTCACAATCTGGGACTGCTGGCTCCTAACTGTTGGCCTGCCTGCCTGATCACCCCTAACCACTTTGCCTGCCTGCCTGATTACCCCTAACCACTATGCCTAATGCCTGATGCCCCTAATGGCTTGCCTGCCTGCCTGATCACCCCTAACTGCCTCTGCCTCAGGCCCTGCCACCATGGCTTCATCCAAAGAATATCCAGAATGATGTCAGAAGGTCGTTTGGCTGTCTGGTCTAATTAGCATATTATGCTTTTATTATTAGAGATAGATAATACTATGATGTGATGTATTAATGGCTCAATCGTCATCACTTTTATTTTTCTACCAGAAACTAGATCAATTAAAATTATGTTAAAAATATCTCATTCTTTTAGCCAAATAAAAGCAGCAAAATTAGTCACAATGGAGTTAATTACCTTTTCATTGCAGTACTGGCAGTGACAATCTGACTTCTACTTACTTGTACAACACCTATGTCCAAAAGATTCCTTAATTATACACTTAGCCCATGCAAGGCAAAACCTAGCCCAATTCTCACATCTATTACCACAGAAACAACTTCAAATTACTTTCTATGGCTGAATAAAGAAACTGCCTGAAAACTGCTGACCCAAAGCTTTTTCATTCCTAATGGTAAAGAAATTGAAACCAATCCATTAGAGTTGTCAAGGAGACAGAAAAATAAATTAACAAAGTATAATGCAGTGGTTAAGAGCACAAAGCTTATAGCCAGTCTTCCTACTATAAATATCGACTCTACCACTATAGAGCTGTGTAATCTTCAGAAAGTTACTTAACTTTTCTGTGCTTCAGGCTTCTCATTTATAAAGATAATAATACTATCTTACCTAATAATAGTCAAACATGTAAATGACCCTGCCTTTGCTATGCCTACAGCCAATCAGAGTATGCAAACTAACCCACCAAAGATGGTGGTTAATTTGCATACAAAGGCAGGTCTGTCATCACCATGGCCCACTCCAGTGGGTACATCCAAGGTGGAGGAGGCCAGGCAGGCAGCACCAGACACCATCCACGAGGTACCAGTCCATTGGGCTGGGGAAGCAGGGTGGGCAGCATCAGGCAACACTAGAGGGGACCATCTCCATTGCAGGCCCCAGGAGGGGCAGCGGCCCACCTAGCCACTCCTACAGGGCTCTGGGGACATCACTGCCCTGGGGAGGTACAGCTGGGCTCCCCAGCCACTCCTGTGGGGCCCTAGGGACATTTGCAGGTATGGAGTTGCTGAGACCCAGACCAGGCCTCGGGCCACAGATTCACAGCTTTGTGGAAACCCAAGGCAGGTATCTGCCTCACCTGCAAAGAGACAGAGGTTCTGCAGCGGTCCCAAGACTCGGGTGGCCAGGGCCAGGGATCCATGGACATGGAAGGACTCCTGGGCGGAGGGGCAAGGATCCGCAGCCCTGAGATGGGGGTTGAGGGGCAGTACCACCTCAGTGGAGGGGTGCCGCACTGCAGGGTATCCGATTGACTGATAAAATTCAGAGAAGCTCCCATGCTAACCGGCCTTGCCCAGGTGGCCTTCACACTTCAGAGGCAGTGATTCCTGCTCCTACCTTGACCCAAAAGCAAGCCCCCGCCGTCCTGCCCCACAGCAGAGCATGCCTAGGAGGTGAGTGTGAAACCTTCCACCTGCTCCAGAGAAGCAGGGGCAGTAAAGAATGGGGGCAGGGGACCGGGGAGAAAAAATAATGTGGAGCGTCAGCAATGAAGAGGTGCTTGAGAATGAGGCTGGAAAGCCTGAGGGGAATGTTTGCTCTGTTTGCGGGGCGGGGCGACTGCCCCTTAGTCAGAGAGCATGCCTCTGAGGCCTCCCTGTGCACTGAGTCAAGTTCCACAGCCAACTGGAATTGGCTGCAGTTTTCTGGCCTGTAAAATGGATTAAGTGTGTCCCAGTGCCTTCACTGATTTTTGATGGCCAATTGAGATACTATATAAGGAAAATGAGGGAATAAGTGAGAAAGAAAGGGAAAGGTGAACAACACAAAAGAAAGACTGAAAGGAACCTGTAAACCCATTGTCACTTAAATAGGAAATATAGTCAATAGTGTTGTAATGATGGTATGATGCCAGGTGGGTACTGGAAATATCGGGGAACACTTTGTAAATTATATAATTGTCTAACCACTATTCTGTAACTAATATAAAACCCTAAACCAATACAAAATAATATTTAATGTAAGGAAATGAAAATAGGAGTGAAATTTTTAGAAATTTCCAAGTTTAAATAAAGGCTTTACAGGAAGGAAGAGGAGAATAAAAATAGTGTTTTTCATTTTACCACTTCATTATCTTTTCAGTACATGAAAAAGACAGTTGTCTTTATATGGTGCTTTTATACTTTTCTAAGACATTATCTCATGTTAATTTCAGGGGAACTTAAAGACAAGATAATTATTCCCTCCACTATTCAAAGAAAAAAAAAATCTTGGAGTCTGGTCCTAATGATTCAATTGGCAGGCCCTTATTGTAAATCTGGATTAGTAAATTTTTCTGTGAAGGATCATATCTATACTAATAAAAGCCTTGGTGGTGATCAAGCCAGCAGGGAAGGGTAGTTGGGGGCAATCAGGCCAGTATAGAAGCAGTTAGGTGTCAATCAGGCAGGCAAGGCAGCAGTTAGGGAACAATCAGGCAAGCAAGTAAGTGGTTAGGAGCCAGCAGTCCAGGATTGTGAGAGGGATGTCCGACTGCAGGTTTAGGCCCAATCCCTATGGGCCTAAACATGCAGTCGGACATCCCCCAAGGGGTCCCAGATTAGAGAAGGTGCAAGCTAGGCTGAGGGACACCCTCCCCAGTGCACGAATTTCATGCACTGGGCCTCTAGTCTACTTTACAAAGCTATTGCAGGATTTAATGGATTTTTTATGCAAAGTACTTCAAATAGTAATTGGCCTGTAAGTGATCACTGAGTGTCAATATTTAAATTGATATTATGTGCCACTTTCTTATGTGGTAGAATAATTGATCCCAAAAGAAAGTCCTAAGAGTTATTCAGAGTTATTTAGGTTCTTCCACACTTTATAGTTAAGCATCCCAATAGGTGAGGTAATTCCAAATTATATTCAAAGCAGGTCCATTTTATTGCCTTAACTGATTTTACTAGTTGTGTCATATCAAAGAAACCAAGCTGGTCTAGTGGAAGAAAAAAAATTGTATAAATTGTTATACTTGAAACATTTGAAACATTCAAATTATGTTGTGTGTATCTAGTTAATCTGAATAGCATCTGACTATTTTGACTGATAAAGCCATAAAAACAGACTATTCTGTGGGGTGCAGCTTCAGTGTTTGGACAGGTTCAAGCCATGGAATAATAAAAGGGCACAGTCCTCTCGTGGCCACGTGCAAGTCCCAGCTTGGATGGCAAAGCCCTGTCATCACAATTATAGCCAATAGCTCTAGTCGTAAGCTTGAACCGATGGTCCAAACACGGGGCCCCACATGCCTAAGTGATAGAGGCTGCAAGTAAACAAAGCTTGATCAGGTGCATGTAATTGAGTAGAATCAAAACCCATGAGAGTGTTGTAAACACCTTGACCATACCTTTACTTTGCCTGGTGGCATCTGGCTATAAAATAAAGACACGGCTTGTAGTCCGTGGTGCTGTCCCTCCATCAGGGAAGCAGCATCCCATAGAGTTCCAGCTTTCATGCTCTGTCTTTTCTAATCCTTCACCACCTCCATTCGGGTTCACTGAACCTGGCTGAGCTGGCTGAGTATGCCTGGGGCTGAGTATGCCATGGCAGTGCCAGCTCTCCACACTATTCCATTTACATAGGAGTGGGCAAAAGTAGGTTTATACTTGTTTGTGTGAAAAATGATACAAGAATCCTATATAATAAAGAAGTAATATGCAAATTAACTGTCACTCCAACACACAAATATGGCCACCCCCCTATAGACACAAGATGGCCACCACAAGATGGCCAGCAGGAGAGGGCAATTGGAGTGATCAGACTGCAGGGGAGGGCAGTAAGGGGCAATCAGACCTGCAAGGGAGGGCAGTTAGGGGGGACCAGGCCAGCAGCAGAGGGCAGTTGGGATATCGGGCCTAAATGGACAGTCAGACATCCCTTGAAGGGTTCCAGATTGGAGAGGGTGCAGGTTGGGTTGAGGGACACACACCCTTCCCCCACTCTGGGGCATGAATTTCATGCACCAGGCCTCTAGCTAATTAATAATAATCCACAAATAAATTGTGTTTCCCATACTCACTACTATAAATCTATTTAGTTTAGGTTTCCTAGAGCACTTTAACATGGATCTCTGATACTGGTGAGAACAGCATTTTAAATTCAGATATGCTCTCCCACAACTACAGAACCTGATAGAATTTAGAGAGTGACTGAAAATAATGACAGGAGCTTTGCTTTTCAGATTAATACAAAACTTTTCTAATAGCAATGTTGCCATTACTATTTTTTCTCTCAGGTCCCATCCAGGTCTAGTGAATCAGAAACCCTGGGGATTGGACTCAGTAATGTCTTTAAAAGCCCTTCCAGTGACTCAAATGACCACTAATGTTGAAAGATTTTGTTCTCAAACATTGCTATGAAACTGTCCTTTCACAAACCTCCTTATAAAAAACCCTTTGATGGCCAGATTCTCTCCACGTGTCAAAGCCCTAAGACTCTCTTTACTCTCCTTCCCTGAAACATGGTAAGTTCCTAGACCTCTGTACAAGTTGGTCCCTCTGCCTTCAATGATCTTCCATCAGCTCCTTTACAGCTCTAGGGTGACTTCACTATGTAAGGTATGGGGTCTCCTAAAATTCTTTGTCTCATACTTTGTTTAACGAAGAATGATCCTTAAAGTAAATGAATCTCTTTTCTATGTCAAAATAAAAAATAAGAGAGAAAAAAAGCAGTCATAAAGAAAAAGATAGACATTTTGATTATATAAAAATTAAAATAATTTTCAAGGGAAAAAAACACCAAACATAGTATAAAAGGAGAAATAAAGAAAAACATTTTCAAACCATAAAATAAGTTATGGATCAAATATAAAGTGGACAGTGCCTACAATTCATAACAAAAAGATAATTTGTTTTTATAAAAATAGGAAAAGGTTATGAATAGTCAAATAGAGGAAATTCATGTGAAAAGATGCTCATCAAAGAAATGGTAATTTTCACCTATTAAAACCAATAAATTTAAGAAAATAATATAGCCCAGCCAGAGTGACTCAATTGGCTGGAGCATCATCCTGTGTATCAAAGGTTGCTGTTTCAATTTCCTATCAGAGCACATGCCCAGCTTTAGATTCAATCCCAAGTTGAGGCATATATGCAAAGCAACCAATGGATGTTTCTCTCTCTCTCTCTATCTCTCTATCTATCTATCTATCTATCTTTCTCTCTCTCTCTCTCTCTCTCTCTCTCTCTCTCTCTCTCTCTCTCTCTTCCGCTCTCTAAGCATGTTCTCAGGTTAGCTTTAAAAAATATTTTAAAACAAAATAATATGTAGTGCTGATGTAATACATCTTAGGAGAAGTATAACTTGCCAATCTAGGAAAGTGATTTAAAATTATTACTTAAAATTATAAATATACACCTCCTTTGTTCCAGAAATCTCCCTATAAAAAACAAAAGTGCCAGGGAGTAATAAGTATGTGTGTATGGTATTAGTATATAGATATAGGTAAAGATATATTGGTATATATAGTATTAATTTTCTTATTACTGTCACTAGTTATCAAAATCTTAGTGGCTGAGAACACAAACTTATCAGAACACAAATATAAGTTAGAAGTTCTAAAATCAAGATGTCAGCAGGCCTCCATTTCTTCTGGAAGCTCCTTTCCAACTTCTAGCAGCTATTTCCTTGCCTTGTCTACCGTCTAAAGGTTATCCACATTGCTTGGTCATGGCCTGTCTCTGGCATCAATCACACATCTGTTACTGTTATCACATCTTTCCTGACTCTGGTCCTCCTGAATCCCACTTATAAAGACCCATGTGGTTACATTAGGCCCATCTGGATAATCTAGAACATACCCCCATATTGAGCCTTAACTTAATAATATCTACAAAGCCCCTTTTGCCATGTAAGACAACATCTTCACAGGTTCCAGAGATTAGGACCCATATGTCTTTGGGGGACCATTATTGTGCCTACTACATTTACATAGACACACACATCAAAAATGATACCAAGGCAATCAGTTCTCCATAAAAAATAAAGTTAGATTCCTACCATACACCATAACCTAAAGATAAATTCTGAATAAATTGAAGAGGAATAATAAATAAAACAATAAGCCTATTAAGAAAAAAAGGGAAATATCTTAATACAAATTTGTTCAGAGAAGTGGTCCTTAAACTAGACCCCAAATGACCTAGCATTTGCACTTCAGAGAATATATCCTAAAATAATTCTGACATATGTACAAGGAGACATGTACCATTCTTTATTACAATAAGATTTATAGTGACCAAAAATGATGAACCACCTAAGTAGCCATTAATAGAGCTATAGAGGAATCAAATTTAATATATTATATGATAAAATATCTTACAGCAATTAAAAGGAAAATCTTTATATGACTAATTCTTCAAAACACTGTTGAATAAAAAAAATCATTTCATTCTTCTGCATAAACCCATTCACCAAAATAAAGACTCTACAATAGTCAGCAAAGCCCTACCCAATCGCACACCTATTGTTTCTCTAACCATATCACCGTTCAATCCACTCCAGCCACACTGCCTACCTGGCTGCCCCAAACACTCCAGGCCCACTCCCACATTGAAGGTTTTGTACTGGCTGTTCCCTCTGCCTGGAATTCTCTTCTCCCCTATTTTTCTCTAAATTTGGTCAAATTACTTCTAATCAAGGTGGCCTGTTTTAACTACTCACATTAAAACTGCAACTCATCTCACCCCAACCCCTGAAACTCCCAGCCCCTTTGCCTGCTCTGCTTTTTCTTTTTTACATAATACTGATCACTTTCTAACACACCCTATGACTCCATCTTTACTGTGTACATTGTTTCCTGGGTGTCTTCTACTGGATTTTGTTATGTCTGCAGGTGTTTCCTAAGAGAACCGTGCCTGACACAGAGTAGATACTGAATAAATATCTATTGAATAAATGATTACCAAGATATTTATTGTAGTATTGTTGAAGTGGCAAAAAAAACTGGAGAAAGAATAGAGATACAATAGAATAAATCCCTTATTATGGAAGAACATGAAGCTATTGAAAAAGCATAGGTTTTATCTGTACCTGCTGATTTCAAAGAGGCTCCTGGTGGGATAGAATCATATGTACCAGGCTTCTAACAATGGTTCCCTTGAGAAAAAAAAGAGGAAAAATTTTTAAATAATAAAAAGATTAATAAAATGGGAAACAATGTTACAAGGTATAGTAAGTTAAACATAGACTGCGAAGTTCTATCATTATTGCATTGTGACATTTTAATTTGTTTTATGTGACTTTTTTAATGAATATGATCAATGTTATAAAAATAAATTAGTCACAAAAAATGATGATTAGGTTTCAATGAGCAGTTTTTATCTCAGATTTCTTGTTATCTTAATAGAGTATCATTTTTAAAGTCACTTTAATAAAGTAACATTTTACAAAAAAGAATATAAAGAAATCTTGACTGATTATATTTTCACACACAAAAAAAAAACCACCTAAAAATAAGCATTTTCACCGAGTTTTGAAGTTGAAAAGACTGACTCCCTGGTTAATGATTTTTTTTTCCACATATGAACACATTCAGTATCGGAATGTATTTTATTCAGTCTTCCCCTAGCATTTATTAGAGAAATGAATATTTTCCAAAATAAACCTTTCAGCAATGGCAGGAGTAAAAGTAAAGTCACCATTTTTCTTTCAATAACGTTATTATACTATTTTACACGAGCAGGGCACATTATAATTATTCTGGAAATTGCTTTCATGTTATTTTTTTCTTATGATCCTTTTTTTAAAAAGAAAAGGTCATAAGTAACTGGTGGAGCAGATATTCTTAGTTTGATTTATAAATGAAAAGAAGCTAGTGTGAATAGCTGCCCTTTACTTCAGTGTTTTGTGGTTTTCTATTTCTGTCAATCACATTCTTATTACTGTAGTATTTTTGCTATTGTTTTCATTAATCCTCACTGAAGCATATTTTTTCCATTGATTTTTTTTAGATAGAGTGGAAGGGAGGGGGGGTCAGAGAGAGAGAGAAAAATCAATGTGAGAGAGACACACATCAATTGGTTACCTCCCACATGGGCCCCAGTCTGGGCTGGGAATCAAACACGTAACCCAGGTATGTGTCCTTGACTGGGAATTGTACCCTCGACCCTTCAGTGTACAAGCTGACACTCTTAAAGACTAAGCCCAGTAGCTTTTAAAAGTACTAATGAAACATTTTCTCAAGACTTGCCTGTCTTCAGCTGAGGCAATCAATCACCAATTGTTTTTCCCTTGGGATAAAAGAAAAATAGGATTTTATAACTTCGAGCTCCTAGTCAACTCCTCAAAGTCCCCAGTGCAAATAAGGATTGGATTATTTAGAATGGCTCAACATCTCTGCGTATAATTCATAACCACTAGGAAAAAGGAAGTTGATGACAAACTAATAAAATAAGTTGATGACACAATATATGTTGTGGACAAGTGGGCCAAAAGAACTCTTACGATACTAAAAAAAAAAAAAATTTCACCAATAAATGTTAGAAATGCCCAACTACTTTTTCATCTATTTTCCAGTTGACAGAAATAAGTGCAATTTTTTTCTTTCTCCCTGCCCTCCACAACCCCAGAGGAAATTTATAGAGAGAACAAGTGACTGGGAAAGGCTAGAAATAAAAGGATATGGAAACACAAAAGGAATGAACAAGTATAATTAGGAAAAGTTTTACCCTTAGTGTTGTGTCACCTTAATTCACTTAACCTTGTCCTCTAGTTACTTTTCCATTTTGATGTGATTGACTTGTGCTCGTGCTTTATATTCTCACTTGCCACTGGTGAAGGACAGCTGCATCTGTAAGATGAGGACTTGCCACCGAGCTACTCTCTGTGGCCACGTGAAGAATAAAGAAGCCTCCCTTCTTCCCATGTTAAAGCCTTCATTGCCAATTGACTGCATGACTAGTACATGCTCCTGTGCCCACAAACTAAAGAGAATAAATGAGATTTAAAACGTTGGCAAAGACGAGGGAGAGCCTTGGAGTATAGAGGGAGTATAGAGGGTAGTACCAATGGTCATATTATTCTAGAGAGACCAACTGGAAGTGCAGTGCCTGTCCCAGAGGACACAGGTGACTTCTCACACTCCTGACAGCTCTAGCACATTTCCTTGAGTTCCCACAGCAACCTGGCCCCACCCCCAACTCCCTGCCAAACACATACACACACACACACACACACACACACACACACACACA
Organism: Antrozous pallidus; assembly: GCA_027563665.1. Taxonomy (NCBI): domain Eukaryota; kingdom Metazoa; phylum Chordata; class Mammalia; order Chiroptera; family Vespertilionidae; genus Antrozous; species Antrozous pallidus. The sequence goes on along the minus strand of CM050514.1, from coordinate 26,020,605 downwards.
CACACACACACACACAAAACATTTTCATCTGAGAAGTTAGGTTAATGGAGTTTGTGCTAAACCTACGGGATCAGGGAGAGATGTGGAAACCAGAGGACTGAGGCCTCCAGAAAATAAAAAAATTATGAAGTGTCATATTTTAGTCCTAAAATAACTCCTACCAAACTTAGATTCTGCCATCTCCCCCAAGAATTCACACACTCACACGTGCACACACACACACATTCTGAAGAGTTGGCATCTGCTTGTGGTGGTGGTGGTTTTTGGTGAGTTTGGGTTCTTCTAATTGTGCTTTCATTTTACATCAAGAGCTGAGAACTTACAACAACTTTAAGTTGTCCCTCATGTTTTTCTCAACAAGATGTTTAGATGGGCATATTATGAATGTAACACAAATATATTACGTGGCCAAGAAAAATAAAATGTATGGATTTGGGGATATATTCTGACAGTGGTGATTGTCACTTCATATGAAATTATGAGATGGTCAAAAAATTATTCCCCTAAGAGTAATTTGCTGAATAATTCCTGCAAAGATAGTTCCATTAGAAATGGTTCTAACAATTACTACAAGTAAAACCAAAATAAAAACTTAATAAGATCAAGAAGATAAAGTTACTTCTCTGGAAAATGGCATCCATGAAACTGCATGTGCTGAGATGAGAGAGACAGGGGACACCACCTGGTTCAGGGCCACCCTGGCCTGGCTCCATCCTGCACCAAGATGCTGTCCTGCCTGCAGGCTGATGTCCTCATTTGCACATGACAGGGGAACCAAATATAACTCCTGGGACTGTCTTAAGGTTAAAAATAAAATAGTTTTGTTAAAAAATATTTATAAATTTATAAATTTATTTGATATTTATTAATAAAACTATCAAAGATAAACACCATTCTTAAGATATGCAGGTTATTAAATGCTGGGTGAGAAAATGAAATATGAGCGCAAGAATGGTAAGTAGAAGCTACATTTTTGCATCTCTTTTTTTCGATATATTTTATTGATTTTTTTACAGAAAGGAAGGGAGAAGGATAGAAAGTCAGAAACATCGGTGAGACCGAAACATCGATCAGGTGCCTCCTGCACACCCCCTACTGGGAATGTGCCCACAACCAAGGTACATGCCCTTGACCGGAATCGAACCGGGGACCTTTCAGTCCATAGGCTGATGCTCTATTCACTGAGCCAAACCAGTTTTGGCTACATCTTACTCTTCGATGAGGGCAAAGGGCTGATAAGTGGTGATGGAAGGAGACTTCACTTGGGGTGAATGTGCAATACAATATATACATGATATGTTATAGAATTGGATCCTTGAAATCTATATAATTTTCTTAACCAATGTGGGCACAATAAATTTATTTTAAAAAGGAAAAAAAACTAAGATGAAATACTCTGTTTAGTAAACTAGACTTATTCAGTAATAACAATAGCAGCAACAATAATAATAATGTTCAGCATCCCAATGCTAGTTTACAACTTAATTCTCATTTCACCTTCCAAAGTGGATATTATTATTCCTGTTTTATAATTAAGAAAACATTATTACTCAGTAAGGAAATGCAAATTGATACCACAATGAGATATCATTACAGACCTATGAAAATAGCTAACATAAAAATATAGTGGCAACACCAAGTGTTGGCAAGGATGCAGAGAAGCAATCACCCATACATTGCTGGTGAGAATGTTAAAATGGTACAACACTCTCTCTGACAAATAGCTTTGGCTGTTCCTTTCAAAACTAAAAATGTACTTATTACTGGTACATGATCCAGCAAGAATACTCTTGATCATTTATCCCAGAGATAAATATTTATTTTCACAGAGAAACTTATTTACAAATGTAGCAAATTTATTCATATTAGCCCCAAAATGGAAACTACCCAGATGTTTGTAAAGGATGAAAAGTTCAACGAACTTTGGTACATCTATACCATGGATCACTATTCAGCAATAAAAAGCAATGGATTATTATATGTGATAACTTGAATATACTTAAAAATTTATGCTCAGTGAAAAAGGTAAATGTTAAAAGGATTCATATTTCAAGATTCCATCTCTATAACAATCATTAAGTGACATAATTATAGAAATGAAGAATAGATTACTGGTTGCCAAGGGATAGGAATAGGTGAGAATATGAGTATGTTATAAAGAGGGAACACAAAAGAGCCTTATGGTGAAAGTACAATTAAGAAACTTGATTGTGGAGGAGAACCAAGATGGTGGAATAGGTAAACACCTATTGTTCTGCCCCGCGCAACGATTCAAAAACTACAACATAACAAGAAAACAAACATCACCCAGAATCACCAGAAAACTGGCTGAGTGAAAACTCCACAAATAAAAGTAAAGGTGGGACACTGAGACTCAGAAGAGCAGCGAGAGCACAGCCTTGAAGAAAGAAACAGGTTAGGAGCCGTCCTGGTTGCACGTGAGCTCGCGGACTGTAGGGCTGGAGCAGCAACCCCAGCTGGATTTCACCAATGGGGAGGGTGGAGAGGTCCCACTACACGGATTCTCCATCACCAGGCAAGGTACGAGATCCGGGCTACGTGGAGACGTCCCACTGCACAGATTCCTCAGTGCCAGGCGAGGTCCGAGGTCGGGGGACGCACCCTGGAAGCCGGGCGCGGCAGAAGTCTCCTAGTCTGCAGAGAAACCGGGTAGCTGGGAAAAGAAGTTTGCACGCAAGTGTCGCACAAACACGCAACTTGCTCCCTGGAAACTTGTCTCCTGGTCTCGGAAACCACCTATTTTACAACCCTGGGTGAGACTTTGTGTGTGCAGACTCATTTGGGGAGAGGCAGAGTTGTCTGGCAAGGGGAAGAGACTAGCGGCTTTCTCTTGGCAGTGCCTGCAGCCATCCCCATCAAACAGAGACCCATGCACGCAAGCACAGCATAGGACGTAGCTGACACTGAGGCTGCCTGCGCAGCTCAGAGACTCCGCCCATCCAACCTGAACACAGTCTCCCTTCACAGCCAATTGGCCTGGAGGTCAAACCCTCCTAGGGCTAATAACAACAAGCTGGGTTTAAATTCAAAAATACTGTACAACCCATAAAGGATTGCAGTAAGAGTACCCATCTCAAATAACTGGGGAGGCTGTGCCACTGACCCTTAGAGGACATCTACCACATAAAGCAGCCACCATGCAGAGATATGGAAAGAAATCAGGTGTGAAAGAAATGGAGGAGAAAAGACGACTAGACATAGAGTTCAAAACCACGGTTATAAGGCTTTTCAAGAGGCTCCTAGAAAAGGCCGATGAACTTAATGACAACTACGAGGAAATAAACCAGATTAACGAGGAAATAAACAAGACCAACCAGGAAATGAAAGAGACTTACAAGGAAATGAATGAGACCCTCAAGGAAATGAACAAGACCTCTGAGGATATGAACCAGACCCTCACGGATATGAAAAAGGACCAACTAGAAATCAAGCATACACAGACTGAAATACAAATATTACACAAAGTCCTAAAAGCAGTCCAGAGGGCCACAAGGACCAAGTCAAAGATTTGAAATACAAAGAAGCAAAATCCACTTGGCTGGAAAAGCAAGAAACAAAAAGAATCCAGATAATTGAAGATAGGGTAAGGGGCCTCTGGGACAACCTCAAGCATGCCAACATCCGAATTATAGGGGGGCCAGAAAAAGAGAGAGAGCAAGTTAATGAAAACCTACTTGAAGAAATAGTGACTGAAAACTTCCCCCACCTGGTGAGAGAAACTGACTTAAAAGCCCAAGAAGTACACAGAACCCCAAAATATAGGAATCTAAAGAGGAACACACCAAGACATATCATAATTAAAATGCCAAGAGCAAAGGATAAAGAGAGATTAAAAGCAGCAAGAGAAAAACAGTTGGTTACCTACAGGGGAGCACCCATACGATTGTCAGCAGATTTCTCAACAGAAACTATGCAGGCCAGACGGGAGTGGCAAGAAATATTCAAAGTAATGAATAGCAAGAATCTACAACCAAGATTACTCTATCCAGCAAAGCTATCATTCAGAATTGAAGATCAGATAAAGTGCTTCGCAGATAAGAAAAAGCTAAAGGAGTTCATCACCACCAAACCAATATTATATGAGATGCTGAAGGATATTCTTTAAGAAGAGGAAGAAGAAAAAGGTAAAATTATAAATTATGAACAACAAATACACATCTATCAACAAATGAACATAAAAATCAAATGAATTGATAGGCTGATGAACAGGATAAACTGGTGAATATAACAGAAACATGGACATAGAGAGGGAATGGACTGACAATTCTTGGGGAGAAAAGGGTTGTGGGAAGTACAGCAAGAGACTGGACAAAAATCTTGCACCTATGGGAGAGGACAGTGGGGAGGGGGAGGTGAGGGTGGAGGGTGGGATGGGTACAGGGTGGAGGGGAGATATAGGGGGATAAAAAGGGGAAACAATGTAATTAATAAACCGAACAATAAAGATTAAAAAAATAAACTTGATTGTGGTGATGGTTACACATGTGACAAAATTGCATAGAGCTACAGAGACACACACATACACAGATAGTATCTGTTGTTACTGATAAAATCTAAATAATCTCTATGGTTTGTGAAAATGTCATATCTTTGGTTGGATATTGTTTGTGGTTGTATGGGATATTGGCAGTGGTTTGGGAAGAAATGCATGGGACTTCCTTGTAAATTTCTTTATAACCTCCTATGAATCTATAATTATTTCAAATTAAAAGTTAAATAAACTAATGAAACACCTTAGTTTTATAATATTAATATAAAATTTCTCTATATTGAAAATTAGACTCAGCTCTAAATAAATACTTCATTCTAGAGTTTCTTTAATATTTTCAAGAACAATTTTTGTCCATTTAATTTGCCAACAATTTATTTTCCAAACAATAAATGCCCGTGTAATGAAATAAAATTATTGGAGGTAAACTTACATCTATTAAGACTGTTTAAAGGTTTGTGAAATGAAATGTAGCTATACAAAAGATACCAAGCTTAATAAACAAAATAGTCATTTCACTCATACAAATAATGAGATTCTATTATTTTAACACTTTATGACCCCCTTTAAGGGAAATAGGTTTTGAGACTAGGAATGCTACAGACTGTTCCACCACCAGAAATTTTTATTGACTGAGTTGGTGCCCTTTTAATACCAAATTGATGAGCAATCATGGCAGACAATCTTATTAAGCTAGTTTGCATATTTATGAAGACCCAATAGCTTAATAAATTGTTATAGGGCAATGAAAGTTTATGGAGATCACTATAAATGTCAGAATAGTACTCCAAAGACACAATAAAATTTGGTAATTCTCATTTAAATCCCAACCTATCTAAAAATAGAAATAAGGAGGTTTTTTTAATCATTATTATTGGTCCTGTCTCACTCATAACAAAATCCAATTTTCTTATGTAGTATTCTGTTTACCTAATATTTAGTTACATTAAAAACCTGCCATGGGACTAGAGTGTATGCAATAAATTTGAGGAATTTCAGTTTAATTTCAAAAAAGTTGACTTTTATTCTCTTTAGCTGTACACATAGAAGTTGATGGATAGAGAGAGAAGAGTGGAACTGTAACTAAAATTATAAGTAATACACTAAACCAATGAAACTGTAACAACACTACCCTAAAGTTGAAATATACTATCTCACTGTGGTGAGGAACTAGATAATGAATCAGATCCTCTTGTTTTAAGCAGAGTATCAGCTTAGAGTTTATCCCCACAGTGATGACTATTACAGCTCAAAATGAAATTACATTTATGTTTCATATATTACTAGAGGCCCGGTGCACAAAATTCATGCACCGAGGGGGGGGGGGGTTGTCCCTCAGCCCAGCCTGCACCATCTCCAATCTGGGACCTCTCAAGGGATGTCCGACTTCCTATTTAGGATCCACCCTAAATAGGCAGTCAGACATCCCTCTCACAATTCAGGACTACTGTCTCCCAACAGCTCACCTGCCGGCCTCCCTGATTGCCCCTAATAGCTTCTTCCTGCCAGCCTGATCACCCCCTAACCATTCCCCTGCCAGCCTAATTGATGTCCAACTGCTCCTCTGCCAGCATGTTTGCCCCCAACTTCCCTTCTCTGCTGGCCTGGACACCCCTAATTGCCCTCCCCTGCAGGCTTGGTCACCCCCAACTGCCCTCCCCTGCTGGCCATCTTGTGGTGGCCATCTTATGTCCATATGGGGGCAGCCATCTTGTGTGTTGGAGTGATGGTCAATCTGCATATTACTCTTTTATTAGATAGGATAAAGGCCTGGTGCATGGGTGGGGGCCAGCTGGTTTGCCCTGAAGGGTGTTCCAGATCAGGGTGGGGGTTCCCTTGGGGCATAGGGCAGCCTGGGTGAGGGAGCTATGGTAGTGTGCAGGCTGGCCATGCCCCCCAGCAACCCAAGTGGAGGCCTTGGTATCTGGGATTTATTTATCTTCTACAATTGAAACTTTATAGCCTGGAGCAGAGCCAAGCCTTCTGTTTGCTCTGTGGTGGCAGCCATTTCTGTTGGAAGTTATTTACCTTCTATAATTGAAACTTTGTAGCCTGATGTGGAGGCCTAGGCTGGCAAGGGCAGGCAGAAAGCTTGGCTTCCTCCATTGCTGGGAAACCCAAGTCTCCCTCTTGCTCTCAGTGGCCGAAGCTATTTTGGTTGGGTTTATTTGCATATTTGCTCCTTATTGACTGGTGGATGTGGCTTGTGGTGTAGCAAAGGTATGGTCAATTTGCATATTACACTTTCACTAGATAGGAAGGATAGCAACTAAAAGCAACTGATATGTTTGCAGTGATAACAGAGTCTTCAGAAGCTGGATTTTATAAATTATTTGTCGGGCTCCTGTTATAGTCTGGTCCTCTTCTTCCCAGTGGTGACATCTAGCAACCTGTCACCAACCTTTCCCCATTTTTTAGCTTGCCAGTGTCTGACTACTGTGGAGTACAGAATGCTGGGAGAGTGTGGACCCATGCCTGGCTGAGAAGGTAGGGAAAAGATAAACCCCAAAGCCGTCATAAGCACCCCCACCAATCACAGCAGAAAGGATTATTAAAATGGTTTCTGCAGAAATTGAAGAAATCTTTTTAAAAATGCAGTTGTTATCATTCTTAAGTGACTTACAAATGGAGATTGCCCCTGGAGAAATCAAAGTAGAATTAAAATCTCTGACTAGACATGTTTAGGTGGATTTTTTAAAATAAATCTACTAAGTATTTTTTCAGATGGATTCTCAATATAAATCCAGTCACTGGTGTTTATGCTTCTAAGCCAAACTGCCTCCATTGAGTTCTTTTTGACATAATCACAGCCACCACGCTATTGATGATGTTTGAGATAATAAGTCTGACTTTAAAACAAACTAGAGGGAAAGAAGACACTAGATATTGTGTCCTTTACTTTTCAGCTAAATAAATAACTTTTTAGAAGACTCAGTTTATAGTTGGTATTCAAATGAAAACCTTTGTCCTTTATATCAAGCTTTCTTCACCAAATCATGTTGAGGTTCATAGAAATAGTAATTTTCTAAAATCACACAACTAATTAACAAAATAATTAACCATAAAAGCTTAGTATACAGTTTCCTTCCACATTCACTGGGCTAACTCACAAATAGTCACAATTAACAAATACGTTTTTAAATAAACGTTACTCTAATTTGAAAAGAAAAGAAGACTTTGAATTAAAACACAGGAATCCATAGCATACATCATTGACTTCCCTTTTAAACTTCAGTTGGATAAGTTCATATGCTGTTATTACTGTTAGTAACTGCAATATAATCTTAAATTTATCTTTAATTAATTCAAAGTAGGAAATCTTTGAACAGACACTTTTTAATGACTTTAATTGATTCCAAAGCCAATTATGCCTTATTTTTAGGCTCCCGAAGAACCCAATTCTTAATGATCTTCCTTTTGTGCAACTTAGCCATTTTCATGAATCATATCTGACTTTTTAGAAACTAAGTATGCATGCTCAGTGGAGCGATTTAAGCACATAGCTACAGAGACCACAATATCTATGGAGGCGCCATTCACATATGAAAATGGTAGAGTCGTGGATTTATTAGGAAACATTTTTAAAAGATGGTATTCAAGGGGGTTGCTCTAACAAAATCATTATGACTTGATAATTTTCTAACAGATGGAAATAAAAAGTATTTATAGCAGAAATACTTTTTTCCTATCTTAAGATGTTTTACAGACTAGCAATGGTCCTATAGAAATCAAATATCTATGGAATATTAGCCACCCAAGGTAACTATATAAAAATCTTTAAACATTTCTAAAATGGGAACTTACAAAACTAAAACGAAAAAGGGGAACAGGCAACAGATGTAACAAGGACAGTTAATACCATTCATTTTTAAAGAATACTTTTGAAAGTATAAGAACATTTTTAAAAGAAAACATTTATAAATAGAAAAATTTCAGGAACATTTATTAAACAGCACATAGAAAAAGTTCAACCTTATTAGTTAGTGTTCAAAGAATGCTAGCAAGGCCCTGGTGAGAATATATATTAAAGGTTTGCTGTTAATGGCACTGTGAGCAGGAAAACAAAATTCATGGCACCTTGGCCTAATCATCCCACTCCTGGGACAGAACAGATGTGGCAGATACTGTGAAGTCACTGACCCATCCCCAACCCTTTCTTCTGTGCCATCTTCTAACTGGCCACAGTACTAGCCAAGGAGAGTAAGAGTAAGGCTACTGGGTATATTTTTCATTTTTCTTTCTTCCTGCTCTAAAGTAGTAGTTGAAGCTATCGCAATCACCCTCTGAACATGAAAAGACCAAAAATATTGCAGGGACAATGGCCCTAAAATCAGTGAACCACCAAATAAATGCCAATGACCATCACGTAACCTCCCTGCCAGGTAGGAAAAGCAAACCCTGGCTTGTTTGAGCTACTTAATGATACACAAAGGAGTGGATTCAACAGGAGGAAAACGTAATATGCTTTTGACTATTTATTACAAAATTTTTCTGTAAGAGTAAAAGAAAAAAAAAGGAAAGCAACTGATTTTTAGGAGAAGTTTAGGAATAGTGATGCAAACAAATGAACTTTAAATTATCAATGTCAAGATCATGTGTGTGTGGTGAATTAATTGTCTTAGTGACCACAATATTTTTCCTTTTCTTAAGACTCACATCCTTTGCCACAAGACTTTGCAGATACTCTGAACAAAGAGACTCATCAGTATCTCTGCCCCTTAATTCTGTGTCCAGCAATAGAACTAGCCTTGGACATTGGGATTTTAGCCAGCACAGCACAAGGAGTTTTGAGAAGTACAATGCCAAGCTAGCCTGTTGGAGGCTAGACATGTGGAATGGCACCAAGTCTCTCTGTTGTATTAATTAAGCCAGTGGTCAGCAAACTCATTAGTCAACAGAGCCAAATATCAACAGTACAACGATTGCAATTTCTTTTGAGAGCCAAATTTTTTAAACTTCTTCTAATGCCACTTCTTCAAAATAGACTCACCCAGGCCGTATTTTGTGAAAGAGCCACATTCAAGGGGCCAAAGAGCCACATGTGGCTTGTGAGCCGTAGTTTGCCAACCACGGAACTAAGGCCATTCTAAACTCTATGACAGTCAGGCAACTCTCAAACATATGAGAGAGCCCAGCCAAGATCAGCAGAGCCGCCCAGCTGGCCCACGCTGCCACGTGAGGATGCCCTGATGAGATAAACTGAGCCCACCCCAGACCAGCTGAACTTTATAGACTTGAGAAGTAAATGCGTGTGATCTGTTGCATGTCACAGAGGTTCTATGGATGTTCCACACTACTTATGTGGCAATAAAACACTAATGCAAAAAAAAAATGTTGTTAAGTATGTATTAATCCATTGAATATTTCTTGCACATCTACAACATACCAGCCCTTACGTTCAGTGAAAAGAGGCAGGACACACAATTGCATTACTCTATGAGGACAACGTCGGAAAAAATGACACATACAGAGACAGGCTTGGAAGGTGCCAATGCCATGCATTGTCTTTATTTTGTTTGATTGTTTTACTTCCCTTTACAATGGTCTGTCAAGCGCCATGTTCGTAGGTTGGTGGCATGCCAAGGCAGAGGAGTACATGTGAATGGAACGAGTAGACCAAATGAATGGCAAGAATAGTGTAGAAGTGGACAAAAACCTTCCAATGACTCGTCAGTCCTGGTGGTATGAAGAATACAAAAAACATGTTTGTAGGCTCACGCGCAACCACTGGGGACAAGGAGCATTAAAAGACATGAGAGACAGGAAAACTGATGTTCAAAGTCAATGAGGAGAGGGAGGCGAGGCTGGAGCACAAAGATGGCAGCACCAGTGCTGGCTGAGCTGAGAGGCCTCCTTTCTCTCTAAAACAGTGGCAAAGGGTGCGGCTGTTTTATGTGCTTTCCACTGTAGAAAAGAAAGTGATAAAGCTGCTACTTCAAGGTCTCTGTTTTCGTAAGCCCCCATGCAGCAAAATTCTTTACTAAGAGTGAAGAGGGAGAGGTGGGTTGTGGGGGGAGGGGAGGTGCTGGCAAAAAAGGGTTTGAAAGAAATAGAAAAAGGTCTGTGAAAGGAGGCAGAGTATGGGGAACCAGAATGATTCCTGCATTGTGTTGCAACTTATTATTAACTGTCTCAAAGGATAAGCTGTGTTTGAGAAGAATTTTGAAAAGCACTTAAAGTGACCACAGAAAAAAAACCTACATAAAAAAACATTGCCTTCATTATTATCATGATTATTGGTATTTCTGGAAATTTCATTTTTAAAACTCCATGTTCATTTATTTAGGGTTCAGCATAAATTCAGTAAGACATGCACATTTAAGTATGAGGTATAAAGAATTTAAATATAGACCAAAAATGCCCAGATAAGAAAAAATTTTAAGTTATCATCATGCACTCAGTTTACAATTATAACTTTAATTAGAACATCTTAACTGCTCCATTACACAATGTGGGGGTTTTTCTAATTCTGTTTCTGCTGTAGTTTCTGCCTGAAACTGCATTAAAAGATTCTGTAGTTTTAAATTCTTTAGTAGCCTTTTGGGAATAAAATAACAGAGAAAAAAAGTAGATCTAACCAGAAATATACATAAAGAGATAATGATGTTTTGGTAAAAACTATGATTTAATTCCTCTTTCCCGACTGCTATCATCTTGCCTTTTTTTTTTTTTTTTTTTTTTTTTTGTATCCTGAAAGAAGCTGATATAAGTGATTTTAAACTCATTTAACGTTGACTTACCAGGGAATTTAAAGTCTCAAGTTTCGAGAAAAGGAATGGAACGGGGTCCAAAGTTATTATCATCTACAGTTTCCTTGACTTCACCAAGTTAAAGCATAACTTGAGTAAGTAGTCTGGTTACTTTTGTACTCATGTATGGCTGTCTTTTCAGAAAAAAAGTTTTTTATATGAACAAACCCAGCAACATTTTTCCGGAGCTTCCTAACCTGTTTGGGATCATTAACCTAGAGCTAAAATATGTACATTTGTGCATAGACATTTAAATTGTGCACATCCCTCAGGCTAAGAGATCACAGAAAGCCCATCCAAGGGTTCTCTTCAAGATCCTGTTTTTCGAAGGTAAAGTTGGGCTGACAAATCCTAACCCAGACAAATACTTCTATCCTGTTCAGTGCTGCGTCAGCCCCACCTACAGGGACAGCTGAGTGCTACCAAACTGACCTTTCACCTTAGTCAAAATGTAATAGATATCAGCTCCACATGAAGAATTTAGAGAAAATGATGAAAACTAGTACCCTGGCTCTTAGACCCATCAGCCAGATTAAGAAGTTTGAAAAGAGGGTCAAATCAAAGATTTTTGTCAAAGGATTCCTTGGATCAAAACCATAGTCTCAGCCCCAACTGGCCCTCTCCTAACTACTCCCTCACCTCAAGCCTGGTGAGCAGGGGTGGAGGTGCTCCCATGGGACACTCAGAGAGCCTGGTGTATGTGGTTATGACTCCACTCCTCTGAGGAGTCAGGGGGCCCTGGGAGCTGCCTTCTAACCTGGGGAACCCAGAGGGGCAGAAGAGTGACTGACTACTGCAGAGGGGCATTACTGACAAGAGCTGCTGCTCTTTGGAACTGGCCTGTACTCCCAGAAATCACCAGAAGAAAGCAGAAGTGTTACCATGTATATGAGTTGACCACACAAGTAAGAGCCAGTGAAGGTGAACCAGCGGGTGGGAAAAGACTCAGCAACCAAAAGCTGAGGTGGAGTTCAGAAATCCTGGGCTTACAGCCAGAGGCTCAAACATCCAACTGACACTGATTTGCATTCCCGCTTCTCTGCTCAAAGCAATACAGGTGGAAGTCCCTGGTGTTGGATTTGTGGAGGGAGCTATGAAAGAACCCTAAGGGAGTGAACCTTAAGTTAGCCACCTCTTACAGCTCACAACAGTACCATTTTAGGTAAAAGCTATAGTCTTTTCCTTCATATCTCTCTCTTCTTTCCTTTTTTCCCCTTCCAGGAATAACAGGAAATAGTGAGTTAAAAGAATAAATAAAGAAGAAAGAAAAAAAGGACCATGATACACCCTCCCACTTCAAAGGACCAGCTGAGGAGAAAGAGAAAATGGGTGACAAATCAGTTATGCAATCTTGACTGTAGCAAAGGACTGAAGACTCTAGTTTTGGAACTGAGGATGTTTATGATTTAAATTCATTTGGGCATATATATTTTTTAATATATTTTATTGATTTTCACAGAGAGGAAGAGAGAGGGATAGGGAGCTAGAATCATCGATGAGAGAGAAACATCGATCGGCTGCCTCCTGCACACCCACACTGGGGATGTGTCTGCAACCATGGTACATGCCCTTGACCAGAATCGAACCTGGGACCTTTCAGTCCGCAGGCTGACACTCTATCCACTGAGCCAAACCGGTTTCGGCTTGGGCATATCTTTTAAGGAAAGTCCACTGATTGCCCTAGTCCAGTGGTCGGCAAACTCATTAGTCAACAGAGCCAAATATCAACAGTACAATGACTGAAATTTCTTTTGAAAGACAAATTTTTTAAACTTAAACTTCTAATGCCACTTTTTCAAAATAGACTCACCCAGGCTGTGATATTTTGTGGAAGAGCCACACTCAAGGGCCAAATTGCTGCATGTGGCTCACGAGCCGCGGTTTGCTGACCACTGCCCTAATCAGTTTGGCTCAGTGGATAGAGCATCAGCCTGCAGTTTGAAGGGTCCCAAGTTCAATGGTCAAGGGCACATGCCTCGGTTGCAGGCTCCATCCCCAGTTGGGAGCAGCAGAAGGCAGACAATCAATGATTTTCTCTTATTGATGTTTCCATCTCTCTCTCCTCCCTTCCTCTCTGAAATCAATAAAAATATATTAAGAAAAAAAGAAAAGTCTACTGAATCAGCCCACAGTTTTTAGTGGAAAAACCTTTTGCACTAAATAAAATTTCAGAAAGATCAGGGGAGACTGAAACAAAATTGTACTGTGTTCTTGCCTCTCGAATCATTTGTTTAATCTGCAGCATGAAAATGTAATAACATTTCAGAGGTTGCCAACTCTTGGCATACTTGCCTGATAAGGATAGGAGATGAGTTTGTGTGGCTGCCAACATGAATTTCTGTAAAAATTAATGTGAATGCCTTTGGGCAAAACAGGCACCCTCCACTTCAGTCTCTGTACGGCTTCCATTCCTTCCCATTCCCTCCAGAGTCACTCATTTATGTCCCTGCCTAATTGGCGAAAGCATGTGAGTTTGAGGTGGGAAAGGTCTCCATCTTAGTGTAACAGAGGTGGATTTTATTTGAATTTAAGCAACTCTAAGTCAAAAGCCTAGCTCCAGTGTTTATAGGCTTAGAGACCATGGACAAGATATTTAATGTTTCTGAAAGGTCTTATCTATAAAATATATTAAATGTCTATCTCACCAGGTTACTTAAAAGTTAAATAAGATACTGTGTGCAATTCAATGCTCCATTTCTATCCTTTATTTTCTTATTGCTCTGTTTATTAGATGAGGAAATACTAGTAGAGTTGTATAACTATCTGTTCATTGCATGTAGTGCTAGCTTTTCTTATGGCTGTTTTGAAGGCTTTAGCAAAATCACAAGGGAAATTTTCACCTAATTATAAATATCCAAAAATTGAGTTGGCCTCAATTAAAACAATTTCATCAAAGGCTCTTTAAAACATTAAAGTTAAAATATGATGTGGTAACTGTATAATTAAAAAGTCAGAAGTCTTGTGATTGCCTTCTTTTTTGCAGTGAATAAAAGTAAATGCATGAAAATTTTAAATTCTCCTCAGAGGACAGTTTACCTTTCACTTGGCCTCATCAATTTTTATTTGTTTTTTTTTACTGTCATATTAAGGTTCTTTTCAACGACTACTCGAATAACAGCTTTAGGGTGATTACGCTTTGCCTTTGAGTCAGTAGTTTTCACCGCTGGGTTTCCCAAGGAATTACACATTCTGATAGGCCTTACCATCTCACAAGTAAAGCGTTACTTAAAATGGTTTATTGATAGATCAAAATCTAAATGAAGGCCATATTTAAGTGGACACACTCAAAATTAAGACATAGTTAAAGCAGCTCAGGAATAAGTGCAATCCAAGCAGTTACCTAGTGCAACCATGCATCCTGTGTGTAAAACTATCACATATCTGATCAACAACTGCACGCGCACACACTCACACACACACACACTGCCTGTGTTTGGAAACCTCCAGTAAAACAACTCACCAGAAGCATCTAATTAAATTTGAAGACAGATGTAATTCGTAGGGAGTGTTTTCTTACTCTGAACTGAAATCAGCTGGCTCATTAGCGATCCCTCCAGTCTCTGCCCTCTAATCCCTCCTACATACAGAGCCATTGCAATTTTAGCTGCTCAGAGACCTCTAAGATGAATGTTATTAGCTTTCCTATGTAATGGACGCTGTACTGTATGCCTTATTCTTACTTAAGCCTCCTACAAGGTAGGTACTGTCATTTCCTTTAACAGTGAGGGAACTGAGACAGAGATAGATAAAGCAGTTGCCCAAATTTACACAACTAGTCCATGGAAAAAGCAGGGCTTTTAAGCTTACAGTTGGATCTTGGCACCTGATGTCTTCTCTTCAATTAATGGCTTTCTCACCATATACTTATGCAACCAACTTAATGTAAAAGTCCCTAGCCTATATTCTGTGCATTCTTTTTCAGAGACTAACTGTACAATCAATAATCTACTTAAGTTCTCAGTCCTATCTTTCATAAGTTAATCAAATGTTGAGTCTTGGTCAGGGGCATGCAACATCCAGAGATGAGCTCAGGATGGTTTTCAGGAGCATAGGTGGTACCTACACCAGGCAATGATTTCTTTTATACTTCTGAATCCTGGTGGGAACAATTATAGCTGATCCTCCGCTAATAAACCAAGCGAGCTTTTCTCAGATGACAACCTCTAGATGAGGGGGAACCTTGCCCACCCTATCCACAGCAACATGGATCACTCCTGCAACACCCACGTGTAAACAACGTGTGTGTTTGGTTTTGAGTAAGTCAAAACCAAACACCGTAATCTGAAATGACCTCTATCATTTAGTCTATACTCTCCAGCCCAGGAAATCTAGGAAGCAAAATGTCCCAGACTTATATAATAAGAGTGGGCTAGGCTAAATTAGTCAAGTTTTCTTTTTTTCTCAGACCACAGTCTGTTAGTTATGCCAATAAGGAGAGAGAATGCTTCTAATGGACATTGTTGTATCAACCATTCCTCACTTCCTCCTAATAGAACCCCTAACATAAGCCTCTACTGATAAAAACCTCTACTGATATCAATAGATTCTTGGTCCAAGAGTGGGCTCTGGGTAATCTTAACCAGACATTGTAATTCCATGCCTTTCCCAGTTACTGCTTCAGCAACCTAGGTTTAAGCCAATTAATACCCAACACACCACAGTTTCCCTTGGAGACCATTTCTGGTCCAGGGATAAGCACATGACCTAAAGTGATGCAAAAAGCAGATTTATCCCACTCTTCTACTGGCAAGGACATCAGTTCAGAAAATTTACAAAGACTTGAAGTAAAACCAATAGTTTCTTATCCTTTAATATAAAAATTTAAGCTAGTAAGGTAACTCTCCTCCCAGAGCAGACAAATTTCCCAATTCCTTCTACCTTATTGCTCTGCTCCTATTCATACCAGACTTCTATCTCAAGGACTAAGCTCACAAAAAATGCTCCTATAAATCTGAGCACTCTGATATGTATATACCTGGAGATTTGTTATAGGAATGGACTCACGTGATCATGACCATGACGTTTCATGATCTGACATCTGCAAGCTGTCAGGAGAACAGGGAGACCCAATGGTTTGGTTCAGTCCAAGTTCAGAGTCCTGGAAGCCCAAGGAGCCAAGGGTGTAAGTCCCATTCTGAGTACAAAAGCCTGAGAAAGGGCTGGAGGACACAAGTGCAAATGTGCAAGTCCTAGTACAAGTTTAAAGGCCCAAGAACCAGGAACACTGATACTGGAGGGCATCCTAGCTCAGGCAGAGATCAACTTCGCCTTCCGTCCTCCTTATTGTTCTATTCAGACCGTAATAGACTGAATGATGCCCACCTGCACCAGTGAGGATGCTCTGCTTTACCCAGTTGACTGATTCAAGTTCTAATCTCTTCCATAAATTGACCATCAAGTATGAAACAAGGAAGAATAGATATTGGGTAATAACTAAAGTGTCTAACATATGGGGGACTGATATTTTCTTCTGGACATGATCAAGGAAGCATATTTCCTTGGCTGTTACTGCCAGCCATGTTAATACAATGAGGAAGCCAGTCTGAGAATAAAAATAATGCAAAGAAGAGGGAAGAACCCAGAGAATAGTGGAGAAATAGAACAAGCATCCTGGTCTCCTCATGACTAGGGCCCATGCTAACTCTTGACCCTTCTTCAGTGTGACAATTAATCCTTTATTGGTTGGATTAGGCTTACCATTACTTGCAGCTGAAAAGACCCTGACTACTACAACAGCCAAAAAACAAACAAAAGTGGAGGGAAAGAAAGAAGTAACTTCACTTCAATCACTTCATAATAATTTAATGAGGGCTTTAATTTATTTCTTTATATATAAGATCAAAGTTCTTTACTGCTTTATATTCTACCCACTCAACAAATTCTTATGGCTCTAAGAACACTGATAATTAGTTTTCTGTAAGAATGCTTTATATCATCTGTATTTAAAAACAGAACTAATTTGATGCACATGTCAGAATGGGCTGCCTTGTGCTGAATTGTGGGTCCTAAGCATGGTACAAAGTGATACTTCTTAACTAGAGAGGTTCATTGTGATCTCTAAGTCTATTAAAATCGCTCAATGGCTCTGATTTAAGTAGTGTTCACTGAAGCTGAAGTATGAATAATAATCTAAAGTCATCCTTATTGCACACTAAAACAATACCTAATACAATGTCAAAGCACAAGAAGAAATGGAAAATACATTTTCATCATGCTATATAATATCATACACCATTTAAAGAACCACACAAGCCCTAGCCAGTTTGGCTCTAAAAGGACAAAGCAGAACTGACTACCCTCCATCTTATAGAGCTGGGTTCTCAGCCTGACCCCCCCATACCGAGAGTGACCACAGGAATGCCAGAAATGTCCTAACTCCCCCAACCACTGCCTAAGTGAACCAATGAAGCTCTGGGAATGCAGCTAAGGCCCTAATAAGGCTATACCACAGGATGCTCCCTATGTGTCGCTATTACCATGTCACTCACCTAATCCCACCCTTTGAAATGACTAGCCCTTTATAACTTTTGTCCTCGTGGGGCTGGCTCTCTCTCTTGTCCTGCCACTGCGTTGGTAAGGAGGCTGAGGGAGCCAAGCCAGGGCTTGAATAAAGACTCTTTGCTTTTGCATCGGACGTGGCTCCTTGATGGTCTCTGGGGATCTTGAAATCTGTGAATAAAGCTTCATGGGTAGAGAGCATCATCCTGCAGATTGAAAGGTCCCAGGTTTTATTCCGGTCAAGGGCATAAACTAGGGTTACAGGCTATCCCCAGTAGGGGGGCATGCAGGAGGCAACCCATCAATTACTCTCTCATCATTGACGTTTCTATCTCTCTCTCCCTCTCCCTTCCTCTCTGAAATAAATAAAAATGTCTTTTAATAAATAAATAACCAAACAAAATGCACTGCATTTAAACTGATCTGAGTTTTAATCCTTAAGTCTATAATCAAATGGAACTCATGAGTTTATTCCTCAGACAGAGCCACATTTACAGTCCCACCACAAGGCCTAATTCATACTTTCCCCACACACTGGGAAAATAACTACTTCTGGCACTTGTTAGAGCATAAATCATGGCAACAAACTGCCTGCATTTGCAAAGGAAAATCAGGTGTAAGGCACACTCTTCAACCAAATAAAATGTAAATACTGTATCAGTACCATAGCAATTATATGTAGCTTAATCTATACTATAAAACAGTCACCATTTCCCCATTCCATCCCAACCTCCCCCCTAAAAAACATGTTTCCAAGTTTAAAGACCCACAAGTCACTCAAATCTTGCCTAACTTACTAGTGTTGCCATGTAAGTGATATATTAATGAATAACTGCAGACATTTCCCACAAATGGATACCTCAAAATTATTATAGTCCAAATTTGAATTTTTCCCATAGCAATCTCACTCTAAATATTTCAGATCATTACTGTTTATCCATTTCTAATATCAACTCTTCTAGTATAGCATGAAGGAAAATCTTAGAAAGAACATTTCCTCTGAAATGTAGTTGTTTCTAATAGCTGATCACAACACGTCTGAGATTTCAGTTTATCGGTAGAAGTTATCTTACAAAACAAGTACATAAATATATACATTATGGAAAATTGTGTTGATCAGTAAACACTCACTCTACCCTCTCTTACCCTTGTCCCATGGAAAAAGTATACTTCTCAATTATGGGTTTGGTCAGATGACTCTTTGCAAATGGAGTTTGAGTAACTATGATTTTTATTATGTCTAAGCAGAAACTTTTAAAGGCATTGAAAGTTTCTCTCATTTGTTGAACTTTAGTCCTTCCCCTTAAAGAAAACTATCCTTGGATAGTAGCTTCTTCTCCCACTTAAGTCCCCAAATGAAACAGACTTGAATGCAGTCCACAGCCTGGAGCCCACTCCAGTAGAGCCAAGCAGAGCTGAGCAAAGCTACAATCACACTAAACACAAGAGTGAGAAGTAAACGTTGTAAGCCACTGAGATTTCAGAATTGTTTGTTACTGCAGAAAAAGCTGAGATGTCGATACCCAAAGCTTCTGAAAGGTATTTAAGAGCATAGAATAAATGTAACCTTAAATTGAGCCTTTTGAATCTGATACTTAAAAGTTACTTGACCAGGAAATGGTCAGTTGGTAACCCTTAGGGCTGTTTTCTTCTTAACACTTAAATAGGTTTATCTCTTGTGTGCTCTGACACCTCTCATTAGAGCTGAATAGCCCAAAAACAGCTACACAACTCTTCAAACAGCTGATGGTAAAGGGTAGGAAATCCCTATCAAAAATTTAGCCCAGGTGGTAAGGCTCAGTAGTTGAGAATCAACCCAGGAATCAATAGGTCACAGGTTAGACTCCCCAGTTAGGGCACACTGACCCCCAGGAGGGGGGATGCAGGATGCAGCAGATCACTCTCCATTCCTCTTTCTCTAAAAAAAATTAATAAAACATTTTTTTAAAAAATTCTATCTTGAGAAAGAGGAGGAGGTGAGAACCAAGATGGTGGCATAGGTAAACACCTATCTTGCTGCCATACATAGCAATTTCAAAACTACAACTTAATGAAAGAACAAACACCATTCAGAATCACCAGAAAGCTGGCTGAGTGAAAATTCCACAAATAAAAGTGAAGATAGGACACTGGGACTCAGAGGAGTGGCGGCGGACAGGATTGAAGATATGCACGGAGAGAGGTTTGGAGCAGTGCACCTGCCAGCGGATAGGGCAGGCAGCTGAAAACCCGGCCAGTTTTCTCAAACAGGGAAGACAAAGATGTCCCACTGGACTAATTCCCCAGCTCTGGGCGAAGTCCAGGGAACCCAAAATCATACAGGGTAAAAACTGGACAGTGGGAGGGCACGCCGAAGCTCAGGTTCTGCAGGAGTCTTCGGGCTTGTGGAGAAGGCGAGCTTGTGCGGAGTGCGCGTGAACTTGAAAACAGCGCAGCTGTGTGACCTCGCAGAGAGCACTCATGACTTGCTCTCTCATTCGGGAAACCATCAGACTGCATTATGTTGCAATCCTGGGTAAGACGTTGGGTGTGCAGACTCATTTGGGGAGAGGCTGAATTCTCCAGCAGCTGATGGAGCTCAGCAGTGGCTCTCTCTCAGAGGTGCTGGCGGCCATTGCCACCCAGCACAGAGACCCTGGGGCCACATAGGGCGGAGCTGACGCTGCCTGCTTGGTCCAGAGACTCTGCCCTTCCAACCTGAGCACAGCTGAATGTCACAGACAATTGGCCTGGTGGGTCAACCCCTCCAAGTG
The DNA here is from genome assembly GCA_027563665.1 of Antrozous pallidus. Lineage (NCBI taxonomy): Eukaryota > Metazoa > Chordata > Mammalia > Chiroptera > Vespertilionidae > Antrozous > Antrozous pallidus. Next base: position 26,000,095 of record CM050514.1, on the reverse strand, counting down.
CTAACAACGATTAATCTGAGCTTAACTTCAACAAGACTATGCAACCCATATCGACCTCAGGTAATTGGAGAGGCTGAGCCACTGTCCCTTAGAGGATATCTACCACACAAAGCTTATCGACCAACTCGGGAAAGCAGCCACCATGCATAGACATGGAAAGAAATCAGATGTGAAAGAAATGGAGGGGAAGAAACGACTGGACATAGAATTCAAAACCATGGTTATAAGCCTTTTCAAGAGGCTCCTAGAAAAGGCCGAGACCTACAAGGAAATGAACAAGACCTATGAGGAAATGAATAAGACCTACAAGGAAATGAACAAAACCTGCGAGGAAATAAACAAGTCCTACAAGGAAATGAATGAGACTGACAAGTAAATGAATGAGACCCTCAAGGATATGAAAAAGGATCAACCAGAAATTAAGCATACACTGACTGAAATAAAAAATATTATACAAAGACCTCAGAGTACTCTAGCAGACCTCAAGAACCAAGTTAAAGATTTGAAATACAAAGAGGCAAAATCCACTCAGCTGAAAAAGCAAGAAACCAAAAGAATCCAAAAAATTGAAGATAGTGTAAGGGGCCTCTGGAACAACCTCAAGCATACCAACATCCGAATTATAGGGGTGCCAGAAAAAGAGAGAGAGCAAGACAATGAAAACCTGTTTGAAGAAATAGTGACTGAAAACTTCCCACACCTGCTGAAAGAAATTGACTTAGGAGTCCAAGAAGTGCACCGAACCCCAATATATAGGAACCCTAAGAGGAATACACCAAGGCACATCATAATTAAAATGCCAAGAGCAAAAGACAAAGAGAGAATATTAAAAGCAACAAGAGAAAAACAGTTAGTTACCTATAAGGGAGCACCCATACGATTGTCAGCAGATTTCTCAACAGAAACTATGCAGGCCAGATGGGAGTGGCAAGAAATATTCAAAGTGATGAATAGCAAGAATCTACAACAAAGATTACTCTACCCAGCAAAGCTATCATTCAAAATTGAAGGTCAGATAAAGTGCTTTGCAGATAAGAAAAAGCTAAAGGAGTTCACCACCACCAAACCAATATTATATGAAATGCTGAAAGATATTCTTTAAGAAGAGGAAGAAGAAAAAGATGAAAGTGTAAATTATGAACAACAAATACACATCTATCAACAAATGAATCTAAAAATCAAGTGAATTAATAAGCTGATGAACAGGAAAAACTGGTGAATGTAACAGAATCACAGACATAGAGAAGGAATGGACTGACAACTCTTGGGGAGAAAGGGGGTTTGGGAAGTGCAGCAAGAGACTGGACAAAAACCATGCAACTATGGGAGAGGACAGGGGAGGGGGGGTGAGGGCGGAGGGTGGGATGGGTACCAGGTGGAGTGGTACTATAGGGGGAAAAAAGGGAACAATGTAATTAATATACTGAACAATAAAGATTTTTTTAAAAATCTAAAAATAAATAAATAAAAAGAAATGAGTAAAAAAAAATCTGTTGAACAGAATAAACTGGTGAATGTAACAGAATCACGGACATAGAGAGGGAATGGACTGACAATTCTTGGGGAGAAAAGGGGTGTGGGAAGTGCAGCAAGAGATTGGACAAAAATCATGCAACTATGGGAGAGGACTGTGGGGGGAGGTGAGGGCGGAGGGTGTGATGGGTACCAGGTGGAGAGGAGCTATAGGCAGAAAAAAAGAGGGGAACAATGTAATTAATAAACTAAAAATAAAGATAAAAAAATCTATCTTGATTATTATAGAATGGAGTCAAATTGAACCTTGAAACTAGCTCCTTCCATTTTAATCCACCTCTCAGCTTCCTTTACCTCCATATCATTCAGATATGATGTTCCTATATTTTTTTAATTATCTTTATTGTTCAGTTTATTAATTATATGAACAGTTTATCCTGTTCATCAGCTTATCAATTCACTTGCTTTTTAGATTCATTTGTTGATAGATGTGTATTTGTTGTTCCTAATTTACACTTTTATCTTTTTCTTCTTCCTCCTCTTAAAGAATATCTTTCAGCATTTCATATAATATTGGTTTGGTGGTGATGAACTCCCTTAGCTTTTTCTTATCTGCGAAGCACTTTATCTGACCTTCAATTCTGAATGATAGCTTTGCTGGATAGAGTAATCTTGGTTGTAGATTCTTGCTATTCATCACTTTGAATATTTCTTGCCACTCCCATCTGGCCTGCATCGTTTCTGTTGAGAAATCAGCTGACACTCTTATCGGTGCTCCCTTATAGGTAACTAACTGTTTTTCTCTTGTTGCTTTTAATATTCTCTCTTTGTCTTTTGCTCTTGGCATTTTAATTATGATGTGCCTTGGTGTATTCCTCTTAGGGTTCTTATATTTTGGGGTTCGGTGCGCTTCTTGGACTCCTAAGTCTATTTCTTTCACCAGGTATGGGAAGTTTTCGGTCACTATTTCTTCAAACAGGTTTTCATTGTCTTGCTCTCTCTCTTTTTCTGGCACCCCCATAATTCGGATTTTGGTATTCTTGAGGTTGTCCCAGAGGCTCCTTACACTATCTTCAATTTTTTGGATTCTTTTGGTTTCTTGCTTTTTCAGCTGAGTGGATTTTACCTCTTTGTATTTCAAATCTTGAACTTGGTTCTTGGGGTGCTCTAGAGTACTTTGAGGTCTTTGTATAATATTTTTTATTTCAGTCAGTGTATGCTTAACTTCTGGTTGGTCCTTTTTCATATCCTTGAGGGTCTCGTTCATTTCCTTGTAGGATTCATTCATTTCCACATTGGTCTTGATCATTTCCTTGCAGGTCTCATTCATATCCTTGAGGGTCTCGTTCATTTCCTTGCTGGTCTTGCTTATTTCCTTGTAGGTCTCGGCCTTTTCTAGGAGCCTCTTGATAAGCCCTATAACCACTGTTTTGAATTCCATGTCCAGTCGTTTTTTTTCCTCCATTTCTTTCAAATCTGATTTCTTTCCATGTCTCTGTATGGTGGCTGCTCCCCTGAGTTGGTCAATTAGCTTTTTGTGGTAGATGTCCTACAAGGGACAGTAGCTCAGCCTCCCCAGTTACCTGAGGTGGATATGGGTTGCTCAGTCTTGCTAAAGTTAAGCTCAGATTAATCGTTGTTAGCACTTGGCGGGGTTGACCTCCAGGCCAATTGTCTGTGAATTTCAGCTGTGCTCAGGTTGGATGGACGGAGTCTCCAGGCCAAGCAGACAGTGTTAGCTCTGCCCTATGCAGCCCCAGGGACTCTGTGCCAGGGGCAATGGCTGCCAGCACCTCTGAGAGAGAGCTGCTGCCGAGCTCCACCAGCTGCCAGGGAATTCAGACTCTCCCCATATGAGTCTGCACACCCAACGTCTCACCCAGGGTCGTAAAACAAAGCAGTCTGATGGTTTCCCGAATGAGAGAGCAAGCCGCGAGCACTCTCTACGCGATCAGGGTCAAGCAGCTGCACTCTTCCCCAGGTCTCGTGAAATCTGCACAAGCTCGCCTTCTCCACAAGCCGGCAGACTCCTACAGCACCCGAGCTTCGGCGTGCCTTCCCACTGTCCAGTTTTTACCCCGTATGATAGTGGGTTCCCTGGACTTCGCCCAGAGCTGGAGAATCAGTCCACTGGGATGTCTTTGTCTCCCCGTTCGAGAAAACTGGCCCATTTTCAGCTGCCCGCCCTATCCGCGCGTGCTCCAAACCTCTCTCCGCACGAATCTTCAATGCTGTCCTCAGCTGCTCCTCCAGGTCACAGTGTCTTATCTTCACTTTTATTTGTGGAATTTTCACTCGGCCAGCTTTCTGGTGATTCTGGAAGGTGTTTGTTCTTTCGTTAAGTTGTAGTTTTAAAATTGCTGTGAATGACGGCAAGATAGGTGTTTTTCCTATGCCGCCATCTTGGTTCTCCCCTATATTCTATTATAAGAAACTTTAAGGCTAAAATTGGGACCCTGCCATATTCATGTCTATATGAATTGCCCCAGTGTTTATCAGTACCATCCACAGAAAGGACCTTATGTCGATAGGATGATAAATAGACACACAAATCAATCCCAGCTTGTGGTAGAATTCAGCTGCAACATATTTTGGAAGAACCTACTCCACTGGATTCCCATTAAATGCATTCCACATGATTTCAACTACATCCCCTTACTTACAGTTTTCCAAATTCATCTACTTCTTTCCAAACTTTGTGATGCTATGTATAGGCACCTCTAGTAGGAATGGCCTTCCTCCCTTTTTTCACAGAAAAGTACTTCATGACATAATGTAATGACAGCTCCTCTGTCTTTCTCACTAAACTGCCCGCTCCATGATGGCAAAGACTCCTCTGGTTCAAAGCTATATCCTCAGCATCTAGCATGATGCTTAGTATGATACAGACACTCACTAAATACTTACTGTGTGGGTAAACGAATTAATGCAAAATCTCCCCTAGTCCTCCCAGACTGCTTTCAACCTCTCTTTTATATAATTAATACTTTAGTTAAATAATTTATAAAGTTGTGTAACCATTAGCTATCACAGCACCTGACAGTTAGTGACCAATAAATATTTGACAAGTGAAATATTTATGGCAGAAACAGATGAGAAGTCTCAAATCTGTGCTCCCATTCTGTGTTTAACAGTGTTTAAATATGTGCCCCCATTCTGTGTTTAACACATTCTGTGTTTACCAGTTAACAGAACTGGTTTTATAGTGAGAGATTAAATGGTCCATGTGCTTAGGTTGGACATCTCAGAGACATGTTTTCTTGAGGATGAGGAGAGACTGCTTGGATCTAGCCAGCTGTATACACCTCTTTTTAAATTTTTCTTTTTCCTTCTTTTTTTTCTTTTTTGGTCCCTCTTATTACATAAATTGCCTTCATTTATATTTCTTCTTATTTTTGCTGGGGTTTTTTTACCCTCATTTTCAAAGTGATCTTAAATCACTCTCCTGCCTGTAAAGTATTAGATTCCACTTCCCAATCTAGCATCACTCACTAACTTCATAAGCACATTTGTAATCTCCTAGAAAATTATTAGTGCAATATTGTCAATGGTTTCTAAGACAACAGCCTCCCTGGGACATTGTACCAGAAAGTTTCCAGGCTGGTAGTAAGTCATTGATAGTGAATCTTTGAAAACAGTCCTGAAATCAGTAATCCAAGTATTTTTTTAAATGAGACAATCATTTGTTGATAAGTTTCCTTTTGTCAAACATTCCTTAAAGCAAATTGGCCCAAATTCAAAGAAAACGACAGCACTGTTGGATTTCTGAGATATCAAAAAAGTGTCTTTCATTGGACATTCTTGTCTCCATTCTACCTCAAAAAAAAAAATTATCCATCAACTTTCTTGTTTCTGAAATTCCACCATCAGATATTCTGTTGGTTGGCTTCATTTCCTTTTAAAAGATAAATACCTAGGGGTTAAAGTAGCAACAAAGCATTTTAGTCACTTACATCTAAGCATGAGTTTGCTTTTTGGAAGCCATTTAGTCCTGCAAACATAGAGAACCATCAGGGGTGCTTGTGTTTGAGAATTTTAGAAACCAAAGAGAGGAATGAATGAAATGGAGGAGGAGCCTCAGGAAACAAATTGGCCCATTTGTAGAATAAGAGAAGGGGGTTAAAACTCAGGAGTTTTTCAAAAAGACAATCTGAAGAACTTTTATACATCAATAAGAAAAAGACAAACTAAAACTTGACAAAACAATTGGACAAGCACTTCACAGAAGAGGATTACAAATGACCAATCATCATATGAAAATATGTTCAACATTTTAAGCACTACTGATACACACGCCAGCATGATTATCTCCCAGACAGACTGTTGGGGGGGGGGGGGTTAAGGAGGGATGGAAGCCAGACATGAAAGACTACAAACTGTGTAATTTTGTTTATATGAAGTTCAGCAATATGCAAAATTAATCTGTGGTAATAGAAATTAGAGCAGTGGTTATGTTTGCAGGATGGAATGATTTGACTGGACCTGGAAACAAGGTAGCCCTGCCAGGTTGTGGACATTTTCAACAACCTGACAGGATGCTGGTGTCATGGGTGGAGCCATCTGTTTAAAATCACCAAGCTGTACATTCAACATGTGTGCACATTTCTATAGGTATGTCATATCCCAATTTTTTTTTTCTGTTTTAAACCAAAAGCCAGTGACTGGAATGTGAATGTCACAACTGTGAGTCCTTGGGTCAACTTTTTGAGTAGCACAATCCAGGCCTTGGGCCCTCATCTTTCAAGAGGAGCTGATGAAGTGATGACTGAGATCCTTAACAGGCTCAGCTAAAAGCCAATGTCTGCCTCCTTTGGTCCTTGACTTTGCCAGGTCAACTTCTGATTTCTGGATGAGAGTTCTTTAATCCTATCCTGCTTATCAATCCAAGGTCTTCAAAACAAGATTTAAGGTGCCACATGGTAACACCCAATCGTGAAAATGTTGTTCTTGAATATTTTGTTTACATTTTTCTCCCACTGAGGCTGAACCTTCCTAAATCAATTGCTAGCCTAGTGCTCTATGGGGTAAACAAGAACATCAATCAACTAACTTGCTGGATGAAGTGTTTTCTCAATGTCCTCTATAATAGCCATGGCATTTAGGTCTCTGACCATCCTTGAAGCAGAAAAGATGAAACAACTATTGTCTTCGCTTAGTCACCTCTTGCATTCGACTGTGACTCCCTTGAAGACAAGAAATTATCTCATTTATCTTCATGTTCCCAGCATCGAGCCCAGTGCCTGGTACATAGTAGGTGCTCATTAATTTTTCTTGAATTAAAAGGAATGAATAATATCTTCACAAAACCTTTGCCAGATACAATTTTAACTTGCATTCAACATCCAAGGAAAGTAGGTGTGCTGCTTTGGCAATAGTTCTGACATTTAATAATCTGGATGTTCCAAAATTTTTGTAGCTCATTTATCCTCAGGGGAAAAAAGGGGGGGAAGCAGGTTTGTGGGCCCTGGAGACATATATCAGACACATCACCCTGTGAGGCGCAGCAAATGAGGCAGCAGGGAGACCAAGGCCACCTGCCCCACTGCTATCTTCTGACTGCTGATGTTGCCTTAATCATTGAGCTGATGCAATTTCCTGCCACTACCCCTCGCTATGGTCCACTGGGAGGTCTCATTTGTCACTGCCATTACCTTTCAGATCAGCAAAACATCCATCTTTCATTAGGCTCTCTTTCAGTGCCTTATTCAGGTGTATAGGAAGCTCATGATCAGCGTGTCAATCCAATGGTCCTGGTGCCTAAATAGGAAGTTGAAGACCTGCACTTTGATATATTAATTCTATTAATAGTGATTTAGAGGAAAGGGTGAACCTCAATCTCATTTCAAAGGAGTAACACTTTATTTCATGTATCCTTTATAAAACACTATTTTTGTATTTTTAAATACCAGATATTCTATAGAAAGACTTCAATCAAATGCATGACTCCAATTCAGCCAACACACTCACCACTGATACTACACTGAACCCAAATCAATCCTGATTTCACCTCCCCACTCATAAGCCTATCATCAGAAAAGCTAATACCCCCAAAAGGGGTCTGACTCATATACAACATGCATCATCTCTCATATTTGACTCAAATAAAACTCTTCCTTTTTTGACAAACATCTGTTTAGCACTTACTACGTACCAGACACAGTTCTTAGAGGTTTTGCAAGTATAAACTCATAACACCAAATTCCCATTTCATAGATAAGGAAACTGAGGAACAGATAGAGTCAGTATCTTACTAACGGTCACTTGGCTAGTAAATGAAGTTCTAACCTAGTGCTTTTGGTTCCTGAGTCTGTGTACTTAACCACTACAGTTAGGCAACACAGGTTCTTTGGATCTAAATATCAGGCCCAAAGTGTTCTGAAAATGTTAATTAATTAGCTAATTAGTTCTTTCAGCCCTGCCTGACCCAGAGCAAAGGAGAGGTGTGTGTGTGTGTGTGTGTGTGTGTGTGTGTAGGTGGAGGTATACACAGGTGTGAATGTGCAGTGAAAAAGTGGTCCACAAAATTGTACCCTCTACCACTTTCACAGTTTACATCTCAAGGTCATCAGTTAGATCTCCAGAACAGGTGTGCAAAGAGACTCTGAGATGTAAAATGTTAATGAGGAATCAACTGCTATGGAGGAAAGGGGAAGGAGACAGAACTGGGCAGGGAAGAGTAGAACCACAGTGAAATCCTAGCAAAGCGTTGGCCAAATGGCAGAAGCTCTGTAAAGAGTGTAGCCCATCCAGGTGGCCAGCAAGGGCTAAGATGGCAATTACCTTTCAGCAAACCACCTGCCTTTCTCGGCGACCAAATTTGGGTAAAGGGCATCACCTCAAAAGACACAGCCCTGCAGCCAGGCAGACCGTGAAGGAGCTGAAAGCCAGAGGCTGTCTGCTGAGCACTGTGTCCTCAGAGGAGCATCTGCTTTGTCCTTGAAGGGGATCTGGGTGACGCATCTCTGCATCTACCAAATTCAGAGTAAAAACCTAAGTCTTTTCAATAGCCTACAAGTCTCACTCACTCTGATACCACACCACCTCTCCTGACCTCACCCCACTTCCTATAGGCCACAGACTTTTTACCAGGCGAACTCCAACCTTAGGGATACTGTTCTTCTGTTTCCCCAGCTTCCTCAAAGAGGGCTTGCTTTTTTTTGCCTTCCCATCATGGCTGAAATATTGCATTCTTAGTGAGGCCTTTTCGACCTGTATATTAAATCCCTCTTACTCCTCCCCCACCTACCCTGATCCTCCTAATCCCCCTTCCTGCTTTATTTTCCCCCATAGCATTTATCACCTCCTGACATACTCTATAACTAATATCCTACAGAATGTTTATTCATTCTCTTCATAAGCTCTACAAAGAGAAGTTTTTCTCCCTGTTGTGCTCACTGATTTATCTTCGGTACCAAGAACAGTGCCTAACACTCAGTAACCCTAAGTAAATGAATGACTGCACAGAGAGTAAGAGAATGAGGCTTCTGTCTCCTCAGCTCATTCCACAAGCTCAGGACAAGAGATGCACCTCCATGCACTTCCCTCTTCAGAATATGCAAATCTCTCAAGCCAGCTCCATTAGATGCAGTATGATTCTTATAATTCAAGTGACAATAAACATGCTTTCATTTTAGTTCCTAAAACAATTAAGCACGTCTATTAAATTTTTCCACTGAATTCACATGGATTGTACACCAGACTGATCCGAGTGTCAAAACAGTCTCGCTCTCAGCACTGAACTGGTTTCGCCTGCAGTTTTACATGAGGCCCAGTCCAGTCTTGCACCCCCTGCTCAGCTGTCAGTGGATTCTTGTTCTTCTCACTCTCTTTCCCTCTTGGGGTGGTAGCCTTGAGAAACTAGGCCACTACTGTTCTCTTCCCATTACACCAATTTTCATCAGCCAAGCTTTTTAATAAACTCTGCCCTGCTCCGCTGGTTAAGGGTAGAGTTCATGGCTCCCCACCTGTCACACTGTTGTCTTTGGCACATTGTCCAACTGCTCCATGCAGTTTTAATTATGAAAACATATAGTATTTTTCTAAGAACAAGAATCCACTTCTGCGGTCTCACTTGGTACATATCACTTAAGGCTCATTGAACACACAAAGCTCAGTTCCTGACACTTTGTCCCCCTCCCATAGCTGTTTCTTACTGCAATCCCACTGAAGCCAGATTCTTAATTGTGAAGCATAGATTACTGTTTTATTTACATGGCAACAGACTTGTTGGTTGGCTTTTGTTTTAAGATAAAAACTAAAAGCAAAGATAGTCTGTGAACACCACATTATGAAGAGATCTACAACTACTACATCAGTTTGGACCCTATCAATCTTTACTCACTGAACACATATTGAATGAACTGATGCTAGGATAGAGCAGTAAACAGACAAAAATCCATGGAACTTACATTCCAATGGGAAAACAGAAAACTAAGAAGATGAGTATGTGCACTACAGTACTTTAGATGGTGGTGAGTGCTATGGAGAAAAAATAAAGCAGGGAAGAGGGTTGGGCATGGGGAATGCAATTAAAATTGAGTGGTCAAAGAACACCTTACTGAAAAGGTGATGTTTAAATAAAGGCTTGGGAGAGAGAAATGGGTCAGTCATGAAGTTACCTTGGTAACAGCCATTAAGATAGAATGGCACATTTAAAGCCTTGAGTGGAAACATGCCCGGTGAGTTTGAGGAACAGCATTGAGGCCAATGCCCAGGGCGAGCATGGAGGAGATAGCAGGAGATGAAGTGGGAAGAGAAGCAGGGGCCAGGTCACATGAGGCCTCTCTCATCAGAGTAAGGATTCGGCTTCTATTCTGGATGAGATGGGAGCTTCAAAAGGCTTTGAGCAGAGGAGTAAGATGATCCAACCTCCTTTTAACAGAATTGCTTTGATTGAAGGGGCCAGGGCAGAAACAGGTGATACTGCCATTAGACCCAAGCGAGAGGGTTCCCTGTCCTGCACCCCATGCTTTAGGACGTCCTGCAAAAAGCAAACAGACAACATGTAAACTTATGAGGATACCCAGGGCACCTTTATTAGAAATTGGGCACAATTCTGCTACAGCACAGCCTGCTGCGAACCAGGTACTCGGATGACTAGCATCTTTCAGGCCCCAGGGAAGCTCTTCTCCAGGCTCCTGCCCTGCGTGCATCAAACAGAGGGTGATTGCCTCCAAATGCCATCACCACCAGGGGGCTGCGCTGCTGCAAATGTGGCAGATAGACACTGCTCTGGTGCGTGGGGAGGATTTGAACAATGGATGTGCTTAACTTAGAGAAGTGCAACAGAACTTATCTTCCTCTCCTTGGAGAGCATAAATGCCATAGATAATGAAGCATTACATCTCAGTTGTGCTGAGCATTCATTTTCATGCTTTACATTATGTTCTACTTCATCATTCTTGAGATACTCATGAATTGCCCAGTGTTGGCAATAGTTACAGACTTAATGGCTAACATATTAAACAATTTGTATCTCTCTAAATTTGTACTTATGCAGAATAAATTTGTATTTATCCTAATTGATCTAGATTTTAGAATGTTTTAAGAGGTGATGAAAATGACAATATATGTGATTACATTTTGTATAATGAAATTTAAATATTTTGCAGTATTGTTTATAATAGTGACCATATATCCTATGCAGCCCCAATGACAATATTTGAACATGACATGTAAAATTCATGATTCATTTTCAAACCTGATTGCTAATTTAGCAGAGCAATTTCTGCAATTTGAAATTAAATTTTAAAACACAATGTTCAAATACAATGATTCAACAAAAGTGATCTAATTTGAAAAAATACTGTGAAAAGAATATACACTATGTAGAAATTTTAATTATGAAAGCATATAGTCTTTTTCTAAAATTAACTTTTAAAAATGTATATTTTTGTATACAAATATTAATTACTTAAATGGCTTGAGAAATGCCTTATAATCAAATGAAAAAACTACTAAGTGAACATAAATATGCTCACAAATACAGATAGATAATTATTTTTTTAAAACATGATGCCTTAGTATATATATATAAATACTAAGAGAGAAACAAAACTTAAAGTTTCTGAATATCCTTGATACCCAATCCTCAAAATGGAAAAGGAAAATTTCTAAATGCAAGCATCACTGATTTAATCATGTGTCTTATCTTATTCTCCCTTTGACAAATACAGAAAAGCCTCCACTAAGCAACATTACAGTCTAAATAGAGAAAAACTGCTGAAGAAGGGAAAATGTCAAGAGCGAACTTACCCCCACCTGCTAGGTAGTCCCTCAGACAGGAAACTAACACAATGTTTCTAAAATGGGCATCCTGCATGAGGCTGTTCCACAGGCTGTTATTTGTTGAGTCCTATACTCAAAGTAAAAATGGGATTTTTGGATAAAACAAATTATATTTCTTTTCTGTGGGAATGTCAGGGGACTCTAACTTGCTTTATGAATTTCTAAAAGAGAGATACAGGAGTTAGGATTTCCAACATTTGTTTGGTGCAGAACCAACTTTTTTCCCAGTAACTCATAATAACAACTTCCAGAAATGGCTTTTCTCTAAACACATATTTGAGATTCTTATATAGAGAGAGAAGTTGAAAAGTGAATGATACTTGTCCAAGTCTGTCTGTCTGGCAGAACAAAACTAGAAAGTTCCCCAGTTCCCTATCACCCACTCCCTGAGTTGACTCACCAAATTAGCAAATCTGCCTAACTCAAGCCTTCTTCAACCAATTCCCATTTAGATTCAATAAACTCACTTCTTCTAATATGAGGCTGTAGAATTATTCTATACTCACAGTTATTAAATATCCTCATTGCAAGTAAATTCCCAAATACCCAACTATTCCAACAGTGTTATCACTGAATAACGAATTAATTATGGAGATGATGATCATGAATCCAAAGAATTTATCTAAATGGGATTTCTTCAATGAAGAAAGGGCTCAGTAATGATCTACTTTTACTCTTGAGTCTTTGTGGGACATTCAGTTCTTCTAAGCATAATAATTTGATGAATAGCTAGTCCTTTGTTATGACTGAATTTTGCAATATCTTTATTAACTTTCTTTTTATGTTTTACCCATTACATAAGTCCATATAATACAGGTGTTTTATGAGCAAATCTTTACACACTGGTTAATTTTAAAAATAGTTTAGCTAGTCATTAATATTTTTCTGTGTATTCTCCCAGAATTAATCTAGTATCGGAAGAGTTGCATTTGGTTGGAAGGCAACTGTCCTAACAGAATTGGAAACTTTTGAGTGATACCTGCCCATCATGATATATCAGCTATGTGCCTCACATTCATACAGAAAGTAGCTACACACATTTATATGAGATACAGAAGATATTTACAATTTATTAGTTATAAATCACACATATTTTTAAATACAAATATTAATTACTTAAATGGCTTGAGAAATGCTTTATAATCAAATGAAAAAACTATCTACTAGTGAATAGACATATGCTCACAAATACAGATAATTATTTTTTTAAAACATGATGTCTTAAAATAGCAATTGACACTGACATCATTTTTTCTGTATTATTTTTATAGTCATGAAAAAAATGATGAAAGTTATTTTTTCCAATAGCACTATTCTCTGTTACCTGACTTATTTCACTCACTCCAAACTACAGTGTTAAGACACAAGTTTATGGTGAAATTCCAGGCGTTTCCTCTGGGTACAAAAGGAAGCCAGTAAAAATGCTGTCATCCTCAGCGCTGACATACACTCCATTCCAATCTTTGGAAACTTCCAGCCAGACTTGGTCCCCTGCACTTAATCTCAGGATGATAAGGAGAGAGGCCTGGTCTATTTCATGACCATAGAGTGTTTCTCTGGACTTGAACTGCTTCTTATTCCAGGCTACCAGGCTGATCCGAGCAGGCCGGCCACTCACCGTGACATGGTAGGAAAACACATATGCCCCAGGAATACTACAGTTAAATTTCCCAGTGACGGGGCTGTAATTCCCTTGGTCATTATAGAAAACCTTGTCAAATTTGATAGGGACATTGGGAGGAGGGAAAGGCTTTGATAAAGCAGCACTGAAAGCCGACCGTGGGACTCTGGTCATCTCCCCCTTGGAGCCTTTGAGGCCCCGAGAGCCCTTCTTCCCAATAGATCCTCGAACCCCTTTGCTCCCAAGCTCACCCTTTGGCCCCGCAGGTCCCACCAGACCAGGGGGACCTACAGCTCCCTTTTCTCCTTTAGCCCCTCGGTCACCTCGGGCTCCAGGTAGACCCTCTGGGCCACTTCTGCCTTCCATCCCAATATCGCCTTTGCTACCTTTTTCTCCTTTTAGCCCCACCTCACCTTTTTCCCCCTTTCCTCCCCTTTCCCCGGAGATTCCACAGTAGCCCTTCTCCCCTCGGTCCCCTTTCTCTCCCTTGGCCCCAGGCTCTCCATTCAAGCCTGGAGAGCCCACAGCCCCTTGGTCTCCTTTATATCCTTTGGTAGCATTGACAGACATGTCCCCCTTGGAGCCTTTTTGTCCTTTCACTCCTGCCAGTCCAGTGTCTCCTTTGGCCCCTTTAGGACCAAGTCCACCTGAAATGAAAAATTAAAATAATGTTTACAAAGCACATTTGCTATGAACAATATGCTATTATCACAGAGCCCACAAAATAGAAACATATCCTACTACTTGGAACTGGAAACCTGACATATATATATATATATATATATATATATATATATCCAATCTAATAAAAGAGTAATATGCAAATTGACCATACCTTTACTACACCCACAAGCCATGCCCACAGCCACACCCACCAGCCAATCAGGAGCAGCTTATGTAAATAAACCCCAACCAAGATGGCTGCCACCAAGAGAGCAGGAGGAAGGCTTGGGTTTCCCCAGCAACAGAGGAAGCCAAGCCACCTGCCATTGCCTGCCTAGGCCTCCACTCAATGTTACAAAGTTTCAGTTATAAAAGATACAGGAATGGCGGCAGCCACTGAGCTGGAGAGAATAGAGGCTTGGGTTTCCCTGACAATGAGGAAGCCAAGGTTTCAGCCTGCCCTTACGGATCTAGGCCTCCACTCTAGGCTATAATGTTTCAACAGAAATGGCTGCTGCCACGCAGGAAGCAGAAGGCTTGGCTCTGCTCCAGGTTACAAAGTTTCAATTGTAGACAGATTAACTCCAGATCCCAGGGCTTCCACTTGGGTTGCTTTGGGGGGCATGGCCGGCCTGCAAACCTCCACAGGCCCTCGCCCAGGCCGCCCCATGCCCCAAGGGAACACCCACCTTGATCTGGGACACTCTTCAGGGCAAACCAGCTGGCCCCCACCCATGCACCAGGCCTCTATCCTATCTAATAAAAGAGAAATACGCAGATTGACCATCACTCCAACACACAAGAGGGCTTCCCCCATGTGGTCAAAGATCCTGCCCCCATATGGACACAAGATGGCCACCACAAGATGGCCAGCAGGGGAGGGCCATTGGAAGGTTACAGGCCTGTAAGGGAGGGCAGCTGTGGGTGATCAGGCCAGCAGGGAAGGGCAGTTGGGAGGAACCAGGCCTGCAAGAGAGGGCAGTTGTGGGCCATCAGGCCAGCAGGAGAGGGTAGTTGGGAGGGACCAGGCCTGCAAGGGAGAGCAGTTGTGGGCAATCAAGCCTGCAGGGGAGAGCAGTTAGGGGTGACCAGGCTGGCAGAGGAGGGAAGTTGGGGGCAAACAGGCTGGTAAGGTAGCAGTTAGACATCAATTAGGCTGGCAGGGTAGTGGTTAGGGGGTGATCAGGCTGGCAGGCAGAAGCAGTTAGGGGCAATCAGGGAGGCAGGCAGGTGAGCAGTTTGGAGCCAGCAGTCCTGGATTGTGAGAAAGATGTCCGATTGCCCGTTTAGGCCCGATCCTACTTGGATCGGGCCTAAACGGGCAATGGGACATCCTTCGAGGGGTCCCAGAATGGAGAGGGTGCAGGCTGGACTAAGGGAGATCCCCCGCCCCCGTGCACGAATTTCGTGCACCTGGCCTCTAGTGTGTGTGTGTGTGTGTGTGTGTGTGTGTGTGGATTTTATTGATTTCAGAGAAGAAGGAAGAGGAAGAGAGAGATAGAAACATCAATGATGAGAGAGAATCATTGATTGGCTGCCTCCTGCCACACCCCACACTGGGGATTGAGGCCGCAACCCAGGCAGGTGACCTGACCAGGAATCGAACCATAACCTCCTGGTTCATAGGTTGATGCTCAGCCACTGAGCCATGTCAGCCAGGCTGGAAACCTGGCTCTTGCCTCAGTAATGGTTGTGGGAGGAGACCTTGCACGGAGCCACTCACATCAGCACCTGTCTCATAAGGGGAAGAGTTCATGCTACGGAGAAGTAATAGCTTCTCATGTATCTAGTTCTATTTTTTTATTTTTTTACTCTTAATAAAGAGTAGTAAAACTATAGTTGCTCTTTTTTTTTCCATTATAGTTTGCATTTTGGCCCAATCCAAGTATTCTCTTACATCTATCTCCATTTCTCCATTCAAACCCAAATCTTTCAGGAAAAGAAACTAAGACCCAGAAAGATACGGGAATCTTTTTTCCATAAAGAGCTAGAAAGAGGAACAGAGCTCAGATGCCTTTATTTAGTCTCCAAATTCCTAGCCCAGTACTCACACTCCAATGTACCAATACACTGAATTATTAGAAGAGGCATAGCAATTCATATTTCCTTCTTGCCTCCTGATAACTTGGAATACAAACAAGAAGAAAATCAAGAACTATACTTGACACAGGATACAGTTTGTACTCTACAACAGGAATATGTATACTCTACCTGGTTCTCCAGGTTTTCCTGGGTATCCCGGAACGCCACTTGTACCCTGGTCCCCACGTTCTCCCTTAAGTCCTAAAAGGATGCCAAGATTAACTTTCTTCCAGTTATATTAGTTATGATAAAACTAACATCCATTTCACAGCCATATCACATTCTGATGTTTCCATTACCAAAATTTGTAAAAGTAAAACAATATGGTTGGGGCAGTGAACACACAATGCAATATACAGATGATGTATTAGAGAATTGTACACTAAAGCCCACATAATTGTATTAACCAATGTCACCCAAATAAACTCAATAAAAATACTAAATAAATAAATTAAGCAATATGGAAAAAGGCTATTGGGCATCATTAGCAATATTTTATTCCAATTGATGGTAAATCGTTTAAAGCAGATTTGGGGATAGTGCCAATCTCTCCAAAACAGATCAGCTTCTCCATCAGTGATCCCACAGCTCTTCAAATCTTTCACAAAATTCATAACATGCAGTCTTTTGTTACAGATGTACATGTTTGTTTCTTTCCTGTCATGAATTTTGAATGACAGTTAAAATGTCCTTGTCTTCATATTCCCCACAATGCCTGAGAAAGTGTACCAGGCAGAGTTTAACACAGAGCACAACATTCTTCATTTGGCTACAATTCATCATAACAAAACCTGTTCACCCCAGCCTTGCATGGCTAATGGTTGAACATTGACCTGTGAACCAGGAGCTCAAAGTTTGATTCCCTGTCAGGGCACATGCCTGAGTTTCAGGCTCAGTCCCCAACAGGGGACATACCGGAGGCAGCCAATCAATGATTCTCTCTCATCATTGATGTTTCTATCTCTTTCTCCCTCTCTCTTCCTCTCTGAAGTCCATAATATGAATATATATTTAAAAAAACAAAACCTGTCCAGGAAAAAAAAATACTGTCATATTTTGTCATGCTTTGACATAAAGCATCAAGAAAAGCCAATTTTTTATTTTTTTCAAAAATTTTTTCACATTCTCTTTGGACAAATTATAGAAGTGTGAGAACTTGTATTTGAAAAAAAATTTGAATCTGGGTTTTTAGATATTTGCCATGTTATCACAAAATGGACTTTTATCCTGGGCCTAACTGAAGCCCATTCCTATTAGAGCTGCCACACTACAGATATTTTAATTGCAAATGAGAAGAGCAACAATAATAGTAAGAATGACTGCTGACTCACTGATCATCTACTTTGTACCAGGTAATGCTCCAAGCTCTTAACATGATTTTATAATTTAATCTAGCCTTTTAAATTTAATGTTAATTTCTATTTGATATTTATACAGCCTCTCATAAACAGGGGGGCTTATATAACAGAACATTTTTCATCATTTAGGATACTTTTTATTTAAGAAAGTTTATAGCACTTCCCTTTAAAAACTGTAGGACAGATATTTTTGTCACCACTTTTATCACAGAAGAAAATAATGTACAAAAAAGTTCAGAAATGTGTATAGAGTCAAACATGAATGCATATTACATTGGTTGGCATTGATTTACCAATCACATTATTTATATAAAACTAACATTTGTTGTTTCATTTTTGTCAGGAAAAAATATCCCAAGTCAAATTAAAAGTCATGAGAGGAGACTCCCCCAAATTTCACAAGAGCAACTGCAGAAATCTCACCATTCAGCAGAGCTTTCTAAGCAGCCAGCTCCTCCATTGCCATTCCACATTAAACTTAAAGCTTGGAAAGTAACCCTTAGGCCATCAGGAAAATGTGTTTGCATTTAGAGAGAACCCAACCCTGAATGGATGTCAAGGGCCACTTCTGTTTCCAGTTCTTGTCAATACTCATATACTGAGCCTTATTACAGTTATTCTGGTTCTCAAGTTCACTTAGGGATTCTAACTGCTTACATTGGTTTTACTCAATCAGGGTATGATGAGCCAGAATGCAGTCATTCAAGCTATTTATTTCTTTTCAACTTTAGCCCTTAACTAAGAGTCTAGACTAAGTCTGGAAGTAAAAGGGAAGTGGAGTCGCCATTGCTATTGACTGGCTGAATGAATTTCTACTTTTGATCCTTCATCAAAGCATATTCTTAAGAACCTTATCTTATGATATCTCCCCGTTTTTTTCTTCTACTTCCAGAAGTCTAGCTTCCAAAATGTATGAATCACTGGGGAGGTTCATATCTCATCTTTATTTCACAGGGTTTTTTGCTAACATAATTCAGCCACAAAAGGATTAAATGTTTCTGAGAATGAAAATCGCATAACTGACAAGTGTGAAGCAGCTCCCTCTTACCTTAGCCTCTTTTCTGAGTAATTACTTCACTGAACGTTCTACAAGAAATGAGTTAGGCAGTTCCTGAGCCATGTGGAGGGTGATGTATAGATGATATTAGGTCTTTTGACATGTGACAGAGGCTAAAACATTTACCTTGATGGATAGATGGTATTTCTACAGGCTGGTGGTATTCACTGAGGAATTTCTAAATGTCCCAGTGAATCCGTAACCTTCCCTCAATACCTGATGCACTTATGGACCCAGGGATTTCCCAGGAAGGATGCCCTCTTTACTCTTATCTGTGGAATTATAGAATTTCTGAGCTGGAAATGATTTATGAAAGCACACTTAACCACAAATCTATTTTAAAAGTAAACAGGGTACAAATAGATATCTAGTCTATTCCCCTAAATTTTCAGATGAGGTGAAGTTATGAGGTCACTGTTATGTGGTTGATTTCTTCCATTTGAATTCAGTTCTCTTCCCACCATTGACACTGCTCCCAATTTGAGTATGAGCCAAAGGATAGGTCATATTCTCCTTAGCAGGCAGGCTATCCACCTAAATGGAATAGGATTGCCTGCTCCAGTTAGTTCTATCTCGTATGAAATTAATTTGCATCCTGAGAAAGAGTTCACATGAGAATATATTGGGAAGGACCCTTCCCCAGAGATGATGTCTGGTCACTGGGTCAGCTGGGAGGCCAATGAGAGATAGAAAATTGTGTGTGTGTGTGTGTGTGTGTGTGTGTGTGTGTGTGTGTGTGTTACCAGGCAAGTTTAAAATTTCTCAGTTGGCTATTTATAAAGTTGACATTTTTGTATCAAATATAACTCACAAAACTCTTCTACAAATTTGATCCACCTGCAAGAATCTGGTATTTACATAGCAAATTGCTGTCCTAAAAATGATGCAGAACATCCCTTGGGTTTTGACATGAAATGAATATGATTACCTACCCTTCTCTCCTTTCTGGCCTTTTGGACCTTGGGGTCCAATGATTCCTGGTGACCCTGGGATCCCCATATCACCAGTCTTTCCTTTAGGGCCTAGAAAAGAGAATTTAAAACCATAAAGATTTTTTAAAAAAAGAATTTTCTTTCAAAATTCATTAGTTCAGGGGGAAAAATCAGTCATCATATTAAGACTAGTGACTATCAGTGTCCTAATGATAAAATCTGGATGAGAATAACTAGTAGAGAATCCAAGGACAATATTTGTATCTCATTTACAATTCTGTACGACCTGAATAAACTGAGCACATTAGTACTTGTCACTGGATTTGAGGCAGAGATCTAATGATTCAGAAAATAGTGCTATATCAAACAACAAGAACAGAATGATAACCTGACTCTTGACCTCACGTGGATCACACTTCTAGATTTTGAGTAAAATCTCAATAGTTAGCACTTTTTGCTTTGCTGCTCATTCACTTACTCGTTCACTCAGAAACTATTGCTAAGGCTTCCTATAAACCCAGCAACCCAGTTAGGGGTGAAAATCAGCCCTCAACATTCTAGGAATCCCTAGAACAAATTGATGGTTACCAGAAGGGGTGGGGTGGAGAAATGGGCAAAAGGGAAGGAGATTAAAAGGCACAAACTTCCAGTTATAACGTAAATTTGGAGGATATGATATACAGCTAAAAAATATACTCAGTATCATAACTATGTACAATGACAGATGGTTACTAGACTTCATAAGGTGTATAAATGTTGAATCATTGTTGAAACTTCATAATATAATATTACATAGCAACTATAATTTTTAAAGATTTATACAAAGATTTTTTAAATGTTTTTAGCAATCCCTACCCTCATGGAGCTGAGAGTCCATGAAAGATAAACATTAAACAAATAACCACGCAAATAAATAAAAATTGCTACTCTGTCATTAGTGATATAAAAAAATCAGAGAAGACATCCTTAAGAAAATGGCATAAGCTAAGACCCAATGAACAAGTTGGAATTTGAGTAGGTTTATTTTTGTTTTCAAGTTTATTTAATGGTGCTCTTATACTAGATTTCTAACTTTAAAAAGTTGTGTTTTTTAAAAAACATTGATAAAGGCAAAATAAACATGTCTCTGGTAATCTCAAAAACAGGAAGTGATCAGACTCGGAGTATTTCATGAGGTAGAAAATGACTCCTCGATCAGATAACTGAAAAAGTAAACCCTTATTGAGCACTTATTCTATTCTATGCACCACATTGAGTCCTCATTGGTATAAACTAATTCAGTTGTCTTGATGACTCTGTGTGGTTGGGATTATTTTTATTTCATTTTACTGTTTTGGAAACTGAGACTTACAGAAGCAATGAAGTTTCCCCAACGTGATTTCATAATAGCCTCAACATGCTGAGCTCCTAAGCTCTCTGCTCTTTGCAGAACAAGTCAGACGAAGACACAGGAGCATCCTGGGCAAACTAATGACTTGGCACACCTTTGGAGTATTTGTCATATGTGTTTACAGGAGGGGCTGAGCTCTGAGAAGAACGCAGCTAAAACCACCACTGGATAAAACACTAGCCTTGGTGTTAAAGACCCACAGCGTAGAAGACTGTTTAGCAACCAGCTGTGTTTACTTGGCCATGCCCTTGGGAGTTTGCACTCCCACACAGCTTGCCAACCAGACATGATACTAAGAAAAATTCTGGTAAATATAATTTTCTCCGTCTCATTATGTTTCCAATAATGTTTTAGCAAGCCTGAACTCTTGGTGCCCGGACCACTGTCCAGCTCCTTTGCCCTCTAATTTCAGCTCTACATAAATATTAAGCACATTTCCTGAAAGATTCCTACAACAGATGAAATGAATGAAAAGCCTAATGGGGATGTGTAAGTCCCAATTTTATAACTTTAAATTCTTCAAGCAAGATATAACAAATATTTCCATGTGATTTTTTTCAGGGAATAGTGAATTTGCAATTGGCATGGTGATCTCATCTTACCTTCAGTTCTCTGCTTATGACATGTAAACGCTGAAATACATGACAATAAAACTGAGAGTGTATTCATACTGTGTATATGAAATCATCTGAAATTTTAAAATATGTAATCGTGACATTCAATGGAGAAAACTGCCGGGCAAGAATTCGATGTTGACTCAGAATTTCAATGAGAAGCAAGCTGAATCCCGACTTTATTCTCCACCTCACAGGCATTCCATTTCTAATCCTAACTACAATGTACTCCCAAATCCCATCATGCAGCACGCCGTGTTGTGAGATAACAGGATTTTCATTTTCCCTTTTGCATCGGCATTAATGAAAAGATTGCACTGGTAGTGGGCCTGTGCTGGGACTGGTAGACCTGATCTCTGCTCTAACCAACATTGCCCAATAGACGTTTCTGCAGTGATGGAAATGTATATCTGTGCTGCCCAATAGATTAACCGTTGGCCACATGTGGCTAGTACGAGGAACTGAATTTTTATCAATATTTGATTTTTTTAATTTTATGTTTATTGTTAAAAGTATTACAGATGTCCCCTTTGTTTTTTTCCACTGATTCCCTCCACCCCACACCTGCCCCTCCCAGGCCTTCACCACTCTATTTTCTGTGTCCATGGGCTATGCATATACTCATATAAGTTTCCTTGTTAATCACTCCCCACTTACCTATCCACCCGCCTTCTTAATTTTAATTTTATTATGTACTAATAGCTATGCAGGAAAGTAGTGGCTACCACTTTGGGCTACACAGGACCCATTTTCATTTGTCACAAGTTATACCTAGGCCTATCGCCATTTTCATGGCAATGGAAAAAAAAAAAACCTCCAATCCACCTCTCAGCTCTAAGGAGGTACAGGAAAGAAATGTATTTTTCATATATTTTCAAATACCTGGATTTCCAGTCTCACCGGGTTCTCCTTTCTGCCCAGGTGCAGATGAACAACAATCACAGCAATTCAAAAAGAAATCGGCCGTGTCCAGAGTGAAGTTTTCAAAGGGGAAGAGAGTGGCAGTGCCAAAAGGAGAATCTTGGACGGAGGGGTCAGGAGTTGTTTCTGCCATTTCAGCCACTTCTGTAAAGGGTGTTTCTTCTTCTTCTCCTGGACGTAAGCCACTGGACAGCTTTAAACCCTTCAGCATCTCTTTTCCCTCGGATTTCTTCGTAAATTTGATATATGGCGTGGTCTTTGCTATTGCATCCATATCAGCAATAGCCAAAATAATTAAAATAGCACAAAGCCAAGACAACATCCACATAATGGAGACTGAAAGAAAGAAGAATATATTGTATACAGGTACCAAATGAGAAGTAATATAAATTAATGAAAAGTAATATAAATATGTACTTATGTGAGAGAAATCTGTATATATTTTGAACCACAAGAATGAATAGTATGTATAATATTGAATGATATTTTATGTGTTTTATATGCGAAAGTGTGTTGAATAACAACAGAATATTTTATTTACTTCAAGTATTTCTTGTAAGAAACATTTGGCTTCAATTCTCCTTTCTGGTTGTTTTCCTTGTATTACATGTTCTAAAATATTGTTCTTAGTCATTCAAATGATCTTGCCAAATAGCAAACATGATCTATAACAAATGTAACATGACTTAATAGCTCAGATACCCTGTGGAAAACAAATATGTGTAATTTCCTGACTGACCTCACTCAGATTTATAGAAATCAAATACATTTGTATTAAGAAAGATGAAAAATATTGAGCTGAATAGTTTGTTCCAGCAAACTCATTTACTTCAAGAAAAAATACAATTGAAATAGTCCTTAAATCTAATAGGGATAATGATCCTGTTGTGAGAGAAAAATTTTAGACTCTGTTGTAATAAATGGAGAGAGCAAGAGAGTGAATAAAAAAATCATAAATTTAAATATGCGCTGTGTTCTTAGATTCTTCACATGTCATCTCTTTTTCCAATTCTTTGCTTTATAATTTGAGGAGCTTTTTTTCCTGAAAACTCACATTTGTCTTCATATTATTTTAATGGGGCAAACAGTGGTTATTCTTATTAGGACTTTTATCACTGCTCAAATTGATATAAGGTTCCCAATGAAGGAAAATTTTGATAGTTCATAGTATTTCATTCCCCAGCAACTCCCAACATTCCAGTGGCTGCTAATAAGAGGTCCAGGGTGAAAAAACGAATGTGTTTTTTTTTATTGGAAAAGGAAGTAGTAGTTAGAATAAGTAGTAAAAAAGTAAAGAGAGTGGAAATAAAAATAGTAATAACAACTACTACTTGTATAGAGCTCCTACTATGAGTACAGTCCAATCCGTTTTCAACATAGCTCTGCCAGGTAGATGACACATTGTCGTTCTCCCTCATGGAGGAGGAAAGTGGCACCAAGCGGTTACAGACTTTGTTCAAGATCACACAATCAGGAAGTTACAAATTCAGAACCTAAGTCCAGGTCTTTTTTAATCCAAAGCCTCAACCCTTTCCCACAAATCATGTGGCATTTATAAGGGTGAAATTAAAAAACAATAAATCGAAGGGTAGGATCAGTAGAATAGCTCTGGAGAAGACCCATATAAGTCAACAGATGAGAAAGGACAAAGGTAGAAAACGGCATTTCTAAAATCAAACAAAAAATTCCAAAATGCTAACTTTTCTTCAACCAATATTTACTGAATAGTAACAATCCCACAAGCACTGAGAAATTATATGTGGTCTCTGTCAGGGAGTTTACAAGCTAGTGGGAAAGAAGATAAATACCAAAAGCAAAGAAGGAAATATGAAGGGCAGATGATCACATTGCAGCCCTCCAAATACAGACCCTGCACCCTCACCGTCCTCACCCTGGCAAGGAAACATGGTTAATTATGCATCAGTCAGCCAAACTAAGCCCCAACAAAAACAAGACAACAGAAATATTATGTTTCAGTATAGAATAATTACCTCGTTAACTTTCATTAGTTCACACAATTGTATTCAATGGGACATTCATTTGTTCAACATTTATTTGAGCATCTAAGAAGTGCCAGGTCCTGTGCTGGGTCACAGAATATAAAGAAAAGTATAACCCGACCCAATCTCTAAGGATCTTATCTGCAGTAACCATCAAAATAAAGCAACTATCCCATATGCAAACTACCCTAAGTGAAATATTGGTAACTTTTAATTCCTCACCACTTAGCTATAAGAATTCGAGTTTACAAAACGCTGAGTCTTAATGCTCTGTGACATTGCTTTTGTTCTCTTAAACAAATGAGGTCATGCAAAAGTATATCTGTGTTATTAGTCTATGCATGCAAAGTATTTTTATCCTAAAAATACGTTGTGATAGCCTCTTGGTAAACCAGTCCTTAGGTGGCAAAAAAAGTTAGACTTTGGGACAGGAAGAGAAAGGAAACTAATAGAGAACACAACAGACATTTTGCAAGTATTATAATGCAATTACATCACACATGAACTAAGCAAAGTAAGATTTACTTTGCCCGAATAATGGGTTATAAAACTGAGGCATGGAGGGATTAAGCAGCTTGCACAAGATCACAGAGTTAGTAAGCAGTGGAGCTGGGATTAAAACCTAGTTCCCTTTAACTCTAAAGTCAGCCCATGCACATCCCACAAGCTGCCTGGGGATTCAGGAGTGATAAGAGATGCTGAAGAATTAACTGAGTTAGATATGTCATGGAGCTCAATTCTAGACCTTTTGATGGGAGAAAGTGGTTTCCACAGATAGGAAGCAATAGTGTAAAAATGGCAGACATGAGTAAGAGGAGAGATGAGAAGTCTGGTTCTGACTTTATTTTGACAATAGAACATACAGACATAGTTATAGAGGGAACATGGCACATCCGACAGGAAAGTGGAGGGCTACGGAAAGGAATAAACAGAGCTCTTTCCTAACCAATATTAGGAAAGTGTTCAGCATCACTATTGGGGGTATGCTTTGTCCTCGTACATGTTTTCCTTGCATTGTGGTTTCCTGCTTCCCAGTTTAAATAAAGATGTTAAAGGATAATGTTGTCAGTACTTTAAAACCATGAAGGGGCTCCCCAAGAATTTGGAGATGAAGAAAGCATGAAGCCCTTTGAAAAACTGTGGAGCAAATCTTCATAGCAACCTGACTGACAGTGCATATATATCATTAATTTTTAATTGAAAAAAATTTTCATGTTTGTGTAAAAACATAGACAAAAATTCCATAACTCAAGCAAGTAAGGACTTCTGACCAAATTTTAAGCAGCTAAAACAATAAAACATAACTCCAATATTAAGTCTGAAGTTTAATGCAGGTATAAATCTTAACAGAGGTGTTAGAAGTAAAGACCTAAAAGGAAGTTTAAGTCCATAATCAACCTAAATGCAGTAAGCCCTTTTAGTTATTCTGAAGGTTGCCTATACTATAAGCATTTAAAGAACAGAAAGTTAGATCTTTTTTTTTTTTTTTGGAAGGGGGTGTTCCATGTTGCTAGCATAATATTTGCATAATATATCCCATAAACCCATAAAGGTTTACTGAACTAAAAATGAAGTAAATTATTGCATTATTGTCTCCAATTTTCCACTCCTACCTGTACTCACATTCTTTGATAGATGAATTTTTCACAGTCTTCCACAAAAGAAATGAAGTCTATACTCCAATCCTTTGACTTGGAGTTCAGCCATGTGACTTTGGCCAATAGAAAGAGATGGAAATGACAGGGTACTATTTCCAAGCCAGCCCTTAACTTTCTCTCTGTGAGTTTGGCCACTGCCATGAGAAGGACATGTGTGGCCAACCTTACTGGTCCAAAAAAGGGTAAGAGACATGTGGAGCAGAACTGTCCCACATAAGCTATCTTGCTAAACACCATATAGATGAAAGTTCCCAACTGATCCACAAACACAGGAGCAAGCCTAGGTCAGACCAGTTGAGGCCAATAGAGACCAAACAACCCTCACCTATCCCACAGACACTTTCCAGTTATCTATTGCTGTGTAATGAAGTACCATCAACTCAGTGATTTAAAAATACCCATGTAGCTCAGTGGTTGAGCATCGACCCATGAACCAAGCGGTCACTAGTTTGATTCCTGGTCAGAGCACATGCCCAGATGGTGGGCTCGATCCCCAGTAGGAGGCAGCCAGTCAATGTTTCTCTCTCATTGTTGTTTCTCTCTCTCAATCCCTCTCCATTCCTTTCTCTCTAAAAAAAATCAATAAAAACATAATTTAAAACATAATAATAACCATTTCATCACAGCTCATGATTTCATAGGTCAGGGAGGAATCTGCTTCTAGATCAGTTAGATTCTGTTTCTGCTCCGTGAGGGTCACTCAGCAGTATTCAGCTGGTACATGGGCTAGTCTGAGAGGCTTAACTACAGATCCACTGCCTTGAAAGAAATGGAAAGCCCTGGGATCACCAATCACCAAGTCTCTCTAGCATGCCAATCTCAAGATAGTCAAATTTCCTTGACCATGCCTCAGGACTCCCAAAGACGGTGTTGCAAGAATGTGGAAGCTGCCGATCTGTTTAAGCTATACCTGAGAACCGGCACAGTAACACATCTATTGAATTCTATTGGCCACAGTATCATAGAGACCAGCCTGACTCCAAGAAAAGGTACATAGACTCCACTTTTCAAGGGGAGGTGTGACAATCTCTGGCCTTCTTGGATCTACCACAGACACTCAAACTAGAAATTGTAACCATGGGATTATGGGAGGTTAGGCAGCAAAAGCAACTGGTAGCACTAGTTGCAGCCTCCAGCTTAACACTGTATTAACCACATTGAGACAAAACTGACTAAGCAGCCTCCAGGCTACCCCTTATTGTCTTCACTCAGCAGCAAACATCCCATGTGCTCTTGCCAGCCACCCACCTCAGTCAGCCTCCATAGTTCTAAAAGTGCCACCCATTGAAAGTCTTGAAGCAGAAGCTGGACCACCTCATTGTTGAGATGCTATTAGAAAGAATCTTGAATATTCTTCAACCTTGAATGTCCCTTCTAACCTTCAGATTCTATAATGTGGTTTTATAACAGCAGACTCTTTATCAATCTACTAGGGGTCCAGTGCATGAAATTTGTGCACTGGGGATGAGTGATCCCTCAGCCCAACCTGCCCCCTCACACATACTGGGAGCCCTCTGGCCGAGGCTTTAGGCCTTGGGCACCCAGCCATCACCCTGCAATGGGGCAGATGGCTGGCTCCATCCCAGCCCTGCCCCCCCCACACCTCCAGCCAGGGCCTTAGCCCTAGCCAGCTCGCCCCCAGCTAGAACAGGCCTCGGCCCCTCCTGCCCAGGCCTGAGCCACCTCGGATACACACTCCCAGACCCCCACTGCCCCGGCCACCTGGGACATGTTCCCCCAGGTGTGAGCTGCCTCAGCCACATCTCCCCAGGCTCCCCCAAGGCCCATGGCCTCATCCCTCCCCCCATGACGCTGGCCACCTTGGCTACGCTTCCTCAGGCCCCCCCAGACCCCAGCCACCTCAGCCACGCCCCCCAATGGCCCCCGGCTCGGGCCGCCTTGGCCATGCCCCCATGTTCCTGATTGGCTGGTGGGCGTGGTTTGTGGGCGTAACAAAGGTATGGGCAAATTTGCATATTACTCTTTTATTAGATAGGGTAAAAATTAACTCATACCATAAAATTCCATTCTAAATTGAATTTATATAATGTCCCACTTGGAAGGATTTTTTTTTGTAAGATTTGTTAGGGTTCTTTTCCTCCCACAGAAGTGAGGTATTTTCACCAACCTAATAATGTACATTTGTACATTTGTAAGATGACTGGCAAGTTTTATGTTGGGGCTAGGGCCATGGATTACAAAGAAATTTAATAACTGACTATCAAGTAGCATCCTATTAATAAAAGGGTAATATGCAAATAGACTCAACGGCAGAACAACCAAACAATCAATCAAAGCATAATATGCTAATGATATGCTAAGGTTGCTCAACCGTTCGCTATAACATTCACTGACCACCAGGGGGCAGATGCTCCAACTAGTAGGTTAGCTTGCTGCTGGGATCCAGCTGATTGGGACTGAGTGAGATAGGCCAGACATGCCATGGAACCTTCCCGCAGTCCCTCCCTGGCCGGCCAACCTCCCACGTCCTACATTGGTGGGGTCCCTCAGTCTGGCCTATGCCCTCTTGAAATCTGGAACCCCTCTGAGGATGTCAGAGAGCCAGTTTCAGCCCGATCCTGCAGGCCACTTCCCTGGGAGGGTGCCAGACGCAGGGCTCAGGGCTAGCGAGCACTGCTGCAGCAGCATGAGCCTCTCCTGATCAGGACTGATTGGGCACGATCCCGAGGCAGGCACAGTGGAGCTTGGATGAGTGGGAGCAGCAGGTAGGAGCTGTAGGTGGCATTGGACTGTGGGTTTCAGCCTGATCTCTGCAGGCCACCCAGGGGGACCCCACCCGTGCATGAATTCATGCACCAAGCCTCTGTCTTTTAATTAGTCCTAAGTAAAAGTTCATATCTTCTACTTATTAGTTGTTTAATTTGGAGCAAGTTACTGTAACTCTGTGAGTCTCGGTTTCTTATTTCAGAAATGGAGATAATAATAATAGCTTCATTTTTGTGAGGTTGTGAAACTTAGTGAGATAATGCATGAAAAGCTCTTAACATGGTGCCCTTAGTAACAGTTGGTCATTATTTTTAGTGAGGATTAGATCAAGTGAAATTAACTAGCCAGAAATCCTATTTTAAAGCAGTGACAAATATTTCCTAGTCTCATATTGTGCCAGATTGATGCCATTCCCACCCTTTTTTATGCACTGCCCTATATCTCAGGGTCTTAAAGCCTAAGAACTACTTTCCCAGAATCTCTTGCCATCTGGGTTCCAGTGTAGTTTCTGCCAGTGAGAGACACTGCATGGGGTGTGGAAGATAGAAGGAAAGCAGAAGTCATCGCTGCTGATAGCGAGAGAGAATGCATGGACTTTGGCAGAATTGAAGCTTCAAGGTGTCCTCTGGCATGCCAACATGATAGCAAGCCTTGGTTCTGTGGGGAGTTGGGACTGTTGGCAAGAGTGTCCTGCAGTTCCTATCCTGGACATCAAAAGCCAAGTTCTGATTCTCTGAAGGCCAGAGGCAAACCTCACAGCAGTGGCAAGCCTCCCCGCCTGTGCTTCTTCCCCTTTCAATGACTGTATAAGCACCTAATTACCTGTGTTAAACCCCTTTACGCAAGACACACCTACCATGGCCCAGACTGAATCCTGTTATATTCTTCTTTACTTTTACCTCCATTTTTATTATAAACTTTCAGCCTGCCTTATCATATCTTAAATCCATCCAACCCTACAATTTCATTTTTATTAAACCAATTACTTCTCACTTATCCACAACATCTTAATCAATTAAAACTGGATGGATACAATTATGTCCCCAATTTTTTGAGCCTGCACAAATATATTGTATGTCGGAAACCAATCATTGTCTTACTAATAGAAAGATGAGGACAGGAAGTCTAGAAGGCTGGTCACCAAACTTAATTGCTCTAGTCACTCACTATTTAGTTGAAACATTGTTAGCTGAAGCAGCCTCCACTGCTGTTTGTCTTATGTATTTTTGTTATTGGAATTTCCTGCCTAAGGGCTATGAGTGTATCCCATAGTCTCAATAAAAGGGATACCAAGGCCAGAGCTGGGTATAGTCCTCCTACTAGAGGTAGGCTCCCATCTGGCCCCCAATATTCCCAAATTCATACTTTTCTAGTCTCTTTTCATTTGTGTGTGGCCTTCTCCAGAACACGAACCCTGAACTGGAACCCTGAACCATGTGGGATGTGAAAGAGGTTCCTACAATTGTACATAGTAGTGTTATATTCCAGTGCATTCTTGAATGCTGATTCCTGTAAAAATGTTTTTAAATATGTTTTTATTGATTTCAGAGAGGAAGAGAGAGATAGAAACATCAATGATGAGAGAGAATCATTGATCAGCTGCCTCCTGCTTGCCCCACAATGGGGATCGAGCCCACAACCTAGGCATGTGCCCTAGGAATCAAACATGTGCCCTGACTAGGAATCAAACTGTGACTTCCTGGTTTATAGGTCAAAGTTCAACCACAAAGCCACTCCAGCTGGGGTATTTTTTTTAATTATACATAAAAATATAACTTTAATGGATATGTTGTTGGGAAGCAAAAGTGAGGACCTTTTTTGACCATGAGTTCAGCATTCTTCCTCTCTGACTTAATTATACAGGATTGTAAGATGAACTTTTACATATATAGCATTCCTTTCTTATGTGAATAGTTACTTTTAATTTTTCACATTTCATCATGACCAGTAGTATTTCATGCTATAGTCTTTGCTCATACCCATGTTTCAAATTAATTCATTTTTTTCCTTCCTTTCAGCCAACAAATGTTTATTAGACACCTACTCTGTGTCAGACATTGTATTATTTGCAAGAGTTATAGAACAAAATATCTGCTCTCATTTCAGTGGGAGTAACAAATATCAGATGATTTAAAAAATCACTATGTTGGATTGTAATAAGTGCAATGGAGGAAATAAATAGGGATTTCATAAAGAGTGACAAGGAAAGATTGTTCAGACAGGAGGCTAAGGAAAGCCTGAGGAAACAACATTCAAAGCAGCCAGTCTAGGAAGAGCTTTCCACGCAGTGGGAACTGGATGTGCCTTTTCACAACAGAGAGAGGAAGGTGAGGAGGTCCTGGATCCACAGAGTGAGACAGAGAGTGACTGGTGTGCGCACCCAGGACATAGTGTAGGGTGCTACAGACCCTCATAAGAATCTGGGGTTTATTCTAAAAGCTGTAAGAAGTCACTAAAAGTAGAAGCAGGGGGAGAGACCCCTAATCATTAGAGGGAAAATAGTTGCAGTGGGACAAAATAATAAGCAAAAAGAGCAAAGGGAGCTGATAGAGTCCAGGTAGTAAGAGAGGAGGCCTGCAACAGCTTGTTGACATAATTTCACATAATAAAAGATTAATCCATTCTGGAAAATGAGCATGACTATACTTAATTTCTACCTACAGCTTCAACTTAGTTAAATTAGGATTTAACTTTATATTTTGGATGAATTGTAGTTTTTATTTCTTAGAATTGTAGTTTTAAAATATACAATTTTGATAAAATGAGAATTAGAAGGAAAAGTATGAGTCTATGTGTGGGAAAATTCCTAAACATTACCTATATATATAAAAGACTAAGTGTCCATCCAACCGGTAGCTATGACATGCACTGACCACCAGGAGGCAGATGCTCAATGCAGCAACTGCCATGACATGTACTAGCCATTTAAAAATAAATGGCACCCAGAGTGAGCAGAAGAAAGGAGGTAATGAAAAACAGAGCAGAAATAAATGACATAGAGACACACACACAAAAAAAAAAAAATTCAAAAGATCAATGAAACCAATAGCTGATTCTTTGAAAGGAAAAACAAGATTGATGAACTACTCTAGCCAGGCTCACCAAAAAGCAAAGAGAGAGGATCCAAATAAACAAAATCAGAAATGAAGAGGAGAAATAACAATGGATGTCACCAAAGTAAAAGTATTATTTAAAAAAAAATACAATGGGAGAACTAAGATGGCGGCAAAGGTAAAACACCTATCTTGCCGTCATAATCAGCAATTTTAATACTACAACTTAATGAAAGAACAAACACCTTCCAGAATCACCAGAAAGCTCGCCAAGTCAAAATTCCACAAATAAAAGTGAAGATAAGACACTGTGACTCGGAGGAGTGGAGGCGAACAGCGTTGAAAGATTCGCACGGAGAGAGGTTTGGAGTGCGCGCCGAGGAGAGGGCGGGCGGCTGAAAACCGGCCAGTTTTCTCGAACGGGGAGACAAAGGAGTCCCACTGGACTGATTCTCCAGCTCTGGGCGAAGTCCAGGGAACTCACTATCACACGGGGTGAAAACTAGACAGTGGGAGGGCACGCCGAAGCTCTGGCGCTGCCGGGTCTGCCGGCTTGTGGAGAAAGCAGCCTGCGCGCGAACAGCTGGGCTGCGAGATGGCGCAGAGAGCGCTCCACGACTTGTCTCTCATTCAGAAAACCGTCAGACTGCTTTGTTTTATGACCCTGGGTGAGACATTGCGCATGCAGACTCATTTTGGGAAAGTCTGAATTCCCCGGCAGCCGGCAGCCTGTGGAGCTCCGCAGTGGCTCTCTCTCAGAGGTGCTGGCGGCCATTGCCCCCAGCACAGAGTCCCAGGGGCCACATAGGGCGGAGCTAACACTGTCTGCTTGGCCTGAGACTCCGCCCACCCAACCTGAGCACAGCTGAGCTTCACAGACAATTGGCCTGGAGGTCAACCCTCCAAGTGCTAACAACGATTAACTGAGCTTAACTTCAGCAAGACTGTGCAGCCCATATCCACCTCAGGTAACCGGGGAGGTGGAGTCACTATCCCTAGTAGGAAGTCTACCACACAAAGCTAATTGACCAACTCAGGGAAGCAGCCACCATGCAGAGACATGGAAAGAAATCAGATGTGAAAGAAATGGAGGAAAAAAAACGACTGGACATGGAATTCAAAACCACGGTTATAGGGTTTTTTAAGAGGCTCCAACAAAAGATCGAGGCCTATAAGGAAATAAGCAAGACCACAAAGGAAATGAATGAGTCCTACAAGAAAATG
The DNA here is from genome assembly GCA_027563665.1 of Antrozous pallidus. NCBI lineage: Eukaryota > Metazoa > Chordata > Mammalia > Chiroptera > Vespertilionidae > Antrozous > Antrozous pallidus. The sequence continues at coordinate 25,967,035 of CM050514.1, read as the reverse complement.
AACAACACCCTCAAGGATATAAACGAGAGCTGCAAAGAAATGATCAAGACAAACGTGGAAATGAATGAGTCCTACAAGGAAATGAAAGAAACCCTCAAGGATATAAAGGAGACTCTCAAGGATATGAAAAAGGACCAACCAGAAATTAAGCATACACTGACTGAAACAAAAAATATTATACAAAGACCTAAAAGTGCTCTGGAGCACCCCAAGAACCAAGTTAAAGATTTGAAATACAAAGAGGTAAAATCCACTCAGCTGAAAAAGCAAGAAACCAAAAGAATCCAAAAAATTGAAGATACTGTAAGGGGCCTCTGGGACAACCTCAAGCATACCAACATCCGAATTATAGGGGTGCCAGAAAAAGCGAGAGGCCAAGACAATGAAAACCTATTTGAAGAAATAGTGACTGAAAACTTCCCACACCTGGTGAAAGAAATTGACTTAGGAGTCCAAGAAGTGCACCGAACCCCAATATATAGGAACCCTAAGAGGACCACACCGAGGCACATCATAATTAAAATGCCAAGAGCAAAAGACAAAGAGAGAATATTAGAAACAGCAAGAGAAAAAAAGTTGGTTACCTATAAGGGAGTACCCATACAATTGTCAGCAGATTTCTCAACAGAAACGATGCAGGCCAGACGCGAGTGGCAAGAAATATTCAAAGTGATGAACAGCAAGAATCTACAACCAAGATTACTCTATCCAGCAAAGCTATCATTCAGAATTGAAGGTCAGATGAAGTGCTTCACAGATAAGAAAAAGCTAAAGGAGTTCATCACCACCAAACCAATATTATATGAAATGCTGAAAGATATTCTTTAAGAAGAGGAAGAAGAAAAAGGTAAAGATGAAAATTATGAACAACAAATACACATCTATCAAGAAATGAACATAAAAATCAAGTGAATTGATAGGCTGTTGAACAGGATAGACTGGTGAATATAACAGAAACATGGATATAGAGAGGGAATGGACTGACAATTCTTGGGGAGAAAAGGGTTGTGGGAAGTGCAGCAAGAGACTGGACAAAAATCTAGCAACAATGGGAGAGGACAGTGGGGAGGAGGAGGTGAGGGTGGAGGGTGGGATAGGTACAGGGTGGAGGGGAGCTATAGGGGGATAAAAAGGGGAAACAATGTAATTAATAAACTGAACAATAAAGATTTAAAAAAATACAATAAACAACTCTATTCTAACAACTAGACAGTCTAGAAGAAATGGACATATTCCTAGAAAAATATAACCTTCCAAACTCAATCAGGAAGATTCCAAAAATCTCAATAGGCCAATAACTATGGAAGAAATTGAAGGAGTCATCAAAAAGCTTCGAGCGAACAAAAGCTCAGGGCCAAACGGCTTCACAGGGGAGTTTTACCAGACATTCAAGGAAGAACTAAAACCCATCCTACTCAGACTATTCCAAAAAATTCAAGAGGAAGGAACACTTCCAAGCTCATTCTATGAAGTAGCATAACCCTAATACCAAAACCAGATAAAGACAACACAATGAAAGTGAATTACAGGTCAATATTTCTCATGAACATAGATGCTAAAATCCTCAGCAAAATTCTAGCAAACTGGATCCAGCAGTACATCAGAATGATCATACACCATGACCAAGTAGGATTTATTCCAGGGATGTAAGGATGGCACAATACCTACAAATCAATAAAAGTGATACATCATATAAACAAATTGAGAGATAAAAATCACATAGTCATATCAATTGACAGAGAAAAAGCATTTGACAAAATCCAAAACTCTCAGCAAGGTGGGATTAGAAGGATCATACCTCAACATGATAAAAGCCATATATGACAAACCCATAGCCAACATCATACTCAATGGGCAAAAACTAAAACCATTAACACCACTCCTGTTCAACATAGTACTGGAAGGACTAGTCATTGCAATCAGATAAGAGAATGAAATAAAAGGCATCCAAGTTGGAAAAGAAGTAGTAAAACTGTTCTTATTTGTAGATGACATGATACTGTCCATAGAAAACCTAAAGACTCCATCAAAAAATTATTAGACTTAAATGAATTCAACAATGTAGCAGGATAGAAAATTAATGCCAAGAAATCTATGACATGTCGATACACCAACAATGAACTTACAGAAAGAGAGAATGAAAAAGCAATCCCATTTACCAATGCACCAAAAAAATTAAGATACCTAGGAATAAAATTAACTAAGGAGGTAAAAGACCTATATGCAGAAAACTACAGGACACTGTAAAAAAGAGATAGAGAAAGTCATAAACAGATGGAAGAACATATTGTGTTCATGGATTGGTACAATCAACATCATTAAAATTTCCATACTACATAAAGCAATCTATTCAATGCACTTCCCATTAAAACACAGCATATTTCCCAGACCTAGAACGAGCTTTACAAAAATTCGCCTGGAATAAAAAAGGACCCTGGATAGCTGCAGCAATCCTGAGAAAGAAAAACAAAGTAGGCGGGATCTCAATACCAGGTATCAAAATCTATTACAAAGCCACTGTTCTCAAAATAGCCTGGTACTGGCACAAGAACAGACATATAGAACAATGGAATAGAATAGAGAACCCAGAAATCAACCAAAGCCACTATGCTCAATTAATATTCGACAAAGGATGAATGAATGTAAAATGGAGTCAAGACAGTCTCTTCAATAAATGGTGTTGGAAAAATTAGACAAAGACATGCAAAAAAGTGAAACTAGACTACCAACTTACACCATACACAAAAATTAATTCAAAATGGATAAAGGACTTAAACATAAGACAGGAACCATAAAAATACTAGAGGAATCCATAGGCAGCAAAATCTCAGATATATGCCAAAGCAATTTCTTCACTGATACTGCTCCTAAGGCAATAGAAACTAAAGAGAAAATAAACAAATGGGACTACATCAAAATAAAAAGCTTTTCCACAGCAAAAGAAACTATCAACAAAACAACAAGAAAGCCCACTGCCTGGGAGAACATATTTGCCAATGTTATCACCAATAAGCACTTAATCTCCAACATTTACAGGAAACTCATACAACTTAACAAAAGGAAGATAAACATCCCAATCAAAAAATGGGCAATGGACCTAAATAGATACTTTCAAAAGAAGACAGAAGGAAGGCCAAGAGGTATATGAAAACATGCTCAAAGTCACTAATCGTCCAAGAGATGCAAATCAAAATGACAAGTTACCATCTCATTCCTGTCAAAATGGCTTTCATCAGCAAATCAACAAATACCAAATGCTGGTGAGGATGCAGAGAAAAAGGAATCCTCTTGCACTGCTGGTGGAGATGCAGTCTGGTGCAGCCACTGTGGAGAACAGTATGGAGTTTCCTCAAAAAACTAAAAATGGGACTCCCATTTTACCCAGTGATCCCAATTCTAGGATTATATCCCAAAAAACTAGAAATACCAATTAGAAAGGATATATGCACCCCTATGTTCATAGCAGCATAATTCACCATAGCTAAGATTTGGAAACAGCCTAAGGGCCCATCAGCAGATGAGTGGATTAAAAAACAGTGGTATATCTACACAATGGAATACTATGCTGCAGTAAAAAAGGAGTTCTTACCATTTGCAACAGCATGGATGGAACTGGAGAGTATTATGCTAGGTGAAATAAGCCAGTCAGAGAAAGATAAATATTACATGATCTCATTCATTTACTATCTAATAAGAGTAATATGCAAATTAACCATCATTCCACTACACCCACAAACCATGCCCACTAGCCACACCCAGTAAGAAATGAGTATGCAAATTAACCCCAACCAAGATGTCTGCAGCCATGGAGATAGCAGGAGGGAAGCTTGGGTTTCCCTGGTGATAGAGAAAGTCAAGCTTTCTGTACACCCTGGCTGGCCCAGGCCTCTGCTTAAGGCTACAAAGTTTCAATTATACAAGATAAATAAAGCCCAACAGAAATGGCTGCCGCCACAGAGGGAGCCAAAGGCATGGCTCTGCTCCAGGCTACAAAGTTTCAGTTGTAGAAGATAAATAAATCCCAGATACAGGGCCTCTGCTTGGGTCTCCGGGGGGCATGGCTGGCCTGCAAACTACCACAGGACCCTTACCCAGGCCCAACTATGCCCCAAGGGAACACCCACCCTGATCTGGGACAACCTTCAGGGCAAACCAGCTGGCCCCCACCCATGTACCAGGCCTCTATCTTATCTAATAAAATAATAATATGTAGATTGACTATCACTCCAACACACAAGATGGCCGCCCCCCTGTGGTCAAAGATCCTGCCCTCATGTGGACACAAGATGGCCACCACAAGATGGCCAGCAGGAGAGGGTAGTTGGGAGGGACCAGGCTTGCAAGGGAGGGCAGTTGGGGGCAATCAAGCCTGCAGAGGAGGGCAGTTAGGGGTGACCAGGCCAGCAGAGGAGGGAAGTTGGGGGCAAACAGGCTGGCAGGGGAGCAGTTAGACATCAATCAGGCTGGCAATGGAGTGGTTAGGGGGTGATAAGGCTGGCAGGCAGAAGTGGTTAGGGGCAATCAGGAAGGCAGGCAGGTGAGCAGTTGGGAGCCAGCAGTCCTGAATTAGGGATGCCCTACTGCCCATTTCAGACATCCTTCAAGGGCTCCCAGATTGGAGAGGGTGTAGGTTGTACTGAAGGACACACACACACACACACACACACACATACACACACACACCCATGCACAAATTTCATGTACTGGGCCTCTAGTATGGAATATAATGAAAAACATAAAACTTTGAACAAAAATAAATCCAGAGACAGAGAAACATTGATCACACCATTAAACCTCAGAGAGAAGGTAGGGAAGGATGGGGGTAAGAGGAAGAGATCAACCAAAGAACTTGTATGCATGCATATAAGCCTAACCAATGGAAACAGATAACAAGGGAGTAAGGGCATGAGTGGGGAGGATCAGAGGAGGAGGGGAATGGGGGAATCCTACCTAATAAAGGAGTAACATGCAAATTAACCATACCCCCACTACACTACCAGCCAATCAGGAGCAGGGGGCATGGCCAGCAGGTATGGCCAGCAAACAGGAAGCATGGCCACCAGGCATGGCCCACAGACAGGGGGCATGGCCAGCAGGCATGGCCAGCAGGCAGGGGTGTGGCCAGCAGACAGGGGTATGGCCACAGTGGCGAGTAAGCAAGCACCATGCTATAAGCTCTGCCTACATGGTACTTAAGGGCCGGCGAGATCCCTCTCTCATTACACTTACTGTTGACTAAGTCACGACCTTTTGAGGTGAATGGGACAGTTAGGGGAATTTGATGCCATGATATCCCCTCACGAGGCTCGCATGTAGGTTGCTCTGTTAGGCTGTGACTGAGGTGTGGGGTTTACCTGTTGCGTGGGACATGCAAATGAGTGCCAGGGTCACCTTGGGAAATGGGAGCCAAGTGCAAGGCGGGACTGTGAGCCAAGTGGCAGTCCGCTCTGCAGGGCGCTGCGGCCTGCCAGGACTGCCTACAAGTGGCGTCAGCTTCTCAGGCCAATGCCTCTTCCCCCTGGTGGCCACCGCCACCTCCTTCCCTGTCACTGCAGAATCAGCCCCAGTCGCTCTAGATCCTGGCCTGCTGAATGCAGGTGGGGAAGGGGCACAGGGCCCCCCAGACCCCGCGCCCCGAAAGCTCAGTCCAGGACCCGCCGGCCTCGCAGCTTCCTTGCAGGCAGGCAGGGTGGGCGGGCTGGGCCTCCGGAGGAACGGCAGAGGCAGCAGGGAGGAGGACGGATGAAGGAAGCAAGGAGACAGATGGGGGGCAGAGAAGGAAGGGGGCTAGGGCCACATTCCTGGGCTTTGGGGACGGGTGACCCTGGACCACAGGAGAGAGGTCCCACAGCCGCCACCAAGAAAGGCCCTCGCTGGAGGACGCTTACTGTGGGGGCCGCTCAGAGCCTGGCTTTGGGCTCCCCTGCCCAGCCTGGGCCCCGCCCCGCTGAGGCTGGAGCGGGCACTGCGCAGAGGGCTGGGACTGCCTGCACACGGCATCTGCTTCCCAGCATTGGGCTCTACAAATCCCATGAAAACTGAATTTGCTACAAATAAAAGTGCCCTTTAAAATGACTATGAACACTGAAGTAAAATGTTTTCATTTTATAAGCCTTATTTTACAGTATGCACATTTCACATAATAATACCCCAGAATTTATCTAGGGCAGGGGCCAAATGCCATTGCCGTAAGGAGCCAGAGTGCAGCTCAATTTTTGTGGGCCATATATTGCCTCAAATACTCAATTTCTGCAGTCCTAGCATGCAAAGCCCAAAGGAACAGAATGGCTGTGTCCCAACAAAACTTTATGGCCACTAAAATTTGAATCCTATCTAATAAAAGAGTAATTCACAGATTGACCATCACTACAACACACAAGAGGGCTGCCCCCATGTGGTCAGAGATTCTGTCCCCGTGTGGACACAAGATGACCATCACAAGATGGCCAGCAGGGGAGGACAGTTGGTAGGTTCCAGGCCTGCAAGGAGGGGCAGTTGGGGACTATCAAGCCTGCAGGGGAAGGCAGTTAGGGGTGACCAGGCCAGCAGAGGAGGGAACCTGGGGACAAGCAGGCTAGCAGGGGAGCAGTTAGACATCAATTAGGCTGGCAGGGTAGTGGTTAGTGGGTGATCAGGCTGGCAGACAGAAGCAGTTAGGGGCAATAAGGGAGGCAGGCAGGTGAGCAGTTTGGAGCCAGCAGTCCTGGATTGTGAGAACGATGTCCGACTGCCCCTTTAGGCCTGATCCTACTGGGATCGGGCCTAAACAGGCAGTTGGACATCCCTCAAGGGATCCCAGATTGGAGAGGGTGCAGGCTGGGCTGAGGGAATCCCCCGCCTCTTCCCCAGTGCACGAATTTCATGCACGGGGCCACTAGTAAGGATATATATTTAACAACTTAACCAATAAAGAAATTAAATTTAACAAAAAATAAAATAAAATAAAATGGCACCACAGACCTGGTGCCAACAAACTAACACTCGTCCCCCATGTAGGACACAGGCCCTACTACCACCCCAGAGCAACACCCCACCAAATTGCTGCCAATGCTGCCAAGACCCCATGGCACAAAATGCAGCCCACAGCCCAGCCCAGAAATGGTGGCTGTGGTGCCAGGTAATGACATCATATAGCAGCACCCAACTTCCTCTTCCTAGAAACTAGCATCCTTAGAGTTTCTTCAGCCCAGAAACCAACTTGCTTTATAACGAGGTGCAAACATCTTACAGTTTGTCAAGAATTTTCTCATGACTCATCAGAAGTCCTGGAGTAGGTAGATAGACTCAGTAAACTTCTATTTTATTTTCATTAGCAAGATGTGAGTAACAATATTAAAATATTTCTCCTAATTTCCTTTCAATGTGCATGAATCTGTGCACCAGGACACTAGCGATTAATAATTATTTTTCTTTAGAAATACAGGGTGAGGTTTGGTTATTGGTCTCAGATTTTAGTGTAAACTACACAATGAATCAGAAATAATTTGGCACTAAGCAAGTCAACCTAGACATAGAAACATTTGCATAGAAAAGGTGCTTCTGAAATTTTGTCTCTCTACAACCAAAGTAATTAATTTCTAGCTTCTCAGAGTGGATTTTAGGAGTAAAGTGAGACTTTATGCTGAACTGTTGATATAACAGCTTGATGAGATGAACCTGGTTGGTCTGCGGGGCTTCTCCTGTATTGAGGTATGGAATGTAAAGAGGTATAAGAGACCAGAGCCCCAGTCAAGAAGGGGAGTGACTTCAGGGCTTGTTCTGGGGATGTTGGCAGCACCCAATGACTTTCCCATTTAAATAAGTAAACAAGAGAGGAGCTGAGAGTTAGGAGGAGCAGCCAAGAGGGATTATTAACATTACATCCATTTTGGACATGTTTATGCTAAGAAAGAGGGCCCACAACAAGAACGTGTTATATTAGGATGTCAGGAAGAAAAGGAAAGAAAAAACAAACAATGGGGAGGTACAGTTTTGCTGCTACTGCTTCCTTCTCCTTCCAGGAGAGCTGCATCTACCAAACAACTCTCTTCCTATTTAGGAGCCTGGTATTGAGCTCTTGATGCCATGTAACCACAAGAGTGAATTGCTAGAATTCTAATCAGCTGTTTTCTCCTGACCTATTTCATCCGGTAAACTCAGACAAGCCTTCTAGAGCTCAGATTTTTCAGTTCATTCACAAGTATAATGCCATCAAAAGGAGGAGAAACTCTGTAATACAGCTTTCCATTTCCCACTTCATTTGTTAAGTGCAATTCCAGAGTGATTGTAATCAGCTCTGTAAAGCTTTGCTCATCCCTCTTTGTGGACAGATGCACCCAAAACATCATCATTTCCATTATCCAGTAGGAGGATGGTCTCCCATTGTCGCAATAAGTGAAAGCCATTATAATGTTATTAAGCACAAAGAATATAACATTACATTCTCCCAAGTTAAATGCTTCTTGTATTTAACAAGTGTACAGTAAAATAAAAACATAGTCTCAGCATATCTGTATATATAAAAGGCTAAGCAACTCTCTGACCATCCAACTGGTCTCTATGATGTGCACTGACTACCTAGGGCAGATGCTCAACACAAGAGCTACTGAGCTGCGATGACTTGGAGTGGTGGTTATTGAGTGACACATTCCTGAACCAGAGAGGAGGGAGCCCAATGTAATCCCACTTCTAGGACTATATCCCAAGAAACTAGAAACACCAATGAGAAAGGATATTTGTGCCCCTATGTTCATAGCAGCACAATTTACAATAGCTAAGGTTTGGAAACAGCCCAAGTGCCCATTAGCAGATGAGAGGATTAAAAAGCTGTGATACGTCTACACAATGAAATACTATGGTTCTGTAAAAAAGAAAGAACACTTACCTTTTTCAACAGCATGGATGGACCTGGAGAGCATTATGCTAAGCGAAACAAGCCAGTCAGAGAAAGATAAATATCACATGATATCACTCATTTGTGGAATATAATAAACAACATAAACTGATGAACAAAAATAGATCCAGAGACAGAGAAACATCGAACAGACTGTCAAGCATCAGTGGGAAGGTGGGGGGTGGGGGTTAGTAAGAGATCAACCAAAGCACTTGTATGCATGCATATAAGCATATCCCATGGATACAGACAACAGGGGTTGAGGGCATGTCCTGGGGGTTGGGGGTGGCTGAGGGGAGGTCAATGGGGGGGCGGGGAAACATGTAATACTATATGTAATACTTTAAACAATAAAAAAAAAGATTAGGCATGAAGCTCAGCCATTGTGACTCCGTGAATCAGGAAGTTCGATTCCCAGTCAGGGCACATACCCAGATTGTGGGCTCTATCCCCAATAGGGAGCATGCAAGAGGCAGCTGATAGATGATTCTGTCTCATCATTTATGTTTCTATATCTCTCTCCCTCTCCCTCCCCCTCTCTGAAATTAATAAAAACACATAAAAAATTTAGGCATGAAAATAAACTCTGGCTCAATATCACCAAAACCCAAAAGAAACCATTAAGGATGGGATTAGGCAAAGACAAGAACAAAACTGTTACTACAAGATGATTACCACTCTGTTTCACCTGTTCTTATTTCCCACACAGAATCTGAGTATGCCTGCTGTAGGATTTTCTGATTTTAGGGAGAGAGAGAAAGGAGGTGGCAAGATCGACTCTATGAATGTGCAGGTATGCAACTAGACAATGAGTCTGCGGTCAATTTTGCAGGATTGATATATCCCATTACTTGTAAAAATGCAGTGAGGAACTGTGTATGAGGGGTTGGGGAGATGAAGTATGTGTGAATTCTCTGTGCTTTCTGTTCAATTTTTCTGTACACCTAAAACTATCCTAAAAAGTGAAGTCTGTTCTTTAAAAGAGAAAGGGATAGAGAGAGAGAGAGAGAGAGAGAGAGAGAGAGAGAGAGAGAGAGAAAGCAATGGGGTCCCAACATGATTGATTTGTTCATTTATTTTACTAATTAGGTGGTCCTGATAGAAGTTAATAATCTATCAAAGTTGTTGCTGAAAAACTGAATTTAAAGTTTACATAGGCCCAGGCTTTTTTGGAGGGAGGAACCAAGATGGCGGCATAGGTATACACCTATCTTGTTGCCATACACAGCAATTTCAAAACTACAACTTAGCGAAAGAACAAACATCATCCAGAATCACCGGAAAGCTAGCTGAGTGAAAATTCCACAAATAAAAGTGAAGATAGGACACTGTAACTCAGAGGAGCGGCAGAGGACAGCATTGAAGATACACGCGGTGTCTGAGGTTTGGAGCTGTGCGTGCGCCAGCAGATAGGGTGGGCGACTGCAAACCCAACTGGTTTTCTCGAACGGGGGAGACAAAGGCATCCCACTGCACTGATGCTCCAGCTCCAGGCGAAGTCCAGGGAATCCACAATTATATGGGGTAAAACTGGACACTGGGGAGGCATGCTGAAACTCAGGCACTGCAAGGGTCTGCGAGCTTGTGGAGAGGGCGAGCTTGTGCAGAGTACACGTAAACTTGGGAACAGTTGAGCTGTGTGACCACACAGAGAGGACTCATCACTTACTCTCTCATTTGGGAAACCACCAGACTGCATTGTTTTACGGCCCTGGGTGAGACGTTGGGTGTGCAGACTCATTTGGGGAGAGGCTGAATTGTCTGGCAGCGGGTGGAGATCAGCGGCAGCTCTCTCTCAGAGGTGCTTGTAGCCATTGCCACCCAGCACAGAGACCCAGGCCAGATGGGAGTGGCAAGAAATATTCAAAGTGATGAATAGCAAGAATCTACAACCAAGATTACTCTACCCAGCAAAGCTATCATTCAGAATTGAAAGTCAGATAAAGTGCTTTGCAGATAAGAAAACGCTAAAGGAATTCATCACCTCCAAATCAATATTATATGAAATGCTGAAAGATATTCTTTAAGAAGAGGAAGAAGAAAAAGATAAAAATAAAAATTATGACCAACAAATACACATCTATCCACAAATGAATATAAAAATCAAGTGAATTAAAAATCTGATGAAGAGGATAAACTGGTGAATGTAACAGAATCACAGACATAGAGAGGGAATGGACTGACAATTCTTGGGGAGAAAAGGGGTGTAGGAAGTGCAGCAAGAGACTGGACAAAAATCATGCAACTGTGGGAGAGGACAGTGGCGGGGAGGTGAGGGTGGAGGGTGCCATGGGTACCGGGTTGTGGGGAATTATAGGGAGGAAAAAAGAAGGAGCAATGTAATTAATAAACTGAACAATAAAGATTAAAATATTAAATAAATAAATAAATAAATAAAGTTTACACAGGCCCATAATAGAGTTTTGTTCAATTGGGCATGTTAACAAAAATCTAAGATGGAGCCAAACTTGGTTTCCTGGTAGAAGCTGTCAGAGATTTCACTGAGACTTTTGTATTTCCTTGACATAAATTATGTATATACACATTAAAATAAGTATAATCCAACCCAAGCAAACTGCTTCACCTATTTAGCGACCAAACAGAATGTGTACTGTGGAGTGTTCCTGGCAGAGAATTATTATGGAAAACGAGTAAAAGCGAGCTCACTCCTGTCCTATCAGGTTTATCCAGAGGTTCCTGCAAGGAATGTTCCAGAGAAGATCCAGGATACAGAATCTCACTAATCAGAGGTTTTTGAAAGAAAAAACGACTGTCTTAGACACAAAAGGCATTTCTCAGAGAACTTGAAAGATGGAATTTTCATTACCAGCAGCTTACCTTTCATCAATAGCCTTGCTTCTCAATGATGCAAGACCTGAGCTGATCCTTCTATCAGCTTACTCACATGCTCCTCTGGAGGGAACTCAAACATGAATCAAAACCTCTAAAGACATGGCAAGAAATAAATGCTTTATTATAAACATATTTTAGTCTATCCAGTAAGACTGCTATTAAAAGTCTTTCCAATTAAAAAGGAGACATATGTAATACTTTAAATAAAGAATTTAAATTCTTTTAAAGTCTTTCTAATTAAGAAACTGCCATTTGTCTTTTATTTATTTACTAGAGGCCCGTTGCATGAAGATTCATGCAATAGGCTTTCCTTCCCCTGGCTGCCAGGACCAGTTTTCCTCTAGAACCTGGGACCCAGGCCTTCCCTCTGGCTGTTGCCTTCCGTTTTTGCTTTGGCCGACTGGAGGCTTCACTCCAGCCAGAGCCTTCAGTCTTCTCCGCTCTGGCTGGAGTGCCACGCTGCCACTGCCTCGTCTCTGCCCCCCCGAGGGTGGGCGCTCGCTGCCACGGCCTCATCTCTGAGCCCAGGGAACAAGAGCTCGCTGCCACTGCCGCTGCCGCAGCTTTGTCTCTGCCCCCACAACCAGGCAATCGTGCTGCTTGGCCCTGCCCCCCCACTCCTGATTGACTGGTAGCATAGCCAATCAGTAGCCAAGGTAGGGTCATATTTGCATGTTACTTTTTTATTAAATAGGATTTCAGGGAGGAAGAGAGATATAGAAACATCAGTGATGAGAGAGAGTCATTGATCAATTGACCAGCTGCCTCCTGCACCCCCACCCCCCTACTGGGGATCAAGCTGCAACCAGGCATGTGTCCTGACTGGGAATGGAACGGTGACCTCCTGGTTCACAGGTCGATGCCCAATCACTGAGCCACACTGCCTGGGCTGTCATTTGTCTTTCAGTTCTTCAGTGTTTAAAATCTCCCTTTTCTCTTGATTTCCTACACAGACTTCCAAACTTGCTGTCCTGCTCTGAATGCCTTAGAAACAAACATTGGGAAAAACAGAAGTCTGAGGGTGTCTGTAGGTATTGCATATACCCCCAAAGATATCAGTCCCTATACTGCCCATTGAAATCTGAACTGGCTTTCAGAGCTGTTTCTCGTTTTAGATCAAGATTACAGCAGGCCCCGTAGAAACAGTTTTATCAGAAGTTGCCAAGAAATCAACCTAGGCCTATAGGTATTGGAGTTGATTCTTACTCTTTCTCCAGTTCCAAAAAAATTCTTGAAAAACCCTTAATTACTCCTTGTCATTCATAAGGCCTTTGTCACCAACCTGTATCATCATCAAGAAATGGTGGAGACATGGAAGGATACAGGCCACGGTACATTGTGGGGGTTGTGATGATACACTGATGTTAGAACTTCCCTGCTTTACTTTAAGTCCATAATTTGGCATTAAGCTCCAAGACTTCATCATGGGTCTGGGTTCTGTTAACTCCATTAAGGGGAGCCTGAGCCTGTGTCACTAAGATCTGGGCTGAGTCACTTTACCACCAAGGCTCAGTCCTTCCATGAAAAACAATGAATGGGACTGGCTAAGCCAGTGATAAACCCTTTTCTAATTCTACAGTATAAAACTCTTTTTCCAACAAATCCTGGCTAATCATAGCATTCCAAAATTAAGTGTTGGTACATCCTTATTCTGTCACCATGCCCTGGGCCTATCCTAGTGTTTTAGAATCAGGTCATGGAAAGCTCTGCCGGAGGCTGTGGCTCTGGAAGGTCCTTTAGAGGTCAAGGGCTCTCCTAGAGAGAGCTGAAAAGCCCAGAAAAACAGGTGTCCCTGATAAGCATCAGGTTTGGTACCAGCCCAGAGAAGAAACAGAAGGGATTCTGTCCCTGAAAAAGCTATCAAGAGGTTAATGCTTCACTTGAAAATCAGCAGTCACTTCCTCTTTCAGGACAGTCTTGCTATTTAATACCCCAAAAGACCAAGGACAAAGAATGGCATTGTATAAGCACTGTAACTCAAGCAATTAGCCAGGTAATGGTCTGTGGGGTTCATTATAGCAGAATGTCAATTAAAACACTTGGAAGGAGATTATGCAAAGCCCTTAGATTTCAAATCTTATAAACTCCCAGTAAGACTAAATTATAGTAAATGTCATATAACTACAGTAGGTATCACATAAATGAAAATAAAGTTTCTTTTCTAATATGGACTCTTGCTTAATATCTCATCAATCCCAGAAATTGAAAAGAGCAGCCAACTATCTCCTCTTCATTCAACAATGAAGAAAATGGGATAAAGGAACTTATGTTTTAATTGAACATCTTCTTTCCTACCTCCAGCCTAATGAAGTAATATTATTTAATTGTTTTCTAAAGATTAAATAATATAGCTATTAGTTTCATTTTGAATTTCTACCAATAGATGCAAGTAGGAAGAAGAAAAGAGAAATGGATAAAATGTGAGTTTCAGAAGGAACTTATTTCTTAGAAAGATCTTTAGATGAGAGTTCTTCTGCTTAATGACTTCATTCTCACAGAAGCATAGCATTTCCTTTTTTTTCTTACAGATGAGTTATTTAAAAAATTGACTTCTTAAAAATAGAAAATAAATGAAAGAGTTCTTTATGAAAATTCAAAAATGCAAATATCACTTAGCATCCAAATAGATGGCCACAATGATTTGCCCTGAACACTGGCAGAAAGAGCATAAAATATAATAATTAGTTTTTGTTCTAAAATTCCTCAAGTTTAAGCTAGCAGTTAATTTTTACTCATGAATTACATATCCTTTATAGAAGGGAGTGGAAACAAAAGAACTAATAGATCTAAAAATGTACTATTCCACTAATTCTATCATAGGAAATTAAATGCATATGAAATTTTTATCATTCATAATTGTTTTATAAAAGATCACATGCATAACATATTTTTAAATGTATCTTTTCTTACCAGATAATTATTATGATAGAAACTATATTTTTATACAACTATTTATATCATCTTAACTGAAGATATACCACATAATGTAAACAAAACCTAATTTTTAAGTCCTTCATTGCACATCATTCCTGAAAGTAGATTAAAGAGAGGGTGGGGCAAAAGTAGATTTAAAGTTGTTTGTATGGAAAATAATATAAGAATTAATAACTAATAATAGAAGAATAAACTCTTTGTTTCACATATTCAGAACTGTAAACTTACTTTTGCCCCACCCACCCTGAATTGCATGGAGCCAAATAATGTCAATATATATTAAAATCTCCCATTAGAATTTATTTTTACTTATCTCACAGATAGTCACAAACTTAATGGCTTTAAAATTAAGAATGATTCCATACTATATACCACAATCTTCCGTTTCAAAAATCAATACAAAAAAATAAATTTAATACCACTGAGAAAAGATTGCTTCCTATCAATTGCATGCTTTTATCATTCCCGTTCATATTCTTATTTCCTGGAGGCAAATTATATCACTAGGACTTTTTAAAACCTGGATCTTATTGCAAAAGACCAGATGGAAGATAAAATAAATCAATGTTTGTAATCATCTCCTACCTTATAAATGTTTTTTTATCAGCAATCCCTCTCCTGGATGGCACATTGGAAAATGCAATCTCATTTACAATTAGACAGGGGTCTGTTTTATTTCTTTCAAGATTTGCCCCTACCCAATGAGAGGTGAGTGCCCTAAGATGGAGTAGTGGCTTTTTCTGAATCTACAGAAAGGCTCTGAAATCTGATGACATGCAAATGCCTTGGGAATATTGAAGTCTCGGCTTTTCACTGGTCTGACCTTGTCTGCCCTTGCCCTTGGTTTATAAAAAAATCTTTTTTCCTGATTTAAGGTTATGGTACCATAATGTCAAGGAACTTTCCTATTTAGTAGATACTTTTTTTTTTTAAGAATCCTCACTGGAATCTGCTGTTTGTGCAACACTTGGGTATTCAGAGGCATCTGCTTCCATTGCTGAGTAAGTCCTTACAGCAGGAGAACAACCACCTGGGTGACATTTCTGAATACACACACACACACACACACACACACACACACCATCCTTTCCTTACTGCATGAGCCTACCACCCATTGAGAATTGACCAAGGCGTTAGAGTGTTGGCCAAGTTCATGTCTAAGAAGATATCTTTGTTATTATTCATAAGGCTGCAATAGGATGTTTCCAAGAACTTGTAAATTACAAAAGCACTATTGGCCTCTTGATAGATCACTCATTCATTCATTCCCTCGTTCATTCATTCATTCACTAGGAAGCAAGAATTCATGAGAAACTGCTAAGTGCCAGAACCTGTTCTAAATGCTAGGCATAGAGCATCAGAGAGATGGACAAGGCCTCCACTTTCATAAAGTTTCTATCATAATGGGAGAGACAACCAAAATTTAAAACACAAAGATGTAAACAGTCAATAGCAGATACTAAAAAGCTAATAAGCCGTGTGCACAAATTAAAATAAAGTGGCGTTTGGAGAATGACTAAGTGGCTTCTTTATGTGGGGTGCTCAGGGAAGGCCTTCCTAATAAACTGACATTCAAGCTGCTGCACTCTGAGTGACAAGGGAACCACTGAGGTGGAGGAAACCAGAGAAGGAGAAGCGCATCCCAAGTGCAAAGACTCTGAGTTGGCAGCAAACATTGGTTTGTAAGAGCCACACAAAAGGGATCAGAACCAAATCAAATCCCAGATCAGCAAAATGGTATATGATTGAGCATATTAACATATCTAAGACAAGACCTATGGAAGAAGACTGATCAGCCATCAAAACAGAAAAAAAAGGGAGTTTGTAGGCACTAACAGCCATACCCTCAGAGCCTGAGCCAGTGGGACTTAAATATTACAGTCCCATGAACACGTTGATTCGTATTATGAGCTGGAGGAGCTGATTAACTTAACCAAATGCCATGAAATACGTGATTAATGTAAATCCTCTCCTTCTGATTCCACACTCACCAAGTGCTCCCTGCTTCTGCCCTCGAAATGTGCTGAGCATAACACTCTCAGTAATTTGACGTAGTGATTGCTCATGGTAAGTACAAAGTGAATTTCTAATTATCATTTGGCTTCCCCTGTAGCTTATTGGCTTGGAGAGAATGCTGTGGTCAGGATGACACGAGCACAACAGCCCATGAGGTAATACTTCTCATTGTAAATTAATGGGTATTCTAGAAGCTATCTTTCTCTTCCTCACCTTAGTGGATCTGGGGCCATGATTTCTGTTAGACATTAACAAGTGCACGTTTAATCAAGCAACTACCTAAAGTAACCTGCCCAGCCTGAGCTGGCCTTTCCTTAGCAGCCACTGCCTCTTGGTGCTGAGTACATATACAATAGTCCCCCTTATCTGAAAGGGACACATTCCAAGGCCCCCAGTGGATACCTGGAACAGCAGAAAGACTGGCTGCTATGATGCGCACTGACCACCAGGGGGCAGACGCTCAACGCAGGAGCTGCCCGCTGGAGGTCAGTGGGCTCCCACAAGGGGAGCACCAGTCAGCCACAAGCCGGCCTGATGGCTGGCAAGTGCAGGGGCCTGCCTCCACGGCAACCCTAAGGATGTCCAACTAAGCCATCAGTCGGACATCCCCCAAGGGCTCCTGGACTGCAAAAAGGCACAGGCCAGGCTGAGGGACCTGTCATGCACCTGGCCTCTAGTTAACTAATAATACAATAGAGCAATTATAACAATATACTTTAATATAAGTGGTGTGAGCCCTAGCTGGTTTGGCTCAGTAGCTAGAGCAACAGCCTACAGACCAAAGGTTCCAGGTTCGATTCTGGTCAAGGGCAGGTATCTCGGTTGCAGGCTCCTCCCTGGCCCAGGCCCTGGCCAGGGCACATGCAGGAGGCAACCAATTGATGTGTTTCTCTCACATTGATATTTCTCTCTGTCTTTCCCTCTTCCACTCTCTCTAAAAAAAAAAGTCAATGGAAAAAAATCCGCAGATGAGGATAAAAAAATAATAATATAAATAAAGTGATGTGAATATGGTCTCTTTCTCTAAAAGTCTATTATTAGATTATATCACCTCCTTCTTTTGATAATGTAAGATGACACCATGCCCTGCATGACCCCAGGTGGAATGCAATTTAAAACTTATAAATTGTGTATTTCTGGGATTTTTCCGTTTAATATTCTCAGACTGCGACTCACCCTGGGTAACTGAAAACACAGAAAGAAAAGCTGTAAGTAAGGGAAGACTCCTGTATGTCTCTGGCTGCTGCATCTTCATCTAAAATGCCTCATGGATAAGGAACTGTTTGACATCGAAACCGGGATTCAGAACTGTTGGACACTGAAATTGGGACTCAAACATGTCTTGTTCTCATATGTTTACTTCTAGTATGCAGAGGCAAGATTTTTTAAAGAAAAGAAATGGGGGGAAAAATAGATACAAAGGCAAAGAAGCATTGAACAGACTGTCACTCTACAGCGGGAAGGCAGGGGAGGTTGTGAAGGAGGGCTGCAAGAGATCAACCAAAGGACTTATATGCATTTATAAAAGTATAACCAATGGATATAAGACATGGTGGGGGGGAGTGCAGGTGAGGGCATGTGCTGGGGCATAGGGGAGGCCGGGGAGGGGGGAGGTCAATGGGGGGGAAAAGGAGACATATGTACTACTATATATAATACCTTAAATAATAATAATAATAATAATAATAAAAATTTTCAAAAATGCCTAATGGGATCAAAGGGTTGATGAAGAAAGCAGCCATCCTGGAAAAAGCAACCAAATGCATTGGAGTCTGAGGTCCTTGGCAAGCAAGCATCATTCTCCTCATCTGAAAAATGGACAGGTTGGGCTAGGTCTTTTGTCATAGATTTTTAGTTACATTAGTGACATATACCAGGTAAGTTCTCTATTTTTCCTGTAAATGCATAAAACATTACAGGCAACAGCCCCTCAATTGCTGCTTTCTCCTCCTGCTGCCCCAAAGTGAGCATATGAATCACTGTTACCACATATGAATCCTTCCTTACTTTTTAAAGCATTTGTATCATATGTCTACACACATACGTCTACCCATAAAAAATAGATAGCACTATTTGCTTTATGTTTAATGAGTAGTTCTATCTTACACATCTTGCTCTTAATCTGTTTCCACTAAGTAATATAACTTGAAGATTTTTCCACATCAGAACATATATCTCTCCTTTGAGTCTCTTTAATTGCTGCATAGCTATTTAAACATTTTCCAATTTTTAACCTCTACAAATTGTTGCAATAAATATCCATATCCATTTGTTATTGTGCACATAAGAGAGAATTTCTCTAGAATAACTCCCGGATGAAGTGCCAAATGATTGCCTCTGAGTGCAAGCTCAAGCTACAGTCCAGAGAGCACCTGAATGCAGACAAACATCGAAGAAAAAGGAAGAGAATGTTTATATCCAACACAACATAAAAATTTTTACAAGTCGGTTTTTTAAAAATCAAATGAAGCCTCAGCAAAGAATTTGGGATATAAAGCATAATCTGATGGTGGCATGAGGGTGTAAACACTCTTTTCACTTTGCTTGGTGGCAAAGTGAGGTCAGTGATCTTAACCATGCGGTACCTCCTTCAATTCTACCAGCTTCCCAGCCATTCAAGGTCCCAGAGAACATGGGCCCAAGGCAGCTGCCCTCACTCACCACCCCTGCAGCCACATCTTCTCAGGAACTCTGTATACAATGCAACCCTGAGCTGCGCCTCTGACTTCTGACTCATTCCACTGCGAATATTAACCTGAAAACTGACATTTTTGCACTAATACAGTTTCTAAATACTAACTTTTCTTTTATGGCCATGACAGTCACTTCTAAAGACTTCTTTAAAAGTCTTTCTATGTATTAAATTTCTAAAAAGAAAATGTATCAAGGCGAATTCAAATTTTGAGTTGTAGAAAATCAAATATCCTCCTTCCTCCTATATAATAAGAGGCTAATATGCAAATTGATTGAATGGCAGAATGATTGGTTGCATTGATGCTCAATGACCACCAAGGGGAAGATGCTCCACACAGGAGTTACCCCCTGGAGGTCAGTGTCAGGTCCCCCGCTTTCACAGGGGGAGCGCCACTCAGCCTGAAGCCCTGAGCCTGGTTCACCTCTGGCAAGTGCAGTGGTGGTGGCGGGAGCCTCTCCCGCCTCTGCAGCAGTGCTAAGGATGTCCGACTATGGGGAGCAGGCCTAAGCCATCAGTCGGACATGCCCCAAGGGCTCCCAGTCTGCAAGAGGGTGCAGGACAGGCCGAGAGACACCCCTCTCCCCCACCAAGCGCACGAATTTCATGCCCTAGGCCTCTAGTATAAATATATTTGTATAGTGTATAAATATACACATAGATAATATATCTTAGTATATATTTATTATATATTGTATATTTTATTATTATTACATATATATATATGACTTCATAGAATATTTTGTATTTCATCTATATATATATAGATGACTTCATAGAATATTTTGTATTTCTCTTTAGGGTAGCATTTATACTCAAAATAATGTATTAGGTGAAAAACAACAAAGACTCAGCATAAAGCTTTTTTTATAAAACAGCTACCTCACCAAGCAGATTGTATTTCCAACCCTGAATGGAAGGAGCTTGTAGGCCTTCTTTCTTTCCAAGTAAATCTGCCCTGTTGGGCTTCAGTCCAGAAAGCCTCTCTGCTTTCGCTCACTTTATCTTTCACTGACATTCAGTCCCCAGATGTGTATCTCATGTAACAGGTCTGCACGCCTGACCCTGACTACTTTGATCAAACATAAGAGAGAAAGGAATTAAAGGGGAAAGCTTCCCTTCTTACATGTGCAGCAGAAAACCTTCACATTCAGAGCCTTTGGTTTTTAACAATATAATTTTCCCTTAAACTGTTTAAAAATTAAAGTTTCATAGATAACAAGGACTTGAAAGTTTATACAGGTTGAAGTTAATTTTATTCTTTATAAAATTTTAATTGCTATGAAGTTTTGTTTCATCCTCTCTCTTATGGAAAATAATCTTATTAAAAAATCTTCACTGATTTTCAGCTCTAATAAAATGATAAACCTTTTAGTAGGAAATGGCAGAGAGCTTTCTCCTGTTTTTCAGTTTAATGTGCAAATAAAGCCAAATTTTAACAATTAGACATTTCACCCTACTTGGTTATCATTCAAATTGCTACCAAAAGACAAGAAAGATTATCTTTTGGGTTGCTTCAAACCTTTTTTAAAGAACCATTTAGTTTCTTTCCCACTGATTCAAGCAATAAGAGACCTAATGTTCCTTCACCAACATATTTAAAAATGCTTTTTTGCATCCTGAAAATATTCATGTTATAACATTTGAATTTTTTTTTTCAAAAAGTTGAGCACAAGAATATATGCAAGTCTCTCACCAGGGGCCTTTGAAATAATGTGATATATCAGCAACTTAATTTAAAGACTAAAACAGTTTCCATGCATTTTTTAAGGTATGACAGGTTTACACTTTCCCTTATAAAGCCAATTAATATTTGCTAATAGGCACCCATCACTGATATGCACGTATGTGTTTTAAATACGTGATCATGTGCCAATTAAAATGAAAATCTTTTTCAGTTATTTGGATTCTGTCCAACCAGCAACTCTGAACACATAGAAACAGCCACAGAACAACCCAACAGTAAGTACAGTGGTGGATCAAAAATGAAATATGCATACCACCTGATTTTTCCCCAGGTTCCAGGTCACCTAAAAAGTAATGACTCAAATTGTACTTAGTTTCACATCTCTGTCTTAAAACCCTCCTATAAGTATTTCTAGGATTCCCCATGGGTGCATTGCCACTAGGTGGCAAGGGACTGAGAGTAAATGACACGTTTTCTTGATGTATTAGAGAGATTTAAGTAGAAACATTTTCTGTTTCTTCCCCCAGCTTCACATAGAAACCAAACATGAGATCAAAGAGAACTTGACTGGGGACATTGCATTATGCAATATGGACATATTACATTAAAATTTCTAAACATGGACATATTGCATTAAAATTTCCCTTTCTGAGGAGAACCAAGATGGCGGCATAGGTAAACACCTATTGTTCTGCCCCGCGCAACAATTTAAAAATTACAACATAACAACAAAACAAACATCACCCAGGATCACCAGAAAGCTGGCTGAGTGAAAACTCCACAAATAAAAGTAAAGGTGGGACACTGAGACTCAGAAGAGCGGTGGGAGCACAGCCTTGAAGATCGTGGGGAAACATGTTAGGAGCCGTCCTGGTCGCGCATGCGTGGGCGATGGCTGGAGCAGCAACCCCGGCTGGATTTTCACCAACAGGGAGGGTGGAGACATCCCACTGCACAGATTCCCCAGTGCCAGGCGAGGTCCAAGATCCAGGGTACGTGAAGACATCCCACTGCACGGATTCCCCAGCGCCAGACAAGGTTCAAGGTCTGGGGTACATGGAGATGACCCACTGCACAGATTCCCCAGTGCCAGACGAGGTCCGAGGTCCGGGGGACGCACCCTGGAAGCCGGGCACGGCAGAGGTCTCCTAGTCTGCAGAGAAACCGGGTAGCTGGGAAAAGAAGTTTGCACACAAGTGTCGCACAAACACACAACTTGCTGCCTGGAAACTTGTCTCCTGGTCCTGGAAACCACCTATTTTACAACCCTGGACGAGACTTTGGGTGTGCAGACTCATTTGGGGAGAGGCAGAGTTGTCTGACAAGGGGAAGAGACTAGCGGCTTTCTCTTGGCGGTGCCTGCAGCCATCCCCATCCAACAGAGACCCATGCGCACGAGCGCAGCATAGGACATAGCTGACACTGAGGCTGCCTGCGCAGCTCAGAGACTCCGCCCATCCAACCTGAACACAGTCTCCCTTCACATCCAATTGGCCTGGAGGTCAAACCCTCTTAGGGCTAACAACAACAAGCTGGGTTTAAATTCAAAAATACTGTACAACCCATAAAGGATTGCAGTAAAAGTATCCACCTCAAGTAACTGGGGAGGCTGTGCCACTGACCCTTAGAGGACATCTACCACATAAAGCAGCCACCATGCAGAGATATGGAAAGAAATCAGGTGTGAAAGAAATGGAGGAAAAAAGACGACTAGACATAGAGTTCAAAACCACGGTTATAAGGCTTTCCAAGAGGCTCCTAGAAAAGGCCGATGAACTTAATGAGAACTATGAGGAAATAAACAAGACCAACCAGGAAATGAATGAGACTTACAAGGAAATGAATGAGACCCTCAAGAAAATGAACAAGACCTCTGAGGATATGAACCAGACCCTCATGGATATGAAAAAGGACCAACTAGACATCAAGCATACATTGACTGAAATAAAAAGTATTACACAAAGTCCTAAAAGCAGTCCAGAGGGCCACAAGAACCAAGTCAAAGATTTGAAATACAAAGAAGCAAAATCCACTCAGCTGAAAAAGCAAGAAACAAAAAGAATCCAGATAATTGAAGATAGTGTAAGGGGCCTCTGGGACAACCTCAAGCATACCAACATCTGAATTATTGGGGTGCCAGAAAAAGAGAGAGAGCAAGTTAATGAAAACCTACTTGAAGAAATAGTGACTGAAAACTTCCCCCACCTGGTGAGAGAAACTGACTTAAAAGCCCAAGAAGTACACAGAACCCCAAAATATAGGAATCTAAAGAAGACCACACCAAGACATATCATAATTAAATTGCCAAGAGCAAAAGACAAAGAGAGAATATTAAAAGCAGCAAGAGAAAAATAGTTGGTTACCTACAGGGGAGCACCCATACGATTGTCAGCGGATTTCTCAACAGAAACGATGAAGACCAGACGGGAGTGGCAAGAAATATTCAAAATAATGAATAACAAGAATCTACAACCAAGATTACTCTATCCAGCAAAGCTATCATTCAGAATTGAAGATCAGATAAAGTGCTTCGCAGATAAGAAAAAGCTAAAGGAGTTCATCACCACCAAACCAATATTATATGAGATGCTGAAGGATATTCTTTAAGAAGAGGAAGAAGAAAAAGGTAAAAATATAAATTATGAACAACAAATACACATCTATCAACAAATGAACATAAAAATCAAGTGAATTAATAGGCTGATGAACAGGATAAACTGGTGAATACAACAGAATCATGGACATAGAGAGGGAATGGACTGACAATTCTTGGGGAGAAAAGGGTTGTGGGAAGTGCAGCAAGAGACTGGACAAAAATCTTGCAACAATGGGAGAGGACATTGGGGAGGGGGAGGTGAGGGTGGAGGGTGGGATAGGTACAGGGTGGAGGGGAGCTATAGGGGGATAAAAAAAGGGGAAACAATGTGATTAATAAACTGAACAATAAAGATAAAAAAATAAATAAATAAATAAATAAATACATAAATAAAATTTCCCTTTCTAATTGGAAACATGTCAGGAATGATTTCTCTCCCAGGAGGATTCTTGTCCTTAGTCCTTATGCTTATTAGCTTCTCATTTCTTAACACTAACCCCACATTTTGTCTCCACAACCCCAGAAATATCTGGATCCCATTTTGAATTTAAGACCCCTCATCCAGCTGGTTACCCACATCTAACATAACATGTAGATGTCGTTAAAACACTTTCTCAAAGCGATTTCTATTGACAAATTTAAATAAGAATCTCTAATTCTATTTATAGGTTTTCTGATTGACAAGCTTGTCTATTTTTATTTGGCAAAATTTTTATGCTTAAGAGTCCTGCAGCTCCCAGGTACATCCAGGAAATGCAGCCTCCCTTGCAGCTGGGACTGGAGCATGTGACCTAGGCTCTGCCATTAGGGCTACTCAATGAGACTCAAGTTAGAGGTCAGCAACTTGAGGAAGGAGTCCAGCATGTTACTAATAGGCACCCATCACTAATATATCTGAATAGCTAAGTGTTTGTTTTAAATACATGATAATGTGTCAATTAAAATGGTGAGACTTACAACAGAACTCTCTTTCTCAGACTTAATCTATGCAGGGGTATGTGTTGCAGTGGGAGAAAAGCAGTCTATCCTTACCGCTTGCATTTTTTAAATATATATTTTTATTGATTTCAGAGATGAAGGGAGAGGGAGAGAGAGATAGAAACATCAAGGATAAGAGAGCATTACTGAGTGGCTTCCTTCTGCACACGCCCTACCTGGGATCAAGCCTACCCAGGTATATGCCCTGATTGGAAATTGAACTGTGACCTTCTGGTACATAGGTCAGCGCTCAACCACTGAGCCATGCCAGCAGGTACTGCTTGCCTTTGTTAGTGGGATTTCAAAGCATTCCCACCAGCAGCCTTCATGTTTTATAAGGCCTTCTCTAAACCAGCTCTTCCTGTGTTCCTCAGACCTTTCTGAAGGACATGTGACTCAACATGAATCCAATAGCAACTATACTCAGAGTATGTTCTCCTGACGGATGACTAAGTTTTTTTTCACTGGGTGTTTTCACCAAAACTGGCTTCTTCTCCCCCAAATAAGATAACCTCAAGCCTCCTGCCAACAGAAATCTGATGGCCCCAAACTACAACTTTACTCTAGTCGTATTCTAATCCTCTTGGAAGCAAGCTGGAGTCCCTACTTTGTCAATATTCTAAATAATAAAATTACTAAAGGACAAGCATGTTTTTTGTTTGTTTTTGTGTGTTTTTTCATGATTTTTTAAATTTATTTTCTTACTTATTTTTATTTTTTATTGTCTAAAGTTTTACGTATGTCTCCTTTTTCCCCAACTGACGCCCCAACCATTCCCACCCAGTGTCTGTGTCCATGGGTTATGCTAATATGCATGCATACAAGTCCTTTGGTGGCTCTCTAACATCCACCCCTCTTTTGTCTCTGGATCTATTCTTGTTCATCAAATTATGTTGATCATTATATCCCACATATGGTGAAATCATGTGATATTTGTCTTTGTTTCTCCGACTGGCTTATTTCACTTAAGGATGAGCATGTTTACGCAAATTTATAAAATTTTAATAATCAAATAATCAGAAATGTTCCATTTAAGTGTTTTTGGAGTAACAGAATAGTTTTTTACTACTAATTTCAAACTTCAGCCTACAATTGCAAGGGTCCCCATATTTTTCCCAGTGTTCTTCTGAGATATCCCCAAGGAACTCCAGCATTGCTTACTTAATCTAAAGATTTAGTCTCCAGTTGTAACTATCTGAGCCTCCTCAGCCAGTGGCAGCCCCTATGGTTTCTGTCTAGACCAATGCCCTATTGTTATTGCTATCGTCGGTTTCTCTCAGTGTTGGACCAGGCAAGTTCAAGCATGAGCCACACTCTGCCCTGAACCAGCCTTGCCCATGATGGCTCTAAGCCTGGCCACACTGCACCCCCTTGACTTCTCAGAAATATGACTTAAAAGCAAGTTCACCCTGCCTGCTTTTGCTCAGTGGATTAGAGCATCAGCCTGTAGACTGAAGGGTCCCAGGTTCGATTCCAGTCAAGGGAGTATGCCCGGGTAATGGGCTCAATCCCCAGTGGGAAGCATGCAGAAGGCAGCCAATCAATGATTCTCTCTCATCATTGATGTTTCTATCTCCCTCTCCCTCTCCTTTCCTCTCTGAAATCAATAAAAATATTTTTTTAAAAAAGCAAGCTCTGTCAGACCATCTCAAATCCTTTACAAACTACAGTCTCTATTGAATACCTTTGAGCAAAACTAGTTCTGTGCTCTCTTTTAGAAGTAAAATATGTACCAGTACATCTCACCGACATTACTAAAGAGAACACAATATGTACATTCTCAGATTAGAGGTAACCTCAGAACTTCAGCCAAGAGCAATGAGTGGTTAGTTCCTTGCCTTACAGACCTGGAATGAAAGAGCCTATTCTGAAGAATTTTCTTAACAAAAGTAGACAGTTCCAAAGGTAAAGACATCTTTAGCTCTGTAAAACCAAACTGCCCGCAATCCTGAAAAGAACAGTTTTCTCAGTAAGTCTTTTAAAAGATAGAGTCTCTGTTGTATAAGTAGTTTTTCTTTCATTTAAAAACAAACCCTGCTTTGTTACCTAAAAAAAGAAAATACACATGTATTTTTAAATAAGTACTACCTGCAAATGATAAAAAATTCAAAATATACAAAGTAGAACTCTCTTCCACCCCATCATCTTCTCAGAAGCAACCACTTGAGAGATATTTTATGATTCCTTCCAGAAATTACAGAAGAATCAATGGCGGCATAATACTTTTTTGGAACCTTCCTTAATTTTCCACTTTTCATGTGTTAATATTCTACGGTGTTCCAATTTCTGTATTTTCTTCTGCTACCTAACCATCAATAGGCTCCTTCATTTATCTTACTCCTCCCCAGTCCAAGCTAGGAGATATTAATAAAAGCTTTGATCTGCAGAGTGGGGAGGTTGCATTTTTTGTTAGATTGTCCTTATCTGTTTGTTTTCCTTATCCAATACAGAGGTGGGCAAAGGTAGATTTAGTGTTTTGTATGGGAAACAATACAATAGTTAATAAACCATAATACAAGAGTAGAAAACTCTGTTTCACATACAAATGTAAACCCACTTCTGCCCCCCTAGAGGAGGCTTACCTATTCCAATTCTGTGAGCTTTCCTGAGATTATGCACTTTAGCGCTAAAAGCATGTTCAGGATGTCAAGAACTGTGAAGGGTCTGAGATTTTAACTCACTTTCACACAAACACTTAGCCCCCCGCAGTCTAATGGACGCTGGCAGAACACAGGAGCCTCCTCGCTCAGAGACAAAGGGTAGTGTAGTCCATCATTTGTGGCAGTTGCCCAAGCCTCGGTTCCCGCCGTGTCACATCCAGAAATGATACCTGTATATGCCGTAGAATGCACTACAGGAGAGGCATCCTCAGCATAAGGATCCCCAATCTCTTATAATGGGAAGTAAACTTGTCTGCTTTTTGCTCCGAAGAGAGACTCCTTTATTACACTGAACAGTAAGCAAACCTGCCCATTGCTTTGAAGGGAGATACTATCTCTGTCTCCCAAGGCTGCTTAACATTTACACAAACATCCTTGAAAAAATAGTTCATAGCAAAGGTAGTCAGTTCCTCTGCTCACAAGATGTGCCAATGTGTGAGACTATAGAGAACTAGTGGCCCGGTGCACGAAATTCGTGCACAGGGGGCAGAGGCTATCCCTCAGCCCAGCCTGCACCCTCTCCAATCTGGGACCCCTTAAGGGATGTCCGACTACTCGTTTAGGCCCGATAGCAGTAGGATCAGGCCTAAACGGGCATCCTTCTCACAATCCAGGACTACTGGCTCTAAACTGCTTGTGTGCCTGCCTCCCTGATTGCCCCTAACTGTTCCTGCCTGCCAGCCTGATCACCTCCTAACCACTACCCTGCCAGCCTGTTTTCCCCCAACTTCCCTTCTCTGCTGGCCTTGTCACCCCTAACTGCCCGCCCCTGCAAGCTTGATTGCCCCCAACTGCCCTCCCTTGCAGGCCTGGAACCTCCCAATGGCCCTCCCCTGCTGGCCATCTTGTGGTGGCCATCTTGTGTTCACATGGGGGCAGCCCGCTTGTGTTTTGGAGTGATGGTCAACCTGGGTATTACTCTTTTATTAGAAAGGATAGAGACCTGGTACATGGGTGGGGGCCAGCTGGTTTGCCCTGAAGGGTTTCCTGGATCAGGGTGGGGATTCCCTTGGGGTGTAGGGCGGCCTCAGTGAGGGGCCTATGGTGGTTTGCAGGCCGGCCACACACCCCCAGGGATCCAAGGGGAGGCCCTGGGATCTGGGATTAATTTATGTCCTACAATTGAAACTTTGTAGCCTGAAGTGGAGCCAAGTCTTCTGCTCGCTCCATAGCAACAGCCATTTCTGTTTGGGTTTATTTAAATTCTATAATTGAAACTTTGTAGACTAGAGTGGATGCCTAGGTGCTAAGGCTGCAGAAGCTTGGCTTCCTCCATCGCCTGGGCAATCATAGCCTCTGCTCTCTCCAGCTCCATGGCTGCCGCCATTTCTGTTGGAATTATGTATCTCCTGTATTTGAAACTTTGTAGCATTGAGTGGAGGCCTAGGCCAATAAGGGCAGGCAGAAAGCTTGGCTTCCTCCATTGCCGGGGAAACCCAAGCCTCCCTCCTGCTCTCAGTGGCCACAGCCATCTTGGTTGGGGTTCATTTGCTCCTGATTGGCTTGTGGGTGTGGCTTGTGGGCATGGCTGGATTGGAGGTATGGTCAATTTGCATATTACCCTTTTATTAGGTAGGATTATTTCCAATTCAGCAAGCTTTTTACGAACACTTCCTTTGTCCCAGGGTCCATGACTACCATCCACTAAAGTAAATAATGCATCTGAAGGAATTTTTTTAACTGTGGAAAGGTAAGTGTTAGCTATTTTTCCTGTTATGCTAGTGGATTTTCTACTTTAGTATTTTCTCATAGTAGGTATTATATCCATTTCTGTTGCTGGTTACCTTCCAATGTCTATGTTGGTCTTTTACCTCCACAGCTGGGGCTTAGCCGAAGAGTCAGAGTACCAAAGCCCCAGAGCGTGGTTTCCTCTGCCCAAAACAGACCAGCTTCGCTCCGCTCACAGCCAACTTTCCTGGGGCTTTCCATCTCCTCCTTTCAGAAAGGAATGAAGGGAGAAACTGATTAGGCTGGAACTCAAACATGTAAAAATGCTCATTTGTGAATTCAGACAATACTACTTAAGAACATTTGGAAAATGCTATGCCAAAATTGTTCTATTGGATTGCTTTCTAATTTGAGTTAATCCATTTAGCTTACCCAGAACTTGGCATATATTTAATTATGGCTCATTATATAATGAATAAGAAATGACTGGTAACTCTGAATATTTTTAACATATATTCATGCAATAAAATTTTCAAGATGAAGGAATCAACTTAGCAAATTTTTAAGTATGCAATATAATTCTGTTAATCATATAAGGAATCTAAAATAGTCAAACTCATAGATGCAGAGACTAGATTGGTAGTTACCAGGGCATGAGAAGAGGGGGGAATAAGAGGATTAGTCAGAGAATACAGTGTTTCAATAATTCAAGATAAATAAATCCTATAGGGCCTAGCTATAGGCCCTATTCTGTACAGTATTGTACACTGTCTGATCATTATAGCCCTATAAAAACTCTCAAAATCCATGAGTGTAAAAAACACTTTATTCTTATTCAAAACTAGTGGCCCCATGTATAGATTCATAGACATTGAAAGAAAAACAATATTACTATCTGCCCTTTCTCCCGCAGTGTCTGGGAGCTAGAAGGCAGCCCTGCCACTGCTGCTGTCTTCTGCAGGGCGATCCACAGGGCAATCAGATCCCTGCTCATACCCACCTTGGCCTGACACTGTCCGCTCACCTGCTCCACCATGCCGCTGTGGTCCTGCTCTCCGAAGGCCAGCAGCACCTCTACTGCCACCCACTGCCAGCGCTGCCTCACAGACACCTGCCATATTCCATATCTCCCCCTGGTGGTTGGCACATGTCATAGTGAGCAGTGGAACTCCCAGACTCCCAGTCAAACTCCTGGTTGAGTGACTTCTTGAGGGGACAATTTGTGTATTAGGCTTTTATTATATAGAACTAAAGGCTCGATGCATGAAATTCATGCATGAGGTGGGTGTGTCCCTCAGCCCAGCCTGTACCCTCTCCAATCTGAGACCCCTTGAGGGATGTCTGACTGCCCTCTCACAATCCAGGACTGCTGGCTTCCAACGGCTTGCCTGCCTGCCTTCCTGATTGCCCCTAACTGCTTCGGCCTACCAGCCTGATCACTCCCAACCACTCCTCTGCCATCATGATTGATGCCTAACTGCTCCCATACCATCCTGATTGGCCCTAACTGCCCTCTCCTGCAGGCCTGGTAACCCTGAACTGCCCTCCCCTGAAGGCCTGGTCCCTCTGAACTGCCCTTTCCTGCTGGCCATCATGTGGAGGCCATCTTGTGTCCACATCTTTGACCTTATGGGGGCAGCCATCTTGTGTGCTGGAGTATTGATCAATTTTCATATTACTCTTTTTTTAGATAGGATTGTTTTGACTGTCTAGGTACAGTGGAGCAGGTGAGTAGGGGCACCAGATCAAGGCTGGTCGCTGTCATCAGGGTGAGCCTCTGGTGGTTACTGAAAATTATTTGCTCCTGTGCCGCGGTCCCACTCACTGCTTGCACCTGCTGCTGGCACTGGCCCTGCTCACACCCACTGTCAGTGCTGGAGCCACCACTCGCACCTGCTGCTGGTACCTAGTGCCAGCCCCTATCTCTCAGTGCCATCAGGGGGTGCGAGCAACGGCTGCCAGCACCAATCACCCCTCAGGACTTCTCCACCTTCCCCTTCTCCTGAGAGGCAATCGGGGCAGCAGCCACCACTTGCACATGCTGACAGCACCAGCCCTACTTGCACCTGCTGCTGACTTCAGCCCCAATCACTCTGTGCCATTAGCGGGTGAAAGTGGGGCCAGCGACATCAGTGCATGGGAGCAGCAGTAGTGGGAGCAGGGCTTCCAGCTGACAGTGTCCCAGGGGTTGGGGCAGGAGGGGCCGGGAAGGGGTGCAAAGGATGGGTCGAGACCAGTCCCTGTGCCCACTGTAGCCGCACAGTCCACAGTTCCTTTCAAGGTGCACAAATTTGTACACTGGGCCCCCTAGTAGTCAATAATAACTTTGTACAGTAACAGGAGGGTTACTAGACTTATAGCATTGTGATCACATCTTAAGATACATAAGTGTTGAATCCCTGTTTTAAACCTGAAAGTAATTAAAAAATACTTTTTCATGTATAAACCATTCCTAGTTTGTGGGTTATATTAAAAAAAAAAGGGGGCCAGCTTTGATCTCTATGCCATAGTTTTCTTAACCTTTGTACAGGGCTATTTCGTCTCTCTGCTCAATGTCCTGGGAATAAAGAGCCTGTCCTCTCTGGCTGATAGAAGCGCAAATTATTTCAGGTACCATGTACAACCCGTGGAACATTCTGCCTGATCCTTTCTAGATAAACATATGAGAGCCAGAACTCTATTGCTCTTCAATAATTTGCCCTTTCCATTAGAAGTACCTTGGCCTCCATGAACTCTGCACTCTGTTTCCTCAACTAAAGGACACTGGCAGGTTCTGTATGGGCTCCCCTCCCTGCCAGGAAGCCCAGAAACTCTCTTTAGCTTGTCGCTTGAGCAATTCACAGGGCTTACCTTACTTGTCCCCTTCTCTCACAGATTATTCTCCCAAGCTGCCTGCTGTCCTATAAACCATTTTTCCTTATAGTTTTTCTGGTTATTTAGTTATTTAAGATAAATCTTATCCCTGTTAGCCCGCTATGCATAGAAATTACATTCAATAATATAACTTTTAAGTACTCATTTACATAAAATTAAATATTGATTTAAACTCAAACAAAAATCATCACAGGATTTTTTTCCTGTGACTTATGTAAATCCAATTGTACTCGTATATTAGATAAAAAGAAGATATTTTCTTTAGACAATATTTTTAAATGTATTTTTTCAGAGAGGAAAGAAGAGAGAGAGAGATAGAAACATCAATGATGAAAGACAATCATTGATTAGCTACCCCATGCAAATCCCTCACTGGGGATCAAGCCTGCTCACCCAGGATGAGCCCTGACTGGGAGTCGATCTATGAAATCCTGGTTCACAGGTGGCTGCCCAACCACTGATCCACTCCCCCTGGTCTGGCTACATTTTTTATTTTAAAAAAGCATATCCTATCTTATAAAAGAGTAATATGCAAATTGACTGTACCTCTGATAAAGCCATGCCCTCAAGCCACACTCACCAGCCAATCAGGAGCAAATAAACCCCAACCAAGATGACTGCAGCCACTGAAAGCAGGAGAGAGGCTTGTGTTTCCCCAGCAATGGAGGAAGCCAAACTTTCCACCTGCCCTTATCGGTCTAGACCTCCACTCAATGCTACTAAGTGTCAATTATAGAAGATACATAAATCCAACAGAAATGGCGGCAACAACGGAGCTGGAGAGAGCAGAGGCTATGGTTGCTCAGGCAATGGAGGAAGCCAAGCTTCTGCAGCCTTAGCACCTAGGCGTCCACTCTAGGCTACAAAGTTTCAATTGTAGAACATAAATTAATCCCAGATCTCGGGGCCTCCACTTGGGTTGCTGGGGGGGGGGGGGGGGGCCAACCTACAAACCACCATAGGCCCCTCACCGAGGCCGCCCTACACCCCAAGGGAACCCCCACCCTGATCCAGGACACCCTTCAGAGCAAACCGCTGGCCCCCACCCATGCACCAGGCCTTTATCCTATCTAATAAAAGAGTAATACACAGATTTACCATCACTCTAACACACAAGAGGGATGCCCCCATATGGTCAAAGATCCTGCCCCCATGGGGACACAAGGTGGCCACCACAAGATGGCCAGCAAGGGAGGGCCATTGGGAGGTTCCAGGCCTGCAAGGGAGAGCAGTTGTGGGCCATCAGGCCAGCAGGGGAGGGCAGTAGGGAGGGACCAGGCCTGCAAGGGAGGGTGGTTGGGGGAGATCAAGCCTACAGGGGAAGGCAGTTAGGGATGACCAGGCCAGCAGAGGAGGGAAGTTGGGGGCAAACAGGCTGGCAGGGGAGCAGCTAGAAATCAATTAGGCTGGCAAGGTAGTGGTTAGGGGGTGATCAGACTGGCAGGCAGAAGTAATTAGGGGCAATCAGGAGGCAGGCAAGTAGTTTAGAGCCAGCAGTCTTGGATTGTGAGAAGGATGTCCAACTGCCCGTTTAGGCCCAATCCTACCGGGATTAAGTCTAAACAGGCAGTCGGACATCCCTTGAGGATTCCCAAACTGGAGAGGGTGCAGTCTAGGCTGAGGGACACCCTCTATCCCCTGTGCACAAATTTCATGCATGGGACCTTTAGTGTAAGTATAAATAAATATCTATTATTACTGAGATAACAAATATTTAATTGTAATAATGCCTGAGAATTTTAAATTGTTAAAATTATTATTAGCTAAAAAGGAGCTACAATCTATTCCTCACCTAAACATTGTTACTAGAACATATTCATAGTTCTTTAAAGTGTTTGAAATGTGGGCCTGACATCATATTTGGTAAGTATATAAGTTTTATATTCAGAACAGCAATAGATATTTTTAGGGTTCTAAAAGAGTATTACTTATTTTAAAAACTAGGACAGCAATTTTAGTATTATATATTTAAAGCCTTTAAATGTATAAAGTAAATAAATTCAATTTATGTGGGTCTTTTAAGAGCCATTAGCTAATTGCTCTAAATACCTCTAATGACCTCATTCAGACTTTGTTTAGAATGCCAGTTATTCCAAATGACATGTTCACTCTAATTTTGTCCTTTTTTATTTAAAATTATTTTAAGTTGTAGTGGTATTGCTTTCCAGCAATTAAGCTTAAAATGTGCCTTAAATATTCAAAATTAGAATCTAAATTACACGGGCAATAGTATCTCTTCCAGGAATTTCAAAGGAAAAATTTTTAGCATTTAACTAACAATACTTTTTCCACTAACTGAAAAAGTAATAATAGTCCTGGTAAGAGTCTTCTATTAAAATGCTACTTCTAATTTGGGATAAATTCACAGAAAACAAGT
Source organism: Antrozous pallidus (assembly GCA_027563665.1). NCBI lineage: Eukaryota > Metazoa > Chordata > Mammalia > Chiroptera > Vespertilionidae > Antrozous > Antrozous pallidus. Next base: position 25,932,828 of record CM050514.1, on the reverse strand, counting down.
CTACCTTCATAGGAAGATTTTAAGGTCATTCTAGTACTATAATCAAATAATGTAATGTTATATTCCCATTAGAGTCCTGGTGCATGAGATTTGTGCACAGGGGAGGGGGTGTGTTCCTCAGCCCAGCCTGCACCCTCTCCAATCTGGGAACCCTCAAGGGATGTCCGACTGCCCATTTAGGCCCCATCCTAGTAGGATGGGGCCTAAATGGGCATCAGACATTCCTCTTACAATCCAGGATGCTGGCTCCCAACTGCTTGCCTGCCTGCTTTACTGATTGCACCTAATCACTTCTGCCTGCCAGCCTGATCACCCCCCAACCACTCCCCTGCCAGTCTGATTGCCCCTAACTGCCCTCCCCTGAAGGCCTGGTCTCCCCCAACTGCTTTCCCTTGCAGGCCTGGGTCCCCCCGCCCCGAAATGCCCTCTGCTGCAGGCCTGGGTCCCCCCAGTTGCCTTCTCCTGCAGGCTTGATTGCCCACAACTGCCCTCTCTTGCAGACCTTGTCCCTCCTAAGTGCTCTCCACTGCTGCCATCTTGTGGTAGCCATCTTGTGTCCACAGGGGGATAGTCATCTTTGACCACATTGGGGCAGCCATCTTATGTGTTGGAGTGATGGTCAATTTGCATATTATTATTTTATTAGATAGGATTAGAGAGGATAGAGGCCTGGTACACTGGTGGGGGCCAGCTGGTTTGCCCTGAAGAGTGTCCCAGATTAGAATGTGGGTTAATTTGGGGCATGGGGTGGCCTGGGTGAGTAGCCTGTGGTGGTCTGCAGGCAGGCCATGCCCCCCAGGAAACTCAAGCGGAGGCTGTGGTATCTGGGATTTATTTATCTTCTATAATTGAAACTTTATAGCTTTGAGCGGAGGCCAAGGCAGGCCAGGGCTGTGGAAGATTGTCTTCCTCCATTGCCAGGAGCAACTTAAGTCTCCTGCTCTCTCTGTGGCCACAGCCATCTTGGTTGGGTCAATTTGCATATGTATTCCTGATTGCTGGTGAGTGTGGCATGTGGGTGTGGCAGAGATGTTTTCAATTTGCATATTACTCTTTTATTATATAAGATTTACCAGTGAAACATCCTTGTTACAGAAATTAATTTAGCTCATGCTAGACCCTTTGGAAAGCAAGGAAGTATAATATGCGCATTTTCTGCCTTCACGGAGCTTACAATCTGGTTGTAAGGCAAAGCATATACACATAGGAAATTAAATAATAATGCAGGAGATATAATAAGCCATTAGCGATTTAGTTTTTTTAAAAAGTCGTTTATTCAAAGTCTACTATGTCCGCAATTTTATACATAGTATGCCTAATCATCTCAGAAATTCCTTAAAATGGGTATATTAAAAAGAATTCTGGTTGCAAAAAACATCTCTTGCCTCCCCTTCACCATTCTCTCTCTCTCTCTCTCTCTCTCTCTCTCTCTCTCTCTCTCTCACACACACACACACACACACACACACACACACACACACACACACATCTTATTCCTTCAGGCTGGCCTCATTCTTTAAAGATTAGTGGCTACCAAACCTGAAACTGACAAGAGTAATCTTGTGGTTTATATACTTACTGGAAGCTCGGTGTTGGGGGGGAGGGTATGGGAGGTTGGCCAACAGGCCCCAATCTAGGTGTGTAGATGTGCTCAGGTAGCGGCCAGCAAAGACCACAGACAGAGCGCCTCAAAATGGCCTGAACACCAGCTATGCTCTGAGGTGGAAATACAGCTCTACTTCACTGCCTGCACTCAAGCCGCCTCTCAAGCTGCGGTGGAGTTGCTGACAAAGAGGTCATCTCTCCTACCTCAGCCACACATCTCCTCAGAGCTCCACCTCCCAAGCATGATAGGTAGCTGACTTTGGCCAATGGTGGCACACCACCATAAGAGCACTAGCCAATCAGTGGTTGGAAGCCCAGAAAGGCACAGGCTCAGCTAGAGTGGATGACTGGGGGCAGAAGGAGGAGCAGCGTGGCAGAGGTAGATGGCCGTGGTGCTTACTTTATGTCTTTGCAGTTAGGCTGCTGCCTTGCCCCTTCTGCCCCCTCCAAGCTGTTACTCTGTCTCAGTCAGTGTCAGGGTCACTCTCCTCCTACAGGCTTCCTGTACCCAGATTTTCCAGTGTCCAGAGCCTTAACTGGGGGTTGGGGGGAAACCAAGTAGGGGGAGGGACCACAGGAGGTTGACTGGCTGCCAGCTGAGGGGGGTTGGATATGGAAGTGCACTGAACACCTGGCCAGCTGGGAGGAGGGACCTTGGGAGGTTGGCCATCCACGGGAGGTTGTCTGTGGGAGTGCACTGACCACCAGGGGGTAGCTTCTTCATTGAGTGTTTGCCCCCTACTGGTCAGTGCGCAACATAGAGATCAGTCATTCTGGTCGTTCTGGTCATTTGGTCGTAATAATCACTTAGGCTTTTATATATATAGAATACTGTCACTCTGAGAAAAAAGATAGCTTTTCTCTCCCAGCTTCCTTGTGGGTAAAAAATTAGGAAAAAAATTCAGATACGCCTGCCTTAAATCTGATGTTCATGTCTTGGAAAGATTACTGTCACCATAGGGATGAAGAACTGTAATTGCTCCCAACAGAAGGGTTTTTTACCAGTAGGAGAATGGGAAGCACAGTAAAGTCACTGGAATCACATTGTAAGCCAGCGTGCTCACTTCTCCAATTCACCCAATTCAGTAGATCAATGAGAGCATTTGTGGGAAAAGTAGAATGTGGGGGGTGGTTTGTTCTGTGTGTAGTTTTGAGAAACAAACAAAAACAGATATTTGTCTCACTTTCAGTTTTGGCTGATTTAACACATTTCTCTATCCATCAGGATTCCTGTAAAGTCTCAAACAAAGATTGGCACACTACTGTTTGTGGGCCAAATGTAACCTGCTGCCTGCTCGGTAAGTCGAGTTTCTGGGACAAAGCCATGGCACTTATTTATACACTAGTGGCCCGGTACATGAAATTTATGCACATTAAAACATAATTAGTTAGAGGAAATATTTTAATATTGTTATTTTCCCTTTCTCTATAATAGAAGTGTCAGAGATGAAAGAAAATTAATAAAATATATATGAAAATCTTCATTTCTTTCAGAGTCTGGGGCATGCCGCGGGACCCAGAGTCAAGTCTCTGCCCACCCGTGTTCTCCTAGAAATCGCGCAAGACTCAGACTCGGCCAGCCCCACCACCATGAAGCTCCACAGGGCAGGGGGCACAGCCTCAGGTCCCCTGGCCTGGCACTGAGTGGGGGGCGCAGCATCAGGTCCCCCATCAAGTCCTATTGGCAGGGAGCATGGCCTCAGGTCCCCTAGCACAGCCTTAGGCTCCTTGACCAGGCGCCAGGTCAGGGGGTGCAGCCTCAGGTCCCATGACCAGGCCTCATGTCCCTCGGCCCTGGTACCAGGGCAGGGTGTGCAGTCTTAGGACCTCCAGCTTGGCCTCAGGTCCCCCAGTGCTAAGGTGGGGGATGTGGCCTCAGGTGTCCCATTAAGCTCCTCCAGGAGGGGGGGTGCAGCCTCAGGTCCCTTGGCTCAGTGCGGGAGCAAAAGGCACAGCCTTAGGTCCCCTGGCCTGGCCTCAGGTCCCCCGTCCCAATGCCAGGGGACCTGGTGCCTCAGTGATGCCACCGCCCGTGCCATGGCGAGGCCGCCACCACCGCCACCTGTGCTCTGGCGACACCGCCGCCCGCACCCGTGCTGTAGCCGTGTGCTCCTTGGCAGTGTGCACCTCAGTCCCGCCCCCCTGCCCCACACATGCCTCAGCCCCGCCCCCTAGGCCCCGCCCACTGGCCCCGCCCCCAGCTCTCATACACCTCAGCCCCGCCTCTGGCCCACCGCCACCCCGTGCACACCTCGGCCCTGCCCCCAGCCTGCCCCCACCTCATGCCTCGTGCCTCGGCCCCGTCCCCCCTCGGCCTTACCCGCCACTCCTGATTGGCTAGTAGCATAGCAAAGGTACGGTCAAATTTGCATATTACTCTTTTATTAGATAGGACTAGAGGCCCAAGGCATGAAATTCATTGGGACAAGAGGCTTGGCCCTCACAGCCCTGGCTTTCTCGGCTGGTTCTCACAGCCTCCGCCGGCCCTTGCTGCCCCCGGATTCATCCAGATCGTTATCCAGAAGGTCAACTGGATGGTCATTCTGCTGTTCGGTCTAATTAGCATATTAGCTCTTTATATATAGGATTGTCTATATCTTGTTCTACAACAGCAAAGTTGAGAAGTTGTCACACAGATTGCATGGTCCGCAAAGCCTAAAATGTTGACTGTCTAGCTCTTTTCAAAAGTAAGTTCACAGATTCCTGATCTGTATGTTTGGTTATAGTCAGACTCAGTTGTTTAGACCAGGACACTTAGGAGTATGCCATGTAAATTTCTTTTGCATTGCATGAGGCACATAAACATGTGGTTGTCCTATTTTTAGTAATAAAATGGAATTACATCAGAAAGTTAAACATAAGTTATTATATGACCTGAGAACATGTGTCCACACAAAGACATGTACACAAATGCTTTTAGCAATGCTATTCACTACAGTGGGTTCTCGGGTTACATCAGAGATTCTACTGCGTGATGTAAGGCAATGTTTGCCATAAGTCGGAACTCACCTATATAAGCACCTATGTCACTTACATGGAGCACATACAAAGCAGTGAAGAAGAGAAACAGTAAAAAAAAATGTAAAAAAAAGATAACAATTCCTGACCTTTACTTGTGGTAAATAAATAATAAAAAACATAAAGTATATATGTACGTACGTCGAAATGACGGAACTTTTTTTAAAATAAATAAATGGGACATGGCGACATAACCACGTCGAGTCCAACGTAACCCAAGGACTGCCTGTATAGCCAAAATAGAAACAACCCAACGTCCAGCAACTAATGAATGGATGAACAAAATACGGTGTCTTCATACAATCAAATAGTATCCATCCATTAAAAGGAACACAGTACTGACATGTGTTACACTACAGATGACCATGAAAACATGATGGTAAGTGAAAGAACCCTTATTACATAATACTGCTAAATGAAATGTCCAGAATAAGCAAATAGAGAGATAGAAAGTATATTAGTAGTTGCCAAAGGCTGGTGGGAAGAAAAAATGGGGAATTACTGCTAATAACTATGAGGTTTCTTATAGATAAAAAAAAAAATTCGCTGAAACCGGTTTGGCTCAATGGATAGAGCGTAGGCCTGTGGACTGAAAGGTCCCAGGTTCAATTCCGGTCAAGGGCATGTACCGTGGCTGCGGGCACATCCTCAGCAAGGGGTGTGCAAGAGGCAGCTGATCGATGTTCTTCTCTCATCGATGTTTCTGACTTTCTATCCCTCTCCCTTTCTCTCTGTGAAAAATCAATAAAATATATATTTTTAAATGTTCTAGAATTTGATAGGGGTGATGGCTGCAACACTGTGACTACTCAAAACCACTGCATTTCACACTTTACACAGTGATTTTTATTGTATGTGCATAAAAAAATAAAGCTGTTATGTAAATCAATGAAGTTGTTATTTTTGAAAAGAATAAAAAGGATGTAATCAGATGATCCAGGTTGTGTCAGTCTAACCCCTCCATTATAAATACCTCCCTCGATCTTTGCCACACCTTTTATCATGTATACACAATTGTTCCCTGGAAGTATGCTTTCATTACAAGTTGTAAATCAGCGACTTTCTAGTTCTGTCATTCTTTCTGCATCTATGAGCTGTACTAGCTGTACTTCTATAAAGAATTTTCCCTCACCAACTATTCCATGACATAGATATACAATTCATACAGGCAAGGCAGGATGAGTTCGGTTCTTTTCCAGTTTTGCAGAGAAATGATTGGTGCTCTGGCAACCTCCAGTGGTGAATGGTGGAATACTTTTTTTGTTGTAATTACAAACTCACTGGTTTTATACGCTAGTATGTGCTGTATTTGACTTCAGCCCAGTCTTTTTGATGCTCAAACAGTCCTATGCACTAGGAGCTCCTTTCCTGTTGGTGCTTCTGCCCTGTTGACATGATTTCACTACACTTATTTTTAACGGCTTTATTACAATACAATTCACATTCACCCATAAAGAGTACACAATTCAGCTGTTGTTTTTATACTCACAGAACTGTGCAACCATCACCGCAATGAATTTAGAACATTTTCATTGCCCATATAGCCATCAGCAGTAACTCTCATTTCTCCCAGCCCATCCCACCCCTAGCCCCAAGCAGCTACTAACCTACTTTCTGTCCCTATAGATTTGCCTGTAAAAGACATTTTATAGCAACAGAATTATACAATATTGAGCCTTTTCTATCTTCCTTTTTTCACTTCTCATGCTTTCCAGGTTCATCCCTATTGAGCATCATCAGTACTTCATTCCTTTTTATGGCTGAATAATCCATGGTATGGCCCCACCACATTTTCTTTGTCCAGTTGATGTACATTTGAGTTGATTCCATTTTTGGATACTATGAAATCATGTTGCTCTGTTTTTCTGTGTACAAGTGTTTGTGTGGACATGTTTTCAATTATCTTGGACATATCTCTAGTACCGCTTACCCCTTTTGTTCTATAGTTCTTATACAGATGATATGTACACTAGAAGCCCAATGCACAAAGATTCGTGCTAGAATGGGTTTTCCTTTCCCTGGCTGCCAGCACAGCCTTTCCACACCAGCCCAGCCCCTTTCCACTCAGGCTCTGGAACCACCTCTTTCCACCCTGGCCCCACCTTCCCACTCTGCCCAGAGGCCCTGAGAGACTGGGGGTGGGGCAGAATGCCTGAGTTGTAGCCATGGCGACAACACAAGTGTCTCACCACCCACACTTGGTGCCTGTGTATGCAAATTAACTGCCACCTTTGTTGGGTTAATTTGCATATCACTCCTGATTGGCTGGTGGTGTAGCAGAAGTATGATCAATTTACATGTTCGTCTATTATTAGGTAAGATATGTCACAAATCCAGCAATACATTATTCTAATTATCACTTTAAATAATTTTGTCTTTTAAAGAAGTTGAGAGAATAAAGGAAAGCAAGTATATATCTAGAGTGTGTTAAATTAACCTCTATTTCCCACTTCTGGTTCTCTTCCTTTGTTCCCCAAGATTCAAGTTAACCTCTCATGTTATTTCCCTACATCAATATAGCTTTGCTCCCACCCACCTCCTTTGTGCTGTTTTTGTCAAATATATTGCATTTCTATTTGTTATAGCACCAAAAATTAATAATTTTGTATAATGGCTTTTTTAAATGTAGTTAAACGAAGAAATAAGCATTTATACTATCTTTTATAGTTATATAATTACCTTCACCACTACTTTTTTCTTTTTGTTATGCAATTGAATTAAGGTCTGGGGTCAGTCGTTTTCAACCTGAAAAAATTCCTTTAGTATTTCAGAGAAGGTAGATCTCCTAGCAACTAATTGTCTCAGGTTTTGTGTGTGTGTGTGTGTGTGTGTGTGTGTGTGTGTGTGTGTGTGTGTGTGTTTTAATCTGGAATGTCTTTATTTCACCTTAAAATATAAGATCCTTAGTTAGAAAATGTTTTCTTTCAAATATTTGAATGTCAGCCCACTACTTTATGGCCTGTTTGATTTCTGATGAGCAGTCATCTACGGGTCTTATTAGAGTTCCATTGCATGAGAAGAGTCATGTTCCTCTCATTCCTTTCAAGATTGTGTCTTTGTCTTTCAACATCTTTAATGAATGTGTCTGGATATGGCCCTCTTTGTGTTTATCCTCCTTGGAATAGATTGGTTGCCTAAGGCCCATACAAAAACATGTTATTAGATAAACACACTAGGAAGCAACAATCAAAAGATTGTGCTTGAGCTCTGGCCAGGTAACTCAGGTCTTTATCATGAGACCTCCCAGGGGTCCTCTCACATAGGGTAGCCATCTCACATCTCCACATGGAAACACCATTACTCACCTAGATCTTCTTTATCCCTTTTTACAACACATAATACTCCATTGAGTGGCCATATAATAGTCTACTCAATCTATCCCCCATTGATAGACATTTTGGTAGTGTTTTCTATTAGTTTTCTATTGCTGCATAATAAATTTCCATGAACTTAAAACAACAAAAATGCAGTATCTCACAGTTTCCTAGGTCAGCAGTCTGGACACAGGTTATCTGAGTCTTCCCCTCAGCATCCCATCAGACTGAAATCAAAGTGTGGGCCAAGGCTGTGATCTCAGGTGAAGCTCAGAGTCCTTTTCCAAGTTCACTGGTTGATAAAGACTTCAGTTACTTGTGGTTGAAATCCAAGTCCCCCTTTTCTTGCTCTGTCAGCTGAGGCTCAGAAGCTAATAGCCCCCCTCAGGTCTTTATCATGAAACCTCCTACAGGCATGTTCTCATATAGGACAGCCATCTCACATCTCCAAAGCCATCAAGAGAATGTCTTTTTAAAGAAGTCACATAACAGGGAGGTCAATGGAGGGAAAAAAGGAGACATATGTACTACTATTTGTAATACTTTAAACAATAAAAAAATCAATTATAATAGAAAAAATAAAATAAAAATAAATAAATAAACAAAGGAGTCACATAAGCTCAACCGGTGGGGCTCAGTGGTTGACAATAACATATCAACCAAGATCTGATGCCCAAGTTTTGGGCTCAATCTCCAGTAGGGAGCATTCAGGAAGCAGCCAATCAGTGACTCTCTCTAATCATGGATGTTTCTATCTCTCTCTCTCTCCTTTCCCCCTTCCTCTCTAAAAATCAATAAAAAATACTTTTTTTTAAATATAAAGGACTCTCATGAGTAGGTCAGTCCCACTCAGCATAATGTTTAATTAACTCAAAGTCAAGTAATCAGGGACCTGAATTACATCTGAATTTTCTGTATAATGTAGCCTAATCCTAAGAGTAATATCTGATCATATTCATAGATTCTATTTGTATTCAAGGAGGGGGTTACGCAAGGCATGAATGAGGGAGAGGGAGATTGATAATCTTGGTTCTGTCTTAGAATTCTGCCTACCATATTTAGCCTTACAAGCAATGCCACAGTGAGTAGCTCTGTGCATATGTCATTTTGTGCATTTTCCAATGTATCTTTGATACTGATTCCTAGAAGAATTATGCATGTGTAATTCTGCCAAACTTTCCTCCCAGGAGTCAGACACTGTTGCATTCCCATTAGCAATACAAGAAAGAGCAGGTTTCCCAAGAGCTTTGCTAATACAGTGCTGTCAAACTTTTAGGTTTAGACAATTTGATTGGTAACAAATGGTATCTTACCACAACTTAAATTTGTATTATATTATGAGAGAGTTTAAGTGTGCTTTTGTATGTTAAGGAACACTTTGAGTGTGATGTGTTCAAACTCTTTAGATGATGGAGATAAGAAAGAAAATTTGGCTTTGGGGAAAGTATGAGAAGACACCGGCTTTTTGAAAAGTTCATGAAACCTCTGAATCTTCTCCCCAAAATTGTATTTAAAAATTCCTATGCCCTAGACTACAAAGGAGACAGAACTGAACCTCACATCACCCTGTTTGGCCCCGGAGGATGGCTGGTTAGCCAGAGACGGGTAAGATTCCTCAGGGAAGGAACAACCTAAGACAGGCACAGTTGCAGAGGGGCCAACAGGAGAGAGGTAAAAGGTCAACAGAGGTGGGGCACAGAACCTCACCGACAAACCTTGCAGGGGCTTGAATTCTCACCCCTCCTGAGGGAGGTCTCCTACCCCCACGGCTGCTTCGCCTCCCACGCACAACTCATACCAGGACCCAGGTGGCAGACAGAGACTTGGCCAGCAATAGCTCCTCTATATCTAAATTCAGTCTATTACCAGGAATGCTCAGGACCTACTCAAAATTGCAAATATTCGTTTCCACTAGTATTTACAGGATAAACTAAGATTTCTGCTTGAGTATTAAAATTGACAGGAAAATAGTAATCAAGTTTTCAGATTAATTTAAATTGGCCAAGTGAAATAAGTGAATACTCAAGAAAATCTTAGTGTACTGGACAAAAAGCTATTCCTAAAACATTAACTAAAAAATCTATTAGTAGTTCATCTCACTGTAAAATTGCCTAACATCCAAAGAACCTAAAGCAGTCATATTTGTATGCAAAAATTAAAATTTAAAATTACCAAGACTGCAAGATAAAATTTCCAAAAGCCCCCATTAATCAAAAAAGGGGAGGGGACAGTGGGGTAATATCATGTAAGGAAAAAAATATCGAACAAGTAAAATACATCTAGAAAATTCTTACTCCAGTAAAGTAAATTCCATTTGTAAAACCAACTGTGGGACACCCATGAAAAAAACACACATGGTGTCAAAATAAGCCAAAGGAAAATCATTTAGGCAAAAATTAAAAAGAATCCCAAGTCTATTTTGCAGAGAGGATCCCTTTGTTAACTTTTGGTCGAGAATGTGTTTGTGTGTTTTCAGAGAACACCTCCAAGACCATGTGGGTTCCTGCGACTGTGAGGAACTGACGGATCTGTTCCAGTCACGAGGATGGTCCAGAGATGGGGGACACTGACGACACCTTGCCATGCTAGCAGTCGGCAGCTGTGCATGTCTGCAGGCAGCCCAGGACCAGACCAGAGAGGATGGATCTTGCATTGCCATGATGTGTCCACCATCTGGATACCATTGCTGACATATACACATAAAGAATTATTTGACACTGAAACTGGGACTCAGAACAGTGGGACACTGAAACTGAGACTAAAACATTTTTTGTTCTTATACATTTATTTCTAGTATGCAGAGGCAAGATATTTTTGAAGAAAAGAAACAGGGGAGAGTGATTGATATAGAGGCAGGATGGCCTTGAACAGGCTGTCAAGCTACAGGGGGAAGGCTTGGGTGGATGGGAGGTGGATGCTGGGGGAGATCAACTGAAGGACTTGTATGCATGCATATGAGCATAACCAATGAATGAAAGACACTGGGACGGGGAGGGGGGAGGGTGCGGATATGTGCTGGGGGGTAGGGGAGGCTGGGGGGAGGATAAGGGGGAGGGGGAAAGGAAAACATGTACTACTATTAATTATAAGTTATACTGCAAAAAAATCAATAAAAATATATTTAAAATAAATAAATAAAAATAAAAATTTTAAAAAGTACCAAAAAAAAATAAATAAAATAAAAATTCCTATGCCCATTTTTATACACAATTTATGTTATTGCTTTGAATGTTTACCACTTTCACAGAGGCAACATAGAAACACTTTTTATTTAAAAAAATAATTTATCTCAATATTGTATATAATTGTAATTTTCTTTTTCTTTTAACTTCTTGGCATAGTACCCCCAATCTTAACCCTACAGGTTGCTCAAGCTTACTATTCACCATGGAAGCCACAAATTTCGGGTGTTTGTTCCCAGCCCACCTGACAGTTAGGGCATGGACTCCTGGAAGACTTGACCAGTTCAGTACAGCAGCCTGGTATTGTCCATTTGAGAGGCAGGAACTGTAGCAAATGGGTGCAATTTCAGCAACTTTGGCAGCTGTGGTGAACACTGAGATATAAATATTTCTCTCTTTTCCATGACCAGCACAGCTAGAGAGTGAACAGGAGTCCTGAGTAAGGGCGATGGGGGATTGAGAAAATGAAAGAGACAGACATAAAGACAATAGGTAAAGCTGGGACTGGGTGGGACAGCTGTCCTCTGACGGAGAGACAGAGACCCAGAGCTAATACAGCACATTTCTTTTATACAGTAAGATAGCAGGAAGTTTTACTAAAGTTTAAGATAGAGAAAATATGTGCATTCTTGAGGCTTCTTTGTAATCATCACTTCTGGGTGGGCCCAGATAATCCTGTTTACTCCTGTTGCCTGGCTGGATTTAGATAATGAAATCCACCCCCTGGTGCCTGAGCTAAAGTTCAGATTGACAACACACCTGCCTCTGACAAGGTATGCTTCCAGGACATGGTTCTGCCAGGTGCCACTGGATTCAGACGACAATCATCTCAGGGGCCTTTCCCAGGCGCTCTCTACACTAAGGTGTCCTGGGTCCTGAAAGGCAGTAATGCCTCCCTGAATTGGGTCATGGGGTACAGTTGTGGCCATGGCTCTGACTGCATAGTCTACCACCGTTCCTGCCAATTTATGAGGCTTGGTCATCTGTCCTCCTGGATGCTCTGGAAACAATACCACAAGTTTTCATAAAATCCTCTTCTGCTTTATCAGCCTTTACTGGTATATTTTCTCTCTTTCTCTTTCTTTTTCTCCTCTCTCTTTATTGCAGAATTAATTAACTTCTTGAGAACATTAAATAAATCAAAAATTGTTGAAATGAAATGAAAATTAGCTTGATGACTGCTCATAAATGAGAACTCTGAAGTTATCTGGCAAGGATAAGACATTAAAATTACAGTGATCTTTGACATAACACACTTGTCAGCTTCAATATTCAGCTTGCTTCCATTTCTGGTTTTGAGTAACTGCTTAATCACAAAGAGGTGAACTATTATAATTCTCAAGTCAGCTGAAGGTCTCTTTGCCCCCTTGATCTTTGCGTAAAATTTTCTTGTGCTTAATAATTTCATGGATCAGGAAATCCAAAGCCCCATCTCATGGTTCCTGCTGATACTGCAGCCCCTGGCACGTGCCTGACCTCACTTCTCAGTTCTGATGTCCTCACATCTTGCCTTATCCCACCCCACAACGAGGCCAGCTTAGACCCTTCTCACATAAGCTTTTAAGACCTTAATAAATTTGATTGATTTGGGGGGGGAAGGGAGGAGGGTTCCACAGAAGGGTCACATCAAGCAAGGTCATGCAATACTGTACCATTTTGTTGGCTCTAAATTTTTCTCTTTCTAAAGAAGTTCGGGCCATTCTGTAAACTTTGGGATTCACTGAGATCTAGGCACCAAGGGGCTCCCTTTTTGACCTAGTGATAATCTTTGTAACTTATTCTTGTTGTTTTTGTACTACTTCCTTGTACTGGCCCACCCCAGTCTGCCAGAGGCAATTTTGCCTTGAAAAAATAACAATTATAAAGGCATAAAAAAACAAAGAACATAGTGTAGTGTTTTGTAGTGTTTGTTTGTTTGTTTTCTGTTGGATTTCTGTTTCATATCTACAGTGGGCTAAGTGGAAACAGGAAAGCCTTTAAGAAAACAGGGCACAGAATTAATCATCATAATTCATTAAAATAAAATTGAAGGAGAGGCGGACAATTCCATTCTCAAATCTCCATGGGAACTACTGTAAGTGAGGGTTACCTGAGCAAGGAGGTGACAGGGAAGAGGGAGTATACTAGAGCATCACTTGAGGGGAGGTGGGGGGAAGAGGAGAGTCCCACCAAGGGGAGTCCTATCTCTACAGTGCCCTCTACAAAGAGCCCAGTGCAAGCTAAGTCAACGCCCACCCTCCACCCATAGTCTTGCTAGTAACTCCACTGAGAGGGTATGTTAGCTTTCTTCCCATTGTTGACTGGGAAGTAGACTCACTTATGAATAATCCACCAGCAGGACATTTATCTCAACCATCCAAAATGTGCCATCTAGACACTTCATTTTTCAAAAGCCCAAGATTTGCAAAAGTACCTCAGAGAGGGAGTTGGAGTATGGGCGGGCAAGTCACCATGTCCAGCATTTGGGTAAAACAGATCAGTAAAAAAAAAAAATCCATCCCAGTGACTCATTTATTGAAGTATAATTCCCAGCAAAGAGCATTATTTCTATGAGGAGTTTTGGGGCCATCTCTGAACATTATAGCATTTTCTCTATAGTAAATGGAATCAAAACTACCACCACTGGATTTGCAAGATTAAAATAATCTTGTGTCAAACAACACCAGGATTCCCCAGGATTCTGAATTGACCATGAGTCAGTTAAGTCATCTCTCTGCCCCCACATCAGTGATGGTACCTGTAGTAGTCAGGATTCTCCAGAGAAATGGAACCAATGGAGATAGAGTTAGAGAGACAGTGATAAATAGAGTTAGATAGAGGTAGAGGTAAATGAGAGAGAGAGATGAGAGAGAGAGAGACATAGAGATAGATAGATGATAGATAGATAGATAGATAGATAGATAGATAGATAATAGATAGATAGATAGATAGATAGATAGATAGATAGATAGACAGATAATAAGACATTGGCTCACATGATTATGGAAGCTGGCAAGTCCCCAGCCATTTAATGGTGTACTTCCAGTCCAAAGGCAAGCAGATTTGAGACCCAGGAGGTATCAATGTTTCTATTTAAGTTCAAAGGCAGAAAAAAAGGCAATATTCCCTTTAGAAGGTAGTTAGGCAGGAGGAACTCTGTCTTATTCAAGGGAGGGTTCAATTTTTTTTTATTAGAGGAGGCCCACCCACAGTAAGGAAGGCAGTCGCTTTATTCACTCAACTTTCGTGTTAATCTCAACCAAAAACACCCTCACAGAAACACTCAGAATGATATTTGGCCAAGTATCTTGGTACACCATGATCCAGTCAAGTTAGACACATATAATTATCACAGTATCTTCAGCAAAGTCCGAATAATTGGTGCTATCTTTATCACCAAGGAAGGAATTTCAAATCCAAACTCCTATTTTAAGGTTACCCACCTAATCTCAACCATATTTCCAGGAATCTATATAATGCTGCCTCCCCAGCAGACCCATTTTCAGACTACAAAAGGACATCTTTCCCAGTATCATTAAACTCACACACTAGGCCATCTCCAGCAGCACCTGGTCAAAGACTTTACAATTTTTCAGTGGCACCCATAATTGTCACTGCAGAACCTTGAATCAAAAGATTTACTCAAATATGTGACCAAAAATATTTGCCAGGTAAGCCAGGCCATAAATGAGCTATTCCCATGCCAAAACTATTCTAAGAGTAAATTTATTTTCTTTTTCTCTCAAAAGAAACTTCAATCTGATATCCAACGCTTGTTTCCTGATTCATTCTTGGGAAACCAATAAATGATATAATAGAGAAGAACTTTGTATCTGGCTCCCATTTCCTGACAAAACCTCTTGAAAAGATGCTAGCTGGAAATCTGACACCTCTCCTAGCAGTAAGCACAAACTCTCTTGGGATTTTTGACAGGATTTTGATGCCAACACATGCCTATGTCAAAGCAGTGAGTCACTCTGATATGTCACCCTGCAGGAAAGCCAAGCGCAGAGCCAGGCATCCAGGGACCCATCTGTACACGGGGTATCACGATTTCTCTTGCAGGCAAAGCTTTGTTTGGCTCAGAAACACTGCAGTATTTTGAAGCTGTTGACAACTTCTCCAATTTCCAAAAGAGAAATGGGACTTTTTCCTTTGATGGCATCTATGTGCACATAACAGACAAAAACCAGGAGCTGGCTGCATTAAAAAAGAAAGAAAGAAAAAACATTTTTAGTCTTGTTAAAGAACCTATTGTGGCAGCTCCATGACCAGCTGTGGAATATCAGGAGAAATGTCAACAGTCACACAGTGAGTGAGTCACATAATTTAGGAAAGACACTGCCTCAATTACCTTTCCCTGCTCCCAGCTACTCCCAGCTTGACCATTCCCAGGACCCGCGGCCTCATCAGAACCTCTCTGGATGCGTGTGGCTTCTTTCCTTTTCTGGTGCAGTTAGCATCCTAGTAGGATACAAGGTTTTTGTTTTGGGTCAACTCCAAGTATTTCTAAAATCCTAATCTTTTCAAATCAAGACTTTTTCCTGAGACCTCGTAGTAAGTTTCAGGATGGTCAGACACAAAGAATTGCCTAGTTTTATTGGATTTGGGGTCTCACTAGCAAGAACCCAGCCACATGGAAAGCACGCCAGCTTTTGTGCTGGTGATAAAAGAGAAAGCAAATTAAATATGTAGGGTGTCCCCAAAAGTGTATGTACATTTTAACAGTGGGTAAATCATTTACTTTCACTCCTTTTCAGGTTTAACTGATTTAAAATAATGGCTGAAGCCAGACTAAGCTTTGAACAAATAAAATGTATCCTAAAACACCACTAGACTTTTTTATGGGGATGCGTAAAAGATAACGTTTATGGTACCAAACCAGCAACAGTCGATGAATGGAGGGCACACAAATACTGAATGAAATGATTCTTGATGTTTGCAATTCCATTGCTTCCTGTTATCACCAGTGCCTGGACCAGAATGGTCATCAGTTTGCAAACAGGTATTGATTCATTTCTGTAGGTTCTTTTAAATTTTAAAAATGAACTGTATGTTAACAAACGCTGATTTTATAATCATTCAAAGTACCTGCACATTTTTTGAGACACTTGTGTATCTCATCATTGATTCATATAAGTGTCTCAGGTACCAAGCATGGCCTCCCCTCTCATCCCTGCGTGGCTGAGTGAGGGGAACTTTCTGTCGTGGCCCAGGGACTGCTCCTCCTGTCCCCTCAGGTGTCCAAACAGCTTATGGAACAGCAGGCACGCCCTGTTCCCCATGCACCTGGTGCTCCCATTCCCCATACTCATCCTCTGTAAAGAGAGGAGGAGACCCCTGACCAGTTTGGCTCAGTGGATAGAGCACTAGCCTATGGACTAAAGGGTCCCAGTTTGGCTCAGTGGATAGAGCACTAGCCTATGGACTAAGGGTCCCAGGGCATGCATCTCTCTCTCTCTCTCTCTCTCTCTCTCTCTCTCTCTCCCTTCCTTCCCACTCTCTTTATAAATCAATGATTAAATATCCTTGGGTGAGGATTAAAAAGAATACAAGAGGGGAGGACAGTTAAGGATTGGCCATTGGCCCACATTTCACTAGTGGGTGCACTTTGCTGAAAGGCTTGCAGCTATTTTCTGATGCTTCTCATCCATGTTGTTTCTTTTCTCTAATTAATACAGCCCTGGTTCTTTGGAGCAAGTCCACAACATTCTGTGCATCCCAGCAGTTTCTCCTAACAATGGGGAGATAAGTCTGGTTAAATCTTCTCAGGCCCACCCATCTCCATTTCCAAAAAGCTTCTGGAGGCTTTCTGGGCTTAGAAGCTCTCTTGTCTTCTGAGCTTCCCAGAAGAGCTTGAAATAGGGGTATTGGCCAAGGGTTCAGTCAAAAAAGTAGAAAGCACTTTTACTTAAAACAGAAGAAATGAATGCAGGGAATTAAGCTGCAACGTCATTGGAAAGCCTGAGGAGAGCAGAGAGGAAGGAGTTACTACCAGACATCAGCACTGACAGGAGGCCAGGCTACTGTGCCCTAAGCAGTGGCCTTAGGATGGGCCCTCTCTGGCTCTTGTAATCCCTCCACAAAACTCTGACAGGATCCCCTAGAAAGGCTGGGATGGTTGGATAGACAGGCCTCCCTTCTCCCGTAGCAAGTCAGTGACCCAGGGCTAGCTCACAGGCAGCCCAGGCATGTTCAGACACTTTTCTGAAAGGGATCACAACAGAGGATCTAGTTGATGTAGATGCTTCTTCAAGCCCCTTCATTGAAAATTTCTTCCCATGGGAAGACTTCTCACTTCCTGGGTTCTTCTCTTGTCTCCCCTCACAATGTCCCAAGAAAGGGTTTTATGGTGTTGACTATCTTCTACCTCAACTAAAGACTTGATTATGCACTCACCTCCCAAACTCTTGGAAGAGGATGAGCTTCAGTCCTGCCGACAAATGACTACCCAACTTCTAACTTAAGGAATGACCAGTGAGAGTCGTGGTCCTTCTGGTTCCTTTCACATTTGACCTAGAAAACAGTCCTCTGCACTCAGCCAGTGTGGCTCAGTGATTGAATTTTGACCTATGAATCAAAAGGTCACAGTTCGATTCTCAGTCAAGGCACATGCCTAGGATGCATGCTCAATCCCCAGTGTGGGGTGTGCAGGAGGCAGCCAATCAATGATTCTCTCTCATCATTAATGTTTTTCTCTCTCTTACCCTTCCTCTCTGAAATCAATAAAAAAATTTTTAAATAGCCCTCTGGAAAGAATGATACAAAGGTGCCCTGAGACTGCTCAGTCCATATCGGAAAAAACCCTTATTGCAACCTTCAACTTCAGCATCCCAGGACACGCAGGATCCCCCAATGAAAGGTGTGGACTCTGGGCTCCCAGGGATAGATTGGAACTGTGATAAAATACATTGTCACAATGTTCTAAGAAACCATAAATGGGAGGAGAGAAAGGCATGCTTAGTACAATCCTTCTCAAACTCCTTTTGAAAGGTACTAACTAATTCATTTGTGTTTAAAAGAATAGACAGCATGCCTGAAAAAGGGGGCGGGGGAGAGGACAGGTGGCTTAGTTATTTAACTTCCTGGAAAAATCACTAAAAATTCTATTTAAAAAATAATTCCTGAATGCACTCTACTCTTGTGGAGTAAACTTGGGGATTGATTAATGATGTGATTACCCCTGTCAACAGAAAACAAAACCGAGATAGATGATAAATGTTTCATTGGTAACTCTATAGGGCCTTCTATGCTGTTAAACTGGAGCTTCTCATTGAAAAGACACTGGACATACACACTCTGATCCAGCAGGGTTCTCTGAGTTAGTTTACTGAAAACCTGTGTTCATGAGTAAGGCCGCTGGGCACAGCCTCTCCCATCAGCAGGAGGAAATGAAGAAATATTTCATAGAGCTCATGTAATCATCTTTACCCCCGTTTCTACTTTATTGAAGTACACGATTCAATAACAATAATCTGTTTTAGTAAAAGAAACGGGGATTTAGGCAATGCATGATGACATCTAAAGTGGAAAGAACCTCGATGCTGGTTTTCTCTTGGTTTCTTCGTTTTCCGGCACTGTGTCGCTTCAGTGGTGTTTCTAAAACACAGGCAGGTGGCTAGCCCAATGCAGGCCCCTTGCTGGAGCCAATCAGTGAAATCCTTAGAAACACCACTTCTGTTCCATTCTTGTTTCTCTAAAATGGCACCCCGTTTGTGGTGGTAAATTGTTTTTAAATGACTGGTTCTCTGAAAACCAACAATGCATGAATCCTCCTCTTGAAGACTGCTATTATTTTCCACTCCATCTGTCTCACTGTGGCCGGCGGGCGGCCACGGTGGAGGTGGCGGCAGGCCGGGAACCTGGTGAAGCCCAGCCATCTGCGCCTGGGCCCATTTCAGAGCTTTCATTTAAAGCGAGTCTGGGCGGACAGAGGAGGTTTGCTTCAAATGCCTCGTGGTACCGCAAGGCCAATAACTAGTCGGGCAGCGCCGAAAATAGGAACAGGGTTATAGGCCCCCAGACAGCTCATCAGAGAAGTTGTATTAGTAAACTGGAAATCACACACCTGAAGAGAGCAGGGCAGTAAGTGCTGCTGTAAAAGTGATTTAAAGGAACTCTCTACTCCTGGAGGGGGCTTTAATGCTTCCCCTACTTATTCACATGCGCCGCTATGTAACAGAAATAAAGCATAGTGGTTAGAAGTCATTTGGAGACAAAATTACCAATCTCTCAAAATATGTGAGAGAAGGGTGTGTATAGACCACTGTTTATGGGGTGTTAACATGCCACAGATTTGCTAGACTTTAATTTAGGTCCAAGTGACAAAATTGTAAATGAAGTATCTATGCATCTTTTTTTTTTCTTTACCTTCACCTTACTGACTACCCACAAATATGGGAAAGGTACCAACAGATTACAAAATTAAATCAGAAAGTATAACTGAAGATGAAAACAAATGAGATTTCATTTCATATTTAAAACAACAATGTTTGGCATTTAAGTGAAATTCTACCTTAAAAATACAGTGGATGTTTAAAAAAAGAAGATCAAGCTCTCTTATCTTGTGGAGGAGGTCAGATGGAGAACTTCTATTCTCCAAAACATTCAGTGTGATCATTGTATATCATTTTCTCCTACGTCAAATGGCATGTATAGATTCGATTAAATTATAAATGTTAATATCATCTAAGAATTTTGTAGAACCTGTAGGATTTCTATCTGATTGCTGTCATAAACATTTCATATAACCCAAAGAATCTATAAAACAAGTGAATAGAAATTATATTTCTCACCCAGGCAAGTGCATGTAGTCTGATAAAGTGACGTCAGGTTACAGAATCACCAGATGTCACCAAGGCTGTCCTAGAGTAGAGCCTGCTCTTCATCCTTAAAACAATGAAAAATAGATTAAAGAAATTTAGCCATATTCTTTCCTTTCATAGAAAATGTCAGTTTTGTTAGGTGCACATCTCCCTGTTATGCCAAACTCAGCCAATCACCACCTATAACACACACAGAGAGAGAGATACAGACAGACAGACAGAGACAGAGAGATACATGCAATCAGTAACCCATTGGTTGAGGTTCTGGAGACTGGACAGCAATTCAACCTGTCCCCACCGCCATCTTTGCCACTCCATGTTTTATCTAAAACGATGAATAAATCCTGCATACTTAAATGGGTACTAGAATAAGTTTCTTGAAATGACCATCAGTGAACCTAAATTCTAGCAATTCTGAATCTGGCAACGTCTGCCAAACAGCCTGGAACTGAATCTTGAACATGACTTAACACTTGGCTGCCTCGAGATCATCACTCACTCCTCTGAGACTCGGTGGTGTTGTCTGTGAAAAAGAGAGAACTGGTATCAGGCGAGTGTCACTGGGATCACAGGTCATCTACCCAAAGCGCCCAGCATGAGGGCTGGCAGGTGTCCTCGCTGCTCACCCGGTCACACCTGTTAAACCCTGGATGCTTTGGAAGCCAGACTCTCTCATGTTTGCCAATTGCACATAGTCTTCTTTTACCATTAAAGAAATCACCAATTTTTTTTAAAGAGGAGGTGATTTTTGCCATCTCTTTTCCAGATCAATTCCGCTGCTTCATCCCATTTGGACTGGAAGGTATATTCGTTTGCTGGGGCTGCTGTAACGAACCACAAACCAGTGGCTGGGACCACAGAACTTCCTGGTCACAGTTCTGGAGGCTAGGAGGCCAGGATCAGAGGCTGGCAGGGCTGTTCCCCTCGGAGGCAGCGCAGGGAAATCTGGCGCATGCCTCTGCCCAGAAGGCAAGTTTCTGCATGAACACAGTATCTGGTAGAAAAATGGACTTTCAATGGTGCCATTGTTTTAGAGAAGTTGGTGACTTGCAGTTTTAAAAAAAAAAAAAAACTAATTAAAAATCAGGTTTAGGAATTCGGTTTCCTTACCCAGCCTCCCTTACTAGTTCCTTTGCTAATAAAATTTACAAGTGAAATAACATCATTATTTCTACAGCACTATCCTATATAATAAAAGAGAAACATGCAAATTTGACTGTACCTTGGCTCCTGATTGGCTACGCTACCAGCCAATCAGGAGTGGGGGCAGGGCCAAGTGGCCCAAGCGCCAGGCCTGGGGGTGGAGCTGAAACAGCGGTGGCAGCAAGCGCCCAACCCCTGGGCGCTGTGAGGGGAAGTGGCAGGCGAGTGCCCAGCCCCTAGGGCCAGGTGGTCACAGGCAGCAGGGGCTGAGCTGAGCAGGTCGAGGCTTTAGGCCTTGGGCAGGCTGGGGATGAGCCATCAGTTGGACATCCCCTGAGGGCTCCCAGTATGTGAGAGGGGGCAGGTTGGGTTGAGGGACCACCCACCCTCAATGCACGAATTTTGTGCACCGGGCTCCTAGTTATTGATAACATAGTAGCTTCAGGGGCTTTGCTGGCAATCATGGGTGTCTCTGAGTCTGCAAACCATCACCCCAACCTCTGCCCTTATCGTCACATGGCGTTCTCCCTGTGTCCAAATGTCCTTTTTATAAGGACACTAGTAACATTGGATTGAAGCTCACCCTGCTCCAGATGTAACTAATTACATCTGCAAAGACCCTTTTTCCAAATAAGGTCACTTTCTGAGGTGGGGGCAGGACTTCACGTATGGGGTGGGGGAGAACGCACAGTTCATTCTATCATTTATGTGAGCTTTCTGGACTATAGACGCCAAAGGACACAGGCAGGACCTAATTATAGCTCTGCTCGTCAGCCTTTTTCTAGTTCACGGCAACCAATTTGCACTGGAACCTGAATGCGTAGCACTATGGACACTCAGAGAAAGATCAGAACAGATCTTCCAGCTGGTGTTTTAAAAGTAGAAACATCACAATTGATGTCTTACATGATTGTTCACTTTCTTCTGTTGCAATTAATAGTTCAGCTAACAATCACTTCACTGGTGGGAAGGGGTTTCAGAAACCCTGCGTGGGAAATAAGTCACATGGCACAGCTTGCCCAAAGCCCCAGGGTGGGTGTCAGCTGAAAACTCGTCCATGCTGAGGTTGTGTGGTTCAGTGGTTGAGCCTCGACCTATGAACCCGGAGGTCACAGTTTGATTCCTGATCAGGGCACATGCCCAGGTTGTGGGCTCGTCCCCAGTGTCAGGCGTGCAGGAGGCAGCTGAACAATGATTCTCTCTCATTATTAATGTTTCTCTGTCTCCCTCCTTCTTCCTCCCTCTCTGAAACCAATTAACAAAAGTATACCTGAGCCCACAAAATTAATTAAAAATGAAAAAAAGGAGGGAGCCAGACTCTGAAGCCTGCAGGTGCTTTTGTCATGGCAACCAATTTCAATTGTGGTTTTTCTGTTTCTATTGTTTGAAGAAGTGATCCGTTCATGGGGAGCACAGGATGCACGAAAGGTTGTCAGTGAAAATAAAGGCGGCCTCCCTCTGTGCCTCCCAGACACCAGTTCCCCTCCCTGGAGGCCGCTGATGCTGCAGGCCCTTTAGGCCCCACAATTAAAAACGTGAATGCAAGGAAACTCACCCCGAAGAATGCTGCGGACTGGCCTGCACCTGGCTCCCCCCTCCCCCTCTTTATCTTGTGTCTTGACAATCCTGCCCTGTTTCCTTTGTTGTAACTGCTGCATTTATGGTGTTTCAGAATCAGGATTCCTCTTTGGTAGAAATTTTATCTTCATAAGCAAAGCAATGTTTCAACAACACCAAAATGTGCCCCTCCCTGTCCCCACCTCTGCTGACAACCCAGAAGGCAAGTTCCCGAGTAAAACACAGTATCTGGTAGTAAAATGGACTTACTTACCCACAGCTTTCAATGGTGCCATTGTTTTAGAGAAGTTGGTGACTTGCAATTAAAAAAAAAAAACTAACTAACTAAAAATCAGGTTTAGAGGGGACACCAAGATGGCGGCATAAACAAACACCTATTGTTCTGCCCCGCGCAAGGATTTAAGAACTACAACATAACAGCAGAACAGACAGCACCCAGAATCGCCAGAAAGCTGGCTGAATGAAAACTCCACTAATAGGAGCAAAGGTGGGACGCAGACTCAGGACCAGCGGGAGCGCAGATTGAAACAGGTTAGGAGCCGCCCTGGTCGCGCGCGCGGGCTGGGGCTGGAGCAGGGACCGGCCGGATTTCTCCGACGGGGCCCAGATTTCCCGAGCCGGGCGAGAACCGAGATCCGGGGTACGAGAAGTCTCCCTACACAGATTCCCCAGAACCGGCGAGGTCCGAGGTCCGGGGGGCGCGGCAGAAGCTCCTAGTCCCAAGGGACAGCAAACCCGCGACTTGTCCCCTGGAAACTTGTCTCCTGGTTCCAGAAACCATCTATTTTACAGCCCTGGGCTAGACTTTTGGTGTGCAGGCACATTTGGGGAAAGGCAGAGTTGTCTGGCAAGGGGAAGAGACTAGCGGCTTTCTCTTGGAAGAGTCTGCAGCCATCCCCACCCAGCACAGACCCGAGCCCGCGAGCGTTGCATAGGACCCAGCAGCCGCCGCCCCGCCGCCGCGGAAGCCGCGCCGCCGCCACCGCCGCCGCCGCCGCCGCCGAGGCGTAGCCCAGAGACTCCGCCCATCCAACCTGAGCACAGCTGAGCTTCACAGCCAATTGGCCTGGAGGTCAAACCCTCCTAGGGCTAACAACAAAAAGCGGGGTTTAAATTCAAAAACACTGAATACAACCCATAAAGGATTGCAGTAAGAGTACCCACCTCAAGTAACTGGGGAGACTGAGCCACTGTCCCTTTGAGGATATCTACCACATAAAGCAGCCACCATGCAGAGACATGGAAAGAAATCAGGTGTGAAAGAAATGGAGGAGAAAAGACGACAAGACATAGAGTTCAAAACCACGGTTATAAGGCTTTTCAAGAGGCTCCTACAAAAGGCCGATCAACTTAATGAGAATTACCAGGAAATAATCAAGACCAACCAGCAAATGAATGAGAATTACAAGGAGATGAATGAGACCCTCAGGGAAATTAACAAGACCTCTGAGGATACGAACCAGACCCTCACAGATAAAAAAAAGGACCAACTAGAAATCAAGCATACACAGACTGAAATAAAAAATATTACACAAAGTCCTAAAAGCAGTTCAGAGGGCCACAAGAACCAAGTCAAAGATTTGAAATACAAAGAAGCAAAATCCACTCAGCTGGAAAAGCAAGAAACAAAAAGAATTCAGATAATTGAAGATAGTGTAAGGGGCCTCTGGGACAACCTCAAGCAAGCCAACATCCGAATTATTGGGGTGCCAGAAAAAGAGAGAGAGCAAGTTAATGAAAACCTACTTGAAGAAATAGTGACTGAAAACTTTCCCCACCTGGTGAAAGAAACTGACTTAAAAGCCCAAGAAGTACACAGAACTCCAAAATATAGGAATCTAAAGAGGACCACACCAAGACATATCATAATTAAAATGCCAAGAGCAAAAGATAAAGAGAGAATATTAAAAGCAGCAAGAGAAAAGCAGTTGGTTACCTACAGGGGAGCACCCATACGATTGTCAGCGGATTTCTCAACAGAAACGATGCAGGCCAGACGCGAGTGGCAAGAAATATTCAAAATAATGAAGAGCAAGAATCTACAACCAAGATTACTCTATCCAGCAAAGCTATCATTCAGAATTGAGGATCAGATAAAGTGCTTCGCAGATAAGAAAAAACTAAAGGAGTTCATCACCACCAAACCAGTATTATATGAAATGCTGAAAGATATTCTTTAAGATGAGGAAGAAGAAAAAGGTAAAAATATAAATTATGAACAACAAATACACATCTATCAACAAATGAACATAAAAATCAAGTGAACTGATAGGCTGATGAAGAAGATAAACTGGTGAATATAACAGAAACATGGACATAGAGAGGGAATGGACTGACAATTCTTGGGGAGAAAAGGGTTGTTGGAAGTACAGCAAGAGATTGGACAAAAATCTTGCAACAATGGGAGAGGACATTGGGGAGGGGGAGGTGAGGGTGGGATAGGTACAGGGTGGAGGGAAGATATAGGGGGATAAAAAAGGGGAAACAATGTAATTAATAAACTGAACAATAAAAAAAAAAACAAAAAAAAAAACAAAGTTACTTAAAAATAAAAAAAAATAAAAAAAAAAAAAAAAAATAAAAATCAGGTTTAGCAATTCTGTTTCCTTACCCAGCCTCCCTTACTAGTTCCTTTGCTAATAATATTTACAAGTGAAAAAAATCATTAATTCTGCAGCAGTGTTGTTGATGACCATAGTGACTCCATCCTAGGACTGGAATGTAATGTATCTGAAACTTTCCTGTTGTTGAAGATGGAGGTGGTTTGTAGTTAAGCCTGCAAAACAACTCTGAAAGGCACAGTGTGACTGTAGGCACACACTGTCAAATTGCCTCCCCCCCCCACCCGCAAATAATTTGGACATTTGTTGTTAACATTTGGGGACCTAAATGTTTGAAAAGCTGAGGGAACTTTCACCTCTCCTCAGGAAAGAAAAGGCAAATACGCAAACAAAGGACTCCAGGTTAAGAACCAGTACCCATTTCTGCTCCTACCAACAATGTCAATGCCTCTTTTGGTCACACCTTCACCTTCTTTTCCAGCTTCTTTACTGATTTCATAGATTAAAACAATACCACTCTTTTCTTAATTTACATTTTTATTGGATATGAAATGTGAATGTTTTTGTTAATCCTCACCAGAGGATGTTTTAACAAAAGACGCGTTTTCATTGCGTTTCAGAAAGAGTGGAAGAAATAGAGAGAGGGATGTGAGAGAGATACTTCAACTGGTTGCCTCCGGCACATGCCCTTGACAGGGAAGCAAACCCAAGACCCTTCAGTGTATGGGCTGAGGCTCTAACCACTGACCTACAGGGGCCAGGGCTGGACACTTTTTTTAATTTAATCTTTATTGTTCAGTTTATTAATTACATTGTTCCCTTTTTTTCCCCTATAGCTTCCCTCCACCTGGTACCCATCCCACCCTCCACCCTCACCACCCCTCCACTGTCCTCTCCCATAGTTGCATGATTTTTGTCCAGTCTCTTGCTGCACCTCCCACGCCCCTTTTCTCCCCAAGAGTTAGTTGTCAGTCCATTCCCTCTCTATGTCCGGGATTCTGTTACATTCACCAGTTTATCCTGTTCATCAGCTTATTAATTCACTTGATTTTTAGATTCATTTGTTGATAGATGTGTATTTGTTGTTCCTAATTTACACTTTTATCTTTTTCTTCTTCCTCTTCTTAAAGAATATCTTTCAGCATTTCATATAATATTGGTTTGGTGGTGAACTCCTTTACCTTTTTCTTATCTGTGAAGCACTTCATCTAACCTTCAATTCTGAATGATAGCTTTTCTGGATAGAGTAATCTTGGTTGTAGATTCTTGCTATTCATCACTTTGAATATTTCTTGCCACTCCCGTCTGGCCTGCATCATTTCTGTTGAGAAATCCGCTGACACTCCTATGGGTCCTCCCTTATAGGTAATTAACTGTTTTTCTCTTGCTGTTTTTAATATTCTCTCTTTGTCTTTTGCTCTTGGCATTTTAATTACGATGTGCCTTGGTGTGGCCCTCTTAGGGTTCCTATATATTGGGGTTCAGTGCGCTTCTTAGACTCCTAAGTCAATTCCTTTCACCAGATGTGGGAAGTTTTTGGTCACTATTTCTTCAAATAGGTTTTCATTGTCTTGCTCTCTCTCTTTTTCTGGCACCCCTATAATTCGGATGTTGGTATGCTTGAGGTTGTCCCAGAGGCCCCTTACACTATCTTCAATTTTTGGGATTCTTTTTGTTTCTTGCTTTTTCAGCTGAGTGGATTTTACCTCTTTGTATTTCAAATCTTTAACTTGGTTCTTGGGGTGCTCTAGAGTACTTTTAGGTCTTTGTATAATATTTTTTATTTCAGTCAATGTATGCTTAATTTCTGGTTGGTCCTTTTTCATATCCTTGAGAGTCTCGTTCATATCCTTATAGGACTCATTCATTTCCACCTTTGTCTTGATCATTTCCTTGCAGGTCTCGTTCATATCGTTGAGGGTCTCATTCATTTCCTTGTAGGTCTTGCTTATTTCCTTATAGGTCTCGGCCTTTTGTAGGAGCCTCTTGAGAAGCCCTATAACCGTGGTTTTGAATTCCATGTCCAGTCGTTTTTTTTTCCTCCATTTCTTTCACATCTGATTTCTTTCCATGTCTCTGCATGGTGGCTGCTTCCCTGAGTTGGTCAATTAGCTTTGTGTGGTAGATGTTCTATAAGGGACAGTGGCTCAGCCTCCCCAGTTACCTGAGGTAGCTATGGGTTGCACAGTCTTGCTAAAGTTAAGCTCAGGTTAACTGTTGTTAGCACTTGGAGGGATTGACCTCCAGGCCAATTGTCTGTGACGTTCAGCTGTGCTCAGGTTGGATGGGCGGAGTCTCCGGGCCAAGCAGACAGCATCAGCTCCACCCTATGTGGCCCCATGGTCTCTGAGAGAGAGCCGCTGCCGAGCTCCACCAGCTGCCGGAGAATTCAGCCTCTCCCCAAATGAGTCTGCACACCCAATGTCTCACCCAAGGTCGCAAAACAATGCAGTCTGATGGTTTCCCGAATGAAAGAGCAAGTCACGAGTGCTCTCTGCGCGGTTACACAGCTGCGCTGTTCCCAAGTTCACACGTACTCCACACAAGCTCGCCTTCTCCACAAGCCGCCGACCCCTGCAGCACCCGAGCTTTGGCGTGCCCTCCCACTGTCCAGTTTTTACCCCGTATGATAGTGGGTTCCCTGGACTTCGCCCAGAGCTGGAGAATCAGTCCAGTAGGACGTCTTTGTCTCCCCCATTCAAGAAAACCGGCCAGTTTTCAGCAGCCCGCCCTATCCACTGTCGCGCGCACTTCTCCAAACCTCTCTCTGCGCGAATCTTCAACACTGTCCACTGCCGCTCCTCCAAGTCACAGTGTCTTATCTTCACTTTTATTTGTGGAATTTTCACTTAGCCAGCTTTCTGGTGATTCTGGATGGTGTTTGTTTTTTCGTTAAGTTGTAGTTTTGAAATTGCTGTGTATGGCGGCAAGATAGGTGTTTACCTATACCGCCTTCTTGGTTCTCTCAGGGCTGAACACTTTTTAAAAGTTGATTGGTTATGTCTGTTTTTTGGTACATTATTTAAATATTTTATACTCTTATTTTAAAGATTAAATTATAAATTTTAGCTCAACACTATAAAAAGCATATGATATTGGAAACATCAATCCCTAGGTACTCCCTGGGGACTGAAAGAATGGAGTCTTATTATCAATTTCAGGTTCCAGTACTGCATGTCTCATCTTTTCCACTAGAGGGCAATATTAACTCATCTATCACAAGCTTCTACAGCAGGCAGGCAGCTCAATTTATGTTCCCTAGAATTTTTCTGAAAAACACAGAGTAGAGTTACAAAAATTACATTATGTATCTAACACCTTGCTATATGAAAACGACTCTAATTTTTTCTATTTTATTTCTTTCAACACAAGGAAATGTACAAATGGAATTTCAATAATTAGGTGAAAACTATGACTTTATTAGCATTCCTTACTGCATAGCCTTACTGAAATTACTATTACTAATAGAATGGTGTTTCCAGTATGATTTATAAGCTGAAATTTCATAAACCATTGATGGACACTGAGAAAAGACAGCTGACTCCCAGAAAGCATCTTAAAAGATTAATTCTTGACTTCAAATATTTCATCTCCTTTGGCTCAACATGTGCTAGAAGAGAAAGCATGTTGGGGGTGTTTTCATTCAGTAAATATTTACTGATTACCCACATGTGCAGGGCATTCTTCTGGGGCCTGCAAACAGTCATGAAGAAAACAGAACTCTCTCACCTCTAGGAGCTTACACACTAGCGGGGAGAAGTAGGGAGGATATTGGAGCATGCATGTCATGTATACATACTAGGAGGCTGTAGGTGCTGAGAGGAAAATGAAGCTGGGTGGGAGAGAGGGCACTGGGGGAAAGGAGGTGTCCAGTGCAAGCTTCAGGCATGGCCAGTCTGAGCAGAGAGCTGAGAGAGCTCTGGAAACAGATCATGCCACACAGAGAGGGAATATCACGTGCAAGGGCCCTGGGGCAGGAATGGATCTGCCTCATGAGAAGCAGCAAGGAAGCCAGTGTGTGTAGAGAGAAGTGAGGAGGGCGGGGGTGGGGAGCCCCGACAGCCAGCATCAGGACTTGGGCTTTTAGTCTGAGATGCAGAAAAGCTGAGGTTTTAAACATAGGCAAGACATGATCTGCATGCATAAAAAAAAGAATCACTCTGACTACTATTTCTAGGAAGGACTGTAGAGGCACAAGGATAGAAACAGGAAGACTAGTTAGGAAGCCAATGAAATAAACTAGGTGAGAAAGGATTGACCAGGGTGATACAGCAGTGGAAAGAATTTGACATGCCCATGAGCTAATTGGGTAGGTAGTTGTGTACGGGAGACTGGCATTCAAGGAAGAGGTCTGAGTTGGAGAGACCGCCGAGGTGGATTGAGAACAAAAAGAGAAGGAGTGCAGAGAGAGAAGAAAAGAGGTCTGAAAACCAATCCCCGTAACATCTGTCTAGAAGTCATGGCAATGAGGAGACACCAGCAAAGGAGGCTGAAAAAGAGTGTCCAGTGAGCGAAGAGGAAACCCAACAATAAGGTGTTTGGAGCAGAAAGTGGTCCGTTGTCACACGCTGAGGGCCAGGACTGACCCTGGGTGTTAGCGGGCCAGGTCACAATGGCCTTGACGAGAGCAGCGCTCCTGGGGCGGTGGGGCCAGAAGCCTGGCCAGAGAGGATGGCAGAGATGAAGTGTGAAATGGGAGCCAGGAGGCACAGCAGTCATCTTAAGGGATGTTGATAGAAAGGGGACCCAGAAATAAAGCAAGAGCTGCAGAATGATACGAGGTCAAGAGACGATTGTCAAAAGATGGGGGTGGGGGGTGACAGCATGCATGTGTGCTCTCAGCGGTAGCCATGGAAACCTGGAGAGTGCCGGAAAGCAATGAGACTTTCCAAAGCCACGATCTTAAGTAGCCAAAGGGGATGGAATCTACGTGGCCCAGATGCCGGGAGGTGGGAGCACTTTCGATTAAGAAAAGTAAGTCACTATTCCCCATGGCCATTTATTCTGTATTTTATCGGGGCATGTGCCTTGTACGAGCTTTTTATATGTTAAAGCTAGTGCCACGTCTAACTGGAAAGTGACATCCTATAGCAGCCGGATTCCTCGGTTCGGGTGTTGGAAGAACAGCACGTTCCAGGGTCACCTGTCTGCCTTTCCGCTGGGAGGAGCCCCGAGTGGATGACGGCTGCTGCAGAAGACAATGCACAGAAACCCCTCTGCTTACGTATGCCCTATAGTCTCTGCTCTTCCTGTGGGCCCCTATTCCACTAAGAAAGAAAAATACAAATAGAATCCAATTAGTCAACTTTATTAAATACATAGTCTTTGGGTAACTTGGGCTTCCTGGGGAGAAGGCTGGGCATTTTAAGCGTTCTCCCTTTCCCTTGCTCTTCCTCAAAGTGGCAGCTCAGTGTGTGGTGTTGGGGCTGACATATACCTGCTCTGCCTTCCGTCTCCTATTCCTAGTCGCGGGATCCCCTGCCTGGCATCCACTGTCAGGTCTGGGCCTGAGGAACTGTCAGGCCTGATGAGGTCTGATCAGCTCCCACTCTGTCTCCAGCCAAGGTAGGCGACCCTACCCTTGCTAGAGTGTCACTTTGTCCTAACCATATTAATAGCTCCCCCCGCCCCATTAAGTTCACCCACACATGCCTTTATCTATCTAAATAATATGCTATGCTATTCATGGAAACTTACAGAAAAGGAATAGTCTGAGAACTTAGGCCCTCACTCCACCTGCTTTTGCCCACACCTGCAGGTGCCCATGATGTCATGAAAAGAATCATTCCATGAGATGTCCCTTCTTTCACCTCTGCTTTCATCTCTGCCCTCACCCCACCTGAAATGTCTCCACATTCAGCACTTTGGCCTAGACCAGTGGTCAGAAAACTCATTAGTCAACAGAGCCAAATATCAACAGTACAAGGATTGAAATTTCTTTTGTGAGCCCAATTTTTTAAACTTAAACTTCTTCTAATGCCACTTCTTCAAAACAGACTCGCCCAGACCGTGGTATTTTGTGGAAGAGCCACACTCAAGAAGCCAAAGAGCCGCATGTGGCTGGTGAGCCTCAGTTTGCCGACCACTGGCCTAGTCACTCGGACACCTTGTCTCACCAGGTGCTCCCTCTGCCTCTGTTACCTCCTTCTTCCTAGAAGGATGGGCTCCCCTCTTTCTCCTCTGTTCTGATCAGGATGTACCTGGCAGAATATGGGTGATACACTTAGTCCAAAGGGTGCCCAAATGGGACCCACCCTCCCCTTTCCTGCAGCTTTTGTCAGCATGGTTCAAACTTGAAGGTCAGAGACTGGAGGAAGGAAAAATGGTCATAGAACAAAACAAAAATATATGTGTCAATATTTCCCCAAATGTGATTTCTTTACATCTATTTTCTCAGAAGCAACATTTCTGAACACCTTTCAAGAGTTTCTTCACAGGCTTCCTAATTTGCCAGTAAGCCAGCAGCATTCCAAAGAGATTTTTTTTTATCTCATTTACAAACAACTAAAAAACAAAACAAACCCACCTCACCAGTTCTCCCAGCTTTGATGTCAGACCAAAGCAGCCAGCAGTGAGGGCTGGAGGCTGCAGAAAAGCCACGTGTGAAGATAAACACAGGATGTGATCCAGAGAGAAAGTGGCTCGTGGAATTTGGGACAAATAAAAATGTGCTGGGGAAATTAACAGCCAGCATCCTATCTAGTAAAAGAGTGATATGCAAATTGACCAAACCTTTGCTATACCCAATAAGCCATGCCCACAAGCCACACTCACAGGCCAATCAGGAGCAATATGCAAATTAATACCCAACCAAGATGGCTGCTGCCCATGGTAGGGCGATCGCTGGCTGGGGCAAGGCCAGGGCTGGGGTGGAACCAGCGATCGGCCCCATAGTAGGGCAACGGCTGGGTGCCCAAGGCCTAAAGCCTGGGCCAGAGGCTTTCGGCCTTAGGCAGGCCAGGGGTGAATGGTCAGTAGGATATCCCCTATGTGTGAGGGGGCAGGTTGGGCTGAGGGATCACCCACCCCCAGTGCACAGATTTCTTGCACCAGGCCCCTAGTTATTAATGAGATGGACTTGTTTTGTATGGAGGTGAAAACATACCCATGATTACTTTAATGATCTTCAACATCTCATCGGGACAACACACCAGCTTCAAAAGGTGAGCACTGCCCTATGAATCTTATCATGTAAATCCTCTTCTATCTGGCTTCTTTTGAAAATTAACCTCCCCATGTGGTTGCCTCATTGAATAAAGATATCGTATGACTCAATTTCATTTGGGTTTCTTTAGAAATTCAGTCCAAATACTGATGTAATTTTGGCACAAACAACCATTTGCAAGGTCATGGGGAATGCACGAAAAGGTTTTCTCATTGTCCTTTCCAAATAGCATTTGTCTTTTGGAATATTGATTAGATCTCAGGAAAAGTTGGAGATCATATCTAGAGCTTTGTTAGTAAAATCTCCAGGATGTTCATGTGCTGCTTAAAGACAGGATAGATACTGAGAAATGTGTTGTTAGGCAATTTCATTGTCATGCAAACATCATAGAGTGCACTTACACACACTTAGAGAGCTTGGCCAACTACTGTCATTGTACATGCTATATTTCAGTAGCTTTGTTTACAGCACAAGGAGTAATCTATACTAATAAAAGCCTAGGTGGCCCTCGCACACCACATCATTACAAGATAGTCACCACAAGATGGCCGCCACAAAGATGGCCATCACAAAGATGGCCGCCATCTTATGGCCACGTGCCCAGTAAAGGTGGAGCCCAGTGGCCACTTCGTGCAGTGAGGCCTGGGGGTCCTGGCATCTCCGCTGCCTCGCATGGAAGAGGCAGGTCGTGGCAGGGGAGGGCAGTTGTGGGTTATCAGGCTGGCAGGGGAGGGCAGTTGGGGGTGACTGGGCCCCAGGGGAGCAGTTAGGTGTTGATCGGGCCAACAGGGGAGTGATTAGGGGGCGATCAGGCTGCCAGACAGAAGCGGTTAGGGGCAATCAGGTAGGTGAGCAGTTAGGAGCCAGTGGTCCCGGATTGTGAGAGGAATGACGAACTGCCGGTTTAGGCCCAAGGGGTCCCAGATTGGAGAGGGTGCGGGCCAGGCTGAGGGACACCCCCCCCCCATGCACAAATTTTGTGCACCAGGTCACTAGCCCAGCAACCATTAGGGCGGAAGGACCAGAATGATTGGTTGCTATAATGCACACTGACCACCAGGGGACAGACGCTCAATGCAGGAGCTTCCTCCTAGTGGTCAGTGGGCTCCCAAAGTGGGAGCACCACTCAGCCAAAAGCCAGGCCCATGGTGGGCGAGTGCAGTAGCAGTGACGGGAGCCTCTCTTGCCTCTGCGGCAGTGCTAAGGAGCTGCAAACCAAGCAGTAAGGTGCAGGGAGGCAGGCGTCTTCCCTCCCGTGCACAAATTTCATGCATCAAGGCTACAGTTGTAATATAAGCCCTGAAATCTGGCTTTTCTTTTTGTAATGCAAGTGCCTGACATAATATTTGATAGTCTAGGTGCCCACTACTAACAGGTACAGGGCAAAAAGAGCCAGGCTGCCTCCCCCACTGAGTTCCTGTGTCTTAGAGATCCTGGTTGTTTGAGATATTCCATCATTTGGGCTAGTAGGTATTTATTCTTCCTGTGCTTTAAATTCCCACAGTTATGTTTTAAATACACCAATGAAAAGTGAACCATCTAAACCCTCCAGGAAAAGAGTGGATATAGAGAACATACAAATTTAAATAAAATTTGGAATGGAGTCACTTAAACTAAGTGGCTACTGAATTACTAATGTTATGAAAGCTGGGTCCTGAGAAACTGACTTTTTTTTCTTAGCTAGCCTAGGAACTCTAAACTTTCCAGTCCTGCAGCAATGCCTGGACCTGCATTAAACTGCAAATGCCCTAGCTAGGGACTCAGGATGCGACCAGACTCCTGGCACTCATCCTCCACTCTGGTATCCAGCATCCGGAGCATCTGGCCTCTGGCTGGTAATCATCCTGAGCCAATCCTGGGAATAAGAATTCAGCATTGATTATACTCAAGGATGTGACTTTTACAACAATAACTCTTAACTTTTCTTTCTTGGGAACACATTTGAGTGTTTTGCCTTGCTATGTTTCCAGTTTGCAAACTCTAAGACCCTTGAGTAAATCTTTGTCATTTATTTCTAGCCAAAGCCTCCTGGCCCTTTCTGAGTGCATTCAACACTCTAGGCCATCTCTCTCTCTCTCTCTCTCTCTCTCTCTCTCTCTCTATATATATATATATATATATATATATATATATATATATATATATATATCTTTCTCTTTCATCTTGCAGTTGTAATAAGAACCATCAGAGCACCAGAGTAGGTCAGTTATAACATTGGTTTGGGAAGGAGCGCTGTCTGTAGGAAGCTCACACAGGACCCAGGTGAGTTTCCCAAGCACTTCTAGCTGATAGCCTTGCTATGAAGAGACTGAGATGACCCAGAACAGTAATGTGTTGCCCTCTAACGTTACAACAGCTATGATGTCATTAGGTGACAGGAAATGTTCAGCTCTATTTAATCTTATGGAACCACCATTGTAAAAGTTGACCAAAACATTGTTATATGCCACGTGACTGTAGATGCCAGGTGAAGATAATTGCTTGGTGACTATTATAGACATTATTTTTTAAAGTCATCCCTAAGCAAGATAAATTTTATTTAATTAAATTGATAAAATTCCATAATGTATTGTTTTAAGCAGGTGTTCAATATTTACATAGTAATTCCACTGTCTTTTTTTTAAGGTGTTTTTGTTATTGTTTCAAGCTTTTCAATAACATTTTTGTTTCCCAATATCAGGTTTTTTTAAATCTTTTTATTTATTGATTGATTTTTGAGAGAGGAAGGGATTGAGAGAGAGAGAGAAAATCAATTTGTTTTCCACCTATTTATGTATTCATTGGTCGACTCTTCTATGTGCACTGACAGAGGATGGAACCTGCAACCTTGGCTTATGGGATGATGCTCTATCCAACTGAACTACCTGGCCACTGTCTTTCATGTCTGACTTAGACCCACAACCAAAAAGAATAAGTCTTTGCTTTGATATTACTAGAGTTTTAAGGGGGGAAAGAAAAAGTTATGAAGAAGTGATGAGATATATTGAAAAATATAGCTATGAAGGAATTCTTGTGAAAATGAGTAAATAGGAGTAATAAACTAAGAATATTAGGTCTATATAAGCTCCTTATTTAAACTTACCAGAAATTTAATGTAATTGTTAACAGGGTATAAAATGTCACTGAGAAAACCACAATTCTATAGGAACTGTAGCCTATTCAGTCCCTTTTTATAAAATTTCAAACCTACTTTTCTGTAACAAATTAACATGAATACTTCTCTATAAACTCGCACCGCTCTTTGTTGATACGCATATTAATATGTTTACCATAAACAAACTTCTGCATATGCTTATGTACTCTACCACCACCACCCCAAATAGCAAGTTATAAACTGGCAAGGATTTGTACCTTAATATTTTTTAATCTTGCACAATTCCCATCCAAAGAATAAAAGCGGTAAGTGTTTAGTGAATGTTGTTCCAGCTGAACGAAAGTTTGCTTCAATGGCTTAACATTTTAGCTCAAGAGAGAATTTCTAAATAAGATAGCTAAAAGACTCCATAATGTTATGGTACCCTGCATGGTGGACAGACTAACTTTTTTTTTCCTCATTAGTACTGCTAGTATACCTAGGTTCAGCAGAAATGTTGCTGATAAGTCAATATGGTCTACTTCCAGAGTTTTAGATTGCCTGTTCAAAACCCAAAGCTATGTCGACCAAAGGTGTGTCAAAGAGACTGACTGCACTGGCTTCTGATTGAATTACTGCTGGATAAGCTTTATTGCCCCTTTTTAATTTCTCAACACGGAAGGCTCAGTGCAGAGGTTGGATTTAATTGCACTGTATCAGGTTTCAGAAAGTCTGGCTGGCATTCCAGATTCTACCACTTTTCCCTCTAGAACCATTTCCTTTAATTAAAGAGACAAGTGACTGTTTTGTATCGGGTTTTGTTTTCTGTTTCATTTGCTTTGTTTTTCTATCAAGAGTGGCTCAAAACAAAAGACCTAACAAGACCAATGCACATGTGTGAGATGAAGATCAATGGATACAGCTTTGAGGAAGCAAAGTAACCAGAAGAGAAAGGGGAAGGGAAGAAAAGGGAGCAATGGAGTGAATGAAAGATACTTCCGTGAAAATGAAAAAACAAAAATAGACAGAGAAGTGGGTTTTTGTGAATCCAAAGGCATTACCTAGGCAGGGCCGGGACACACCTCTTCTAGACTTGGCTACTGCAAGCACTTATCACCCTGCCTTGCCCTTTGTGGGTCCCAGGAAATATTAAGGATGCCTCCCAGAACTGAGCCTATGTAAACATCACCTGGGGGTCTTATGAAAATGCAGACTCTAACCCAGGTGTCTGGAGTGCATCCTGAGAGTCTGCATTACACACAGGCTTCCAGATGATGCTCATGTCTTCTGGGGCTCACACTTTGCCTCGCAAGGTGTTAGTTGACCCACAGAAATGTAGACTGGAATTTCTCAGCCTTGTTGGCACTCTTGACATTTTGGGCTGGATGATTCTTTGTGGTGGGGGACTGTCCTCTGCATTGTAGGATGTTAATTTTAACAGCATCCCTGACCTCTACCTACTAGATGCCAGCAGCAAATGTCTAAATTTTGACAATCAAAATTGTCTCCAGACACAGCTAAATGTCCCCTGGGAGGCAAAATTGCTCCGCTGAGAATCACTGAGATACACAATGTGTTGGGGATGTTATAGGGGAAAGGCTGTTAGATGAAATGCAGGCAAGCAGCCCTGTCTCTTAGTTCTGTGCCAGCCCTGACCCTTAGCCAACCATGGCCTTTTTAAAAATAACAGGGAGAGAGGAGGGACAGTGGTAGAAGCCTTCATGCCAACACCTCAGATAAAAACATTACGACTCGGCCAAGTGCAGCCTGGCCTCCCTCCAGGGGGACCTGTTGTCCAAGAATCACCCCTTCTATCTGCCACAGACCTGGCAAGATCTGAAGTATTCTCAACATCTAGAAGAAATAAACTTCTTTGTGCCTATTCTTACGGTTTAGATAAGTGTTATATTAATGGATATTTTTACTATTTCAGGAATGTTAAGTCTTTCTCTCTCTCTCTCTCTCTCTCTCTCTCTCTCTCTCTCTCACACACACACACACACACACACACACACACACAAATGTGTGGTTTTAACATCACCTATAGGATGTATCTCAGAAACTCCTTCCTTCCCTGTATTTGTTGGGGAGCTGGAAATCCTGCCCCCCACCTTTCTTTAGTTATTATGGTTGGACTAATCTATCCTATCTAATAAAAGAGTAATATGCAAATTTGACCGTACCTTAGCCATACCCACAAGCCATGCTCCCAGCCACGCCCACCAGCCAATCAGGAGCAAATTATGCAAATAAACCCCAACCAAGATGGCTGCCGCCACTGAGAGCAAGAGGAAGGCTTGGGTTTCCCCAGCAACAGAGGAAGCCAAACTTTCTGCCTCCCTAGGCCTCCACTCAATGTTACAAAGTTTCAATTATAAAAGATACAGAAATGGCGGCAGCCACGGAGCTGGAGAGAACAGAAGCTTGGGTTTCCCTGACAATGGACGAAGCCAAGCTTACAGTCTGCCGTTGCGTCCACTCTAGGCTACAATGTTTCAAACAGAAATGGCTGCCGCCCAGGAGCGAGCAGAAGGCTTGGCTCTGCTCCAGGCTATAAAGTTTCAATTGTAGACATAAATTAATCCCAGATACCAGGGCCTCCACTTGGGTCACTGGGGGGCATGGCCAGCCTGCAAACCTCTACAGGCCCCTTGCCCCAAGGGAACCCCCATCCTGATCTGGGACACTCTTCAGGGCAAACCAACTGGCCCCCACCCATGCACCAGGCCTCTATCCTATCTAATAAAAGAGTAATTTGCAGATTGACCATCATTCCAACACACAAGAAGGCTGCCTCCACTTGGTCAAAGATCCTGCCTCCGTGTGGACACAAGATGGCCACCACAAGATGGCCAGCAGGGGAAGGCCATTGGAGGTTCCAGGCCCCACAAGGGAGGGCAGTTGGGAGGGACCAGGCCTGCAAGAAAGGGCAGTTGGGGGCACAAGCCTGCAGGGGAGGGCAGTTAGGGATGACTAGGCTGGCAGAGGAGGGAAGTTGGGGGCAAATAGGCTGGCAGGGGAGCAGTTAGACATCAATTAGGCTGGCAAGGTAGTGGCTAGGGGGTGATCAGGCTGGCAGGCAGAAGCAGTTAGGGGCAATCAGGGAGGCAGGCAGGTGAACAGTTTGGAGCCAGCAGTCCTGGATTGTGAGAAGGATGTCTGGTTGCCCGTTTAGGCCCGATCCTGATAGGATCAGGCCTAGACGGGCAGTCGGACATACCTTGAGGGGTCCCAGAGTAGAGAGGGTGCAGGCTGGGCTAAGGGACATCCCCACCCCCCATGCACAAATTTCATGCACAGGCCTCTAGTATATATATAAAAGCCCAGCAACCAAATGGCAGAAGAACTGGAATGACCAGTCGCTATGATGAGCACTGCAGCAGCCAACCAGCCTGATCTGGCCCAATTGCCTCCCCCCAACCACCCATGACCACTGCCCCCCCACACCTGCCCTGCCCCCAATCGGCCCCCATCAGGGCAGGCCAGCTGGACCCCCACCAGTGTGTGAATTTGTGCACCAGGCCTGTAGTAATAAAGTAATAGAACGGACACAATACTAGTTCAATAGGAGAAAAACCCATTTAACACATGCACATGGGAGAATCAAGATATAATGCTCAGATGATGAAATGAAGTTTAAGGAAATGACCAATACATTTTATACAAAAATATAAATAAATATGTGAAAAATTGAGAGGGCAAAGAGAGTTAGTGCTCCTTTGAAAGTCATCTAAGCAAGCTTTGGGCTTGGACAGTAAATTAGTGAAGGTGCCACAAGGGTTGTTTGCACAGGCTGGCTCTGATTCTGTGACTCTTGTGACCTGGGTTGTCTCTGGGCCTCAGGAGCAGGGTGGCACCCGGGGCACAGAGGGCTCTTTCCCACAGTTAGAGAGATGGAGGGGAGTCACAGAGCTGCTCCTGCTCCTGCGGCTTCCCAGGAGATTTCAATTCTAACTAATCCATATGTCATTGTGGTGCTAGCTGGTTTGGCTCAGTGGATAGAGCATTGGCCTGCAGACTGAAGGGGCTGGGGTTCAATTCTGGTCAAGGTCTCATACCTCAGTTTCAGGCTCCTGGCCCCTAGTCAGGACTCATGAAGGAGGCAACCAAGTGATGTGTCTCTCCCTCTCCCTTCCACTTCCTAAAAAAAACAATGGAAAAATATCCTCGGTGAGGATTTAAAAATAAATTAATTAAATAAAAGCGGTTGTGTTTTTAATTTTTTTAATTTAAACATATATATATATATATATGCCATTGTGAGGTACATTAGGGTGGCCTGCCCTGGGCCCTGACATATTTTAAGAAGCAAATATTTTTAGAATACTTCAGAAACGTGAGAGAACTGTAGAGCTCCCTGAACCTCTGCACTGAGACACCCAACTCCAGCCTGGCTTTAGCAGCGTAAGGCCGTCCCCAGAACGACACAGCTCCCCATAACAATGTCTGTCTGAGCCCAGCCCGTGTGGCTCAGTGATTGAGCGTCAACCTATAAACTAGGAGGAGGTCGAGGTTCTATCCCAAGTTAGGGCACATGACCAGGCTGTAGGCTCAATCTCCAGTGTGGGGTGTGCAGGCGATCAAGGAGTCTTTCTCAATATTGATGTTTCTCTCTCTCCCTCTCTCTTCCTCTCTGAAATCTACACTAATAAGAGAGAAATATGCAAATTGACCATCACTTTGCAACACCCACCAATCAGGAACGAGTATGCAAATTAACCCAATAAAGATGGCAGTGCCCCCCCCCCCCCAGCCTCTCTGGGCCTCTGGGCAGCACCCATGCAGGCGCAAAGCAGCCAGGTAGGGCAGGATACCTGCTATAAGGGGGAGCCGGGGGCAGAGGGAGCTACAGGAGCGGGTCTCTGGCTGGAGTGAAGACTGAAGGTGGTGGCCAGAGCAAAAGGCCTGAGTCCCGGGTGCTGGAGGAAAACCAGTGCTGGCAGCCAGGGGGAAGGAAGGCCTATTGCATGAATCTTTGTGCAACAGGCCTCTGGTATAATATATATATAGTCTGCCTAAGAAAGCTTGCCTGCCAGGAAAATTACTGCTTTTCTAGCCAACACCTGAAGATAGGCCTCGACCCCCCTGCCAGCTATGAAATGTATGTCCTACAACCCGGGAGTGTCTGTCTCGAGGACATGAGAGACATTCCTTTGGAATGTAGCCATTAGGAAGGATGGGGTAGGGCCTCCTTGTGTGAGCACAGAATCCCAGCTTTCCTCATTGCCGCCAGCACCTATAGCTGCCCATCTCCTTTACACTGACCAACCCTGTGTCGTCTTCCACTTGTGTCCCTGCTCTTTCTCATCCTTAGTGGAACAAGAAGGCAGGATTTCCTGTTATCGATCCCTCAGTCAGTGTGCCTTCTTCTAGTCCATTTCTTAGACATTGGTCAGGGCCCCGTATTCCAATCTCCTGCAGCTCCTGTCATTGCCTACCCGCTCCCACTTCTCTGCTGAGTCTTTTCCCCAATCAGCGACAGCACCTTGGAAGCATGGTCCTAGGGAGACTGGTTGTGCACCCCTGCAGGGGTCTAGCATCTGAAGTGCTAGACCTGTCGCATCTAACTCCCCAAAGTGCTCAGAAACTGGGGCCCACACTAGGAGCCTTTACCAGCTGAGGAAAGAGTGAGAAAGCAAAATGGAGTCACTGTAATCAAACTGCTAAAATACTAAAACCAAGTATACTGAGGCAATGATGCTTTAACTTTTGCTTTAACTAGTCTGTGAACTTTTAAACTTTCCAGTAATGACTGAATATATACCTATACATAACTATGTCTATGTCTATATCTGTCTATCTATCTATCTATCTATCTATCTATCTACCTACCATTTGTCTCATATAGCCAGACATCTGGAAAATTATCATCTCACACCAATCCAGAAGCTAAGAATGCAGGACTGATTCTTCTCAAGAACGTGCTTTTACAAAAAGAACTCTTAGCTCAGTTGATTAGAGCATCGTCCCGTCCCGATGTGCCAAGGTTGCAGGTTTGGTCTCTGGTCAGAGCACATATAAGAATCAATCAATGAATGCATCAATAAGTAGAACAACTAATCCATGTCTCTCTCTCTCTCTCTCTCTCTCTCTCTCTCTCTCTCTCTCTCTCTCTCTCTCTCTCTCCTTCCCTCTCTCGCTCCCTCAAAAAATAAAATAAGAAACTCTTAGCTTTTTTTTCTTCTTCAGAACCTGCTGGGTATTGTCTAGTTGTATTTCCAGTTTGCAAACCCTAAGACTCTTGAATTAACTTTTATCACTTATTTCTAGCTAAAACCTCCTGACTGATTTATATTCGGTTGACATGGCAAATTAAGTGGAACGCCTGCTCCACCCAGGTGTGGTGGGAAGGAAAGGTTTTCCCGGTGGAAGGAGATGAGAACACTGCTCGTGGTGCTTCCTCCTTCCCCTTTATCGTGCATCCAGAGGACCAGAGATGTCAGAACTTGAGATGACCTGGGAGCTCCTGTGGGACAGTGTCCTCATGCAGTAACTCAGGAGAGTGAGACCAGGGCCACCAGCCTCTTACATCACCAACTGCTGCTTTTGCCTTTGCACACAGGCTCTGCACCAGGAATTATTTCAAGTGCTTCAGAAAGGACACTGTCCCCCCCCCCTTTTATAACAGGAAGATGGGCAGGCTCCAGGAAATTAACAGTCATGCTGAGGTTATGCAGCCCACAAGGGGCAGAGCTGGAATTCAAACCCGCT
This sequence comes from Antrozous pallidus, assembly GCA_027563665.1. Classification (NCBI taxonomy): domain Eukaryota; kingdom Metazoa; phylum Chordata; class Mammalia; order Chiroptera; family Vespertilionidae; genus Antrozous; species Antrozous pallidus. The sequence continues at coordinate 25,890,674 of CM050514.1, read as the reverse complement.
TAAAAAAAATTTTAACCCCATTTCCAAACATTTCACAAATATGAAATTTAAAAGAAGCCACAGTGCTCTCTCCCAAGTTTAGAAAAAAATGAGACCACCACCTCATTTTGTTAGATACGTTATTTAAAAATGTGTACAAAATGATTAGTTCTGAAGATGTGGGTGAAAAGGGCTATCACATGTAGTTAGAAATCCAAAGTTTCTGTAGACTTACCTATAGTCACATGTTCTTTAAATTTGGCAATATTTCAGCGACTGTTAATGTATTACATAAAAATATGTTGCCCTGAGAAAAGCTAATGCTCATAAATCTTAATTTGGTAAGTAAATAAATAAATAAATAAATAAATAAATTGTGCAAGTATCAAACACTCCAGAAGGGGGCAACATGAGGCTGTCACATAGGTGAGACATTTCAAAAAAAAAAAAAAAACCTGGTTCCTCTCTTTAACCTCAACATTTTCTAGAGCTTCTGCTTACTCCAAAAATAATACCTTAGGAATTAGGTTTAAAAAATATTTCCTTGAATTACAAGTTCCGTGAAACCTTCCCAGAGATAATCAGAACTAAATATCAAAATTAGGGAGAAGAATTGAAGTTAGAATTGGGGCAAGTTTCTGGACCTCTTTGGGTCTCCTCATTTTTGTGGGCTAATATCACCTTCACAGCTTACTACAGAAGGCAGGTGTGAATTTTCTAATGCAGTGCCATGCCTGGCCATGTAAGATTTTATTAAAAACTAGAGTCCCAGTGCATGAAATTTGTGCACAGCGGAGGGGGTATCCCTCAGCCCAGCCTGCATCCTCTCTAATCTGGAACCCCTCGAGGTCTGACTGCCCATTTAGGCCTGATCCCGATTGGATCTGGCCTAAACAGGCAGTAGGACATCCCTCTCAAAATCTAGGACTGCTGGTTCCCAACTGCTCGCCTGCCTGCCTTCATGATTGCCCCTAACCGCATCTGCCTGCCAGCCTGATCAGCCCCTAACCACTTCCCTGCCAGCCTGATTGATGCCTAACTGCCCTCCCCTGCCAGCCTGATTGGCCCTAACTATCCTCCCCTGCCAACCTGGTCATCCCTAACTGCCCTCTCATCACCTGCAACTGTCCTCCCTTGCAGGCCTGGTCCCCCCAACTGCCTCCCCTGATTGCCCAAACTGCCCTTACAGGCTTGGTCCCTCCCAGCTTCCCTCTTTTGCTGGCCATCTTGTGATGGCCATCTTGTGTCCACATAGGGGCAGCCATCTTGTGTGTTGGAGTGATAGGCAATTTGCATATTACTATTTTATTAGATAGGATAGAGGCCTGGTACATGGGTGGGGGCCAGCTGGTTTGCCCTGAAGAGTGTCTCGGATCAGGGTGGGGGGATTCCCTTGGGGCATAGGGTGGCCTGGGAGAGGGGCCTGTGGTGGTTTGCAGGCCAGCCACATCCCCCAGTAATCCAAGCAGAGGCCCTGGTGTCTGAAATTTATTTATCTTCTATAATTGAACATTTGTAGCCTTGAACAGAGGCCAGGGTGAGCTAGGGTGGGATGCTTAGCTTCCTCCATTGCCAGGGGCAACCCAAGCCTCCAGCTGGCTCCAGCTCAGTGGCTGCCACCATTTCTGTTGGGATTTATTTATCTTCTATAATTGAAACTTTGTAGCCTTGAGCAGAGGCCAGGGTAGGCCAGGGCAGGTGGAAGTTTGGCTTCCTCCATTGCCCAGGGGCAACTCAAGCCTCCTGCTCTCTCCAGCTCTGTGGCCACCACCATATTTGTTGGGTTAATTTGCATACTCGCTCCTGATTGGCTCGTGGGCATGGCTTGTGGGCATAGCGGAGGTACAGTCAATTTGAATGTTTCTCTTTTATTAGATAGGATAATTAATTCAGCCCTAACTGGTTTGCCTCAGTGGAAAGAGTCTCTGCCTGTGGACTGAAGGGTCCCAGGTTCAATTCCAGTCAAGGGCATGTATCTTGGTTTTGGGCACATCCCCAGTAGGAGGTGTGCAAGAGGCAGCTAATTGGTGTTTCTCTCTCATTGATGTTTCTAGGTCTCTAAGCCTCTCCCTTCTTCTCTGTAAAAAATCAATAAAATATGTTTAAAAATAATAATTAATTTAAAAAGACTGTTTCACTATGTGTTTGGATCCAAGATCCTCAAAACAACCTTTACCTGGAAGCAAAAAAGTGGAGATAACACCCTGCGACGTGAGGCCCCAGGGCACTGATGTCCAGAGAAATGAGGCCTCAGGTAACACCCTTCTTCAATGACAGCATTCCCCTGAAAGAGATGAGGGCCCATGTTGGCAACATTGCCCAAAACCAGTGGAGCTTGGGTGGGAAATTTCCCAAGCTCCATCAGGGACGGGAAATTTCCAGTGGGTCTCAGAAACTGTGTAGCCTACATCCTCACCGAGGACCAGTAGCAACAGATACATCATCAATTAAAAGGACATTTTTAAAAAATGTCTCTGATATAATCAACTGTTTTGAAGATGAGTGTGCAGGTTTTTATGAAAATGATGTTGTCCTGGGTAGGTTGCCTAATAATTTATTTGCCTGCTCTTGACTTTAAAGACAGAAACTTTAGGTATTGTTAAATCATTGCACTCCCTGACAATTCTAGTTTATATGAATGATTCAACAATGTGTACCTTGCTTTGTTTATTTATATTTAAGAACAACTAACTGTGTATAGTGCCTTAGAGTTTATGACTTTATGTAAGTAAACTGCTTCACAGTTTAGGATTTTGTGCAGATATTTATCTCCGGAACTAATCCTGAAAGCATTTTGAAATTCCATCATTTTTCACCAGTCTCAAAATGAGAACACTAAAAATCAAATGGCTAACACTAACGTCTCAAAATGAGACTACCAAAAATCAGTGTGGAAACTCTTAGCAAATCCCCTTGTACCTGATATAAGTCAGCAGCAGGGGCCGCTGAAGAAGAGATGTGTGAGACCAGATATTTAACCTCAGCCATAAAATACATTTTCTTTTTTTTTAAAGAACAGTTTATTGATTTTTAGAGACAGAGAGAGAGGGAGGGAGAGAGAAACATTGATGTGAGAACATAACATGGATCAGCTGCCTCCTACACAACTAAGCCAGCAAACTGGGCATGTGTCTTGACCAGGAATCAAGCCAGCAATCTTTCATTTTATTGGATGACACCCAGCGAATGGAGCCACACCAGCCAGGGCCATGACATGAGTGCTCAAAGGAGACCCCTAGGTGATAAAGATCTGTTTGGCATTTTTCACAGAGGTTAAATATTGTGGAAATTATCTCATTCCAGAAAATGTATCAGTTGAGGAGTTATCATAGGCCAAAACAAACAAAACAAACAAACACAGAACTTGTTCAACCTAGGTTCATCCATCTACTGAGTCAATATTTGCAATTCAAAAGTTGCAGGTATCATATGTACATATTTGCTTTGAAAATAATATTTGGAACTGGAAAACATTCTATTCTTAGCAACAACCATTTGACATCTGCTGATTTTTGTTCTACTATGCATGAAAATTTCTCAAAAGAATTTTAATTTTTATAACTGTAAGGGTTCTTATTCTCGCGATGAAAAACACATAGAAACAAAAGAATTGTTACATCTCTGGGCCCCACACTCCTCTACAAAGCTCTACTCTGAATTTGATTCCGGAGAGTAACCTCATAAAGTGCCAAAGAAAGTCTCAGGAGGCAATGAGAGAAGACAAAGTGGAAGAAGGAAAGTAAGAGAAGGTGAGGGGAAATATCCTATTTGTATTAAAAGAAAACATGACTGTTGTGCTGTGATAGAAAAGAGCTATGTTTTAGGCATCCAAAATAAAAGCATAGAGTATAATAAATACAAATGCTATTTGGGGAACACTTAAAAGAATCTTTGAAATCAGAGCTGTCCTACACCCAGGTTTTGCCTTTGAAGTTCACAGAGCCTTCCATAAGGCTCTTTGGTGTGTGGCTATGGGAAGTTAGCATGATCTATAGTCTTCTTTTCTTAGGCTCCATCTACACACACACACACACACACACACACACACACACACACAGGCACGCGCGTGCATGTGAAAACAATGGCCAAATTTCATCAAACACTTTAGTTTCATGCTTATTGAAATTTTCAGACCAGTTTTTGCCTGTCGATGAGGTCTTAGCCTCCTGCAGTCCCTGCTAAGCCAGTCTTTGCCCCAAAAAGATATCAGTCGTCAGTTTGGTTTATGCCTCTCAACTTTCAACCTCATGTCCTGCGTGCTAGTGTTCAGTGGGATTTCCCTCCTCCTGAGCCCTCTCCCTGGCATTCTGTGAGCCCTTCTCAGTATGTTTCCTTCTCATCACATACCAGTCTGGAAGCCTACTGTTGTGCCACCCCAGAGAACATGGGAATTGCCCGCAGCGATCCAACACTTCGAGGATGTCTAGCAGATAGAATGTGTCCTCAGCACCAGCTCTCCCAACTTGCCCATCATCTTCACCCTTTCCTCTCTTTCACATCCCCCGCTCCATCTCACTCTGTCCCAGCATCAGGACAGAACCTCCATGACCAAGCCCTGCAGGCTGTGCTGCCTCTGCCCTGGGACCCCACGGAGAGGCTGAAGTTGGGTTCTCTGGTGGGCATCTCCCCAGGGTGTTTGCTGTGTTGGAGAATAAATTCAACTTCCCCCATCCTTGAGCTCATTATCATCAAGTGTCAAAGGTGAACTCACAGTTTAACAAACTTGTTCTCATACCATTTCCTCAGGCATGAAGAAATGTTGAAAAACAACCAGATTGTCAAGAACAGGTTTTTATGTCAGTGGTTTGTAGATAAGCCCAAAAAGGTAGGTTACATGAGAGCAGGGATGTTTTCAATAGCAAGGAAAGTAGTTCAACTGGATTTGATGGGTCATGGCCATCGATAAAAGTGGAGGGCAGGGGTAACACATATGATGTGTGACTTAGTAATACTATCCTGCAGACAGCCTACCAGAATATTTGGAGGCAAAATGTCTGAAACAAAAAGACCAACAGGAAATCTGGTATGCGTCTTCAACAGGGAAACCATCAGGGTCTGAGCCAGGGAAGGGCAAAGAAAATTACTTGCCCTAGCCGAATCCGGTTTGGCTCAGTGGATAAAGCGTCAGCCTGCAGACTGAAGGGTCCCGGGTTCGATTCGGTCAAGGGCATGTACCATGGCTGCGGGCACATCCCCAGCAGGGGGTGTGCAGGAGGCAGCTGATCGATGTTTCTCTCTCATCGATGTTTCTGACTTTCTATCCCTCTCTCTTCCTCTCTGTGAAAAATCAACAAAATATATTTTTTAAAAAAGAAGAAGAAAATTACTTGCCCTAGCCCAGTGGTCGGCAAACTGTGCCTCACAAGCCACATTCGGCTCTTTGGCCCCTTGAGTATGGCTCTTCCACAAAATACCATGGCCTGGGTGAGTCTATTTTGAAGAAGTGGCATTAGAAGAAGTTTAAGTTTAAAAAATTGGGCTCTCAAAAGAAATTTCAATCGTTGTACTGTTGACTAATGAGTTTGCCAACCACTGCCCTAGCCAGTTTGGCTCAGTAGATAGAGAATTGGCCAGTGGAACTGAAGGGTCGCAGGTTCAATTCTGGTCAAGGGCACATACCTCAGTTGCAGGCTTGATCCCTGGCCCTCGTTGAAGCATGTGCGGGAGGCAGCCAATCGATGTGTCTCTATCACACTGATGTTTCTCTCTCTCTCTCTCTCTCTCTCTCTCTCTCTCTCTCTCTCTCTCTCTCTCTCTCCTCTCTCTCTCTTTCATCTCTATCTCTCCACCCCCTCCATTCCACTCTCTCTAAAAGTCAATGGAAAAAAATATCCTCAGGTGAGGATTAGCAAATCAACAAACAAACAAAAGAAGAAATATGAAAGACCTTGCAAAAGAAGAAGCCACAGGAACAGGACACAGAGTGGATTAACTCAGTAAAGGCAAGACTTAATTCTTGCTTCCAGGTACAGAAGCAGTACCATGACCAGAAAACCTCTGTGAGCTCATGTAAATCTGTCCCCAAGACACTGAAGACCTCTGATTCCCCCAAACAGAAGCCACCAAGACCTGCAATGTGAATCCTACTTTCCCTGGTTGTTCATTCAGCAAGCATTGATTTAGTACCTCGGATACGCTAGGACATTAAGTCAGAAATAAATAAGGTGCAGACATCCTAGGACTTCCTCAGCCAATCCCATGACTTATAGGTAATGGTGTAATGGTTTTGGTTTCCTCATCTCCAAAACACAGAACTACCCTGTTTCCCCGAAAGTAAGACATCCCCCGAAAATAAGACCTACTCACTGTAATATAAGGCATCCCCCAAAAATAAGATCTAGCGCATCATTGGGAGCAAAAATTAATATAAGACACTGTCTTATTTTGGGGAAAACAGGGTACAGTTTGTGTTTCTAATTTCCCCCAATAACCAGTTACTGTGCCTCTCTCATTATGTAAGCGCATGCTCTCCTTGAGCTCCCGCTGGACACAGCTGAAGGATGAGTAATTTATCATGCTCTCCTTTCCAGCTACATTGTCAAGGAGACCATAGAGCTTAAAGAACCACATTCAAATGGAATTTCAGACATTACAGAGGACCAGAGGCCAAGGTCTTTCCCAGTATTAGCAAAAGGTGTCCTTCTCTGCCATTTGTCAGGTGGAATTCTGTGCGTCATGAGGATGGGAGTATTCTATGCTACACTTGGAGTCACAGGTCACAGGGTGGGCATGTTATCTGGGAACACCTATTTTATGTGAAGATTTGGGGTAATTTATGGATTTGAAAGAGTTTATAGTAAAACACTTACACCAAAACATTATGCAGTAGGATATAAATTGTGCACAAATTTTCTATTTAAATCAGAATTAAAAGCAGATTCAGTGCTGGACTGTTTGGGAGCATGTAAAAGAGACTGGGAGATAAGAGAGAGAAAGAAAAGTGTATTGACTCTTGCATGTATCCAGGGAGCTTGAGCTAGTTAGACTCCACACAGGTGCATGTGAATCCCATCTCAGCCAGGAGTCCTGGATAAAATCCCTCATTCCACCCTGCCCTGCCCCAGCAGCTCTGGGCAGCCACTTGGGTACATAGAAGGCCAGACTCATCTAGGGGGGCATGAGGCTTCTTCAACTCCAAGAAGGGAAGAGCCATGGGTGAGAATGGCCAGCTGACTCTGGACATAGCCTAGTTTATAACTTTAAAATATTGAGACATATGGTATATGGCCTGCCATCATACTGGTGAACCTGGTCAAGTCTTAATAATCAATTTTATGCTGAAACCGGTTTGGCTCAGTGGTAGAGCGTCGACCTTTGGACTGAAAGGTCCCGGGTTCGATTCCGATCAAGGGCACATGTACCTTGGCTGCGGACACATCCCCAGTAGGGGGCGTGCAAGAGGCAGCTGATCAATGTTTCTCTCTCATGGATGTTTCTGACTTTCTATCCCTCTCCCTTCCTCTCTGTAAAAAATCAATAAAACATATACTTTTAAAAAATCAATTCTAAGAAACACTTAGGAAAACATGTTAAACTAAAGCATAGGATATGGGGGTTCATGATAACATTCTCTCTAGGTTTATGTAGATCTTCTTTCCTTTCTTTTTTCCCTCCTTCCCTCCTTCCTTCTGTCCCTCTCCCTTACTTCCATCTTTCTTTTCTTCCTCCCTCCCTCCTTCCCTTTCTTCCTTCCTTCCTCCTTTTTTTCCTTCCTTTCTGGCATACTTTATACACTAGACTAGAAGAAAAATGGTAGTTTTTGCAACTAAATGCAATATCTTTAGATATTTGAGGAACTTAAACTTTTGAGACAAATGTTTTCCCGCTGTTAAATGGAAATGTTACTTACATCAAAACATTTACCGTATTCAGACAGTGTAGGAGGGAAAGCAAGCTGAATCCAAAAGCAACTTAAATCTCACCTTACTAGCTGGGTGACTTTGAGCAAATCATGAAACCTGGCAGAACCTCAATGGCAGTTTTCTCACTTATCAACCCATCCTGAAACCATTTTGTTTTACTTTATTGTGAAGATCAACAAGAATGTTTGAAAAGTGCCAGTAACATGACAGGTTCTCCATACACAGAAGACACAATGAGTGATTATAGACACTGTTGTTCCTATTATTTATAGAGTTCTAGACTTTAAACTTTTCACATTTTACCATTTTATTAAAGATTTTGTAGCAGTTAGTATTATGAAAAATTCCTTTAAATCTGAGATAAATTTTATCTTATTCTTACACCAGCTCTGACTACTTTCTGTGTACATGTTTATCCATAAAAGTAAACCTATTAGTTGGCATATGCAAAATCCATCAGCTGTTGAGTTTAACAACATGAATGTGAAGAAGAAATGTGAGTCCAGCACCACAAGCTGCCTTCCCCGGGAATCTGGAGAAGTGTGGTCTCCCATGGTACCCCATCCTCAGTAGGGCTCTGCTACCTGCCCTTCTTTGTCTTAAGGACATCACTCCAGCAAGTCGCCCTCCTCACCTGCATTTGCAGTTTCTCTCTCACGACTAGCGTATTCCATTGGGCATTAAATATATCTTCATATCATCTATTTAAAAAATCTCTCTTGACCCCAAGTTCCCATCAGCTTCTGCCCCACCCATCAGCTCCTCTTTATAGAAAAACTCTAAGATTTGACTGATCCTCATTTTCAGCTCTCTCTCCAACCACTCTAATCTTCTTACACCCCCACCATGCCCACCAAACAACTCTTTTCAAGGACTTCGGCCACATTGAGCCCCATAGTTAGTTCTTTGTCCACATCCAACCTGATCTCTCACTGGATTTTGACCCAGCTATCCACTCATCTTTATGACTCATTTTACCTCTTGGTACCCATGGCTTCTCCTAGTGCTTCCAATTCAACTTACTTTGTCTTCACTTACACCCAGCTGCTAATTATAGAGCCCAAGAAGGTCTTTAGCCCTATTCTCTTTCGGACTTTTGCTCCCACCACACATCTCACCCCACCATACAGAGCTCATCTAGGCCCATGATTTAAATGTTATCTATTCATTCATGACAACCATAATTTTATCTCCAGTTCTGATTTCTTCCCTAAGCTTTGGCTCATAACTATAATTATTTAGCCAACATCCACATTTGAGTATCTAATTGGCATCTCAAAGCTAACAACATGTCCAGAGGAGATTCCAAAATTCCCTTTAATAATCTCCACCTCTTGATTATGTGCATGGTGGGGGGAAAGGATCTAAAGACACTAGTAGTTTTGCAAAAGTCACTTAAAAATGTTTAGGTTCTATAAATCATTCATCATTATATTATAGACATAGAGCTGAGTGCTGGGGATACCAAGAGGAATGAAATAAGACTTCTACCATCAAGAAGCTCATTATAGCAGAAAACAAAAGCTAAATTCTCTGCCTTTGATCTGTAACTTATCAATTGTCTAAACTTGACAACTAACTCTTGCCTTCAGTTTTCTCATCTGTAATATGAGGATAATAATAAAAATTATACTTCTTCATATGGTTGTTTTAAAAACCAAATAAAAAGCAGTTGCTAAATGTTAACTTTTAAACAAGTGGCTAAAATTGTATGTACTATTATCACCTGAAATTCAAAGTGTCTTTTTCTTTATGCCTGGAAGGGATATAGACATGGAAATAAATACAAAAATTATGCAATGCACTTGGGAACCTATATATATAAAAGCCCAGTGACCGGAATGGCGGAACAATTGGTGGCTTTGACGTGCAGTGCAGCAACCTACTAGCCTGATCTGGGCCCTGATCATCCCTTCCCCAGGTTGGCCAGGCCACGATGGACCCCCCAACACCCTGATCGGGGCTGGGGCCAGTCAGAAAACCGCCCACAGTCCCTCCACCCTGCCAGGCCCCACCTGGGCATGAATTTGTGCACCGGTCCTCTAGTAATTCATAAAATAACATAAACTCTGAAAGAAAATGTTCTCCAACAAAAAGCCCAAACCAAACAATTGTCACATAAATATCCACTGAAAGGGATGGCTTTTGCTCTATCCGATGGTCACTCCTTTTATCTTGTATTTTTATGTTCTGATCACATCCTTCCTCTCAAGCATTCTTCATTCAAAAAGGGACCCCATATTCATTCTTCCTCCCACACACCAATAACCTGTCACATTAAAAAGCTGAGGCAGCAGAATGAGGTGTTTAAAGTCTGATTATGGAAAACTGTGAAGAAAGCGTGTCATTCAGCTTCCTATATAAACACTTTGTGAGCACTCTGCTTTCCAGCCCATGAGCTTGGTTTGTCTCCTTTGAGCATACGCACTGACCCTGAGGAGCACGTTCTCTCCTTGGGAATATTGAGGGAAACCTTACAGGTAAGTGCTATGAAGCAGGGATGTTCTACAAAGCAAGTACTCGTGGAACCATTTGAGATCAGATTTTTTCCATGTTGGTTGAAAAGGCTCAGTAAAGTCAAGAACTCTTTGACATTTCTTTAGGAGCTCTTACTATCCACGCTAATTATCCAACCCTAGGTTATTCTATGACTCCTCCCAGCATTTACTATGACCAGAATTTAATGTATTCTACTATTAAGTCATCCAAATATCAGTCTTTTCATAGATTGTAAGGTTATCTTGGATGCATAGTTAGCCTCGACTTACATAGTAGTCACATTAATACCACTCTTTTTTTATACCAAAATCTTTGCATCCATGTACATTATTAGAAAACTGAACTCATCAAATTTCACATCAAATCCTGAGGCATGAGACAATGATTGCTATTTAAAAGTTACAGCTGGAGAAACTGAGACCCAAAGATATTTCTAAATCCATAAAAGGACAGAAATGGGGAGGTGGAAACCTGACAGTAAACACTTTCTCCTTCTGTCTTCCCTGCAGGTCTTCTTTAACCTTGCAACCTTATTAGCTCCTGAACATTAGCCTCTTGAAGATGTTTTCATTTTTTCTTGAGCAGAGATGAGGGGGGAAAGTGACGTCAAAGAACACTAGCTGTATTCCTTTTCCCAGCTCTCTTAAAGCAAAAGAATCCCACCGTGTCCCTCCCCATTGCTTTATATTTGTGAGTACTTCACTGACAAGTAAACCTTCTGTCTATTTAGTCTATAAATAATGAATTAGTGTCTTCAGCGATAAAGGGAGTATTAGTTCTTCCATACAATGGAAATCCCACAACAAGGTCAGGGGCACGTTGTAATATTCCCTCAAGCCCATCCCTGATAAAATGCAGAAGGGCAAGTTCTGACTCAGGAAATTCCTCACCGTGACCTGGGAGGGAAGCTTTTATAGATGGAGAAACAGACTCAGAGAGGCTGAATTGACTGAAAGCTCCCACAGCTAACACAACAGAGCAGGGATTCAACAGAGACCTGTCTAGTATGTGCCCATCCTATGTACCCATTGCACTGTAGAAGACAAAGCTGCTCATTCTCAGAGCATCTGAATATCTGTAATCTAACCCAATGTCACCCAGATCCCATGCTCTGTCTGTTCCAACTCTTGGACCAACCTCAGAAATCCATTCACTCCACCCGAGAAACTGAGGCTTTGCCAATGGCTACTCCAAAGTAGGGCTGAATTTCTGAATTTTGATGGTCTGAATCTTTCTCAGTCAAAGATGAGGGAGAATCAGGTCACATCCTAAAGTCAGACAGGGCAGAACTCTCGTTAAAGACAGAAACAAACTGGCCTTGGAAAATGGGAGAGAAGCAGAGGCCCTGAACCAGAAGACTCGGTCCTCCTCCTGGCTTCACTCATCATTTCCCAACAGTGGGACCTTACGTTGCCTCACTTCTCTGAGCCCCAGCTTCCTAATTTGGAAAATGAAGGTGGTAGAAACTTCTACCTATCTAACATCATTATATTGATGGTCAAAAGAAGTAATGGAAACAGCTCAGGTGTCCCTCAACAGGAAAATTGGTAAACAAACAGTGGTATATTCATACAATAAAATATTACTCAGCAACAAAAAGGAACAAATTATTGATATACACAACAATAAAGAGGTTCTCAAAAGCATAATACTAAGGGGGTGGGGGGGAGAGAGAGAAACTGCATGATTCAATTTATATAAAGTTTTCTATCCAGAAAAGCTAACTGATGAGGATAGAAATCAGGGTAGTAGTTGCATGAGGGCTGAGGTGGGGGAATGACTGAGGGGAAATGAGGGAACTTTCTGATGGTAGAAATGTTCTATACCTGGATATAACTGTAACTATTTGTCAGGACTGATCAAAAGCATACAGGTAAATTGACAAGAGAAAATGCTGAGATGCCCTACATTAAATTACAGCTGGCTGGAGAGTGGGAGGAAGTGACAAGGCGTGTAGATCAGTTAACAGGGCCACCCACAAAAGACCATTCACATTTCTGAATGTATGTTCAAACTCCACGTCAACTTCCAGGCAGCTATTTCAAGTGCTATTTGGAAAGAACAGCCAACCACCAGATGCCATAGCATCTTGCTTATAAGGAACTTTCCAGATTGTTGCCTACAACCAATCCAGAACCATCTACTGCTTGCTTATGAATTTATTCTGCTTCACCTTTTCCCGTTTCTCATCCCCCTATCTATAACCAATCTAAATTCTTTAAAAGTAATGTATCTTTTCCCCCTAAATCCATTGTACAGAAGAGCCCTGCCAACCCCGGGAGAGCAGACGATTATGTCTTTTCCAGCTGCCGGTAGTTCAGGCTCCATGGCCCAGGACCCGGGCCGCCTTCTGGCGTGTGGCTCATTGAACCCTGTTTTTCAAAACAGCTTTCAGTGTTGAAGGTTTTGTTAAACAAAATGGCACCTCAATAAAAAGGATAATACAATGTAAAAACCTGGGTAAATAGAAAAGCTTTGTACAAATGTAAAATGCCAGTTGCTTACCAAAAAGTTGAATCCTCTTTACATCTCTGCTTGAGTGACATGTGGTAACCCCCAAAACTGCACTTAATTGAGGTTTCTGTCTTGTATTAGCCAAAGTTTATGACTGGATCTGAACCCAGGGATTTCTGAGGAAGGAAAATAGCATACAAATAAAGCAGCATTAGATTTAGAAAGAATGAGTCATATTCTAATAGCAAATTGTCCTATGACCACTCCACAGCATATGCACATTCACTGTAAGTCAGACTCCCTAGGTTTCCATAGGAGAGGGGTGTACCTCCTTAAAACTTAGTTCAAGAAAAGCAGGCAGCAATAAACAGAATAATGGCCTTTGTACTGAGTATACCAGCCTCTTTCAAAATGTCATTGCTTCTGCTCACAACAACCCCACAAAGAAGACAGCATTATCTCCACTTCCCAGATAAGAAATCAAGGCTTATGAGCAGCTAAATTATTTGCCATAAGATACACGTCAAGAAATTAAACCTGTGGGTGTCTGACTCCATAGCTTCTTTACTCTCCTGACAGACCAAACATATATTTTTCATTCTTACATAGTGTTCTGATTAGTTATCTTCACAGTTGTATATAATTTTCTCATTACACAACAGCTATAATAGTAATAGCTAACATTTACTGAGCATTTATAAAGTGTCAGGAATTTAACCCGTACCAGTATTAACTCATCAAATGCTTAAAACTTAGTAAGAGGTAGACATTATTACTAGCCTGGTTTCACACAAAAAGAACTTTCCCAAGGTCACACATGTAGCAAACAGCAGAGCCAAGATTTGCACCCACGGAAGCACTCCAACCACGCACTCTTTTCTCAATGCTAGTCAGTGGGCAGCTTACCTTTGAGAAACCCAATGTGCAAGGCATTATGTACAATATGACTAAAACTTAATTTCAGAAAAGAGTAGGAACATTTTCAAGTTTCCTGGGAAAGGCCTGAAGCCAGAGGCTAGTCTGAGACTGTAAAACAGCACATCTTCACCTATTTCTGCCTAACTTATAAGAACTGTTGGGGCTATCAGTGTCCCTGCCATAGAGCCAAAGACAGAAAAACTTTATCCACCTTTATTAACAAGTATCCTAAAAAGGTCACAAGGTCAGGATATAACTCTATCATGATTGACTGTCTCTTAGAAAATTTCATTCATCTAGTCCAATGGTTCACTCTAAAAAATGGGAGTATTCAGAGGGGTGTAGGAAAGGGAAGAGAGAGCAGGAGCTTGAGGAAAGAAGAGACCCAGTGTTTCTGATACTCCCCATCCTCTTCCTCCTTCTAAAGAATCACTGATCTAAGGCTCATGTTCCTGTACAGGACTCTCAAATTTTAGCATACATCAGAAACACCCGGAGCAGGGGGGTGGGGTCTTGTTAGAAACAGGTACAGCTAATGCTACTACTGGTCTAAAAACCACACTTTGAGAACCACTGCCCTATAATACAGGGTGTCCTCTCAAAAAAATACTTTAACAGTTGAGAGCTCGATTTTGAAAATGAAATGTATTTTAATAAACACTGCCTTCATATTTAAAAGTGTACGTATACATGTTGAGGGGACACCCTGTATTATTAACCCCTACCAAACCGCTGCTTAAATATCTCCAACTGCAATGGGGCACTGAAGTGAAATTAACACTGCCAACCCAACAAAGCAGGAAGTCACCATTTTATTTATTGACCAAGAGGAAATATTACCAAATGTTAAGTAGAAAAATACTTTGCAAGAATAAATGCTAAATGTATTTCCTTCTGAAATGAAGTGACAAAAGTTGCTATATTTCACAAAATAAATTGGCTATACACACACACACACACACACACACACACACACACACACACACATAAAACTAGCAGCAAGCCCAGTTCAAACGTGTCCATGGGCAATGTTTCTGCTGGGTCAGAAGAAAACCCCTACAGACCCCTATGCTAATATGCAAGTTCTGCATAGACATTGACAGCCAGTCTCAGCTGAGCTCATTGAACTTAACAGGTCTTTATCTCCCCTCACAGTGAGAAGCAGATATAAATAAAAGCTCCATAATGCTTTCCTGTTAGTCTCGACTTTCTTTGTGCTCATTGGAGCTCACTATAATTACATAGAATCATGTGGCACTTTTTGAAGGTTTTCTGTGTTTTTCTGGGGTCATTGTGGAGAGACACCTCCCTTTCATGTATTACTAATTCACCAAGTTCTATATATGAAAGGGGCCTTAGAGATCTTTTTAGTTTAAATTCCTACCAGCCTATATTGCAAGAAGCTTTCCTATTGTATTCTTAGGAGACGTAAATATAGCAATCCTCAAAAAAATAAAGACAGAGATCTCCAAGATGTCTCTCTTTCAGAGGAACATGACCCGGCTCTGTGGCTTAGTCTTCATATGATACTAGAAGCCCAGTGCACAAAATTTATGCACTGGAGGTTGGGGATCCCTCAGCCCAGCCTGTGCCCACTTGGGGGATGTCCACCTGTAGGCTTAGGCCCGATCCCCTCAGGCCTAAGCTGGCAGTCAGACATCCCTCTCACAGTCCAGGGTTCTCGCAATCTGGGACCCTTCACTCCTTACCACCTGCCTGCAATAGAGATGGGAGAGGCTCTCACCAGTGCTGCTGCACTCATCAGCTGTGAGCCTAGCTTCTGGCTGAGCAGCACTCCCCCTGTGGGAGCGCACTGACCACCAGGGGGCAGCTCCTGCATTGAGCATCTGCCCCCTGGTGGTTAGTGCTCATCATAGCAACTAGTCGTTCTTCTGGTCATTCTGCCATCTGGTCAATTTGTATATTAGCGTTTTATTATATAGGATAATTATTGTTCAAAGTGGAGGTATCTAAAATGGCCTTGGAAGGAAGTCAAGACTGTTCAATTAATTACCATTGCAAAAAGCTCCATGAAGGGAAGTCAGCCTGTGATTGTCACCACTGGGTGCGAGAGTGGGCACATCAGGACACAAGTGCTCAATCAATGCTCATTGGATAAGTTAGTGAGTGGTTAAGTATTCATAAGTATTCATAGCTGAAAAAACATTTTGAAACTTTCCAGAACAACCCTAAATGACTTATTCTATTGTTGAAGTTCCCTTGAGGCTGCAAAGACACAAGTTTTGACTTCAAATCAGAAGGAACTGTATTTTATCCCTACAATACTTGCTAATGATACCAAAGGGACACTTCAAAAATAACTTGCTTATCTGTACTCAATGCACTGGCTTAAGTCAGCTCACACACGGAGCAAATTCAGAAGGGAACAGGGCATATGCAGAGAGAAGCTGGGGGCTGGGAGAACCATCCCCACTGGTGCTTAGTTCCTGTGTGCTCAAATTCCCCTGGATTCTCAAGACAGTGTGCTGATCTGCCTTTTCCTTGAACTGTTAGAATGGATTCTCTGACAAGAAGAAGCTGGGCTTGGGCATATGAGGGTACAATGAAGGACATCCTTGGGGAAGATGCCATATCAGGTAGCTCACACCCAGTATAGGGACAGGAGCTAGAAGGAAAGAAGGTGGAGACCTTTGAGCAACTGATTCTAAAAGATTATCTGACTTCAGGAATAGAAAAATTATATATATACATATATATTTTAGAGGTCGGGTGCATAAAATTCGTGCACTCGGGGAGGCAGGAGGGCCTCAGCCCAGCCTATACCCTCTTGCAGTCAGGAAGCCCTCGGGGGATGTCCGACTGCCGGCTTAGGCCTGCTGCCCACTGGCAGTCGGACATCCTTAGCACTGCTGCAAAGGCAGGAGAGGCTCCCACGACTGCCATTCTCATCAACCATGAACCTGGCTTCTGGCTTAATGGCACTCCCCCTGTGGGAGCACAGTGACCACCAGGAGGCAGCTCCTGCATTGATTGTCTGCCCCTTGGTGGTCAGTGCACATCATAGCGACCAGTCTTTCCACTGTTTGATCGATTTGCATATTAGCCTTTTATTATATAGGATAGTGTGTGTGTGTGTGTGTGTGTGTGTGTGAATATTTATGAATTTTTAATGTTAGTTGGATTTAGCAAGGCCATCTATATATATGAACATAAAATCTACTCAGAAAAAATTATAGCCTTAATCAACCCATTTAACCCTAGATTATAATTTTACCATTTGAAAAAAAAAAAAAAAAACCTTCCACTATCACCTCACTGTTAAGGAAGAAAACTAATAACTAGTGAGCACCTGCTATGGTGCAAGGCCATGGGACAGCCCCCTTTACAAACACCACCTTATTCATCACATCAGTAGGGGCTGACTTTCAGACGCCAGGTAATCTGGATACCCAGATACCCAAACCTACAGGACACCAATCAGGCAACGTTTGGGTTACATTCAAATTAAAACATGCCTTACACATGTATTAAATGACCAGACTTAGAGAAAACAAACATAGGCATTAGTAGATAACAGTAGAGAAGATATTTCCCCATCATGTCAGGAATGCTATTTGATATAACTGGAGAAGACTATAGGCATTTTTTTAAATGTTGATTATTTCATAAACAAACAAGTCAACTATCAGAGCTGCAAGTAATATTTCAAAAGAATACAGGGAAAGGAAAGATGGTCATCCCATCCTTCACAGAAGGCACAGAAGATCAGAAACCTCCCCTAATTACAGGAAGGCTCAAATAAAACTGCTGTTTACTCTGGTGGCTAAAATGCATGTGTCACTTGAGTGCATTTGCCAATAAATCTTCCTCTCCCCCACTTCTCATTCTCTATCCTGCCTCTCTCCCTAGTTGAGCCTCTTTTTATCCTTCTTTTCATTCTAGGGGAGAACTCTCTGCTTGCAACTACTTTTCAACACCCCCATTTTCATTTTCCACTTTTTCTCCCTCTCTCCCCCTAGTGAGCATAATGCAGAATTAAAGTTTTCTTTTATTATTATTAACTTTTTTATTGTTTAAAGTATTACATATGTCTCCTCTTTCCCCCATCGACCCCTCCCTGGCCTCTCCTACCCCTCCCCCAAGGACAAGCCCCCACCGTCCCAGTGTCTGTGTCCATTGGTTATGCTAATATGCATACATACAAGTCCTTTTCTCTTTTCTTTTAAATTTGCAGGTGTTTATTCAATTGTCAAACCCACTAAATAAAAGAAACCAAGTAATTTATAAACCAATGTTGATAATATCCCATAAAACAAGGAATATTATTAATAAAACTAGTGGCTCAGTGCACAAAATTCATGCACATTAAAAAGAGATTAGAGGAAATAATTTAATATTGCTATTTGCTCTTTTTCTATAATATAAGTGTTAGAGATTAAAGAAAATTAGTAAAATGTATATGAAAACCTTTCTCCTGTCAGAGTCTGGGGTGTACCACGGGACCCAGAGTCATGTCCCTGACCACCCACATGCACCTCAAAATCATGTGAGACCCAGACCTGGCTGCCTTCCACATTGGGCTAGATCCAGACCCGGCCAATCCCACCCTTGTCAGGCCCCACCAGGCAGGGGATGTAACCTCAGGTCCCTTGGCCCAGTGCCAGGATCGGGGGCATGGCCTGAGGTCCCCCAGCCCAAACCAAGGTGGGAGGGCATGCCTTTAGATCCCCTGTCAAGCCCCGCCAGGTGGAGGGGGGGTGCAGCCTCAGGTCCCCCAGCCTGGCACCAGGAGGGGGGCACAGTCTCAGGTCTCCCATCAAGCCCCACTGGGCTGGGGGTGTGGCCTGAATTTCCCTGACCCAGCTATAGAAGTGCACCTTGAGGTCCCTTGTCAAGCCCCACCAGGCAGGGGGGCACAGCTTCAGGTCCCCTGGCCCAGTCCTGGGGTGGGGGCATGGCCTGAGGTCCCTGGGCCTGGCACTGGGGCAGGAGGAGCAGCCTAAGGTTCCCTAGCCCAGCACTAGGATGGGAAGTGCTCCTTGAGGTCCCCTGTCAAGCCCTGCCCGGGGAGAGGGGAGACACAGCCTGAGGTACCCTGTCAAGCCCCATGGGAGCAGGAGAGGACGTAGCCTCAGGTCTCTGCTGATTGCTCGTTAAGGCTCCTTATGGGAACTTGGCCTCAGCTGTGAGTGCAGCCATCTTTGTGATGGAATGATGGTCAATTAGCATATTCCCTCTTTATTAGATAGGATTGTGGGCACCTGAGTCCAAAAAAATAAAAAAGTAAAATGCATCAATGAAACAGAACAAAGTCAAGCAACACACATAAGTATAAGAAGAATATAACAACTAATAAAAATGTCATTTTGCCCTGGCCAGGTAGCTCAGCTGGGTAGAGCATTATCCCAATATGTTAAGGTTGTGAGTTTGATCCCTGGTCAGGGCACATATACGAATCAATCAATGAATGTATAAATAAGTGGAACAATAACTCAATGTTTCTCTCAAAATCAAGCAATAAGTTAAATTTTTTTAATGTTATTTTAAATCATTCAGAAAGAATGAACTGTTTAATAAATAGTATTAGCATAATTGACTATCCACTATATATTATCTCACAACATGCAACTAAATGTATCCTAAATGCTTTTAATTGAATGTATTGGGTTGGCATTTGTTCATAAAATTATATCAATTTCAGGTTTACAACTCTATAATACATCATCTGCATATGTGTGTTGACCACTCCAAGTCAGGTCTCCTTCCATCCTCACCATTTATTCCCCTTTACCCTCTCTTCCCTCCCCACCCCCTTTCCCACTGGTAATCATCATACTGTTGTCTATGTCTATGAGTGTTTATTCTTAATATATTTTTCTTGATTTCAGAAAGGAAGGGAGAAGGAGAGGAGATAGACACATCAATGATGGGAGAGAATCATTGATCAGCTGCCTCTTTCAGGACCCCCACTGGGGATGGGTCCTGCAACCTGAGCATGCGTCCTGACCACGAAATCAAACCTGGTTCATAGATCGACACTCAACCACTGAGCCAAAACAGCTGGGCTGCCTATGAGTTTTAAACAAAATAAAGCAAACAAATAAAACAAATTGAAATTTTCAATTTGATAGTCTTTGACTGAAAAATTCTACAGTTCTCCCTTGAGAATACCTCCACTTAAAAAAAAAATGAGCTCTAGTCTTGTTTAAAACTTTGTTTTGATAATTACTACTAAAATTGTCTTGAAATCTGCTAAGTCCTGAAAACCTTGTTCTAGCCTCCATGAAAGATAACTTGAAGGTGGACTGGGAAAAAGCAGATCTCTGCAGACCCAGAGAAGGAGTATGCACTGCAAAAGGGCATGTACCTAGAAACCCTTGACCACATGGAAAGCCAACCATTGAATTAAAATCATAGAAGGCATAATGAAAGAGAATCTCAGGATAGAAGGTTTGGGGCAAACAAAATGCAACATCACTGTGGAATAGCGAGCTCAAACTATGTCATTGTTTCAGTATAAAGAATGAAAACCTGAAGCAGAAAAGATTTAAAAAAAAAAAAAACACACAGATGTTAATATAAGACATTTTTTCAAAAATAAAGGAAAATCCAAGTGCTCATTTTGTTTCAGCTATTGATCTACTTTTTAATTATTTCTTCCTTTTTTATTATTGATTTCAAACTCAAAAGGAAGGCTTAGCATTTATTCATTTGTTCATCCCTCAGATGTCCGCGGGGAAGAGAAGGGCTTGATGGGGAAAGGATGTTATCTTCTTGCCTCTGCAGCTTCTAAACTTAGTCTCAGAGCCAAACACCTCCACGGGGAGGACACAAATGTTGATATACTGCTGACTGAGACGACTTGCCCTGGGCTTAAATGTATCAAAGAACAAAAATACGTTCTCCAAGATCCCTCGCAGCTTCAGAGCCACCACCAGGCCCTACCACGGCTCTAAATTCTCAGTCCCGTTATCTGTTCCTCCATATCGGTCCTTTATTGCTCAATGCAATGAGCCCCCCTCTCGCTCTGTTCTCCTGGGACCTCAACGTAGAAAGACTTAAGTTTGGATTTGCAGTTTCCAATGACAGCCCAAAGAGACTTCTGAGCACGCCCTTCCCCAAAACCTGTTGCTTTCAAAAAGCCACCACAGTAATTACAGTCTTTACCCTTATAACCTGGAACTGATAATTGTTGGTTCACCCAACAGCTCGAGGGAAATGCGTAGGTAACCTATTGCTCAAAACTGTGTCTCAGCTTCCCTTAGCAACAACAAAAATCAGATTCTTTTCTTCCTAAGAAACTATCAGCTTACTTGAAACTAAGGTGAAAAAAATAAAGTCTTCTGATTTCTATTTAATTTGCTCCTGAATTCCACTTGGACACTTACTTGGGAAATGCAGCTTCATGATACATGTCTTCGCCTTCCTCCTAGTTGTCACCTCTAAGAAACTCCTTAGTGAAATGTGGAACTGCTCTATCTCCTCCATATCAAGTCCATTTTCTATGTTAATGGAAGGTAAGGGTAACGTGAAATAAGACCCAAGTAGTTCAAATATGTTACCATAAATATCAGAGTAGGTAGCTGGAAAGGTATGAGCTGGGTAAGGCAGTTGGCTTGGAGGGGATGTGTGTGAGATGTGACAAACCACAATTAGACAATGGAGGCACCAGACCCCTCTGTGAGGAGAGATTCCAAGGCCCTCCAGGATGTGGTCTCACCGGTGGCATAACACCTGGGTGAAGGAGCCTGCTAGCTTGAAAAAAAAAAACAAGGGAGGGGCAGACTTACTTAGGGACACTCCAGCCTAGGGGTGCAAGTTTCCGCAACCCCAACTGAGGATGACACTTGGTTAGGTTTCCACTGGCTGAGTTGCCTGCTCAAAATATATCTGGGTATATTCCTTTTCTGCAAATAAATTCTCTCCTGCTGTTACTGCTGTTTGTTATCTCGTTTGAACTGAGGATGCAGAGTACTGCCTCTGGCCAGAGGCCCATGACCTCCACTGACACAAATATTCATGCTATCTACTACCTATTTTCACCAGAGCTGCTGGCAAATTAAAAACACGAAATCAAAACCACCAAAAATGCACAACTTTTTATCCGCAACGTCCTAATCTATCATTCTGTCTCTATAAAATAGGAAGTTTTTACCTTAAAGCTAATTTCTACTTTCAAAACCCACACGTTTCTATTTCTTATCAACTACTACTTTAGTAAACGTCTTTCAAGGGATAGTGGAGTGAAGAGTTTTGTCTCTGAATATGCGATACCTGTATCGCATATTAAAGTATGTTTTCTATCAGTCTGGAATGTGAGGGTAAACAATGTGTCTCCCTGGGCCCAAGGAAAGAATGGTTCATAGAAAACAGAGTTGAACAAGTCACAGGTACTTGGAACCAAAAAAGGGGGCAGGGAGGAGAGGGGAAAAAGGTGTAACAGTATATGGTTGTAGTATAATCCTATCTAATAAAAGAGTAATATACAAATTGATCATATCTCGATACACCCACAAGCCATGCCCACAAGCCAATCAGGAGCAAGTAAACCCCAACCAGGATGGCTGCAGCCACTGAGAGCAGGAGAGAGGCTTGGGTTTCCCTGGCAATGGAGGAAGCCAAGCTTTCCACCTGCCTTTGCCGGCCTAAGCCTCCACCCAATGTTACAAAGTTTCAATTATAGAAGATATATCCCAACAGAAATGGTGGCAGCCACAGAGCTGGAAAGAGCAGAGGCTAGGGTTGCCCGGGTGATGGAGGAAGTCAAGCTTCGGCAGCCCTAGCACCTAGGCCTACACTCTAGGTTACAAAGTTTCAATTATAGAATTTAAATAAACAGAAATTGTTGTCACCACTGAGCGAGCAGAAGGCTTGGCTCTGCTCAAGGCTACAAAGTTTCAATTGTAGAACATAAATTAATCCCAGATACCAGAGCCTCTGCTTGAGTTGCTGGAGGGTGTGGCCAGCCTGCAAACCACCACAGGCCCCTTGCCCAGGCTGCCCCAGGCCTCAGGGGAACTTCCACCCTGACTCAGGACACTCTTCAGGGCAAACCAGCTGGCCCGCACCCATGCACCAGGCCTCTATCCTATCTAATAAAAGAGTAATTTGCAGATTGACCATCATTCTATCACACAATAGGGTTGCCCCCATGTGGTCAAACATCCTGACCCCATGTGGACACAAGATGGCTACCACAAGATGGCCAGCAGGGGAGGGCCATTGGGAGGCCTGCCAGGGAGGGCAGTTGGGGGTGATCAAGCCTGCAGGGGAGGGCAGTTAGGGGTGACCAGGCCAGCAGAGGAGGGAAGTTGGAGGCAAACAGGCTGGCAGGGGAGCAGTTAGAGATCAGTCAGGCTGGCAGGGGAATGGTTAGGGGTGATCAGGCTGACAGAAGCAGTTAGAGGCAATCAGGTAGGCAGGCAGGTGAGCAGTTTCAAGCCAGCAGTCCTGGACTGTAAGAATAATGTCCGACTCCTAAGATTGAGCCTAAACGGGCAGTCGGACATCCCTAGAGGGGTCCCAGATTGGAGATGGTGCAGACTGTGCTAAGGGACATCCCCTGCCCCCATGCACGAATTTCATGCACTGGGCCTCTAGTATTGTGATAATATCGCATTACACACATGTCATTTAAGATAATCTTTAATGGTCTGGATACTTCTGCCATTGTCCCAGTTTCTCCCACTCTGCCGTGGCAGTAATTGCAATGTCTCACATCCGTGTCCCAAACCTTTGGCAGGAAGTGAGACCCGTTTTATACTTCCCCAAATGCACAACCCCCTGGGGGTGGGGTGCGTGTGTCACTATCTAATGAGAAGCCAGATAGCGGATAAAGAGACCTGCAAACTAGTGTAAATGGTATTGGCCCTACCACAGAACGGGTTTTGTGCCCCTGGGCAAGTCACTTTTGGGGCTTCCAGTTCCTCATCTCTCCAGATGGGGGCGATCGTATTTGTTTTGCCCACATTACCAGGTTTGTCAGGAGAAACCAGGAGCTAAGGAATGTGAACAACAGAAGGGATGACGAAATTGAATACACTGAATCAACAGTGGTTGCTAATATTCAGACACAGGAGAAGGAAAAGATAACGATGGAAAACTCCAAGGAGCTCAGTTTCTATTGGTTCCCTTCCACTCCCCTTGGGGCACCATCCCCACCCCCTTTTCCCCGTAGAGAAACCTCAGCCCAGTCACATAGAGTCTCTATGGAGCACCAGCAGCTTGGAACCTGCTGGAAGAATGTTGTGAGAATGAGCAAGAAACCTGCCAGCAGCTAAAACTCGCGCTTCTGCAGAGTCAGCTAGGGCCAGGCGTGTGCGGCGGCTCCTCTTACTGCTCCCGCTCCTCCTCGTCCCCCGCCCCCTCCGGCTGTGCGGGGTGACTGTCGGATGTCGCCCAAACGCTCATTAATCAAAAGAGGCTTTCTCCACCGACGCCCCTTGGGCCGACGGCCACTCGGCCACGCAGATATCAGGGATGAGAGCCCCGAGGGCCTCTGCGCTCTCAGCTCGCAGCCCCGAGTCAGCTCTGAGCCATTCCCTCGGTAGAGAAGGGATCGGTGATGTCTGCGCGGGTTTCCGCGGTAGAGGTTCTCTGCGGTCCCGCACCTCCTGGGGGGGTGGGGGGGGGGGGGGGATCTCTGAGCGCCGGCGCTGAGCCTGCCAGCCCGGAGCCCGTGCGTCTGCAGCACCCAGCCACCTCCCAGCACTGCCCCCCGTTTGCTTCCCGCTGCAGTCCGGGCCCACATTAATTCTCTCCACTTGTGAGTGAGCACACACAAGTTCCCCAGGGCGATCCTTCCATCTGTCCCCCTGGGGAGTCCAGCTTCTCAACATGGACCCCCAGCACCAGCCACGGGGTGCAGGGAAAGTGGCAGAATGGACGGGGGGGGGGACGGGGGGCATAAAAATTAGCTGCTGCTGGTGCAAATGGGTTTGCTTTCTTTGGTTTCAGACACAAAAACGCAGTGGGATACCCGTCCGGCCAACTGCTGCCCGCCGAGCCCTGGGCTCACGTGGCAGGCTGCTGCCCACTTTCCCGCCGCAGTCCTGCTCGGCCCCTCGCCGCTGTCTGCGGATGGATGCGTCCCGGGCACTGGCTGTCCCCCGGGCAGGTGAACGCCGGCCTACCGGCTAAAGCCCCAGAGCTGCCACCTCGCGCCCCCAGCTTTTCTGCTCCTCCCTGAGCCCTCCAGAGGATGTACCCCCTTTGGCAGGGTTGGGGCTCCCAGCCCGAGGGTGGGGGAGGGCGCCTCCCTTTCCCTCCTCCCCGTCCCCGCCTCGGCTGCGCTCGGGGTTTTACTGCAGTAGCCGGAGGTGACAGGGACGCCCTCGCCTCCCTGGCTGCTCTCAGAGGCCGGCTTCCCCAGCATCCCCGTGGTCCCGCACCTGCGAGGCCGATCCCGGGGAGCGCTCTCCGCCGCAGAAAACCGGATTTATTTAACATGTGGGAGTCGCAGGGCTGCCTTCCTCCCGGGACCAGCCCGAGCGCCCGGCGCTGACACTGGCAGCCTGTGGGTAGTTGGGACCGTCGCGCAAAGGGGGAGGGGAGTGGTGCAGCCTCGTTGGCTCTGCGAGGAGGCACTGGAGCCGCGCGGTTGGACACAAGTTTGCGTGGGAGTGTTTTCCTTTTGTCAATAATTAATCGGTCTGGCAGAATTGGAGTTTTGGCAATAGCGCAGGCGGCAGGGCCGAACACCCAACTCTGGGGAGCTCGGAGGCGCCCGGCGCAGGGGAAGCTCGCAGCGTCTGGAGAGGCGCCAGCGCGTTGGCGCTCCACTAAGCCGCAGAGGTACACCCACCCGGAGGTAAGCATCTCCTGAAATATCTGCTTGAAACATCCTTTCAGTGGGATACAACGTCTGCCTTTATAGGGGAAAAGCAACACCGAGCTTTAATGCAGTTTTATCAGTTTATTATTTAACTGCATTAAAAATTTTAAGAATGCAAAGGGGTGGGTTTTTTTTTTCCCCCATTTGTCTTGAACTATGTGAGAAACTCTGATGTTTCACTCAACAGAAACCAAACTTTATCACTGAAGCTTCCCAAGCCAGGAGAAGAGAATATTACTTTGTAAATGACTTTCATGGCTTATCTCTGTGCAGTTAGTTCAGTGTGAACTATTTAGGGAAATATCATTGGGAGGTGCCTGGTTTCGTACTTCAATATTCCTCTTTACCTACTTTCGTACTCTTATACAATACTTTTGCCCAGAAGCTATTTCAGACAATAATACACACAAGTGAACTGCCCCCAGAGGGATGAATTTCCAAGAAATACATTCAACGTTTTCTCATAATTATGAAGCAGTGTGTGTTTTCTCAAAAAGTGCTTAACTGATCATTTGTAAGTAACCCAGACTTCTAAACCCAAGAAGAAAGGTAGAGTTATCTTGCCATGGGGTTGTGGAAATGGAGAGAGAAAGGTTTTGGATATGGGGAGAGATTCTTATTCAGAGATCTATTTCAACTCAAGTGAAATTCACCTGGTTGTCAATTAACATATGAGCTCAGCTAATATGATCAAATAAAGAGTTTGAAGACTTGTTAAATGTACGTATTTGCCCCAAAACCACAAATAAATGGAAAAGTAGGAGAGTTGGGAATGTTGTTTTTCTAAAAGAATTTGTGGCACGGTCATTCTTTGAACGTGGTTGTTTTTATTTGTGCACTTTTTAGAATATTGTATAAAATAAATGAGGTATTAGTAACTTGATTTTCACATCGTAATTAATTGTAATCCTATGCTTTTTAAAATAGGCATCATTTTGAATGCTGTTTCAGTAGTCTCATGGCTTTGTACATAGATTACTAGAGCAACAACAAACTTTCATGTGAAATGCAGTCACCTTCATTATTCAAATATCTCTACACAACTATTTAGTAACAATAAATTAAGAATGGTTTGTCAAACCAAATGCATAGGCAGTCTAGAATTTGAATGGATTTGAAGTTGAAAGTAAACCAGCCCTCAACTTCTATCAGGTTTATTAACCCCCTGTTTGTAAAAACTTTTGTTACAAATACTTTGGAAAAATTGTCCCTCCTAATTCTATATCTACTGTGGCAGCATAAATGATTTTACCACCAAGTATACAAGATGCAAAATCTTCACTGAAAATTATTCAAATGGGACTCAACCTGCAGAATGTTGGGATGAAGAGCTCCGTAAACCCACTCTTTAGCAACACAACAATAACTGGTGAAAATTATAGGCAAACAGCAATTTAGTCTCTAGAAATTGCGCTGAGATAATGCAACAAAAACAGAAAAATTATTCAACACAAACTACTAAGTTTCCGTAAGAACAGCAAGAGTCCCTGGTATTTGAGCCACAACCTACTTCCCTGCCCTCCTCTGGGCGGGTATGATAGTACCCTGGGTAGGTGCAGCCAAGAACACAGGGCTCCTTCTCAACCTCAATCTCAGGCTAGAGCTATAGCATGTTTCTGAGAAAAGCAGGCCACCAGCATCTAATCCCCCAGCTTTATATTGCAGAAACTCTTAATCTAGTCAAAATTAGGTGAGAGGTCTGAGGCTGTCTTCCTCCAACCATCCCTCATTCTTAAGGCAAAGAAGAAAAACTCAACAACGAAAAGACCAACATTTTAAATGGGCAAAAGATTTTTACTTTAAAATATATTTTTATTGATTTCAAAGAGGAAGGGAGAAAAAGATACAAATATCCATGATGAGAGAGAATCATTGATCAGCTGCCTCCTGCACACTCGCGACTGGGGATCAAGCCTGCAACCCAGGCATATGCCCCGGAATTGAACCCTGACCTCCTGGTTCATAGGTCAATGCTCAACCACTGAGCCACTCCTATCAGACACGAGATTTTAGACAAGTCTCTAGAAACAGAATTTCTTCGAAGAAGATGTCCAGATGTCCAATAACACATGAAAATGTTCCTACTATCATTACTTTTAGGGAAATAAAGATGAAAACCACAGAATATCCCTTCACACCAACCAAATGGCTATAATTTAAAAAAAAAAGCATATAACAATTGTTGGAGAGGAGATAGAGAAATTGGGACCATCAATATATGGCTGGTAGGAATATGAAATGTTGAATAGTTTGGTAGTTCTGCAAAGATTGAATATGGAGATACCATATAACCAGCCATTTCCCTCTTAGATATATACATCTAAGAGAATTGAAAACCTATGTCCATGTAAGAGCTTGTACATAAATGTTTACAGCAGCATGATTCATAATAGTGAACAAGTGAAAACACACAACTGTTGACTGATGAATGGATAGATAAAATGTGATATGGAATGGGACAATGAGGTATTACTCAGCAGTGCAAAAGAATGAACATTGAAAAGATTATGCTAAGTGAATGAAGACCACATATTGTGTGATATCCACAGTAGGCAATCCCACCAGGACAGAAAGTAAATTCATATTTACCTATGGCTGGAAGGGAGAGTGGAGTTGGGAAGCATGGGAAGTGACTGCTAAAAAAAATGCACAATGTCTTTTTGGAGAGATGAAAATGCTCTAAAATTGACTGGTGATGGTTGTATACTAAAAACCACTGAACTGTGTACATTAAATGTGTGAATTGTATGGTATATGAATTATATCTCAATACAGTTTTTATAAATTAGCCAAAATATTAAAAACAACAGATGGTTTAGAACTTAAAGTTCATGAATCCCCATTTACCACTAAACCAATATTTTACATGAGGCTTTTCCCCAAGGGTCACATTGAAATATATGAAATAATAAAATGTGGCACAGGTGTTACACAGCTATGTAATTTGCCTATATTTACACACCTGCCAAAGCTTTCTTCTGTTTAGAAACAAATC
This sequence comes from Antrozous pallidus, assembly GCA_027563665.1. Taxonomy (NCBI): domain Eukaryota; kingdom Metazoa; phylum Chordata; class Mammalia; order Chiroptera; family Vespertilionidae; genus Antrozous; species Antrozous pallidus. Next base: position 25,862,173 of record CM050514.1, on the reverse strand, counting down.
AGATGTCATGCATATAGTCCTATAGAGAATTTGCTTGCAATGCCCTATCTTTTTGGCCCCACCCACTCATATTAATCCAAGTCCAGTGAGGCCTAGATAAATCCACCTGTAGTGCTTTATCAGTTCTTTAGGACACACTGAATGGGAGAGGGAGGTTACCTGACCCTCAGATTATACTAGATTGGCCCGGAAGTAGGAGTCTTGAGGAAAAGGAAGAGCTGTAGCAGCCACTATGGTCCTCAGAATACACTGCCATGTCATTGCTGAGAAGCATGTCCTGTGATTATAATGATGTCAAGTACAAGAGAAATTTCCACATAATTACTACCCTCCTCTTTTCATCTTTTATGTTTTGAGTCCCAGTACCTGATCCTGTACCAAGAATTTTGAAATTGGATGATAATGCTTTGTCCAGAAATGGGAATATAAAATTAGTGGTCTAATTTCATGGGGGGGGGGGGCGTCAGCAGCCCATGAACTCGTTATGAGTACACAGAGCCAAACCACACCCTTTGTTTTAGGGATTCATGTAAGTCTACCTGCATCAGAAACCTCCAGATTCTCCATTCCCGCTAGCACAGACTTACCTTTCCATGCCTATGTTTAGACACACATACCATGCTGATGAAAATGGGTTCTGTGTGATTTTTGACCATCAACTGCTTTGTAAATGCCCAACTGTTGTCTATAAATTAAATACATGTAAAAAAAACTTAATCATAGTTATTATTTATTAATATTGCTTTGATCAGGATTAATAATTCATGTATTCAACAGATATTTATTTATTGTGCATCTACCCAGTACCAGACAATTCTAGGCCCTGCATGAATAAACAAAATAAGCAAAAGTTCCTGTCCTTGAGGGAGCTTACATTTTACAGGGGATGTCAGACATTTAAATAATAATAAGTGAAGTATATAGCACAAGAGAAGGAGATAAGACTCTGGAGAAAAATTAAGCAGGGAATGGGGTACAATGTTTAAACTGTGGCATCAGGCTAGCAGTAAAATTTTGTAATTAAATAATACAAAGCCCAGCTGGTTGGCTCAACTGGTTGAACAGACTAGAGGTGGCAGGTTCAATTCCAGGTCAGGGCACATGCCCAGGTTGTGGGTTCAATCCCCAGTAGGGGGCATACAGGAGGCAGGTGATGACTGTTTCTCACTGATATTCCTATCTCTCTCTCACTCTCCCTTTTTCTCTCTGAAATCAGTAAAAATATATATTTTTTAAAATAATGTAAAGATCATGGACAAACTTGGCCACTGTGACTCTGGGATAGGCCATAAGTATTACCAACTCCAAGTTAACGTCTCCCCTTAGGAGCTTTGGCTTGCCCTTCCCCTCGGCATTATTTTGCTACCTTGGTTTTACTGCTATTTCCCTAAAGAAAACATCACATTAGCCACAACACATTCCAAGCTGACACAAGGAAGACATAAATGTAATACCTGCTCTACAACCGAGAACTACAACCTAAATAAACACCACCTTGTGATAACAGACTTTCTCATGGAAGGAAACCATCGGCTTGGGCTTTCGGTCTCCTGTTGGCCTTTCTCTTCCCCTCTGCCCTGGAGTCTTGCGGTCTGCCAGAGGATTGAGTGGTAAATAATTAAGCACTTTTCCAAAACTAACACCATTTGAAAAGTGAAAAGGGAGGGAAGAGGTTGAGGGGAAGAGAAATTCCCAAGTCACCCTAGAGAGGTGAAGAGAGAATAAATCTTTCCTAACTGCAGAACAGAGCATGGAATCTGGAAGAAAAAAAGGGGGGGGGTGGCAGGGGGCGGGCAAAAGCAAGAAGCGTCTCTCCTCTCCCAGACTGTCCCAGAATCTCTAGTCAGAGCCCTTGTTTTAAAAGATTTGAGGCCCTCGCTGGTTTGGTTCAGTGGATACAGTGTCAGCCCTAGGACTGAAGGGTCCTGGGTTTGATTCCCATCAAGGGCACATACCTCAGTTGCAGGCTCAATCTGTGCGGGAGACAGCCAATAGATATGTCTTTCTCACATTGATGTTTCTCTCTGTCTCTCCCCCTCCACTCTCTGAAAATCAATGAAAAAATGTTCAACGATGAGGATTAACAAAAATAAAATAGGTACTTGAAGATACACTGTTCTAGTAGAATATATTGGGTGTGGTGGCTTTCCCAGAATAGAGCTTTTAGAAAATGGCTTAAAAGGGAGCACTGACTTGATTTTTTAAGTCAAAAGGAACATTTATTTCAGGCTTAGACAAGAAGCATTTGAGAATGTCTAGAGTCATTAAAAAATAACTTAGAAGACTCCCTGAAATAGTGGAGTTTTTATGGAGCATTAGAATTTTCATTTATTCAGCACATTTTAATTGAGCTGTGTTTCAGGCCATGGAGGAACGACAGAGGAGGATCTTTCTTGCCTCAAAGACCTTTCTTTCTAGAGGTTACATCATTTGCCTTTGGCTGCAAAATAGATGAAGCACACGGTGTTGAGGACAGAACTCTTGGACCTGCCTGCCTTGACACCTGCTTCCAGACAGGGGTAGAGCCTCCTGTGCCCTGCACTGCCCTTCCCAGGCATGATAAGTACTTAGCACACAGTGTGCAGATGCTTGCATAGCTGTCCCTCCTCCTCTCTGGAAAGTGGCCCAAGAAAAGTGACCATTTCAGTCATTCCTGGCTTATGTTCCTAGTACATGCTTGCTGACTATTTTATTGGATGGATGGATTGATGGATGGATGGATGGATGGATGGATGGACGGACGGATGGATGGGTGATTTGCCAGGCTATGATCAGAGCTCTTTGCACAGAGAGGCAGTCTAGCAGAGTAGTTAAGAGTGTGTGCTCTACATTAGCTGGGTCAGTTTTTCAATTTCTCAGTGCCTCAGTTTCCTCGTGTGTAAAATGAGTGTAGAAATAGTGCCTTCATTATAGTGTTGTTAAGGGAACTGCATAAAGTAATACATAGGAAGTGGTTATTTATTGAATAACTCTCTACTATTATTACCAATGTGGAATGACAGTTTCCTGGGTGGCAGTTTGCTATTCAACCATGGCATCGCTGCCTTTTCAGCTCTATTATAAGATCAAAGGATATCAATGAGGAATTTGAAGCTACAGTTATCACTTTGAGTTCAGGATCTTGGAAAAGACTAAAATGAAAATTTGGAAATGAATATAAGTAGGATATTGAACAATAAAATTTTAAAAAGTTCAAGAGGTATGTCTAGAGCAACATTTCTAAGGCAATATAATGACTCTCCAGCTCTCACAACCACACCCTCCACAGATATCAGGGTACCAGTTCATCTCTGTTCTGGAACACACTTGGTATGCTTCATAGAATGTCATCCTATATAATAAAAGCCTAGTATGCTAAGTGTCTGGTCATCTGGTCAGCTGTTTAACCATTCAAAGCATAATATGCTAATGATATGCTAAGGCCACTCAACTGCTTGCTATGACATGCACTGACCACCACGGGGAAGATGCTCAATTAGGAGCTGCCCCCTGGTGGTCAATGCGCTCCCACAGGGGGTGTGCTGCTCAGCCAGAAGCCAGGCTCACAGCTGAGGAGTGCAGTGGTGGTGGCGGGAGCCTTTCCCACCTCCAAAGCAGCACTAAGTATGTCCAACTGACATTCCTTAAGGGCTCCAGGACTGCCGGAGGTGCAGGCCGGGCTAAGGGCACCCCCAAAGTGAACAAATTTCGTGCACCGGGCCTCTGGTTCCCAATAAGCATCAGTAAAAGTTCACTAATGCAGAAGAAAGAAAGAAAAGTAGGGCAATAAAATTCATTTGAAGTAGAATCTTATCTAAACCTAAAAGTGTTATATTATCTTTGTTTCTTTTGAAAATCCAATAATCCTCTTTTTGTGTAAGACCTGGAGTCAGAGTTATCATACTACTTCCTCATATGCAGTTACCTACTACCTTCTAAATGCTTCCTTCTATTTTTATTAGAGGGAATGCATTTGGCCTCTTCCCCAACCATGAGGGAAGTATCATGTTTTGTATCTTCTAGTCATCCCTTATAAAGTAATTTTTAAGTAAATTATCTCATTGTCATCTCATTGATAGAAAAAAATAGGCTTAGAAAGAATATGTACCTGACCCTAATACTTCACTTACCAACTCTCTTTATTCCTTGAGGCCACAGATTCTTTACTCCACAGGGACAGCTTGGTCCTTGCATTTTTAATAGGATGTTTCATTGCCTAAAAACTTTAAACAAAGAAAAAAAATCAATCATGTTGGCCTAGTTCTAGTTTTGATGGGCAGTTTATAATATAGGACAAAACTGTTGTTCCACAGGAAACAAATACTGACGTGAACACAAAAAAGGTGATGTGGTACCCCATGACCTTTGGGGTGAATTCTTTTTTCCAGACCAATGGGAGTCACCATATTATCTTTCTATCAAATGTCTCTAACGGCTCAATAGAGTCACCTAAAAGGAATCTCTTAGAAGGAGAGGAAATAAAATGCAGGTAGTGAGGAATAGAGTGAAGAAATAAAATGGAATCTCTATGGTTAAGCTGCGGAATTGTTAAAATCAAGTAGACTGAGCCTTGAAAACTGATTCTATTCTTGCTTTAACTAGCCTGAAACTTAAACCTTACAGTTCTGCTTGGAATATACACATATAAATCCTATAAGATAATCTTCCAACAGCCCTGAGGGATTTAGGGGGAAAAATGTTGAGTTGACCAGACCACCTGGCACCCAGCCTCCTGGCATCTATCATCCCGACTGGCACCCAACTGGACACCTAACATTTGGCTGTTAACTGTCCTGGACCAATACAAGGGCCAATAATGCAAGATTATTCGCAAGGATGTGACTTTTACAATAAGAACTCTTAACTTTTCTTTTTCTTAAGAACAGTCTAGGTTTTAACTAGCTGTGTCTCCATTTTGCAAACTCTAAAACCCTGGAATAAATCTTTATCATTTTTTCTATTAAAGCTTCCTGATTCATTTATGCTCAATTGATATTAGAAAAATAAGAGGAACACAATAATAATGTGATAAAAGCAACCCTCAGAAGATTTGTCCATTATCTGTATAAACAGTTTCCCTAATGGAATTCTCACTACTTCAACCAAGCAACCTTTTCCCCTTGAGGTAGCTTATATTGATTAAAGGTTTTCCTGAAGATCATCTCTGAAAACAATAAAACTATTCCAAACCCTCCCCTGACAGCTATAATACCACTTAAAACATCTTAGATCTGTTAAAACCTCCATGACCTAATCCTCCCCCTAACCTTTTCTCAACATTTCCTGTTGGAAATCTTCCAGACACTCTCCATCTGGCTTCCTAGGGTGTCTGGAGTGATGGTTTTTAACGGCTGGAATAAGGATGCTCATCAAAACCAAGAGCGGTAGCCCCCTTTTCTCAGCCATGGCCCAGTACTTCTATACATACATACATAAGAATATTGGTACCATGATCTGAATGTGTACCCCTAAAATTCATGTTGAATTCTAACTCCCAAAGGTAATGGTGAAAGGGCAGAGCGGGACTGCAAAGACAGCTGCCATTTTGGACTGTGTGACTCGGCAGCCACCATATAGGCTGCGTGATATGTAAACTTACCTAGGGGCTGCCATCTTGAAATCACAAAGACCAACCTCTCCCTTTGAATTAGCCAATCGTGAAAGACTGTTAAGGAATTCCAAATCGTGAAATTTGGCCAATTGCTTGAGCTCCAATCAAGAGCAAAGGACAGGACAGGTCACGTACATTAGGTATTATTTACGTCACTAGCTCCAGCCATCACCCAACCAATCGGAATCGGCCAACTCCGCGGTTCGAGTCTGGCCCCACCTCCCTATAAAATCACATGTTTTGGATTTTTTCCTCTTTTGCATCCTGCCACTGAGTCGGTGGGGGCAGAGAGCCAAGCTCAAGCTTGTAATAAAGGCTCTTTGCTTTTGCATCGGACTCGGCTCCCTGGTGGTCTCTGGGGATCTTGAAATCTGGGCATAACAATGGGAAGTGCTTAGTCATGAGGAGGGAGCCTTCATAAATAGGATTAACGTTCTTATGAAAGATGCTTCAGAGCCCAGCAGGCGTGACTCAGATGGTTAAGTGTCTTCCCAAGAGTGCTAATTTGATTCCCAGTTAGGTCACATGCCTGGGTTGCAGGCTCAAGTCGATGGACATTTCTCTCTCTCTCCCTTCCTCTATCTGAAATCAATAAAAAATACTTTAAAAAAAGAGAGAGAGAGAGAGACTCCAGAGTCATCCCCCGACCCCCGCTTCCACCATGCGAGGACCCAGCAAGAAGGTGCTGGCTATGAACCAGGAAAAGGCCTTCACCAGAATGCAACCATGCCGGCAACTTGATCTAGTCTCCAGAAATGTGAGACATTTCTGTTGTTTATAAGCTACCCAATCTGTAGAATTTTGTTCACTTATTTCTTTGCAGCCATATCACAACACTATTGGCTCATAATGAGCTTGAAGTCAAGTAAAATTTTTTAGTCTTTTTTACTTAAACTACTACATTTCCCCCCATATTACCCTTGACTTTGTGAACTAAAGAACAAGACTTTATATTTCCCCCAAGTTTTACCCTCAGTCATTTTATCTGCTCAGTCTTTTAATTCCACCCCATAACTTGGGTTCACCTGCAAATCTGACCACCCCTACTTTCTATGACTTAATTCAGATTAACACAAATGCTATAATGGTCAGAACAAAATACATAGCCCAGTGGCTCACCACTAAAGACCCACTCACGATCTTTGTGATGCTTTACCAATCACAAAACACTTTTTTAAATTATTTCATTTAATTCTTACAGTGCTCCTATGAATAAGATACTACCATCATTCTACATGTGAGGACAGAGATTCAGAGAAGACTTACCTGAATTGCCTGAGGTGATACAGCTAATAAACAACAAAATAAGAAACAAGCCTTGCCTGGCTGGAGTGGCTCAATTGGTTGAGCAACATCCTGTGCACAGAAAGGTAGCTAGTTCAATTCCCAGTCAGGGCAGATACCTGGCTTTGGGTTCAATTCCCAGTCAGGGCAGATACCTGGCTTTGGGTTCAATTCCCAGGCAGGGCATGTATGGAAGGCAAGGGATCAACGTTCTTCTCTCATGTTGTGTTTCTCTTTCTTTCTTTCTCTCTCTCTCTCTCTCTCTCTCTCTCTCTCCTCCCTCTCCATTCCTTTCTCTAAGCATATCCTCAGGTGAAGATAAAAGAAAAAAAAGAAACAAGCTTTAGGGTTTCTGTTTCCAGTGTTATATCAAAGACAGATTTTTAAATACAATGATTAAATAAATACGCAATCTCTGTTTCCTTCCTCCCTACCCAAGGGTATCAACAGAGACTAATTAAAATCAAGAAACATTTTCCGGAAACCCAGTAGGTAAAACAGACTAAAAGCAAGCTGCTTTGATAGAAACAAGGTAGGGGACTCTTAGCCTCATCTCTCTGTCCCATCCGGGACATCCCCTCAAACTTGCCCCAGATGGTAATGTGACACCTTATACTCCTTAGAGTACATTGGGAGGTCACTAGCCAAGTGCATGTCCTCAAACTGTAACCTTTACAAAAAGTAATTTTTAAAATAAGACTAGGTTGTCATCTATTTTTATAATACATTCTAAAATTTTGTGGGAGAAAACCCATCAAGAGGCTTAATAATCTTTTACAGGGAACAGAAATGTTTTAAAATTTGAAGGCATTTGGGGTTTATTCAAATGTTTATTTTACAGATGAAGAAGCAGCAGCCCCGAGAGGAGAAGTAATCCAGAATTATTCCGTGGAGGAGCAAGAGCAAGAATCCAAGCCTGGACCCTCCTAGGCAGGTCAATTCTTCTGATCATACCATGGAGCCTCACTTTTAGAAATCTGACCCTTTGATTACAAAACAACGTTTAACAAGACGAAGTTTCTGGTTTTGACTTAAGTGGCTAACAAATACGTATTAAATACTCAATATTATAATTTTATTTAGGATGACAAAAGGAGTAAAATGTGGCAACTAGTTTGAGTAGTCAGGCCTTGAAACACTGGTTCTTAGTTTACAAGCATTACACTCCTTTGAAGTCTATGCAGAAAAACTTTATGCAAAATTTGCAAACATTCCAAGGAGTTCATACATGTGCCCCATGCTACCCCCCAACTTTGGCCTCCAGGTTAAGAACCTCTGGCCAATTCCAGTACGTGCCAGTGTCAGGCTTGCATAGCACCAGCTACTATCTTGTTTCTGGGTCTGTTGGTTAGAGGCTGCTTCTGTTTCAGCATCCTTCATCTTTTATTTAAATGGGGCAGCATCTTATTTTGGAAGAGCTTTGATGCAAGAGAGGAGTGCTGTTTTAATAAGTTATCAGTTAGCCAGATGGTTCAAATAGCGAAATATACTAAGATGAAAACATTTTCTTTCAAAAATGTTAACAATAAAAGTGGGGATGGTCAGTCTTCATAATAGGAATTTATTTTCTTTTATGTTTATTCTGTTTCTTTTATTTTTATAAAAGAAATAAAATGAAATAGAATTTTTTAAAAACCTAGATTACCACTTGCTGCCTACTCACTTTTATTAAGCCAATAGCCGATGGAGGGGGGAAAAAAGAGTAGGGGGTATGAAAAAAAAATAGATGTATTTTCTGAATGATTGTTTCTTAATCCTTCCCTTTTGCTAGAAAAGATTTATGGTTTTGAAATGGTTCACAACAATTTCTTCATTTAAAATAGTTTGCCCCACGGGCATGGCTCAGTTGTTGAGCATCAACCTATGAACCAGGATGTCATGGTTCAATTCCTGGTCAGGGCACATGCCTAGGTTGGGGGCTTGATCCCCAATTTGGGGCATGCAGGAGGCAGATGATCAATGATTCTCTCTCCTAACTGATATTTCTATCTCTCCACCTCCCTTCCTCTCTGAAATCAATAAAAGTAAAATAAATAACCAGAAAAAAATAGTCTGGGCAGCTCTGATATTACTTTAAAGTTATTGATAATAAGGCTTGATTTTTACTAATTCAAAAAGTATCTGATGGACACTCAGCATTTGGACCTCACTGCTATGGGAGGCAGTATGGTGTGATGGACCATTTTGGAGCGAGGGAGTCCAAGACTGAATTCCAGTATTATTTCCTCCTTAGCTTAGACAATAAATGAGGTACAAAAACTTAATGAGCCCCAGGTTCCTAATCTTTGAAATGAGGTCATATATATTTTATCTCCTTTAGACAGTTATGAATAAACATTTTGAAGAGTAATCTCTCTAAAAAAAGACTTGTAATTTAATAACTGGTGAAGTTCATATGTTGTGCCTTAAAAATGATCTCATTCTCCTTTATTCTTTGCCTGGTATTAATAGCCTTAGCAATAGTGCATTAGCATAATGTGTAGTAATCATAACAGTTACCATTCATTTAGCCCTTCCTATGTATTATCATAAATACTTTACACTTTTTAATTTTCCCGGAAATCATGTGAAGTTCTATTATCATTCCTATTTTCCAGTTGAGGAAATTGAGTCCAAGCTGTTGAGTAGCTTAGTCAGGGTCAAACCCAGACAGAATCCAGAGCCAGAGTTTGTTAAGGACTCTCCAAGTTGCCTTTTGCCAGGATTCTCACCCAGCTCCCTGTGTGTTCACCATGGGGTGCATTAAGTAAAGGGGTTCAAATATATGGTGACAGATGGAAACTGAACTTTTGCCTGTGGACATGCAATAGAGTATACAGATCTCAAATTATAATGTTGTATTCCTGAATTTATATAATTAACCAATGTTACCTCGATAAGCATAATTAATTTTAAAAATGAGAATCATTTAAGTTAAGCACCTCGCCAGTGGCTGCCACAGTGGTACTTAATAAATGCTGTTTCTGTTCCCTGAAGACTTCTACATGATAAATTTCATGTATCTTGGGGGGGGAAGGGGGACCACCATTCAACCTACAAATAACATCTTTATCCAAATATCATTTAGAAATATATGTTTATTGATTTCAGAGAGGGAGAGACATAAACATCAATAATAAGAGAGAATCATTGATTGGCTGCTTCATGCACACCCCTTACTGGGGATGGAGCCCACAGCCCAGGCAAATGCCCTGACTGGGAACTGAACGGTGACCTTCTGGTTCCCCATAAGTCTACGCTCAGCCACTGAGCCATACTGGCCGGGCTTAATCCAAATATCTTTATATCTTAGGATATTCCCTCTGATATTCTTTTTAAAAATATATATTTTATTGATTTTTTTTACTGAGAGGAAGGGAGAAGGATAAGAGAATTAGAAACATCGATCAGCTGCCTCTTGCACACTCCCTACTGGGTCTGTGCCTGCAACCAAGGTACATGCCCTTGACCAGAATTGAACCTGGGACCCTTCAGTCCACAGGCCGATGCTCTATCCACTGAGCCAACCCGGTCAGGACTCCCTCTGGTATTCTTGACAAACAAACCCATTCATTCAAAGAGGGAAAAGAACATTTCATCTCACCCAGGTTAAGCCTGTAGTTTCATCGGTTACAAAATTTATTGATTGAAACATTTCTCCTAATATGCCCAATTGTCATGAGCCTTCTACGCTTTTACTTGAGAATGAACAAAGTTTTCAGGAAACAAACTATTGTTACCCATTTAAAAGAACAAGTTGGAGTTCAGCACTTCTCCCCTTTTCACTACAAGCGTACCCATTGCCATCCACTGAGAAGGCAAAAGAAGGAAACCAACAGTAAATATTGTGTCCTCACTGTTCTTCTCAGGAGAAGGAAAAGTCCACTTGGCTAACTTGTCAGCAAACTTTTTTCTGCTGGTACAGTTTATCATTTATTTATGTAGCTCTCTTCTAAGTACAAGATTACAAAGGGTAATTAGAGTACGTAATGTAATTGCCTAAAAGCAAATTTTGACATAACTCTATAAACTCCTGCCTTTCCCTTCTCTTCTCCTCCCGCCCCCAGTCCACCCTCATGACTTCAGTAACTAGCTGACCTGGAATGCTAACCAACCCAGTAGGGAATACCACTTGATCTGGGGGTTTTCAGAGAGAACATGTCAACAATGCAGACTCTTATAGAAAGCCTAGCTCTCCACTCATTCTCCTAAAAACAGTAATAACTGAGATACAGAAGTAGGTCAGCTGAAGGCTGTGAACAAGTAATAGGCTACATTACTATTGTCACAAAAATCACACCTATGAAAGATCAGTGTTGCTAGTCACCAAAATAGGAACACTACTGAACTCATCACTAGAAGCTTTCCAGATTGTGGAATAAGAAATAAAGAATATGCCAGAAGAGCCCTAGTCAGTTTGTTCAGTGGATAGAGCATCAGCCCATGGGCTGAAGGGTCTTGCGTTAGATTCCAGTCAGGTGCATGTATTTGGTTGCAGGCTCCACCCCAGCTCTGGTGGGGGCACATGCAAGAGGCAACCAATGGATGTGTCTTTCTCACATCAATATTTCTCTCACTGTGTCTCTCCCCCACCCATCTACTCTCTCAAAAATATTATTTTTAAAAAAAAAATATGCCATAAGAATGAGGAGGAAAAGGAAAAACAAAAGGCTTTAAGTGTAAATGGATTCAATGTTACAAAAAAATGACAAACAAAATCCTATCTAATAAAAGAGTGATATGCAAATTGACCATCACTCCAACACACAAGATGGCCAACCTTCTGTGATCAAAGATGGCTGCCCCCATGTGGACACAAGATGGCCACTACAAGATGGCCAGCAGGGGAGGGCAGTTGGGGGCAATCAACCCCATAGGAGAGGGCAGTTAGGGGCAACCAGGCCTTCAAGAGAGGATAGTTGGGGGTGACCAGGCCAGCAGGGGAGGGCAGTTAGGGGTGACCAGGCCTGCAGGGGAGGGCAGTTAGGGACAATCAGGCTGGCAGGCAGAAGCAGTTAGGGGCAATCAGGAAGGTAGACAGGTGAGCAGTAGGGAACCAGTGGTCCTGGATTGTGAGAGGGATGTCCGACTGCCCATTTAGGCCCGATCCTGGTAGGCCTGATTTCCCTCAACTGCCCTCCCTTGCCAGCTTGGTAGGATCGGGCCTAAACAGGCAGTCAGACATCCCTCGAGGGGGTCCCAGATTGGAGAGGGTGCAGGCTGGGCTGAGGGACACACCTCCCCATGCTGAGTTTCATGCACCAGGCCTCTAGTTATATAAAAAGGTTCTATTGGAAGAGTTTCAGTTGACCAACTGCCTATGCAACCAGATTTCCTTTGATAGAACTCTGAAAACAGGGCTCAGTGAGTATGCTTTTGACAAGTCTATGCTGCAGTAAGTCCCCTTCCTGGCCCTCAGTTTGTTCTGTGAACAGAAGTCTGCTTTCAAAGACCATCAAATATAACTGATAGACATGACATAAAAGCTTAATTTTTCATGGTCTGAGGTCTAGCTCCTATGAAAATCAAGTCCTTAGAACCACACAGTAAGCAAATAGTTCCTTTCCCAATTTCTGGATTTGATGGCCAAGAGCTGGTGATGAAAGAGAAAGGCAGAACTGCTATGATATGCATGGGACACAGTTCTCAGGAAAGGGGTTTGTCATGACAGAAAAGTAGTTTCACCTGAACAATTTAGCCACTTTTCTCACTCTTACTCCCTGTTAAGTGCAGTGCATATTGGGGTCTTATGAGCCCCTGCTAGGGTCTTTCCACATTAAGGGTTCAGAAATCTGGAGAAGGGGCTGTGCATAAATGGGCAAACTAGACAAGAAATATAAATTTGGGAGGCCTGGAGGAGCCAGGGGAGGCTCCATTTTCTGGTTAAGTGGGCTCTCCCAAAGTCTGGACCCATAGCTTTTTATACCCAAATTTTTTTCCGTTAGCAAAGCAGCTATACATATCAAAGGTAAGGTTTGGTAAACAATAAAGGACCATCAGGTTAGGGGAATTGCCTTCAGCTGTTAATATGCAGATTTTCAGCCCTGCTGAGAGTCCATTCAACCTTTTGAGGAAGGACTTCTCGAATTTTTTACGACCTGCTGGATCTAGCCTCCAGCAGCCCCTATTTCATATTCTTATAAAAAAACAAATAAGCACATCATAGAATTTATCATTTTCACAAGTACTGTACGAAATTAAGCTACTAAAAGTTCACTGATGCCAAGAACAAAACTAAACATGTCAACCCTCTTCTCAGAAGGTTATCTGGTACTTTGGCAGCTCCCAATATTCACAAAAAGAAGGAACCCCAATTGGTAACTCACAATTATTATTTGGAGATCTTTGGGGTTGTTTACTCAGTTTTGGGTGGTACATCTATGAAATTTTGCCAGACCAGTAACACCAAATTACAAATTAAGAATCTCAATGAATTTTTTAAAATATTATTCAAACTATTTCTAAATATATTTTTCAATTTCAGTCCTTCATCATTTTTAGAGTTATTCATTGATATTTTTTTCATCCTGATAAAATACATATAATAGTTTATTATTCTTACCCATTCTGAAATGTGCAATTCAGGAGTGTTAAGTATTATTCACATTGTTGTGTAACCACAATGTTTTCATCTTGCGAAACCAAAACTCCATTCCCATGAAACAGCAACTCCCAATCCTGTTTCCTCCAGCCTCTGGTAACCACCATCCCACTTCATCTGGAGTTCGACTGCTCTAGATGTCTCATGTAAGGGAAGTCAGACATTATTTATCTGCTTTGTGACTGACTGACTTCATTTAGCATAATGTCCTCAAGGTTCTTCCATGTTGTAATATGTGTCAGGATTTCCTTACTTTTTAAGGATGAATACTATTTCTTTGTATGCATCTACTCCGCTTTGCTCATCCATCCATTTGCTGATGGGTGCTTAGATTGCTTCCACTTTTTGGCTACTGTGAATAATGCTAGTTTAACATGTGTGTACATTTAATGACTTTTAAAAAATTATTTGTAATAACTTTAAAGCCATGGTTAGTGCTGCAACTCGGTTTACTTTTCCCTTCTAAAAACAGCATGGTAGTCCTTGGGAATATATCTTCTGAAGGAAAAAGTCACCCAGAAGCTATACTCTTTACTCTTTCCTTATTGGATAACAGGGTTTCTTTTTCTTTTTTCAACAGGTATAAAGAGATTCTAAAAAATGACATTATAGTTAAACAGTTGGTCCAGAAGCCCTACTTTCCCTCCAATATTGGCAGAAATAAACAGAAGTAACTGCCCTGTTTTTATATAAGTAAATGAAAAGTCACTAAGAACAGGATAAGATAGATCAGCCCCCCATCACAAATTTCTCTTGCTATTCATAACATCTACACAATACTAATGAACTCCATCTTCTTTTTGATAGCCACACAACACTGAGATTGATCTAATATGAATTTAATAGTTATTAAATTACTATGAAATATCTGTTAAAGTCAAATTCCAAATTTTCTTCCCAGACAACTAAAGTCCTTTATTCATAAACTAGAGGCCTGGTGCACTAAATTCATGCATGGGGGTTAATTTGCATATTGCTCTTTTATTCGATAGGAAGAATACTCTGGAGTCTGAAAAAAAGAAAAGCCAAATAATAAGTACAGCTTTGAATACACAATTTTTCAACACATGCCATGTTGCCCAATGGCCTCAAATGATATTTGGACTAGAAATACATGTTTCCTGTCGTTCCGCTTTTGTTAACGTTAATAAAAATGAGAAGCAGCAAGGGGTTCAGATAGCTCTTGTATATAACTCAAACCAAAACTGTACCAACAACAACTTGGATAAATTGTTGGTGAGACTTTCTTTTTAACACATTATTTCAGTAATTCACTTCTATGTAAAAGATTATAAAACTTAAGAATAACTTAGTTGTCTAAAAGCAATAATATGCTTTGACTTACAACTGATTGTTTTTTCCTCTCTGAGGAGTCTACAGAATTATCCAAATATTTCTTGAATGAGTAAAGATGGCTGTTTGATTTTCTTCTCTAGCTTTGCTTCATTGCAACTCTTAATGGTTTTCTTAGCTTCCTCTATGATTTGGGCTCTGAATCCATCATTTCTGGGCTGACTTCTAATATTCAACCTGGTATCAATGTGAGGAATTGCTTACCTAATAATGGCTGGAGAATACTCAACAATGTAAAGAAAATTCCCAGGAAAATGTTAAGCAAGGATGGAACTCTCTGTAGGGTACAGAAAATATTGTAGTCACCCACAGAAAACTTAGAGCAAAGTATCTGGTAACTGAAACCAATGAACTAACATTGGGCCTGACTCTTACATAGATCTAAGATTTTGCCATTAATCACAGGAACTGAGTCGCCCTAAAAGAGCTTGTGATTAGTTCCCCAGGACAGGAACCATCACATGTAAGATTGCACAATACACAGCCCACAGGTGGTATATGGAGGCCCGGACCAAACCATATCTGAAAATTAGTTCAGAGAATGCACTGCCTTCTAAGTAGTGGTTTGTGGTCATGCAGTGGCTTTTTTGTTTTTTTTTATCATACAAGCACTTCAATTAGCAAGCATAATTAAGGGCCACGGGTTTTTTCCCTATAAAATATGCAAAGCACTCCATTTTTTAAAAGTAACAGTTATAGAATATGCCACAAGGACTTTTGACTTTATAATTTAGTAAAGTGTTACAAATGAAGTTGTGCCAATTCACAAGGAACACAATAAACACTACTATCACTATTACTATTACTTCTGAAGAGTGCAAAACCTTTCCCTACACTCCTCACCACCTCAGCCAGACAGACTGACCTTTATTTTACACAGGAAAGCTGTGACAGATTTGGAACTTTCCCAAAGACACAAAGTAAAGTGAATGAATCACTGAATGAGTGAAGAGAAATAGAGAAAAAAGAGAAAAGAGAAGTGAAAAGGAAAGGAAAGAAAAGAAAGTAAGGGAAAAGACAAAGCCGCAATAGAATTCATGTCTCCAGATAGTCCTGTCATGGGATTTTTTTTCCCATTAGAACCACTTTTCTACCTACCAATCTTAAATTACGACTCACAGAGAGTAAGCATTTGTAAAAGCCATTTTAATGGAGTTTAACATCACTTCACAATGTTTTTTCCTCCCAGAGTTCATGAACTGAGCCACACCAGCCAGGGAAGGGTGTTTTTTAATGAACAAAGAGAATAACAAAACACGCTAGAAACTAATCAAATAGAACAGAATAAAAAAGAAAGTATCAGCACGCAGCTATTTTGAGATGTTTGTTTTACACCCTGTACATCTCAAAATGGGTAAGAATAATAAACTGCTATTTTATGTACATTTCAAAATGGGTAAGAATAATAAACTGCTCTTTTATGTATGTTACCAGAATTAAACTAGTTTGAGATATTTGTTTTAGTTAGATAGTTATGTGTATATATGTAGCCTGCATCACAATGTAAAATATACTTTTCCTCTTTGTTGTGTTTAAAAATGTTTGAATGCCGATTCTTTGTGGAAGGGTATTATTCAATTCTGTTAAGAATTTTTAGAAAAAGTTTTCCAGAAGTTCAGAACAACACAAGCAAAGTTCACTGGAGTTTGAAATGGGGATAACTCTGGACCTTTCAAGCATTTCCTTTGTTTTTTGTTTTTGTTTTGGTTATTTTTTCTTTTGTTTTTGCCTTTAAAAATAATTAGTAGATTTTATTGTTAAAAACGCTTTTACCCCTAGTTGGTTTAGCTCAGTGGACAGAGTGTCAGACGGTGGACTGAAGGGTTGCCGATCTGATTCTGGTCAAGGGCACATGCCTGAGTTGCCGGCTCCATCTCCAGTAGGAGGCATGCAGGAAACGGCTGATCAATAATCCTCATCATTGATATTGCTATCTCTCTCCCTCTCCCTTCCTCCCTGAAATCAATAAAAATATATATTTTTAAAAGAACAGTTTTATATTTACAGGGAAAAAAATGAAGAAATAATATAGAGTCCCCATCCAGTTCCCCAGTAACAGCTTACATAAATATAACACAATCATTAACCAAAGCCTATACTTTACTCAGATTTCCTTAATTTTTACCTACTATCATTTTTCAGTTCCAGGATTCCATTTAGGATAACACAATACATTTAATTGTGTTTCCTTTGGCTCCTTTGGGCCATGACAGTTTTTCACAATTGGACTGTTTCTGATGACCTTGAGAGTTTTACAGAGCACTGGTTGGGTATTTTATAGGATGCTCCTCTATTGGAATTTTTCTCATGATTAAATTAAGGTGTTGGGTTACTGGGAAGTGATTAACAAAGCTAAGGTACCAACCATTTCACAGCATGATACCATGGGTACGCACTACCAATAGGATTTATCACTGTGGATGTGGGCCTTGATCAGCTGGCTGAGGTAGTGCTCAGTAGTCTTCCCCACCATAATTTTACTCTTCTTTTTAACCCCCTTCCCACACTGTAGTCTTTGGAAACAAATCCCTCGGCTCCTTTTTAAAAGAAATAATTTAATTAAAGGAAGTTTGAGCTTCAGTAACTCACGTTGAGTTCTTTCCAAAGAATGCTACTTCTGAGTATACCATCCCTTTTTAGATACAACATCTTTTTCTGCAAGAGCAGGACACTTTTTCCTCACTTCTCAGATTTTCAGGTTCTAAGTATGAAGCACCAAAAAAAGCTGAGTGATTGATGTGGAATTCCAAAATAAGTTGAAAAGAAGTTAACCCAAATCAATTGGGTTAACTTTTTTTTTTTGTCCTTTTTTTGTTAATTCATACCTGCGGATATTTTTCTATTGATTTTTAGGGAGAGTGGAAGAGAGAGCGAAAGACAAACATTGATGTGAGAGAAACACATCAATTGGTTGCCTCCTGCATGGGCCCAACCAGGGCCTGGGCCAGGGAAGAGCCTGCAACCAAGGGAGGTGTCCTTGACCAGAATCGAACACAGGACCCTTTGGTCTGCAGGCTAACACTCTATCCACTGAGCCAAACTGGCTAGGTCTAACACTCTATCCACTAAGCCAAACTGGCTACGTCTTTTTGACTTTTCAACTCCAGATTCTGACAATTTTAGAAATAAATTTAACCCCAAATATGTTGGGGTTTTGTTTTGTTTTATTGTTAACATTTCTTTATAGCTAATATTTAGAAAGGTAAATCTCTTACTGAAAAAAAAATCCAATAATTTGAAGTACTTTCTTTAGGTGGAAGAGAGCTGTAGGATCAAGTCTTCTGAAATATTCCCCAGCTAAATGCTATCCTACCCAAACACCTGCTACTCATCTTTCATTGTGGTTGCCTAACTTTCTACCACTCCTGTTCCCATGGACAAAAACAACAACAAAGAATGTCCTGAGCAAGCCCAGACTCTGCTTCTGTTACTTCCCCGCATGTTCTCCCTACAGTGCTCTCGTTTTGTGACTCACACGTGGGTTCCTGTGAACACGTGTTGTTTTATTGCTCTATTTATTTTAACTTTCTCCTCCATTCAGGCCAGAACAAAGCCCTCCTCCTGAGTAATGTGGATCATAACTCCACATTATAACTGAGTAATATGGATCATAACTCCTTCTGGGCAAGGAGAGGAACTTTTACCTCCTCCCTCACTGTACATAAATCTAGGAAGAGGAGAATGTCATTGCTTGTTGCTAAAAGAATGTCATTGCTTGACGTTCAGCAATAACAGACAGAGTCTTATCCCCAACCAGGTATGAACTAACTTCTTAGTGGACGTCAAGTCCTTGCTATTTCCCACTGTCTTAGTGTCCCCACCTAGTCGCAGGGTTCCCTTTAGGATTCAGTCTCTCCCTCTGGCTCCCCAAACTCATAATCCTCCTCCCTTTCCTTCCCCTCCATCTGGCAAAACTCTGCTTTGGGTCTCTTATCTGTACAAAGATGAACATTACTGACAAGAACCTTAGCTTTGCCATTTCCCAGTAATATTTGCAATAAACAAGCCTCCAGATCTTCCTTCAGCTTGGAGGAGAATCTGAACTCTGTGGTTTCAGGAAAGTCATGGGTAAGGGAAGAGTAATGAGTGTCTGGGGAAACAGAGAGGGTGGGGCGGAGGTCTTCCAAGATATCCTCCACACCTGACTCCACTGTCCTTGCTCAGCTTTGAGTCTTTGAAAGACTATGGCTCTCTCACATCGTGATGTTTCTCTCTCTCTCTCTCTTCTCTCTTTCCCTCCTCTCCCTCCCTTCCACTCTCTAAAATTAATAGAAAAAAATATCCTCCAGTGAGGATTAACAAACAAAACAAAACAAAAACATGCAATACGTGACTATACTTAGTCAGGGGCACTAACTTCCTTTCCCTTAGATTGTCAAATGAAAAACTGACAACAGCCAGTACAACAATAACTGTCCAATGTGAATGAATCAAAATTATGCTTTTTTTCCCCAAAATTGGCAAAAACATTTTTTTTTGGTGTGCCACAGAATTTTAGTAACTAGTTTATGTGTGTGCCATGAGATGGAAAAAGGTTGAAAACCGCTGACTTATAAATGTAGAACCTAAATATAGTGCATATTCTAACAATAGCTTGTAGCAGATGGTTTACCAATAATAACCAACTCTCCCTCTTCTTACCTTTTCATAATAAGAAACAATAAATACACAATCTTTAAACTTGCTTTTCATCAACAAGAGGGAAAAGAATCAAAGAAAGGGGGAAATCAATGCTTTTTTTTTTTTTTATTGACTCTAGATTTCAGGAGAGTGAAGTGAAATGTGACCATATAAAGCACTTTTTATATGTTAGAGTTGGCTACTGAAAAGGTTGGAAAACAATACGAGAAAAAATAAATTTTAATCTCAATTCTTTAAATTGCCAGCAGGATGTGACCAAGGACTCACAAGGTGTCCAGCTTTGGTGTTAATGAATGTTTCTAGGGCTCAGGCATCTGGGCACAACTTAGCTGAGTGCCTCTGTCTGGGGGTCTCTCACAGGCCTGCAGGCAAGGTGTCCATCGGGGATGTGCAAGCAAGAAATTTAATTTTAGAGGGGAAAGCAATGGCCAGGCAACTAATCTGTGCATTTTTAAAAGCCGAACTGTATAGAGAAAAAGTAAATAGTATTTGTAAATGAGTGATTTATCTCATTTATGAAATTGAAACCATCATTAGGACTATTTTAAATGGATTTTCAGTACATGGTTGATTCGAAATAAATAACACCCAATAGGAGAGCAGAGGCATTGATTTTCCTGAGACGCTTGTTATTCAAAATCATTTCAACCTGGCTTTAGAGAGCAGGGACGGCAGCATTCCCCTGTTAAAAACCTCACTCACTGGATAAAAAGCAAGGACTCGGCCTATCCACTACTGCGGTCTTAGGCTCCACAGCAGCGGTTCTCAACCTGCGGGTCACACATTGAGAACCGCTAGCAGGGTCACCTGAGACCATCGGAAAACAAAGATATTTACATTTCGATTCAAAACAGTAGCAAAAGTACAGTTACAAAGTAGCAACGAAAATAATTCCATGGGCCCTAACTGGTTTGGCTCAGTGGATAGAGCCTCGGTCTGCAGACTGAAGGGTCCCAGGTTCGATTCCGGTCAAGGGCATGTACCTTGGCTGCGGGCACAATCCCGGTAGGGGGTGTGCAAGAGGCAGCTGATCAATGTTTCTCTCTCATGGATGTTTCCGACTCTCTATCCTTCTCCCTTCCTCTCCGTGAAAAATCAATAAAATATATATTTTAAAAAATAATAATTTCATGGTTGGGGGTCACCACAACATGAGGAACTGTATTAAAGGGTTGTGGCATTAGGAAGGTTGAGAACCACTGCACTAGACCCTACAGTGTTTGGCCTCACTCTAACCTTTCCCCTCCTCTTCCTTTTTTTCATATTCCCAGCCTCCTTCACTAGATCTCTGTGCTCTATTACCTACCCCCCGCCACCCCCGAGCCACCTATCAAGCTCCTCCCCACCTCTAACCTTTGCATAAGCACTAGTTGAATCCTCTATCTTGGCTATTCTCCCCACCTGACTACCCATTGTTCTGTTAGACACAATCTTCCCTTGGATCTTATCTCAAACATCTCTTCCTCGGAGATATGCTCACACTGGATCAGGTTTCCCATAACCTCTTATACTCTGCTCTTTTCAATAATGTAATTGATAATTATATATTTGTACTAGGGACCCGGTGCACAAAATTCATGCACTGGAGGGTGGGTGATCCCTCACCCAACCTGCCCCCTCACACATACTGGGAGCCCTCAGGGGATATCCTATTGACCACTCACCCCCAGCCTGCCCAAGGCCTAAAGCCTCTAGCCCAGGCTTTAGGCCTTGGGAACCCAGCCATTCCCCTGAAAAGGTACTGATGGCTGGCTCTGTCCCAGCCTTCCCCGTCCCCCCAGCCTAGGCCTTCGCCCCCAGCCAGCTCACACCCAGCTAGCACAGGCCTCAGCCCTGCCCCCCCTGGCCAGCACGTGGCTACCTCAACCCTGCCCCCACAGGGCCCTAACCACCTCAGCTTTGGCCCCCCAGGGCCCTGGCCACCTCGCCCCCCCCCCCCCCAGGGCCCTAGCCGCCTCAGCCCCACCCCCCTAGGGCTCTGGCTGCCTCGGCCCTGCCCCCCCCCCCCCCCGGGCACTGGCCACCTCAGCCCCGCCACCAGCTCCTGATTGGCTGGTGGGCATGGCTGGCAGGTGTAGCTGGTGGGTACAGTGAAGGTATGGTCAATTTGCATATTACTCTTTTATTAGATAGAATATATTATTTAATTGCTACCTGTCTCCCCAGCTGGACCAAATTCCCTAAGCAGAGGGTCTCTTCCTGTCTGAACACATTCTCCCACCTTCAGCCAGCACAGCCTAGAACTTGACACCTGAAGAATATACTCTCCTGTACCCATCAGCTGCCTGGCACCACCCTAGGCTCTATCTAGATGATGAAGAGGAAGCCAAGTATGGGTGGCCAAGAATAAAATTATTTTTTAATTAGGTTGAGTTTGGCATATACAGTTGTCTAGTGGGATAGCCTAAAAGCTCAAACAGTGATAACCTATAATTTTCTGTGGAAAATTCCCGTTGCTTATATAATTTCACTCACTGAAGTGATCACTCCTTCTGTCGCTCGTTTCCTTCCAGACCTAACAGCATGGGTCATTGCTCTTCCTCTGCAACCTGAGCTAGGAATTAAAAAACAAAAAATCCCTGGCAGTGACTTCTTGCTGAAGTCCATCTACCAGGACAAAGCCTTTGCCTTACTTAGTTCGCACTCTGGCTTTGAGGAAAGATGGGAGGCTGACTTTTCATAGGAAAGTAAAACAACTTCAGTTGTTTTATCTGCTCTTTTGAATTATCCTGACCATTATTACAGAGAATTGCGACCTCGTAACACAAAGACTTGCCATTTTAAGTGTTTTGTAGAAATTATTCTTATCAGAAAGTGTTACTTACCAAAGCCAAGCGACTGAAAGTCAACAGCAGTGAACTGTATGCTATTTAAGCTGGGACTCTGAGTGACCCATATTTTTTTAAGTTGTTGACTTGACATTCATTCCTTCACTCATTCACTCAGCAAGGATTGACCATCTCTGTGCCAGGCCCTAAGATCATGAGGGTCTCCCCAAAGTCTGAAACATGGCAGCAAAAACATCTTGTCTGACTCGAAGGAGAATCAGAGAAAAATGAGACAGCTGCAGGTCAGAAGACAGAAATGATCTTCAAAGAAAGCTAATTGTGATTCGAATGGTAAGCGCTGTCAAAATGGACTCAGATGAGGTAGCACCATTAACCTCAGGAGGAAGCAAAACAGGCACAAAACAAGTCAGCTTGTTCCTCACGAACACTGCAATGTCTGCAAAAGTCTGCAAAACCTTCCCAAGGATCATTTTTCTTTCTAGAACATTTACATGTGATTATAGCTGTCCTATCTGAGAGGGGGGGAAACACAACAACAAATGACTACTCAAGAGTACACTTTGTGCTTCCCATTTGTTTCAGAGGTCCCCAAGACACCCACGCGCTCAGGGACTCGCTAGAATGACTCATAGGACTCAACATATATTGTATCCACAGCTATGGTTTACAGGTTGTGTGGCCATCCTCTGCCTGCCAACAAGCAAAATGTCAGGCTCCCAGAATAAAGCAGGTGTTCCCCATTAACTACAGTGTGTGCATAATCTAGGCATAGTGAATCATCTTTATCCATGAGAGAATGGAGAGGACATTCCAACACCCGGGATCCCAGCTGCCAGCCAAAAGTCAGACTTGCACCAGGCCCTTCTAGAGACAGCAGCCTCAGAGTCGCTGTATTAACTCTTCTGCACACAATTCTTTACGTCGTCTTTCAGAGCATGTTGTAGAGAACAGAAAATTCATGTTTCTCTCTCTCTCTGTATACCTGACTAAAGAAAGTGTGGCTAGCTTCAATGTTTAGATTGTTATCGCTAGAGTTATTACTAGGAATTATCATTTTTGGATGAATATTACATTAATAACATTGTTGCTGTCCAGTGTTAATGATTATAGTAGCAATATTAATTTCTACGATACACTGTGTATAATGTCTCAATATCATATTCATATTAACCCATTCTATGATCATGAACATGTTAAAATCATGACCCCTCAGCAGGTTCCATGTCTGGCTCCTTATCATAGTTTTCTTCTAACCTGTTGCTTTTTTTTTTTTAACCAGGACAGGCTTTCTGCAGCTTGAAGGAGCCAACCATGGATTTCAGGCGTGTGAAGGACTATTTCTCCTGGCTCTACTACCAATACCAAATCATCAGCTGCTGTGCTGTCTTGGAGCCCTGGGAGCAATCCATGTTCAACACCATCTTGCTCACCATTTTTGCTATGGTGGTGTATACCGCCTATGTTTTCATCCCAATCCACATCCGCCTGGCTTGGGAATTTTTCTCCAAAATGTGTGGCTACCACAGTACACTTTCGAATTGATCTTGGCTGCATTCTGTGAATTGGCAGTGCACATGTCTATGTTGCTTACAACTCCTTGTTTTAGGTGATTACTGTGTCTTCTTTCACTTTCTGATCCAAAAAGCTCTCACTTCTCTATGCACTCTTAGGTCCTGCCTGAAATTTGAGATAGATGCCTCTTTAGGTTCTTTTGTACATGTTACATTGTGCATCAGACCAAAATAATACAATGATCTTACCTCACGTACCATATTTTCTCAATTTAAAATCTACGACTTTAGTGTGTGTGTTTTTAATAAGGAAATTTCATATAAAATTTTTCTGGAAAGTAGGCTCATGAGACCTATCAAAAATCGTGTTTAAAATATTTGCTCCCTTGATACCTATTCTATACTAAAGGGTATATTTTTAAAAATGTGTTCATAGGCTACTGTCAAAAGTATCATATCCTTGTTTATATATAAAGATGTGAATAAATTATATGGGCCCCCTAAAGTATTGTTTTCTTTTTAATTCAAAACTACTGATACCTGAAATCCTTTTATTTCAAGTGCAAAAGAATAGCCTGGAGACAATTATCTGCTTTCAGACATGGTTCCTGAATCGTTTCAATTGCCTCTAAAAGTCTGGCTTTACAACAATTTAAAATCAACAATGTTGATTTTAGATAACCCAGTAAGTATTATAATACAAAATGATTTTTACATATAAGAAACAAAATATAATCAGAGTAAATTCAGATATTGTGACTGTGATGTTCTCTTGCGTGATCTGCCTTGCGTGATCTTGTCTTGCGTGATCTTGCCTTGCGTGATCTGGAGGCAGTGGGCGGGGGAGAGAAAATAAATTACTTTTTTTCTGTGCTTTCACTCAGTGGAGTGGGGAGCATGTATTGGGCTACAGGAAGAAAAGCTAATAAATAGGCTGGAAGTAATATTCTACCAGCAGGAACTCGACAGCTCTAGTTAAATACTACTTTGCAGAGCAAAATCAAGGTTTATTAAATTTCCTTCAAAGTGTTCATTTTAAAAACAATTGCTGCCCTAGCTGGTTTGGCTCAGTGGATAGAACATCGGCCTGGGGACTGAAGGGTCCCAGGTTCAGTTCTGGTCAAGGGCACATGCCCGAGTTGCGAGCCCGACCCCCAGTATGGGGTGTGCAGGAGGCAGCCATTCAATGATTGTTTGCCTCTCTCACCTTTGATGTTTCTATCTCTCTCTCCCTCTCCATTCCTCTCTGACATCAATAAAAATATATATATATTTAAAATAATAAAAAAATTTTAAATAAAACAATTGCACATTTTAATTATACTACTGAATCAGATGTGAATGCCAAAGATCATGCATTGCAATTTTTCTTTCCTCTCAATAAATATCAATATTAGTGATACTGGAGGGTAAAAGTATAAATAGTTTTTGGACAATATTTCCATCCTTGTTTGTGTTATGGAGAAAAAATTTTCCAAAAAGAGCTAGAAAGATGTTTGGCATGCCAAATTAACTTGCATGTTTATTTTAAAAAACACACACAAGCACATGGTTTGAAGTTAAACCAGATCTGACATGTATTTGTTGGTTTTCACAAAATAAAATTAGGTTTAATTTTATAAATAAAATATTCACTTCAGATTTGCTTTTTTTTCTCATTTTACGCTACCTAGATGCTTACATTCGTATTTCTCCCCCAAATTATCATTTCTTACTAATCCATTGTGACACCTAGTGGTAAAATGGTAGGATAAAAGTAACATTTATTAAGGGTCTTCTCCATGGTGGACATGTTTTACATGTTGAGGTAGGGTTAAGGTCTTCCAGTTACAGGGAAGGAACCTAGAATTTGGAAAAGATACATGTCTTGTTCAAGGTCCTTTAAGCTACTAGATGCAAAGCAAGGAAGCAGATCCAGGTCAGGACCACACGAAAGCCCATGGGAGGACAACTTGAGCAAAGGAAACCTAATGGGATGGGAGTCACCATGTGTTAGAAAGCAGAACCCCCGTCAAATAAAAGGAAACAGCTGAGGTCAGAGAAATAACAAGCCCAGGTCCAGCTTCCGCCTTTGCTGCTTCCTCACGTACTGTGCTCACCATTTCTATGCTGTCCAGGCCCATATGCCTCTTTTGAAAGATTGCTTTCACTTTTAAATATTTAACAGAGGATTCTCAGTTAAAGCATGAACTTGGATGCCTTCCCAGTTCACAATGATTCAACATCCTTAGTACGTGGACCCCTGCTAAGTACTCTTGGAATGCAATCACAAAGGTACTGCACGGACCTTAAAATCTTCCTTCTAAAAAGAAGAATTAAAATAAATATTTCAGACACAGCAAGCTTGATAAAGGGTGTTGCAAACCACAGCCATAGGATGTCACTTTAAAGGTAAGCATTTCCTCTAGGCAATCAAAATAACAAAGTCAGGGTAAATATGACTGAGAGTGCAGAGGGGGGAGCAATCTGCAGAAGGGAAGAGGTCTATGCCTGCTCTGCCTGCTCTGTCATTTTCTAGACAAGGCAGAAATGCTCTTGTCCTTGACCTTAGTTAGCTTGGATTAGACACACTTTTTACATTCTTTTCCTTGGCTTCTGTTATTTGTATGTGTCAATGGTTATACAACACTTTTAAAAAGGCCAAAGTTTCATAGCTGAAATAGGCTTGCATTTGTCATTCACTAAACTAGGAATCTCAAAATGTTACCTCATTGGTATTGGCCAAGTCAATAGTTGTTTTAATCTACTTGTGCAACCAAACAAAACACAAAATGTCAAGAAATAAGGCAGCTTTAACAACAAGATAACACTGGTCAGTCTTTAATTAAAAGTCATACATGAAAAAAATATCATTAGTCCACATTTTCTACTACTTTCTTCTTTCATCACTAACTTTTTTCTTCCTCTCACAAGTAGAGCATGTGCCCCACTAGAAGGCAGGAAACTTGACCTTATCTCCGAATCCTCAGTATCTATCCCAGGGCCTGGTACAGAGCTTAGCAGATACACATCCTAGGGAATATAACAGTTCCACACGGAAACAAAGAAGCTCACTTTGCACTGGGCCAGCCTTAGAATGGACAGTTTCTGGCTATTGACCAAAAGAATAACATTCATTTTGTCTTCAAAGAATGTATTACAAGTCCACCATGTATTAATAGGTAGAGAAATAGAGAGATGAATAGATAAGTGATAAAGTACAGTAGAAACTAGGTGGTAGGTATTAAGGTATTAATTGTAAAGTTCTCTTAACTTTACTGCATGTTTGACATTTTTTATTTAAAAAATGCTGAGGAGAAAGTCTACCATATGCTATTCATTGAACTTACCACTTGGAAACAAAGATGAACAGACAGAAATAGAAAAAATCCCTGAATTTATGAATCATACAATTCTATAGGCAAGAAGACACAAGAAAAAATAGGCAAACAAAATATTTATGAATTGTAAGATCTTATGAAAAAAACATCGGAGTGCTGGAGAAAAAGCAACAGAGAGCTGAGGACAGTGTAGCACTTGGGGGCTACAGTCAAGTAAAATCCAAACTTCTCTCCAATTTCTAATCCATATGAAATTCAAAACTCCAATGGCTCCTTTTTATCGTCGTATTTCTAACAGAGGCAGCATT
The DNA here is from genome assembly GCA_027563665.1 of Antrozous pallidus. Taxonomy (NCBI): domain Eukaryota; kingdom Metazoa; phylum Chordata; class Mammalia; order Chiroptera; family Vespertilionidae; genus Antrozous; species Antrozous pallidus. The sequence continues at coordinate 25,834,797 of CM050514.1, read as the reverse complement.
TAATCCAGATGTCTGATTGTGGGGGAGGGGAGACTGCAAAATAGAAGAGAGCTCTCAGGCCCCACCTCCCAGCCCCTGCCTGGCACATCACACAGGGCAGGTGAGCTCCCTGGCTGGCACTATCTGGATCACTGGGATCAGTGATGGAGGACAGCCCACTATCACTCGGCTCAGATTCCCACTCTGTGGGGAGACAGAAAAAAGGGAGGAGGAGGAAACGGGGGGAGAGAGAGAGACGGGGGAGAGAGAGAGACTGGGGAGAGGGGAAAAAGAAAAGAAGCATTATCCTTCTGTTTTCTTGTTCATACTGGAAGGCCCTCGCTTCCAACTAAATTGCAATACCTCTCTTCCATCCTAATCCCTCCATGAACTTCCCTAATCTTGCATGTTTTTTCCTAACATGAACCATGTCTAAATTACATCTTGTTCATATTAATTTTTTTGTTTCTTTTGTTAACTTAATTCACTTTTGCCCCAGGTAAGAAATCTTCTGCAAAACCAGGCAATTGATGTCCTCTCCATCCTCCAGTCACTCTTGCCTTCCCTCCAAGGCCTGGTTTATAAGAATCCCTCTGCCTCTCACCATCCCCAGCCCCTCTCCATCACTATTTCTCAATAACTTCATTAGAAAATTAGGGATTGAAGCCTCTCTAGCGATTCTTCCCATGAAAAAGGCAACAGTCCATGACATTCTAGTGACTCAGCATTTCAGCTTCCCAAAACTTTCCCTGGTGACGGATAGCACCCTGCTCCTGCCCTGAACATTCTAAGGCCTTTGTAACCCTAACACTACTCATCCCTGTTGTGGGAGAAAGGTAATGCAGTCCATAAATTAAAAACAAGCTCGCAAACAAATACAGAAAACTCCAAACAGCAATCAATCCGTTCTTTGCCTGAGAATTGGGAGAGAAAAATCTAGTTCATTCAATGGGTTGTGGGTTTAGGGGAGAAGCCTGCCTAGGGTGTACAGCTTGCATTTCAGTAGCCACCTACTCACCCTACTGGCAACCCCTCCTCTGATTTCCCCCACGGGCCCTCCGACCTTTTAACCTCTTCATGGCCCTCACCTGCCTTCTCCTACATGCAGCACAAGTTTACTGTCTTCTCTGCAACCTCAATTTTCACCAGGAAAAGAGATTTCGGGGGAGGACCGGCAGCTCTGAAAAGAATAAAACAACAACAACAAACAAAACAGGGAAATGGTTCATGTCCTGGTCTAGGGCCTAGATTCAAGATTCCAATAATTACAGGCTGTTGTTCTTCCTTGTGATTAAGCCCCTAGGCAATCGACAAAGTATCCAAAAAAAAAAAAAAAAACCAGCTGTCAAATGTGACCCCATCTACCCTGTTTCCCCGAAAGTAAGACATCCCCCGAAAATAAGACCTACTCACTGTAATGTAAGGCATCCCCCCGAAAATAAGATCTAGCACATCGTTGGGAGCAAAAATTAATATAAGACACTGTCTTATTTTTGGGGAAACAGGGTAGTAGCTTATCTCTCGCACCTTATTATGCAAAGGGGACACCATTCTCCCAGCCCTGAGTTACATTTCCCTGAACCAGGAACGTATCCGGCTCCATGAAGGAGGCAGAAGAAGTCTGATGCCCACATGCGCCCATGCTGTGCGGCTCCCTCAGTTCCCAGTTATGTGGGCACTGCTTCTGGAGGGCAGGGACCTGGGTGTTCCCATGTATCTCTGTAAAAGCTCACTAAGTGAACAGAGAGATGAATACATTAATAAACTTACTCTTCCAGTTTAGGCTGCATGGAGTCCTGTTCCAGGCATGATTTGTGTCGGGTGGCTCACTATAAGGAGAGTTTTTTAAAGTCCGATGAGGATGTTTTTGCCGCCTCCCCCCCGCCCCCTCCGCCTTGCATTCTCCAGCCTGTTGCTTCTTCTTTCCCGCTCGGAATTCACGCTCAGGACAATCCCCACGTGGGCACTGTTAAAAAGGTGGAGGATCAATGTAGGTGTCTTGCTAATTGATATTTGTTCCTCCAGTACCAAACCACTTGTTCTCGTCTGTGATTCTACATTAGAATGATCTGGGAGTTTTAAAAACCACCAACGCCTGGCCCCAGCCCGAAACATTAAATCGAAATCCCTGGAGAGCCCCTGCCCCGAGTCTGATGGCTTAAAAAGCTCCCCCAGGTGATTCAGTGAAAATGGAGAACCTCTTTACCAGGGTCCAGTGAATGCTAATTAAGTCACTAAAATGCAGCGGAGAGCTGGACCCTCCACTGGCTCCCTCCCACTCCCTGGTTCTCTGAACATGTCTATGTTATGGTCAAGGCCCCACTTTCTCCATAGTCTTAATTGCAACAGACACGACTCCCTGCTGTTCTTCAGTACAAGTACTAAACACCCCCACAAGAGTCAGCAGTACTAAGTAGTTAATAATATCACACTCCCTGCTGGATTTTATTCCTTGTAATGATGTTCTCAATCACTTCATCACGCATCATTTAAAAGCAGTAAAACATCCCGATTTGAGCTTGTAGGCATGAAGCTCCAGAGGCATGCAGCTGGTGCCGATGAGCCTGGTGGAGCCTTTTCATTTGCAACCTGCGCACAAGATCACGTCAGGATAATTGGGTTAATCCAGACAGTCAGAGCCACCAGCACTGCCCAGAGCCTGCTGCGCTTACTCACCTCGCTGGAACGCTGAGCATCTCACGGGTAAGGGATGGAGCCTTGCTTCCTTTTGTTTTTAATCACTTGCAGTTATACATCTTTGCTGTGAGGTATGTTACATACATATGCACGATGTATATGTGATATTGGGAATATCAAAAACATACAGGGAGAACCAAGATGGTGGCATAGCTAAAACACCTATCTTGCCGTCATACACAGCAATTTTAAAACTACAACTTAACGAAAGAACAAACACCATCCAGAATCACCAGAAAGATGGCTGAGTGAAAATTCCACAAATAAAAGTGAAGATAAGACACTGTGACTCAGAGGAGCGGCGGCAGACAGCATTGAAGATTCGCGCAGAGAGAGGATTGGAGCACACGCCAGCGGATAGGGCGGGCGGCTGAAAACTGGCCAGTTTTCTCGAATGGGGGGAGACAAAGACATCCCACTGGACTGATTCTCCAGCTCTGGGCGAAATCCAGAGAACCCACGGGGTAAAAACTGGACAGTGGGAGGGCACACCGAAGCTCGGGTGCTGCAGGGGTCTGCCGGCTTGTGGAGAAGGCAAGCTTGCGCGTGAACTTGGGAACAGCGCAGCTGCCTGACCTAGTAGAGAGTGCTCGCGACTTGCTCTCTCATTTGGAAAACCGTCAGACTGCTTTGTTTTACGACCCTGGGTGAGACGTTGGGTGTGCAGACTCATTTGGGGAGAGTCTGAATTTTGGGTGTGCAGACTCATTTGGGGAGAGTCTGAATTCCCCGGCAGCCGGTGGAGCTCGGCAGCGGCTCTCTCTCAGAGGTGCTGGCGGCCATTGCCCCCAGCACAGAGTCCCTGGGGCCACATAGGGCAGAGCTAACGTTGTCTGCTTGGCCCGGAGACTCCGCCCATCCAACCTGAGCACAGCTGAGCTTCACAGACAATTGGTCTGGAGGTCAACCCCTCCAAGTGCTAATAACGATTAACCTGAGCTTAACTTCAGCAAGACTGTGCAACCCATATCCATCTCAGGTAACTGGGGAGGCTGAGCCACTGTCCCTAGTAGGACATCTACCACACAAAGCTAATTGACCAACTCAGGGAAGCAGCCACCATGCAGAGACATGGAAAGAAATCAGATGTGAAAGAAATGGAGGGGAAAAAAACGACTAGACATGGAATTCAAAACCACGGTTATAGGGCTTCTCAAGAGGCTCCTACAAAAGGTCGAGACCTATAAGGAAATAAGCAAGACCGACAAGGAAATGAATGAGTCCTACAAGGAAATGAATGAGACCCTCAAGGATATGAAGGAGACTCTCAAGGATATGAAAAAGGACCAACCAGAAATTAAGCATACACTGACTGAAATAAAAAATATTGTACAAAGACCTAAAAGTGCTCTGGAGCACCCCAAGAACCAAGTTCAAGATTTGAAATACAAAGAGGGAAAATCCACTCAGCTGAAAAAGCAAGAAACCAAAAGAATCCAAAAAATTGAAGATAGTGTAAGGGGCCTCTGGGACAACCTCAAGCATACCAACATCCGAATTATAGGGGTGCCAGAAAAAGAGAGAGAGCAAGACAATGAAAACCGACTTGAAGAAATAGTGACTGAAAACTTCCCACACCTGGTGAAAGAAATTGACTTAGGAGTCCAAGAAGCGCACCGAACCCCAATATATAGGAACCCTAAGAGGACCACACCAAGGCACATCATAATTAAAATGCCAAGAGCAAAAGACAAAGAGAGAATATTAAAAGCAGCGAGAGAAAAACAGTTAATTACCTATAAGGGAGCACCCATAGGAGTGTCAGCAGATTTCTCAACAGAAACGATGCAGGCCAGACAGGAGTGGCAAGAAATATTCAAAGTGATGAATAGCAAGAATCTACAACCAAGATTACTCTATCCAGAAAAGCTATCATTCAGAATTGAAGGTCAGATAAAGTGCTTCGCAGATAAGAAAAAGCTAAAGGAGTTCACCAGCAAACCAATATTATATGAAATGCTGAAAGATATTCTTTAAGAAGAGGAAGAAGAAAAAGATAAAAGTGTAAATTAGGAACAACAAATACACATCTATCAACAAATGCATCTAAAAAGCAAGTGAATTAATAAGCTGATGAACAGGATAAACTGGTGAATGTAACAGAATCATGGACATAGAGAGGGAATGGACTGACAATTCTTGGGGAGGAAGCGGGTGTGGGAAGTGCAGCAAGAGATTGGACAAAAATCATGCAACTATGGGAGAAGACAGTGGAGGGGGGTGAGGGCAGAGGGTGGGATGGGTACCAGGTCGGGGGGGAGCTATTGGGGGGGGAAAGGGGGAACAATGTAATTAATAAAATGAACAATAAAGATTAAAAAATTGGGGGGAAAAAACCATACAGACACCAGCTTTGAAAATTCCCTGAGCAGACAGAATTAGTTGACTCATTCAAGCAACACGTAATTTAGCTTATTGTGCAAAACTAACTTGGCCTGGGTCATTTCTTGCTAATGCCTCTGGAAATCATAAGCAAAACTGTTTCCCAAAAATTGGTATCAGGTAACCACTAACCAGTTCCCTGTCATTTTAAGAAAATTCTAATTTGATAACCAATTACTGTGAAGAAGAAACAGTCAGGACCTTCCCACTCTATAAAATGCTTCACAAGGACACACTCTGAGCCTCAGTCCATGTTGTGGTTTGAGCCCTCCCAGGTCACAAACTGTCTTGTGTGTGTGTGTGTGTGTGTGTGTGTGTGTGCGCGTGTGCACGCGCACATGTGCACAATACCCTTTTACTAATTACTACTTTGGTGATTCATTCTTTCAACTATAAATACACATACATACAGGCTCACATATATATAAATATAAATAAATAAGTAAATATATATATATATATATATATATATATATATATATATATATATGTCTAGAGCTACACCAATGTAACTGGTGGTAGGAGCCATTCTAATTAGAAGCTAAGCCAGCCAAATGACACATGAGGTAGAAAAAGAAACACCAGTCATGTATGTTGGAAAGATAACTATTAACCAGCGAGGAGTAAAACCCGAGTTCCAGTTCTCACTTCACCTTTGTAGGCTCCAGGTTTCCCTGCTGTGAAATGAAGGACTCACCTGGGGATGGCATCTGTGTTTTTATCTCTCTGGTTCTTCCAAACTGGAAGGCCCTCCCTGAGAAACCTGTTGAGACACATTCTGAGGTTGCATCTGCTCACTGGAAGAAACACTGTGATCAAACCCATCAGTGTCAGTCATGAGGCCAGGAGAAAGCCAAATACCCAGAGAATTACTTCCCCAACGCATAGAGACCAGTAGAATTAAAATGAATGCAACTATTTACACCACCTTAACTGCTTACTTTACAGCCATGTACAAATGTGTACACACACTGGCATATAACCTTCAGCTCCAGTTCAAATTCTACCTCTTCTTCTAGGCCAACCACATTCCATGGTAATAAATGGTCATTGTGTAGCATGTGCTATGTGTCATGCACTGTTGTAAGCATTTTGTGTATATTATTCATTTAATCCTGTTAGGTGATGCCACTATTATCCCCTTTCCGCAGATGAGGAAGCTGAGGACCAGATTGTTTGAGTGATTTGCTCACGGTTACACAGTCACTGGGAGAGTTGGAACTGGAACCTAGGCAGTCTGTTCCAGAATAAAGATAATTAACCATTAGATGAAATGGTACCCATAGTTGTTAGGGTTTGTTTTGTGTTTGCTTTGTATTGTTTATTGATGCTCTATGATTATAGGAGATCGATTGACATGGTAAGCACTCTGAGATTTAGGCAGATCTTCATAGAGATGACCATATATCCTGGTTTGCCAAAGGGAATTTGGGTGGGGATGGGGATATTCAGAGAAGGCCTCCTAAATGAAGAAATGTCTGAGTCACATATTAAAGGATAAATAGCAATTAGCCACATTGAAATAAGCAATTAAAATCAGCTTATTCTCTAATAAATGTTCTCCCTTGCCAATTGTGTGGGCCTCAAAATACATGCTTTTGTAAATGGAGTTGACCAGCCCTCCTCAAAACTCAAAGAAAATATTAAATCCCTGCAAGAATAAAGTTCAGTCTTATCATAATTGTGGTAACTTGCTTTACTTGTGAAAGGCTTAAAATGTCACTTAAAGTGATATTCTTAGGTTATTAGGAGGGTGTGGGAGAGAGTTAATAAAACTCTTACTTAGGAGAGGAGAAAATATTTCAGGGCACCAGAGAGTAAGGGAGAGTTCCCTCTTACAGTTGAGAGCTTCCGACTCTTCAATAAATCAAAGGTAATGATAACCCCATGAGAGTGTGAGGGAAAAGATGCTACATCCTGGTGAGTTTCAGACAAACAAAGACTGTTGCCACTTATACATTCTGAGACCTACTTCAGGGACGGGTGAGCCAACAGGAAAGCACACTGATCAAATAGAGAATAAAATGAGTCCACATTGGAATCCTAATTTTACTTGTTTCTGGTTTGGTGATCATGCCTTTCTATTTAACAGTCACATTTTTCAAATGTATTATATTAATGAATAATTTTCAACCTAATCATGACTTGATTCCATAGTCTCGCAAAAGTACAAGACTCGTAAGTCACGCTCCCCTGTAGACCTGAAAGCACTTAGCCACTCAGAAATGTCTGAGAAAACAGCTGGCTTCTCACTTCAAAGCCACACCCAGATAACTCTGGGTTAATTTCCATAATGGAACACTCAAACCAACCTCAAAAGTCTACCTGCTTTCATATAAAGGGGCAGATAAGGGGCATCTATTCCTGGATAAGGGTAGGGGGAAATGAAACATCAGATGATGGAAGCCTGACTCTCCAGAGATGGAAACCAACTTAGAAACAATAAGAAACCAGTCAGGTTAAAAATAGAGATCCTGATCTGGGCAAAAAAGAAATAATTAGGAGTTAGGAGAACAGAAATAGGATGTTAAGACCAAGTGAGAAATTCCAGAGGCTGGAATGGAAATGCTGCCAGGGAAACTCAATGGTTCCTACCCTAGTAAGGAGCATGTTGGGGTGCTAAATTCCAGGCTGCCCCTGAGAGATTGAGGTGGAGGAGACATTTGGTCGACCTGATTCAGCTCCCCAGTCTCAGGGCCAAAGCGGCTCCGTCACTTTCAGGGCTCACTCGTGGCACCATTCTTGCTTTGGAAAGGTGCCTTTGATAAGTCAAAAGATTCAAGAAGGCAGCAGAACAAACTTCCACCCAAAGTCATCAAACATTAGTATCTACCACCAAGTGCCCTAAAAGTTACAGAAACCCCAGTGTGCCTATTTGCACACTTCTCTGAAAACTGGAACTTTTCTTTTAATGTTTATGGCTTTTTCTCTATTAATTTGTTCAGCAAAACTTTTGTTCACAGGGCAAAGGTGAACTGAAGCACCACCCTACTTGAATGATCACAATTTTTCATAATGTGTGACATAATTCATTTGATGTCAGTTCTCCCTGAGACAATACAGGGCAAAAGCTGTATCTATTTTTGTCTCCCACTGTAGCCTCATCACCTGAAACACTATCTGGCACCAAGTAAACCTCAATAAATGTTTGCTAAATAGACAATATCCACTTAAAAAGTTGTGAGGATGAAAGAGAAATATATGTGAAGTACCCATCACAGTGCCTGAAGGCTGAATTAGTATTTTGTGAATGGAGTTAACAAGCGGAAAAGACTTTACTTCACGCACTCACAGTGCCCGCTCTGGTTACCTTCCCTTTTTTAGCTTTCTTTTATTACTATACTTTTCAAATGAGTGTTCAATGTTGTTATTCCCTCTCTCGTTGTTCTCAAAGGTCTGCCCTTTCTGCTCCACTGAACTATCCCCTCCAAGCTGTTTTGAAATTCAAACAATTGGCAAACTCCACTTCTTGAAAACTCGCTTCACCATCCGTGGCACTAGGACAGAGTTCCCCAAAACTTTCCCAGTGCTTCCTCCCTCTCTGACCGCTGACTTCCTCCCACTCGCTCACCATTAATCTCAGCAGCACTCAAACCTGGGCCTTCTGCCTTTTTTCCCCCTCATGAAAATTGATTGAATTTAGCCAATCTAGGCTTCCATTTAACACTTCTTGCTGATGAGCCCCCAGAATTTCAGATCTTCCCTATTTAACCGGATATGCAGTTCCCTATTCCCAATACCTTGGGAAATTGTCCCTCCTTTGTGTTCCTATAGCCTTTTCATTCTCCCTACATCATAGCATATATGTCAGTCTCTGCCAGACTTCCTTCAGATAAGACCCACATTAAGGGTTTCTGTATCTCCAGCATCTAGCATAAATCCTGGAAAAGAAAAAACAGGCAATTGTTGAATAAATGAATGAGTTTTAAAAACTACTACTAAATTTTTTTTAATATATTTTATTGATTTTTCACAGAGAGGAAGGGAGAGGGATAGAAAGTCAGAAACATCGATGAGAGAGAAACATCGATCAGCTGCCTCTTGCAGACCTCCAACTGGGGATGTGCCCACAGCCAAGGTACATGCCCTTGACCAGAATCGAACCTGGGACCTTTCAGTCTGCAGGCCGACACTCTATCCACTGAGCCAAACCTGTTCAGCTACTACTAAATATTTTTATTTGAATCTCTTGCAATATCAGACTTTACACCAGAAAGATGCCCTTCTTCCACAAATTCCTTTACCTGCTGAATTTCCTGCTGGCAGTGGCACTGGCACTTACCTACCTAAGTATAAAACCTTCAGGTCCTCTATGACACCTCTCCTTTTCTCTCACTCATCACATTTTTAATGTTTCCTTTGATATTCTATGTCCTATCCATTCCCCATCCCTGCTATCAACATGCAAACCTAGCGAGGCCTCAGGTCCCATCTAGATTACTACAAGAGCCTCCCTATCCCCAAATTTACAAAGATTCTCTATTATCTGCTACAGATTTGTAATCTACTATCCTTGATCTCATTGTTAGGTGTCTCCATAATCCACTCTCTCCTCTTCCCCTACTACTGGCTACTGACCCAACTTCAGTTCAACTTCCACTGCTCACACTAGGCAGGCTGCTCTGGTCATTGACCAGTCTAGTAGTGGCATATCCTCTCCTAATCTGGACTCCTTACCTCCACCATCTATGGATTCTGCCTACAATTCAAGACTGAGAACAAATAAGTTCTTTTTTTTTTAACAGCTTTGAGATATCCTTGGCGTATAAAAATTGTATATATTTAAGGTATACAACTTGATGTTTTGACATTCAAACAATTTCTATACAGGTAACTTATTGTGACCATTCCAGCCCCGGTTCTAGCCCTCCCACAGTGCTTAAATTCTGCACCAGGACCTTATTCAGAGCTTCAGTTAGGGTTTTGCCCTAATTTCTCAATATTTTCCCTGTTCCCCCAAAGAAACTGTGAGCTTATTGAGGATTGCAGCTATGTTTTAAGTTCTCAGCAAGTGGTAAGTTAGACATTTACTGATCAATTTTACCAGATTTAGATACACTGTGATTTATTTAAAAGATGACATACAGTTCCTAAAAGCAGACTACCACAGATAACTGGTGGAATCAAAACTCATTTTCTCTCCCTATAAAGTTGAAAATGAGTTCTCAATAGAAAAAACTGTGTGCTCAGAATTTTATAATGATAATATTTAAAATACAACACAATTTTTAAATTGCACTTGTCAAGGAAAAGCAAGGTATTTTGGTGGAAAATGGGAAAAGGAGGACAAAATTAAATCAATAAAATTCCTCACCCAAACTACAACATCCAAATGTTCTCAAAGATCTTTATCCTGTCAATTTGCCTGACCCTCCAAAGATAGTCTTAAACATTTCAAACTTTTCTTCCCTTGTCAAGAGGAGAGAGTCTCTGTCTTGAGTTTTTTTGGCTTTTTAAAACTTTAACTTCTTGTTTTAAAATAATTTTAGGCTTGCCAGAAAGTTGCAAAAATAGTTCAGAGAGTTTCCTGTTCAAAATATACTCTCTTCACCCAGCTTCCTCTAATGTTAAAAAGTTGTATAACCATAGCACAATCATCCAAACCAGGAAGTTCATATTGGTACTGTTGTATCATAAATCAGCAAGTGAAATACAACATGCCTTAATGAGTCCATTAATTAAGAGTCGTTTATTGCACGCAGCCCAGAGGGAGGTGCTTCTTCCAAATCTCTGAGCGAAGTCACACAGGAAGTTTCTGGTATTTATACATTTTGAGCTTCTTTGTCTGCAGGTTTTAAAGGGCTCTGTGTGGATTATTCTTATAGACAGTTACAAGTTTGAATACATAAAGAATAAACATTTGGCATAAAAATATGAGAATTATTGTCAGTATTAGTCCATTACGTTAGATGGCTAGCTTACAAGGTCAGACTGTAAATTTTTTATCTTTTTTTATTATTCAAACTAAAACAGTTATTCTACAGAATAAGAGACTGTCTAAGAATGACAGCATTTACAGAACCAGGGACTATCTAACAATAGCAGAGAATTTCAAACAGCAGTTTCTGTACAAGATGGAGGTTTCTATGCTTCAGTAAAATACTATTAGCTGAGCTACAGATATTATTTGAATTTCTCTAGTTTTTTATTTGTTGGTTTTGTCTCTTCTGTTCCAGGATCAATTCAGGATTCCAAATTGCATTTGGTTATCTCCTTAATCTCCTCCAATCCTTCCTTGTCTTTCATGCCTTTGACACTTTTAATGAGTATTGGGCAGTTATTTTGTAGACTGTCCCTCAACTTGGGTTTATCTGATGTTTTCCCATGATTAAACAGAGGTTTTGTATCTTTTTGACAAGATTATTACAAAGTGATGTTATCGAGAGGTGCCTCATTATCAAGAGGTACATGATATTGAGATGTCTCTGTGATTTAACCTTGGACATTAATTTTGACCACTTAGTCACTGTGGCATCAGTTGGGTTTCTCCATTGCAAGTTACTATTTTCCCTTCATAATGAATAACTATCTTGGGGGAGACACTTTGAGATTTTTGCTAATAATCCTGTTTATACTTCAACTTTCACCCACTAATTTTATCCATCAGTGGGTCTTGCCTGCAAATATTATTACTATGGTATTTGATTTACCTAATGGTAGTTTTATATTTCCCTCATTCTTTCTATATTTATTAACTGGAATTACATAAAGCTGATTGTTTCCTGATATAGTATTGATTTATGTACCTCGAAGATATGTAGAATGAAGAGCATAATCCAGAGATCCTTCTATATAACAGCTTCATCAACTTGGGAATATGTCTGTTTCATACTTCAGGGTCAAAAGAGTCACCTAAAGGACATCTTTAATGAAAAAAGATGTAGGAAGAGAAGGAGAAGGAGAAGTGGAAAGGGAAAAGAAGGAAAGGAGGGAGATGTGAGGGGAATAGAGGAGGAGGTAAAAAAAAAGAAGAAGAAGAAGAAGAAGAAGAAGAAGAAGAAGAAGAAGAAGAAGAAGCATTAAAATTTTTTGTCTTTTTCTGAACTGTAAGTTAATTTGAAACAGTATTGTAAAGGGACACTTTCCTTTCAATGAGTTATACCAGCAATTTGCAACCAATGTGCTCCAAGAAGTTTTAAAATATGGCCTGTAGGGGATGCCCAATAGAAAAAAGCCACATTTTTACTCTACCAAGTGTTACTCTACATATTAATACAGTTGTTTCATGAGATTAGGTTGGCTTTAGAAGTAGCCAAATGACCTGTCTGGCCCATGCCATCTATTTCTGCTGGACATCTGTTTTTTGCCCCTTCGGGATCACATTTCTGCCTTCTCCACCTGCTCCAGGCTTTGGGAAGGCTGACCCTTCGAAACAGTATCAATGAACTCCTGTGTCTTCCAACTTCCATACAGGTTCAGCCAGTTGGTGCACTGGCAGGAGACTGCAAAGTGGGTTAGAGGAAACTCTGCTATTCGCTCTCACAACTCCCTCTTTTCCAGGAAGCCCTTGGTTAGATGCCCCCAGTATCAAAGCCCACAGCTTCTGTCCTCAGCCCTCTCTGAGTTCTGAACCCTCCCTGTCATTGCCCACTTCATGGAGAATGAGTGCTGCTAAGGTTTTCCCAAGGTTGCTAATCTCCAGGTTCTGCACCATTCTCTGTTGTTTTGCCTAACTCTGTAAATGGTCCCTAAACTTAACAAATGCAATTGGATTATAGCATCTGCTTCTTCCCAGATTCCTACATAGTCACTATTCCATAGTTCCAGTAGGATAATTAAGCACAACACAGACAACTGCCCTGCTGGAAATTTCCACCAGAAATTCCCATGAATCTCAGTAGACCAGCCTTACACTCAGGTAACAGAGGAGCCTTATATTGTGCCATTTCCATTCCTTCTGCAGGTCTGAAATTCTAGCACTAGAATAACCACAATTTGTTCCACTAACTGATGGTCATGAAAGATGAAATTTTTCTAATTGTAAATTATAATTCCAAACTGCCCATTCACAACTTGTCTGTTGAATAGAATCTTTGAAATATAATTTTCTCATCCCCACTTTCAAGGTCTTAACCCTGCATATGGTGGTTCATTAGCATGTCTTACACAGTTAACGCACCGTGGGTCAGTGGGAATCAGCTCTGACAAAAACAGTAGCTGAAACTGGATCACTTATCCTACCTTTATTACAACCTCTCACCCTGCTCCAAAATGCCATTTTCAGTGTTCAAAAATCTGCAATTGCTGCTATGGAACTCACTATGTTCTGAGTCTAAGCAATCTATCCTATCTAATAGAAGAGAAACATCCAAATTATCATATCTTCCCTATGCTACCAGCCAATCAGGAGTGGGGGTGGGGCAGGCGGCGAGGCAAGTGGGAGGGCGGCGGAGCAGCAGGCAGCAGCCCGGCGCTGGAGATCAACTGCCCAGGGCCCGAGCCTCAAACAGAGGCAGCGGGGCAATCACGCATGCTGAGGGTCAACCAGCCAGGGCCCCATCCTCGGAGCAGAGCAATAAAACGCACTGGGGGTCCCTTGCCCTAGACCCAAGCCTTTGATCCTTGGCCAGAGGCTTGAGGCCTTCGCCAGGGAGGAGCAGGGCAATCGCAGCTAACTGGGGGTCCCCGCCCAGGGCCAGAGGCTTTAGGCCTTGGCAGGGGTGGAGCCGGAGATCAGAGGAGATAGATGTGAACTGTAGAGGAAACACCTTTTCTGACTGCTCATTGGCTAAGCTCCCTGTACATCACTGGTAGTATTCTTAGTAACTTGGGTGTAAAAATCCAAAAAAGTAATCTAGGGTTCTTCCACCACACTCCTGGAGAGAAAAAACAAAGGTCTGCTGCTGGAGGTCTAAGAAATATCATATCCTATCCCTAGGCAGTTTGGCTCAGTGGATAATGCCTAGGTTTGCCAACCACAGGGTCCAGGTAATATTCTGATCAAGGGCATGCACCTAGGTTGCAGACTCCTCCCTGGCTAGGGCCCAGGTCAGGGCTCATGCAGGAGGTAACCAATCAAAGTGTTCCTCTCACTTTGATGTTTCTCTCTGTCTTTCCCTTTCTCTTCCACACTCTCTAAAAATCAATGGAAACATATCCTCAGGTGAGGATAAAAAAAAGAAAAATAAAGAAATGTTGTATCCTATGAAAGACACATCTTGAAAATGCCTTAAAAAAAAGTTGTCATTTTTTTCATGGTGAAGGGACCAGAGTCCAGGTTGATGAAAACACCTTGGTGGATGCGGTGACTGGCAGTGGCTGCAGCAATGGGGTGATGGGGCTGGTGCCTTTCCCTGATCAGCCCAATTGCCTCCCACAAAGGGAGCCCAGACTGTGGCTTAGGCTCGTTCCCCATGGGGAGAGGGCCTAAGCCATCAGTAGGACTTCCCCTGAGGGCTCACAGTATGTGAGAGGGGGCAGGCTGGGCTGAGGGCCGTCCCCCCCTCAGTACACAAATTTCATGCACTGGGCCCCTACTATAGATATAAAAGGCTAAAATGCAAAGTGTCCCCATGGGAGTTAGGACTGGGATCTCTCACCATGACCCCAGGCAGTTCAATTCTAAGGGCCTATTGCAGGATTTACACTCTAATAATCTAATATATATGGTTGTCCCCCTAAAATGTATACATGTTTTTCTTTTTTTTTAATTGTTTAAAGTATTACAAATAGTAGTACATATGTCTCCTTTTTTGTACACACATTTTAACACCTAATGGCTCAATTTGGGGGGGGGGGAAATGTATTTATAAACACTGCCTTTATAATTATTCAAAGTGTGTGTATTCATTTTTGCAGACATCCGATATTTGTGCTCATTAGAAAATCATAGGCACACAGAGTACACCACACCCATATAGAATTCTGGCAACTCATTTCTCTGGGAGAAAAAAAAAATGAGTGTATATTCTGACCTGATTAAGTAACCATCTCTAGCAATCAAGAAATCCTTTGTCTTCCTTTTACAATGCCCCAGTATCAGGTGGGAAGTGGAGGTGGGGGTAGAAATTCAGATTTTTTTAACTCCTCCCCCAGGGAGCACACAGCTCTCTCTAACCCTATACTTTTTAGATGGCTGGATCTGAGCCCACAAACTCAGTATTACCAAAAATATGTTTTCTTTCTCCTATTATTTTTTGCTATTCTTTCTATTTTATTATCTTTATTCTTTCAACTCAGATTCATTTCTGTTTGGGGCTTCCCACCTGCTGGGCAGTGAGGAAATGTACTTCAGGCCAGGGCTCCTTCCTTCTCATGCTGGGGTCCTAGAACCCTGGGCAGAGAAAGACTGACTCACAAACAACAATCATGGCAGGGGGCGGTCCCAAAACTTCAGGGTCTTTCCACTGCTGCCAAACCCACCTGGGGCCTGGGAGTCTGTGAAACTGCCCTGAGCAGCTTTCTCAACTCCAGTATCTTGCCACCCTCTCTACGCCCTACCTGGAAATTAAGCAAGCAGTTAAGGAAAATGAAGCCAGCTTGTCTAGGTTTATGTTCAAGCCTGATACTTGCTAGCTATGAGATCAGCAAATTACGTAACTCTCTATATCTCAATCTCTTCGTTTGTAAACTGGGAATCCAGTAGCTAGCTGACTTGCTGTGAGAAGTAATCACAGGCCATGCATGCACTTGGACTAATGTATGCCACACTCTCATACATCACTAAACTGTAAGCTCCCTGAGGACAAGAATCTTTATGCATTTGTGCATTGTTCTTAGAACAGGGCAGGTGTACACAGGAGTTGAATGAATGAAGGAAGGAATGTTGAAATTTCAGGGCATGTTTTATCTTGTCCCAAGACTTCTGAGCTCCCTGTTCTCCCCATGTTGCCCCTTTCCAGCCCTGGGAAATCTCTCTCTAGTCTCTGAGAGATCTTTTTTCTTTTAGGTTTCGGGCTAATGTGTTGTTTCTGTGCTTTATGACCCCCATCCTGCCCGCTTCCCCTAAAGCCAGAAAGACATGCAGACTATGCTTACTTTCCTCCAAACCATATCCCTCCATGAAAGCAAGGAACAGACGTGATTTAACTACCTACTTCAACGGAAGGAAGAGAAAGGAGGAAATATAGAAGAAATATAAGATTTAAAATCTCAAAATAGCATCCTATTCCAAGAGCTTTAACTTATTGTTGTTTTAAATTTTTCAGTTTGGCATGAATGAGTCCTAGGATTGTGCAAAAGTATAGGGCTTTTTCTTGTAATCATTGTATGAAACACAGCTCATGCCTGCTCACACATCAGCTGGATCTAATCCAGGTATGATTCACATATGCATCACCATATTGCCTTGCTGGTCAGAACAGAGTCTTCCCCTGGCTCTCTTTGGCAGGATGGGGCTGGCTCTGGGGTGGCCCTGCTCTTGGAGTTCTATCAGCGTGCAGTTTGCCTTCTTTGATAAAAGCCCTATGCAGGTTGCTAAGTACACACACAGCCCACACGCAGGCATACAACATCCAGTTTCTACACAGAGGTGGGGAGAGCACCAGAGTGGCAGCTTCCTGCCAAGTCAGACCTCACAGTAATGCGCTCCTTCCCCACCCTCCCTCCCACACGGTTTACCATCATTAGCTCCAGGCAGTGCCGAAGGTTTCCAGCCTCCCATTTATTAGCGAAAGCAGCCTGGGCTTCGTTGCCAAAGACACACCCAGGAAGGCTCACTTGCCTAAATCCATAGTTACACGAGCCCTGGCGCCAGCTGGAAGCCGCCTTTACTTCCATGAAGAGCCATAAACGAGGGGCCCACAGTTAACCAGGGCTTCATCTGGAACAGCAGCACCAGCGCTGACAACTTTCCACTAACATTCATTCCACTGTTTCAGTGCAGACCCCACGTTGGTTTAGGGCTTTGTTTTGAACAGGATTTTCTGGCTCTTGATTTGTCCAGGTGTGGCTGAGATTAAATTTTAGTCTCATCCGAGCTGCCAGGAGCTGAAGATAGTGAACTCTCTTGCTGGCAAAGACTTCTCTCTCTTGATCTAAGTGTTTTCTAGGGTTCACTATTAATCTGTTCTCACGTGGTGATATTATTATGGATTGGAAGTGACATAATATAGAGGGAAAAGCCTTGGAATGATATCCATATCATGGATTTATATGGATCTGCATCCCAAATCATGGCCTTGGCACTACTGCCCTTGGGAAAGGCAGTGACCTTGTCTAGATGCGTTTCCCCATCTGCATGTTGTGAGACTTTTTTTTTTTTAATGTTTAAATCACTTTTATTTTTTTATTTTTTTTATTTTTTTAAATCTTTATTGTTCAGTATATTAATTACATTGTTCCCTTTCTTTTTCCCCTCTATAGTTCCCCTCCACCTGGTACCCATCCCACCCTCCGCCCTCACCCCGCTCCACTGTCCTCTCCCTTAGTTGCATGATTTTTGTCCAGTCTCTTGCTGCACTTCCCACACCCGCTTTCTCCCCAAGAGTTGTCAGTCCGTTCCCTCTCTATGTCCGTGATTCTGTTACATTCACCAGTTTATCCTGTTCATCAGCTTATTAATTCACTTGATTTTTAGATTCATTTGTTGATAGATGTGTATTTGTTGTTCATAATTTACACTTTCATCTTTTTCTTCTTCCTCTTCTTAAAGAATATCTTTCAGCATTTCATATAATATTGGTTTGGTGGTGAACTCCTTTAGCTTTTTCTTATCTGCGAAGCACTTCATCTGACCTTCAATTCTGCATGATAGCTTTGCTGGATAGAGTAATCTTGGTTGTAGATTCTTGCTATTCATCACTTTGAATATTTCTTGCCACTCCCGTCTGGCCTGCATCGTTTCTGTTGAGAAATCTGCTGACAATCGTATGGGTGCTCCCTTATAGGTAACCAACTGTTTCTCTCTTGCTGCTTTTAATATTCTCTCTTTGTCTTTTGCGCTTGGCATTTTAATTATGATGTGCCTTGGTGTGGTCCTCTTAGGGTTCCTATATATTGGAGTTTGGTGAGCTTCTTGGACTCCTAAGTCAATTTCTTTCACCAGGTGTGGGAAGTTTTCAGTCACTATTTCTTCAAATAGGTTTTCATTGTTTTGCTCTCTCTCTTTTTCTGGCACCCCTATAATTCGGATGTTGGTATGCTTGAGGTTGTCCCAGAGGCCCCTTACACTATCTTCAATTTTTTGGATTCTTTTGGTTTCTTGCTTTTTCAGCTGAGTGGATTTTACCTCTTTGTATTTCAAATCTTGAACTTGGTTCTTGGGGTGCTCCAGAGCACTTTTAGGTCTTTGTACAATATTTTTTATTTCAGTCAGTGTATGCTTAATTTCTGGTTGGTCCTTTTTCATATCCTTGAGAGTCTCCTTTATATCCTTGAGAGTCTCCTTCATTTCGACGTTGGCCTTGATCATTTCCTTGCAGGTCTCGTTCATTTCCTTGAGGGTCTCATTCATTTCCTTGTACGACTCATTCATTTCCTTTGCGGTCTTGCTTAATTCCTCATAGGCCTTGACCTTTTGTTGGAGCCTCTTGAAAAACCCTATAACCGTGGTTCTGAATTCCATGTCCAGTCGTTTTTTTTCCTCCATTTCTTTCACATCTGATTTCTTTCCATGTCTCTGCATGGTGGCTGCTTCCCTGAGTTGGTCAATTAGCTTTGTGTGGTAGACGTCCTACAAGGGACAGTGGCTCAGCCTCCCCAGTTACCTGAGGTGGATATGGGTTGCACAGTCTTGCTGAAGTTAAGCTCAGGTTAATCGTTGTTAGCACTTGGAGGGGTTGACCTCCAGGCCAATTGTCTGTGAAGCTCAGCTGTGCTCGGGTTGGATGGGCGGAGTCTCTGGGCCAAGCAGACAGCGTTAGCTCCGCCCTATGTGGCCCCAGGGACTCTGTGCTGGGGGCAATGGCCGCCAGCACCTCTGAGAGAGAGCTGCTACCGAGCTCCACCAGCTGCTGGGGAATTCAGACTCTCCCCAAATGACTCTGCACGCCCAATGTCTCACCCAGGGTCGTAAAACAAAGCAGTCTGATGGTTTTCTGAATGAGAGACAAGTCGCAGATCGCTCTCTGCGCGGTCACGCAGCCGAGCTGTTCGCGCAAGCTGCCTTCTCCACAAGCCAGGAGACCCCTGCAACACGCGAGCTTTGGCGTGCCCTCCCACTGTCCAGTTTTCACCCCGTATGATAGTCGGTTGGTTCCCTGGACTTCGCCCAAAGCTGGAGAATCAGTCCAGTGGGACGTCTTTGTCTCCCCGTTCGAGAAAACTGGCCGGTTTTCAGCCGCCCGCCCTATCCGCTGGCGCGCGCTCCAAACCTCTCTCCACGCGAATCTTTCAACGGTGTCCACCACCGCTCCTTTGAGTCACAGTGTCTTATCTTCACTTTTATTTGTGGAATTTTCACTCGGCAAGCTTTCTGGTAATTCTGGAAGGTGTTTGCTCTTTCATTAAGTTGTAGTATTAAAATTGTTGAGTATGACAGCAAGATAGGTGTTTTACCTATGCCGCCATCTTGGTTCCTCTGTTTAAATCCATGTTGTGAGATATTTTTGACATACACTCATATTCTGTGATTATCTCTGCCCATGTAGCCCGCTCACTGACTCGGTAGCAGCCATTCTTTTGGGAGGGCAAATACCACCTAGACCAGTGGTCGACGAACTGTGGTTCATTGTACTGTTGATATTTGTCTCTGTGGACTAATGAGTTTGGCAACCACTGACCTAGACCAGAGGTGGGGAGAGCACCAGTGGTCGGCAAACTCATTAGTCAACAGAGCTAAATATCAACAGTACAACGATTGAAATTTCTTTCGAGAGCCAAATTTTTTAAACTTAAACTTCTTCTAATGCCACTTCTTCAAAATAGACTCATCCAGGTCGTGGTATTTTGTGGAAGAGCCACACTCAAGGGGCCAAAGAGCCACATGTGGCTCTCGAGCCGCAGTTTGCCAACCACGGACCTAGACCAAAGAGTTAGCATCCATACCCAAAGCTGCATCTTGTTAAAATGCATAGTAACACATAGTAATTCTAAAATTTCTAAGTTCTTTCAGCTTCCTTTATATAACAAACGCAAGCCTTGGAGTAGGGTGACCAACTCATCTCGCTGTGCCCAGGATTTCCCCAGAGTTAGCACTGTAATCTCACATCCCAGAATCCCCCTCAGTCCCAGGCAAATTAAGGTAATTGGTCCCTCTACTCCAAGATCTGCACCTACGGTTTAATTATGAGCAATAATGTTGTGATTATTTCATATAGAAGAGAAAACCTAGTAAGAATGTGATATCTAGGAGGAGTACTTTAGTCATCTATTAACAAACCATCCAAAAGAGTGACTTAGAACAAGGGCAGTCATTTCTTTTGCTCATGAATCTGACCGTTGAATGGACTTAGCTAGATGCTTCTTGCTCAGGGTGTCTCTTCGGTTTGAGGGAGACAGTGGTTGAAACTGATATGATCTTGAAGCCTTAACTTGCATGCGAGCACCTGGGCTGGGCACACTAACAGCTAACAGCTCACACTTCTAGAACTACCCCTCCCCCCCCCCTCAACATACCTCTCTCTCTATTATCTCCCTGCATGGTGGCCTCAGGGTAATGGACTTCTCACATGAGGTCTGAAGGCTCCCAGAGCAAGTCCCAGAAGAAGCTGGCACGGCCTTTTCTAATCGAGCCTTATGTCATGCTGCATCACTTCTGCCATATACTTTTTATTAAGGAAGTCACAAAAGTTCTAGGGAAGTGACATAGATTCCACTTTTTGATGAAAAGAGTATCAAAATTTTTGCAAATATGTTTTAAAACCAACATAAGGAGGAGGGACACTATCCCTTCCAGCACAGAGACTTTAGTAGAAAGAGAAGGGAGTTGGACAGGGAAAGCACACTGTCAGATGCATGTGTTATGGATCAGACGACATGCACCACCACACCTACCCAGACCAGAAGATGAGAGGGGCTGGCGTCAGACATGACAAGACTCAAGAAGAAAGCCAAGAGTAGAGAAGCTGCTACCATTTCCTATTTATGGCTCTGGAGGGATGTCACCACATAGGATGTCAACAGTGAGTATCTGCAATGAAGTGAAAATGGCAGCACGTCCCGGTTATGCAGTGAGAGTGCTTAGTCACCCAGAGCCTTCCTTGGCTCTCATGTGGCACAAAAGAGACCTAGGGGTTCCTGCCTGCCTCTTGAGGGATGTGAGAAGAAGATAAGGCACTTCAGAGTACTCTGTGGCATTGAGTTGGGAGTCACAGGAGCCCTCAGACCTTAAGAAGGAACTGTGGCATCACAGTAAATGGAAGTAGGGGTGTGAGTCTGCAGGAAAGACCTTCAGGTCAACCAAGTCCAGAGAAGAGACTAAGAGTTGAGGTCTCCAAAGATGGTCAACAAAGTGCCTTCAACCCCATCACCTGACTAGACAGACAAAGACATGAGATAGGAGGAGATGAGGGCAGTAGACAAGTGTGTGTGGACCCTAGGCCCTTCTGTTCCCTGCCACCTTGCAAATGCAATGGCGTCATCTGAAAGCGATGAATGTGCCGTAAATGGACGGGTTCAAATTTCTCTCTTTTTTTCAGTCTTATCTCCTATTCAGGATGTCAGTTGTGAGGAAAATCAGGTCAGTTTAGATGGAGGAAAAAAGCAATACTTTTTCTTTCTCATCTAAGCCATAGTGTTAAACCTGTTCCTGAGCAGCGTGAACAACAGCATCACTCTCTTTGAGTGCCTCACTCCCTGCCCTGCAGCCACCGCAGCTTCCGCAACGACCTCTGACTTGCCATTCCCTCCCTGTGTCTCTGTACCTGCGGTTCCCTCTATCTGGAATGTTCTCTCAGTTGGCTCTTTGCACCTCTCAGACCACACCTCAGTTGTTAATTTGTAAGTGAGGCCTTCACTTATTGCTCCACCAAAATGGATCTGCTCCTGTTTTTCCAGATCTCAATACCTATTTGGTTTTTTGGAATAAATGATTCCTCCCCACCCACACTCTCGGCAACCCACACCCTTCCAAACTCTCCTTTCAGGAAGTAGTCTTACCCAAATACTTAAACCAAAACCCCAGTCCTAATTCCTCTCATTTGGCCTCAGATACACACCCAATCCAACCATAGTTCTAAAATATATCCTAAGTCCATTCACTTGTCTTGCTCCCTTGTGTCAACCCTCTATTTAGGCCATAAGCTTCTTGCTGGCCTGACTGCAAAGCCAATCTCCTACTTCTGCTCTTGCCTCCCTACCACTCCACATCACGCTCAACAAAATATTTAAAAATTATAAATCATATCTGCAACTCCTGTGTTTAATCCTTCATGCCACAGAAGTCTTCTCCCAGGGCCTCAGGTTCATCCCCCACCCCCACCCACCCACAGGTCTGCTTTACACTCTTTGAACCTACCAATCACCTTCCTGCCTCAGGGCCTGGGCACCTCCTCCACCTGTGACAATCCCCCCCAGTGTCTCAAACAGGATGGCTTTTTCTAGTCATTCAGGTCTCAGCTTAAATGTCATCTCCTCAAAAAGGCCCTCCTGAGCTCCTCCTCCAGGAGAGTTCCTTTCCTATTTTTCTTTACAGCACTTAACACTGTGATGGAATTGGCAGGTAATTTGTTTACTTTTTAATTATCAAGTCCCACCTTAACAAGGACTTGGGAGCAGGTCTCTATAACTCTAATACCCAGAACCATATCTGGCTTATGGTGCTCAGAGGGTATTAAATAAATAAACAAATGAATGAATGAATGAATGAATGAGTGAATGAATGAACAGTTGAAAACCACTTATTCACTGAAGAAGAAGGAGCATTTTTTTCGGGTCTCCGTTTCCTTACCTGTGAAATGAGGCTATTGAATAATAAGGTGATCTCCAGGATTCCTTTCAACCAAATGCCTGGGGTTCTTTCTGTAATCGCCCATGCACTCTAATGGTTGGCCCTGCAAGAGCATCTTTTCTCAACAGCTAGCTTAAAGGGCTCTTTCAATCTTCTCCTAAAGTATGCATTCATGTCTGCCAAAATTTCAGAGTAAAATTTCACGAGGTACATAACACAGTTAACGCTTGCCAATAAGGTAAAACAGGGCCTAGTAAAAGATAAGTCCCTTATCATAACAGATGATGGAATAGATTGCCTGGGCTCCAGGTCTATTTATATCTGACACATAACTTTCCTTTGAAATTTGGCTTCTCTGGGCTGAAGCCCAAATTTAAGTAAATGCAAGAAAAGGTTGAATAAAGACTCTATTAACTACAAATGGCTGTTGTGCCCCTATCCCCTACCAGGTAGGGGAATATTCTTTATTGTCTGCAGTATTTGCCTTTCCATTTCAATTCACTTTTCAAGTACTTCTTAATAAAATAAAATAAAAACTATGAGGCTGAAAAAATTCTCTTTTATTTTGGCAGGGTTCCTAACTATATGACTGCAGCTTGGTATCTCCAGGCAAATGGCAATGGAACCCAGGAGTCCAAGTTCCCCCACAAAGTAATTCTGTTTGAAGAACTATATAGTGACTTCAAACAATCTCTGAACTTCAAAACAAGCACATTTCAATCCAGTTCCCATGGTGCATTTTAACTATATAGAAACACAGTTTCAGAGGCTAAAGGCATGAAAGAATAAATGTGGAGAAAAAGTAGAAGTTTGATTAAGAAAATCCTAATCTGGCCCCAGCTGGGTACTCCAAAAAAATCTAAGATGTATATGAAATCCCTCCTTACTCTCTTCAGCATCAGACTCAGCCTTCAAGCTCACTTCTTCCTCCAAGAAATTTTTCCCCAGCCACTCGGAAGCCTCTTTCTCTCAATTCCTGTCACACTTTGCTTGGAATTACTAAATTTATTTGACTCAATTATATGTGTGTGTTTGTGAGCTCACCTCCCAGTAGACAGTGTTTCACTCACTGAGTTATAGTCACTGAGCCATCTTGCCCACTGCCTGAAAGCACTTCCACCTCCCCAGAATGTTCAGCCAGGCTTAAAAATTACTCTCCTTTTTTATGTTCAAAATCATTATCACCTTTATTCAAATTACTAATAAAATACAGTTTTTTTATAAGCACTTTTATTTACTACTTAGTTTTCTACACTTTTTATTTTGAAACCAGAGGCCTGCTGCAGGAAATTCGAGCACGGGTAGGATCCCCAGGCCTGGCCAGTGATCAGGGCCAATGGGGGCCTTCCAGCTGCCAGCTGGGGCCTTCCTTCGTTCCGCACCGCCCCTTGGTGGTTAGTGCACATTATAGAGAGCAATCAAACTCCCTATCTTCCAGTCAAACTTCCAAGGGGACAATTTGCATATTAGGTTTTATATATATAGATATTTAAAGTGCCCTTCATCCTGCTTCCCCAAATGATAATCTTGTATACCATATCAAAATAGAACATTTCCATTGGTGCCATGCTATGAACTAGGCTACAGACTGTGTATGGCTTTCACTAATGTTTACATGCATTCATTTGTGTGTGTTTGTGTGCAGTTTCTATGCATCACATGCATATGCAATCCCATGTACATATTTATGTAGCCACCACCACAATCAAGATATAGAACTGTTCCATCAGCACAAAGGAGCCCTATCATTCTTTCCACGTATATTCAATCCCCTCCCAACACTTGTCTGTGCCCCATCACAGCCACTAATCTGCTTTCCATCTCTCTAGTTTCGTCATTCTAAGAATGTTATATAACTGGAGTTACATTTATATAACCCTTTGATGTCGACTTTTTTCAATGAGCATAACACCCTTGAGACCCATCTAGGTTGTTGCATGTATCAATAGTTTCTTTTTACTGTTGAGTAGTATTTCATGGTACAAATTGCTAGTCACAAAACAATCAGAGGAGTGTAAAGTACAGCATAGGGAATATAGTCGATAATATTGTAAAAGCTATGTATAGTGCCAGGTGGGTACTTAAAATATCAGGGGGACCACTTTGCAAGGCATATGGTGGTTTAATCACCATGCTGTACAACTGAAATTCATACAAAATACCATATTTTTCCATGTATAAAATGTCCCCATGTATAAGAAGCCCCCCCACTTTTCCAACCCAAAATTAAGAAATCATTATTTTAAACATTTTGCTGGTTTTCGTTTTAAGGCCTTCTTCTTTTTTGGCCTCTTAAGGAGTTGTTCTTCCTGTTTTCTCCACTGTCTGATCATACACACAATGGAAGGAGGTCCAAACTGTCTCTTTGAAGCTCTTTTCCATGCTCTTTTGCATAGCTAATCACATTCAGTTTGAATTTTGCAGAGTAAGACAATTGTTTACTGGTATTTATCTTTTTATTTTTTGACATCTTTGTGGCTTCAGAATGCTTGGGTTCCTATTGCATTTGCTCACTCTACACCTCTACCTCCAATTACGGCACCAACTGACATCAATAATAATAAGGCTCATGATTGGAGAAAACCTGATTGACAAGGTATGGGCAACTACACACCCACGCAGCTTCCTCCTCGCCTGACTTCCATGTATAAGATTCTCCTCTATTTTCATTCTAATGATTTTAGGGGAAAAAATAGCATCTTATACATGGAAAAATATGGTAGTATTGAATATAAACTATAATTAAAAACGAAATTAAATTAAAAAGATCAATTGTGCCAGGCATATAGTAGGTACTTGACAAATGTTTCTTAAATGAATATACTTAATAATTCATTATCTTATAAAATATATTTCTTGAACACCTATTGTATGCCAGACACTGTTTTCTATGTGGGAGTATAGAACTTCACAAGACATACATAGTCCTTTATATTATAATATGGAAAGGAGGCAGACAACAAATAAATACGTATATACATAAAAAGGTTGCAGGCAGTGATAAAGTTGTATGTTTATAAAGGCAAAGCACAGTGAATGAGTGAATAAATAAAGAAATCAGAGCTGGAAATCAGGCCGTTCAAACTACTGCCACAGAAGCCAACTGCACTGTGATATATTCAAATTTGAAATTACATGGGATTATTTCCTAATTTGTACATATCCTACAAATATGTATAGTCTTCTATATGCCAGGCATTGCTTTACATCTAGACTGCAGAAGGGAATTTTTATTCCTGTCCTTGTAGAGTTTACATGGGCATGTTAGCAAGTAAATAGTATTATCAGAGGCCAATAAGTGCTCGGAAAAAAATCAAGCAAAGCAAAAGACAAAAAAATCTGTGAAAATCTATGAAGGTTAGGATAACTGGTAGCCTATCTAATAAAAGAGTAATATGCAAATTAGTCATCACTCCACTACACCCACTAGCCAATCAGGAGTGGGTATGCAAATTAACCCCAACCAAGATGGCTACAGCCATGAAGAGAGCAGAAGGGAGCCTGGGGTTTCCCCAGCAATGGAGGAAGCCAAACTTTCTGCACGTCCTGGCTGACCTCCACTTAAAGCTACAAAGTTTCAATTGTAGAAGATAAATAAATCCCAAAAGAAATGGCTGCTGCCACAGAGGGAATAGAAGGCTTGGCTTCACTCCAGGCTACAAAGTTTCAATTTATTTATCTGATAAATAAATCTCAGATACCAGAGCCTCTGCTTGGGTCACTGGGGGGCATGGCCAGCCTACAAACAACCATAGGCCCCCCGCCCAAGCCCCCCACACCCCAAGGGAACCACCACCCTGATCCAGGACACCCTTCAGGGCAAAGCAGCCAGTCCCCACCCATGCACCAGGCCTCTATCCTATCTAATAAAAGAGTAATATGCAGATTTACCATCAATCCAACACACAAGAGGGCTGCCCCCATGTGGTCAAACATCCTGCCCCCATCTGGACATAAGATGGCCACCACAAGATGGCCAGCAGGGGAGGGCCATTGGGAAGGGCCAGGTTAGCAGAGAAGGGAAGTTGGAGGCAAACAGGCTGACAGGGGAGTGATTAGGGAATGATCAGGCTGGCAGGCAGAAGCGGTTAGGGCAATCAGGAAGACAGGCAGGCGAGCAGTTGGGAGCCAGCAGTCCTGGATTGTGGCAGGGATATCCGACTACCCGTTTAGGCCTGATGCCTCCAGGATCGGGTCTAAATGGGTAGTTGGACATCCCTTGAGGGGTCCCAGATTGGAGAGGGTGCAGGCTGGGCTGAGGGATACTCTTCCCCCTCACCCCCAATGCACAAATTTTGTGGACCGGGCCTCAGGTTTTAAATAATCAAGAAAGAACTCACAAAGGAATTGACATCACAGCAGGGGACTGAACAAGGTGAGGGAGCAAGCCGAGAGGGTGTCTGTGAAATGAACAAGCCAGATGCAGAGAACAGAGAGTGCAAAGGCCCGAGGCAGGGGAGGGCCTCTAAACCTGAAACCTGCTCCTAAAATGCAGTAGAAATGCAGGTTATAACTAAGAGTGAACTGTGACTGAGAGCAGGGCAGACCTGGTTGTGAGCCTTCAGACCACACTTACTGATTTTATGGCTTTAACCATGTTTTTAATCTCAAGTCTCCAAGTACTCATCTGAACAATTAACACCTGACTAAAAGGGTGGCCATGCTACTCCAGTATCACAAGGGACCCATTAACTGTGCTCTGTAAACTGCAGAGTATCTCAAGTGTCAGTTTTAATTATCTTCTCATATCCCTGGTCTTCTAAGATTGCCAGGAATGTTAACTTGATAATTTAATAATGCAGCTATAATGATCTGGTTATGATAAAGCAGCACTTGTTATATCTAAACATGTACTTACAGAATTTTCAGCTTCTTGTGGTTTCACTATGTAGCTACTTGTTATTTATATAATATAACTTGTTTAACATGCTTGCAATCTCAGCATTTATTGAAAGAACTATAATTTCTGATCACTAACAGTCTCTAGACTTCCTATATCATTCAGCTAAAGCATTTTTAAAGACTGATATTTGGGTTTATTGCTGCAGTATATGTACTAGTAGATCCTCTGTCAGACTGACATTGATCCCTGATCCTAGATATTGATCAGACTATGTTTTTCATAACTTTGTGATTTTAAGTTTAATCCAGCTATTTATTCCTTAAACTCTATGTGGAAAAGAGTCCGTCTTAAGTCAGATAAACAGCACAGAGGAGTTTAGATTCAATGAGCTGGTGTCAGAGTCTTCTGGACACCTGGGACAGGCCTGACAGACAAACCTGGTTTCTGCTGGTGCATGGAGCAGTGAGAGCTGCTGGGACAGTTGCCTAAAGGGAGGCTTAAGCTTTCATTATAATTCCTCATCAGAGTTTAATCTGTACTAATAAAAGGGTAATATGATAACTAGACCAGACATCTGGATGTCCTTCCAGACAGAGCCAAGGTGGCAGGGGCCTAGGCAGAGGCAGTCAGAACAGCAGGGGAGGGAAGTTAGGGGGCAATCAGCTTGGCAGTTAGGGGCAATCAGGCCAGCAGGAGAGCAGTTAGAGAGTGATCAGGCTGGCAGGGGAGCAGTTATGGGGGATCAGGCCAGCAGGCAGAGGCAATTAAGGGTGATCAGGCAGGCAGGTAGGTGAGCGATCAGGAGCCAGCTATCCCAGATAGCGAGAAGGATGTCCTGGGTTGGAGAGAGTGCAGGCCAGGCTAAGAGTGCAGGCCAGTGCACAAATTTTGTGCACTGGGCCTCTAGTCTATATCTGTATATAAGCCTCATATGCAAAGTGGCCCCTTGGGAGTTTGACCAACTGGGAGTTCAATCACTCACTATGACGTGCACTTACCACCAGGAGGTTGTGCGGAATGAAGGAAGGTCCTGGTTGGCAGCTGGCAGCTGGGTAAGGGAGGCCTTGGCTATCAGCTGGCAGCCACTAGGGACCCTACCTGTGCATGAATTTCATGCACTGGGCCTTTAGTACTATATATTATGACATATATGTATTACAATATAGGTGCATATGCAAAGCTACATTTGTACATGTTATGAGGGATTTTTAAGTGTAACTTAAACTGTACAGGTTCTTCAGAAAACAACCTAGGAGAGACACCAAGATGGCGGCATAAGCAAACACCTATTGTTCTGCCCCGCGCAACTATTTAAGAACTACAACATAACAGCAGAACAGACAAGCACCCAGAATCGCCAGAAAGCTGGCTGAATGTAAACTCCACTAATAGGAGCAAAGGTGGGACACAGACTCAGGACCGGCGGGAGCGCAATCTTCCAGACAAGAGGTTAGGAGCCGCCCTGGTCGCGCACGCGGGCTGGGGCTGGAGCAGGGACCGGCCGGATTTCGCCCACGAGGAAGGGAGGAGGCGTCTCACTGCCCAGATTTCCCGAGCCGGGCGAGGTCCGAGATCCAGGGTAGGAGAGGTCCCCCTGCACAGATTACCCGGAACTGGGCGCGGTCCGAGGTCCTGGGACGCACCCTGGAAGCGGGGCGCGGTGCGCAAACCCGCGACTTGCCCCCTGGAAACTTGGTTCCGGAAACCATCTATTTTACAGCCCTGGGCTGGACTTTTGGTGTGCAGGCACGTTTGGGGAAAGGCAGAGTTGTCTGGCAAGGGGAAGAGACTAGCGGCTTTTTCTTGGAGGAGTCTGCAGCCATCCCCATCCAACAGAGACCCTCGCGCAAGCACCGCATAAGACCCAGCTGCCGCCACCACCGCTGCCGCTGTGCGCAGCCCCGAGACTCCGCCCATCCAATCTGAACTCAGTCTCCCTTCACAGCCAATTGGCCTGGAGGTCAAACCCTCCTAGGGCTAACAACAAAAACCTGGGTTTAAATTCAAAAACACTGAATACAACCCATAAAGGATTGCAGTAAGAGTACCCACCTCAGGTAACTGGGGAGGCTGAGCCACTGTCCCTTTGGGGATATCCACCACATAAAGCAACCACCATGCAGAGATATGGAAAGAAATCAGGTGTGAAAGAAATGGAGGAGAAAAGACGACAAGACATTGAGTTCAAAACCACGGTTATAAGGCTTTTCAAGAGGCTCCTACAAAAGGCCGATCAACTTAATGAGAATTACCAGGAAATAAACAAGACCAACCAGCAAATTAATGAGAATTACAAGGAGATGAATGATACTTACAAGCAAATGAATGAGACCCTCAGGGAAATGAACAAGACCTCTGAGGATACGAACCAGACCCTCACAGATAAAAAAAACGACCAACTAGAAATCAAGCATACACAGACTGAAATAAAAAATATTACACAAAGTCCTAAAAGCAGTCCAGAGGGCCACAAGAACCAAGTCAAAGATTTGAAATACAAAGAACCAAAATCCACTCGGCTGGAAAAGCAAGAAACAAAAAGAATTCAGATAATTGAAGATAGCGTAAGGGGCCTCTGGGACAACCTCAAGCAAGCCAACATCCGAATTATTGGGGTGCCAGAAAAAGAGAGAGAACAAGTTAATGAAAACCTACTTGAAGAAATAGTGACTGAAAACTTTCCCCACCTGGTGAAAGAAACTGACTTAAAAGCCCAAGAAGTACACAGAACCCCAAAATATAGGAATCTAAAGAGGACCACACCAAGACATATCATAATTAAAATGCCAAGAGCAAAAGATAAAGAGAGAATATTAAAAGCAGCAAGAGAAAAACAGTTGGTTACCTACAGGGGAGCACCCATCCGATTGTCAGCGGATTTCTCAACAGAAACGATGCAGGCCAGACGCGAGTGGCAAGAAATATTCAAAATAATGAAGAGCAAGAATCTACAACCAAGATTACTCTATCCAGCAAAGCTATCATTCAGAATCGAGGATCAGATAAAGTGCTTCGCAGATAAGAAAAAGCTAAAGGAGTTCATCACCACCAAACCACTATTATATGAAATGCTGAAAGATATTCTTTAAGAAGAGGAAGAAGAAAAAGGTAAAAATATAAATTATGAACAACAAATACACATCTATCAACAATTGATCATAAAAATCAAGTGAACTGATAGGCTGATGAACAAGATAAACTGGTGACTATAACAGAAACATGGACATAGAGAGGGAATGGACTGACAATTCTTGGGGAGAAAAGGGTTGTGGGAAGTGCAGCAAGAGATTGGACAAAAATCTTGCAACAATGGGAGAGGACATTGGGGCGGGGGAGGTGAGGGCGGAGGGTGGGATAGATACAGGGGGGAGGGAAGATATAGGGGGATAAAAAAGGGGAAACAATGTAATTAATAAACTGAACAATAAAAAAAAAGTAAAAAAAAAAAAGAAAACAACCTAGATGTTCATGAAAAGACAATTCACAAAACAAGACACCATGTGATGAGTGACAAATGAGTAGCACAGATAATGGAGGGTGGAGGGACTTCAGAGGAGGGAGGGTAGTCGACTAAATTGGATAATCAGGAAAGACATGTATTGGGTTGGGACATGATTTAATGACATTTGATTCAGAGGAGGAAGATACTTCCAGGAAGGCATGGCAAAGGCCCAGAGATGATACAAGGAGGATGTTTGAGAGACACTGAGCAAACCAATGGAGCTGAACTGAGGGCAGAGCTGAAGTAGAGGCTTTACCAGGTGTATCAGTTAATAATGCAGATTTTGTAATCAAAGAAAACACAATAATTCCAAGAGAGACATCAAAAGTGCTTTCTTCAAAGTAATGTCCATTGCTAGCTACACATTTCCCCCATCTTTCAGGTAATTTGTGGGTACCATCCCAATAGAAGTTATCTTGTTTTGAGACAAAACATTCAGACCCACTTTTTCCTTTCTCTGTATGTTTTGAAGTGCTACTCAGAAAATGTGTGTGTGCCATTGATCAAAACAAGTGGGAATCTGAAGGAGCAAGGTCTGGTGAATACAGTGAGTGGGTTAATACTCCCCAGACAAAATCTTTTAACGTGTCTTTAATTGGTTTTGAAGTGTGTGATGGTGCGTCATCATGAAGCAAAATTACTGTGTCTTCTGGACCATTCTGGTCATTTTACTATCGAAGCCTGGTTCAAATTGATTATTTGTTGTCAGTAGCAATAGTATTAATGGTTTGACCTGTTTTAGAAGCTCGTAATACACCACACCTTCCTAATCCCATCAAATGCAGAGCATTGAATTCTTTCCAAAGCAATTTGACCTTGCAGTTGATGTTGATGATAGACCTGGATCAACCCATGATTTTGTACATTTGGGATTCTCAAAATAAATTCACTTTTCATCGCCAGTCACAATGCAATGCAAAAAAGGACTTTCTTTTGTGCTGTTGAAGCAACATCTTACTGATAACTTTTCAGTTTTCCATTTGTCTTTTTCATTCAGTTGATATGGCACCCATTTTTTTCCTTTAAAAACTTTCCCATTGCTTGTAAATGATCGGAAATTGTTTGCTAAGCAACGTTTAATTTTTCTGCAAGTTGTTTTTTTAGTTTGACATGCATCTTCACCCAATAATGCTTGTGATTGTTGGCCTTCCAAAGTTTTCGGTTGACCTGGACATTCTTTGTCTTTCACATCAAAATCACCATTTTTAAAGCATTAAAACCAGCATTCACAAGTATCTTGAGATGGAGCATGTACACTATAGGCTTCCTGAAGTATACAATAACTTTCAGCGGCATTTTTCTTCAAAATAAAACTTCCCCCACAAATGCTCCTTTTTTGGCATAAAATTTGACATTTTTAAGAGTAAAAATATCTATGATGTTAACACCTTCAGAAAATTTGACATATGAAGTTTTGAAGCTTGTTGTCAATACAACAAAATGGCATATATATCAAATCACATATATATCAACATCTATTGAGAAAAGTCCGCATTAATAATTGATATACCTGATATATAGGAATACATTCAGAATAACAGGTGAAAGGAAAAGTTGGTTAGGAGAAAATGTAGAAGGCCTTGAATAATTTGATTACTGATACATATGCTGTTGGTGGGAATAGTAGATTGATAAAACTTCCTAGGGGACAGTTTAGCAGTATTTCTCAAAATGCATATACCCTTTCACTTAGAATCCAACTTTTAGGAATTTCTTAGAATATAGTTGGAGAATTTCTCAAAAGACTTTTGTAAAAGGATGTTTAGTGAATATAATAGGAAAATAAAATTGTCTCCCATACCAAATTGATAACAAATAATATCTTCAAACATGGAACCCAGTACAACCATGAAGAGAGGTTTCTCAGGGTTATTAAGGAGACGGAAAGATAATGTAAACATGAAGTGAAGACAGCAAATCACAAAAGGTCTTCATATGCTATGACTCTATAGAGATGGAAAAACTTTTCCCTTCTTCCCCTATGGATTTTCTGACTGACTTAATAATTCAATTGACCTAAGAGTAACAAAAGAAAAACAAATTTAATTTTGTACACACATGAGCCCATAAAGGAAATATGAGACCAAAGCATGCAGTTTTTTAACCTGCCTGGAGAAAAAAAACACAATAAATTTGTGAAGAATTGGGCTTGGGGCAGTAAATTAATGAAAAAGTAATGAAGTCTGTTTGTACAATCTCCTGGGCCCTAAGTTTCC
The DNA here is from genome assembly GCA_027563665.1 of Antrozous pallidus. Lineage (NCBI taxonomy): Eukaryota > Metazoa > Chordata > Mammalia > Chiroptera > Vespertilionidae > Antrozous > Antrozous pallidus. Next base: position 25,801,411 of record CM050514.1, on the reverse strand, counting down.
CATCTCTGGTTGTAAGGATGTCTTTCTCCATCCTGGTAGGGGTCAGGTACTTTTCACATGGGAGACTATTTCTTGCTTTCAGGGGCAACAAAGGAGGGTCAGAGTTTCCTTGCACTGTCTGTTTCTTTAGGACTTTTAATTTAAAATAATCAATATGCCCAAGTGGCATATGTAGGGATGGCATACTCTCCTCTCCTTCAATTAATTTTTCAATATATTTTTATTGATTTCAGAGAGGAAGGGAGAGAGAGGTAGAAACATCAATGGTGAGAGAAAATCATTGATCCACTGCTTCCTGCATAGCCCACACTGGATACTGAGTCTGCAACCCAGGCCTATGGAACCAAATTGGAATTCTAGTTCATAGGTCGACGCTCGACCACTGACCCATGCTAGCCAGGCCACTTTTATTTGTTTATTAATCCTCACCCAGAGATACCCCCCCCCATTGATTTGCAGAGAAAGTGGAAACAGGGGGCTGGAGAAAGAGAGTAACAGCCATGTGAGAGAGACACATCAATTGGTTGTCTCCCATACATACTCTGATTGGGCCAGAGATTGAGCATGCAACCAAGGTACTGCCTTAGGTCAGAGTCTAATCTGAGACCCTTCAGTCCGAGGGGTGATGCTCTAACCACTGATCCAAACCAGAAACTATCAATAGTCACCTGTCTTATGCTCCATCCCTCAGGGCTAATAACATGGTGGACCCTCAGTACAATGTGATGGCTGCCTCTCCCATGGGACATCATTCTCGTACAACAGACTCCCCCTGAAACCAATGCCTGAAGCCCAAAGCACAATAGCAGGCCAGCAGTGCACTGTTTAAAGGGAGGTAAGCTTTCAGTTTCTCAGATCACACCAAGGGTTTTAGTTGTCATTTACTTGGAAGCCAGGCCTTGTGCTTGTCAAAGGCAAGGGGTTTCATTTAAACCCTCAACAGTCCTATGAGTTAGGTTCCGGTATCCTTATTTTACATACAGAGCAACTGAGGCACAGAGAGGTGAATTAACTTCTTGAAGTGCACACAACTAACAAGAAATGGCAGCAGTACTCAGATATAGACAATGACAGAATCCATATTGACTACTACACTCTCCCACTGCTTTGAATAGAAGACAGACAGACAGTACCCATCCTACACACACATCTCTTTGTGTAGGGGCCTCACTACAGTGTCCTTGGTCGGGGGTTAGGCAGCATACCATCCAATAGGAAAATTCTGGATGGCACCTCTAGGTCTGGCACATCTGTTACTAGGTCAGGCACTTATTTATTAGCTTTGTAACTTTGGGCAAGTCATACACCCCCAGGCTTGACTTTCACATGCATAAAAGGGAAATAATATTATCTGATCTGCAGGCCTCCCAGGATAGCTGCAAAGATCAAAGGGGACAAGACACATGAAAGCCCTGTGAACACTGTCAAGTGCCATACAAATAAAAGGTATATTAGTCATAATACCAGCATGAAGCTCTCAGAGCAGTGAGATCGGTCACCTGATTGCTCTGAGAAACTCCCCAAGGATCATTCTCAAGGACTCTGTCATACAGTCCCACAGACATTCAGTCCAGCTGTAGCTTGACAAGTGTGATTTGCAATAAGGCACCTGATTTGCACCATGATGCACATACTGGGTGGAGACACCTACCCGTGGGTAATGGACATTGAGATGAGCTAAATAACAATTCACACAACCTAAATCCTGGCCTGGAAAGCCAGTCAAAGAACTTACTTTGCTATTCTGGCAGAAGGTCTTTTTTATTCTTGAGACAGAATGATGGTAACAGGCAGATATGATGTTGCCCACCACATACAAGACCTGCCTGCGCTACGCCTCTCATAAACATCTTCTCTAAGCCTCGCGGTACACCTGCCATTATCCCGTTTCAGTTTAAAACACCGAGGCTCAGAGAGGTTAATGCACTTGCCCTCCAGACAACTTAGGAATAAAGAGAAAATCAAAGGATGATGACACAATTTTGTTCCTCCATTTCTATACCTATAAAGTTATCTACACTTTTTTTTGGTTCAGTCCTTCCAAAATGTAGGTAATTAATAAATCATATCATTTCCAGGTTTTCTGTTGACATGTTCCATAATAAAACTGACATTGATTCAAAATATTTTATTATTATATCACTAGGGGCCCAGTGCATGAAATTCGTGCACTAGGGGTAGGCAGTCCCTCAACCCAACCTGCCCCCTCTCACATACTGGGAGCTCTCAGGGGATGTCCAACTGATGGCTCACCCCCAGCCTGCCCAAGGCCTAAAGCCTCATTAAAGGCTTTAGGCCTTGGGCACCCAGCCATTGCCCTGCTCAGTTCAGCCCCGGCTGCCTGCCACCATCCTGTCCCAGGGGCTGGGGGCTCACCCCCACTTCTGTTCACAGCGCCCGGGGGCTGGACGCTCGCCACCACCACCCTTTCATCTCCACCCGCACCCCCCCCCCACCCAGCCCAGCACTCATGCTACTTGCCCCCCCCTGCTCCTGATTGGCTGGTAGCATAGCCAATCAGGAGCCAAGGTACGGTCAAATTTGCATGTTTCTCTTTTATTATATAGGATTATTTTAAGACAAACACATTTCTGCTAGACTCTTATGAAAATTATATGAACTTAATAGAAAAGAGTTTGATTTTTTTCTCAATTAAGAGGGAAAGGTTTTTGATTTTTAATTAGAGAAATGAAAAAAATATTTACAACAAATATGACACATTTTTCATGTCAATAATAAATAAACAGCTTACATAATTTGTTTAACACATAAACAAATTGCCCCCAGAAATGAGCAAACAGCTCACAAAGGAAACAATATATAAAGTTTTATCAAATACATAAAAACTCAATAATAAATTTAAAGTAAAACAATGAGACCCCACATTTTACATGCTAAATAAGTGGAGATGTAAAACAGTTAATATTTAGTGTTGGTGGGTGTGATCTTGGGTTTGTGAGTGTCACATGAGCAGCTGGTAGAGCTGCACTTCGGCACAACCTCCTGGAAAGTGACCTGGTGACGTCTAAAGACCCCTCAGCGATGCTCTTTGATTCTGGCAGATTAATAATGGCCACAAATTATCTATCACTTCCTTCTGTACCTCCCTCTGGGATCCAGCCTGTGACCGCTTAGATCAAGAGAGCATTCTAGAAGACAGTCTGCGCCAGTCCCGGGCCTAGCCTTTGAGAGATCTGGCAGTTCCCCACCTCCTCCGTCTTAAAACCCCTTGAAAAAACCCACCCGATGGAGAACCAAGGCCCCAGCCACCAGCCGGCACCAACTTGTCAGCCATGTGAAAGAGTCACCCAGGAAGTGGATCCTCCAGCCCCAGGCAAACCACCCAGCCAGCTAACCTCGCAAAGAACAGAAACAAAGCATTCTCAGATTACAAAACTGTGAGCCAATGAAAGATTGCTGTGGGTTACCTGACTAGGTTCTAAGTGCTGAGGACTTGTGACACAGCAATAGACACCTAAGACTGACCCAATAATCTTACTTCTAGAAACTGATCATCAGGCACCAATCAGAAAAGCACACAAAGGCCTCCATCCCCGAACACTGCTGGCAGAGAAGCTTGGAAAACCTTACTGTCTAAATTAGGAAAATAAACATGTCAATCGTAGTATCCATTATGAAAGTGATTTAAATGTTAGCAACATGAAGAGTACTTATGATACACTTTTAGGTAGAAAAGGTCACATAAAGAAATATGTGTACAAAAAGGAAAAAATTAAAATTTAATAGTGGTTATTTCTGAGCAATAAGATGATGAGTGATTTAAGTCTGAGCTTCACATTTTTGTGGTAATTGCACATTCAGAAAAAAAAAAATAAAACTTAAAAATGAGAAAAGCTATCAGCTTGTAAAATCTTTCCACAGATAAAATAAACTTACAAAAATAAAACTTCATTTTAACTATAGTTTTAAACTTTTTCATAAAACCATTTTACCAAGACATTCAACGAAACTGATGTTGAATCATCTGTTATTTCTGATCAGTGGCCGGCTAATTGGCAGTTACATTGCAATTTTAAAAATCAACAGGAGACAGACTTATTAGCAAAGGGCTTTGATTACCCATAAACTGGGTGTTAAAATCCTCAATAACTGAGCAATTCTAATGATGTGGCAGAAAGTTAAACAATTAAAGAAAAAGCTTCAAAAAATCAGACTGACATCACTGAAAGTTGGTTACCTGCTAGGAGCTTTCCTATGGCCAACCTCTTAATTCTCTCAACAGTCTCGTGAGGCAGGTGCTGTTCCCATTTCACAGATGAGGACCGGCTGCCTTGGCCAAGGTTCCCACAGGCGCGGATCGGGCCCAACTTCCACGTTCACCCCCCAGCACCGAGCCACTCCACAAAAGTCAGAGTTCAACATTCCTATGGGATAAAACAAAATGACCAAACATGCAGATGTGGTCTGAAAAAGCCTTTTTTTTTTTTTAACACCACTAATTAAAATATATTTAATGGGATTTCTTAGCAGCATCATTTTCTTCTTGCAGAACTTGAAACAACCCTAAAAAGTCAATGCCAGTTTTATGAGAAGCCTACACTATCCGAGAGACATTGAAAGGGGCTCAAGGGAGCCCGGCTGGTGTGGCTCAGTGGTTGAGCATCAACATATGAACCAGAGGGTCGTGGTTCCATTCCCAGTCAGGGCATGCCCAGACTGAGGGCAGAGTCCAGGGTGTGCAGGAGGCAGCCAGTCTATGATTCTCTCTCATTAATGTTTCTCTCTAGCCCTCTCCCTTCCTCTCTGAAATCAATAAAAATATATTGTAAGAAAAGGAAAAAAGAAAAGAAAGGGGGTGCTCAGAGTAGGGGACTGGCTTACAAAGCAGAGGTATGTATGCCACGGCTCCTCTCCTCCATGTCCTCTCTCCCGAGGCACCTCTACGAAGCCCTGATTTTAGCATGACTGAGGCTTTTAGTGAGTTGGAGCCTGGTGGTGCTTGTTGGTTTTATTCTCAATTCATATTTGTTTTGTTTGGTTTCCAGTAGGCTGTACCCATTTGGGGAGCCAAGCTGTGAGTGATCAGAACCACCAAGAGGCCCCACAGGGCATCTGACGGGTAAGATGGAGAGCCAGGTCCCAACCAAGCCCAGTGGTTTTCCGTTTGTTGTAATTAAATAACTTTAATAACAATAACAGCTAAAGTTGCCACAATGTTACATGCAACCAGCTCTGTGCTGTGCACAGTACACATGAACATGATCCTACTTAACCCTCACAACATGAAGGCATAGGCACTATTATTATTATTATTATTATTATTATTATTGTTACTAAAGGCCCAGTGCATGAAATCTGTGCAGTCAGGGGGTCCCTCAGCCCAGCCTGCACCTTCTCGCAGTGCGGGAGCCCTTGGGGGATATCTGACTGCCACAGAGACGGGAGAGGCTCCTGCCACCACCACTGTGCTCACCAGCAGTGAGTCCAGCTTCTGGCTGAGGGGTGCTCCCCCTTTGGGAGCACACTGACCACCAGGGGGCAGCTCCTGAATTGAGCATCTTCCCCCTGGTGGTCAGTGCATGTCATAGCGACCAGTTGTTCCACCAGTTCTCAGACATCCCCTGAGGGCTCCCACATTGCCAGAGGGCACAGGCCAACCTGAGGGATCCCACCTATGCATGATCCTGGCTGGGGAAGGATGTGGGGGGACTCCAGGGTGTGTCCAGCCCATCTCACTCAGTCCTGATCAGTCAGACCCTAGCAGCAAGCTAACCTACCAGTTGGAGCGTCTGCCCCCTGGTGGTCAGTGCACATGATAACAAGTTATTGAGTGGCCTTAGTATATCATTAGCATATTACACTTTGGTTGAATGGCTGACTGAACAACCAGACATTTAGCATATTAGGCTTTTATTATATAGGACTAGAGACCTGGTGCATGAAATTTGAACACAGAGGAGGGTCAGAGGTCTCTAAGCCTGGCAAGCACTCTCTCCAATCCAGGAGCCCTATACTTTTTTCTTATCCAGCTAACATGTTCATGTTTAAAATTAACTGAAATACCACCTACTCTAGGAAATCCTCTTTGAGTAAATCTCTTTACAATCTGTATTAAGTATTTTCATAGTACACCATTCTTTTTCTTTAGGAGCATCTTAGAGTGGATGCAATCTGATTCTCATTCTTTCTTGTTGCTCTTGTAATAGCAAAGTTGATCCAATTTACATTTGCCCTTCAAGGGCTTATATTTTGTTCAGTTTCTAGTTGACTCCCTGTGGGGTTTTTTTGAGCAATAAATTTGAGCTGTGATAGCAAACCTCACTTGTAATCAAGCCTGTAAGTCTCTCTATCTGAATATTTCTATAATACCTATCACTTTAGCACACCAGAGATTGTGTTCATTTGTAGAAAATAGCAATAAATGTTGCCTGATTCTTTGATCTTCTAGTAACATTTTATAGCAAGATGTATTATTCTAGTAATTTAACTATTACAAAACTGAGGCATATAGAAATAAATCACATTGGACAATAAAGAATGTCTCAAATATCATAGCATAGTACACAGTCCACATGGAACCCAGCTTCCTTTAAAATAGAAAGGGATGCCATACTCATAAAGCAACTATTTCCACACTTTTTAAAAATTTAATTCATAGCACATACACTTTGTATTAATTGTTGAAAAATCATCCTAGCAATTGCCTCTGTTCCTCTCGGTATTGTTGCCTTACATTCTAATGTCATTACTGTGTTTTTATCATCCACTAGCTGTAATAAAATAGTGAGTTATTTAAGGGCAGAGATCATGACTTGTGTTTCTCTGACATGATGTCTAGATAAATACTCAAATGCCATCCAGTCCAAATGACTGTGATGAGAGAGGACCACCGGGTCAGTTGCTGCAGACCTTTGATTTTTATTTAAGGGGCCTCATTTGTTCTGTGCCTTTACAGAGGGGTGAGTAGGAGCTGAGGAATTAGGGGAAACACAGAATTCTCCTCCTGCAAGATTTTGCTAAGCTGGCACCTGTGACCACAGCAACCTCTTCACCTGGGACTGTGGGTGGCTCTTCGCCCAGGCTGATCTCACTGTGGCAGCGTCTTTGCCTGGGCCGACCGCTGGCTTTGTCTGGAAGATGTCCGGTCTAATTAGCATATTACCCTTTTATTAGTATAGATTATTATTGCTAATCCTCACCAGAAGATAATTTCCATTGATTTTTTTAGAGATCGTGGAAGGAAGAAAGGGAGACACAGAGAGAAAAATATCTATGTGAGAGGAACGCATCAATTAGTTGCCTCCCAGATGCGCCTCGACCAGAACTGGTCCCAGGGTTGGGAATGAGCCCACAATTGAGGTCGTGCCCTTGACCAGAATTGCACCTGGGACCATTCAGGCCACAGGCTGACACTCTATCCACTGAGCCAAACCAGCTAGGGTGGTAAGCATTATTTTTTTATTTTCATTTTACAGATGAAGGTGCCAAGGACCTGGACCCTGGACCGAAAGTGGTCTGGGAATGAAGTTTGATCTCAGTCCATGCTCCTAACTAGACTGCAGCAGTAAGCACTGGGGTTTCAGAGAGAAGCTGGCTTCTCTTCTCTTTTACCGGCTCCTGAGGGAATGAGGAATGGGCCACAGGGGTGGGCTGGGGTGAGCAAAAGGAGACGTGGGCATCCCCGACATGAAGGTCAAGCTGGAGAGCAGCGTCTCAGAGCCTGGCTTCCCATTTCCAAAGTGCTAAGCCTTCTTCTAACAGGTATTTTCACTCATTCATCATTCCCTAGGTCTACAAGGATATAAAGTAGTTCACAATAACACAAAAATAGAACATGCAGTAATAAAGAAAAAGAAATGAGTAGATCTTGAAATACTCAGAGGACAAGATAAATAAAATCATAACGAGCAGAGACCAGTTCTCATTATATTAAAAACAAACAAAACAAAACAAAACAAAACAAAACAAAACCAGCAACTCAAGACAAGCACAACTGATACCCACATTAAGGTCAGGGAGATGTTTTCTCCTGAAAGCAAAGTGGCCCAGTGCACCGTGATGAGCAAGCCCTCACATCTGCAAAGGACTAAACACCTGGCTGCAGAGCAGAGCAGCTGAGCGTGAGGACCCTGGGGCCAGGCCCTTGGGCTCTCCCACATTCCAGCCGAAATCCTGAGCAAGTTACATAACCTGTCTGTGCCTCAGGGTCTTCATCTATAAATGGGAGCTGGGGAAACATGGAGGACTACACAATGGACATAAAGCCTTTAGGCATGTAGAAGCTGTGTGTGTGCTACTGTCCTCACCAGCCTTGTTTGGAACATACCAGACTAGTCCTACCAGGGCCCCTGTCCCCACTGCTCCCTCTGCCTGACACACCCTCTCCCCTCATACAAGGCTCACTTTTTCCCCTCCTTCAAGCCTTTGCTCAAATGTCACTTTCTCAGCAAAGCCCTTCCAGACAATAATATTTAAAACTAGTGGCCTGGTGCACAAAATTTGTACACGGAGAGGGCGTGTCCCTCACCCCAGCCTGCACCCTCTCCAATCTGGGACCCTTCGAGGGATGTCCCGCAGTGATCAGGCCTAAACCTGCATCCCTCTCACAATCTGGGACCACTGGTTCCTAACCACTCACCTGCCTGTCTGCTCACCCCCAACTGCTCCCTCCTCCACTGGCCAGCTCACCCCCAATTGCCCCCACCCTGCCAGCCTGCTCACCCCCAACTGCCTCCCCTGCAGGCCTGCTCACCCCCAACTATCCCCCACTGCCGGCCTGCTCACCTCCAACTGCCCTCCCCACCCCCCCAGCCTGATCACCTCCAACTGCCCTCTCATCCTGGCCTGATCACCCCTAACTGCCTTTACCTTGGCCCCACCACCATGGTTTTGTCCGGAAGGATGTCGGGAAGGTCTCCCAACCTAATTAACATATTTCCCTTTTATTAGTACAGATGGAAACACTTTCCCTTCTTCTCTCCCCCGAACTAGCAGCCTATATTGCCTGCCACAATTCATTTTCTTCTTCTCATGCTCAAATAACCAATGACTTTATTTCGTGTGTGTGTGTGTGTGTGTGTGTGTGTGTGTGTGTGTGTGTGTGTGTGTTTTGGTCTGTCCTCCACTAAGGGAAAGCAGGTTTCTGTTTTATTCACTGCTCTCTTTCCAACACTTAGAACAGAGCATGACAGAGAGTAGACACCTGATAAACACGTGTAGAATGAATCAACCAACAAAGTCATCACCAGGCAGCCAATTGCAGATCCCTTTGAAACACTGTAAGAGTAACCTAATAAGTCAGAGAGTGAACTTGTAGGTTGTCTGGACTTTCCAATCCTTTGGTAATCATTCAGGAAAGACTTTGAAAATCTTCCAAATTTTGTTGGAAAGAGGCAATCTCATTGATACTTTAGGTGAGATGTGCTGTTTTACACTCTTAGAGTTTAAAATCACTGACTGGGAGTCACTCCCAGCAGGGATAAAATAATCAGAGCTGAGGAAGAATAAAGCATGATTGGTATCAAACCATCACTCTGTCAGTTCTTAATAGAGCCAGTCCAAATAAATCGTGGGTCTTACTCTCCTGGCAGCAACGCAAGGACAAGAAAGCCAATTATTGATGAGGACATCTTATCTCATGCCCCAGAGGAATTTTAAAAAATTAACAAAGGCTAGTGTGCCAGGTGCAGAACTTGGGGGAGACCCCAGGAAATGTGGGGCTCCCCCACAGTACTGAGAGTTACGTGCCTGCACAGGCCATGAGCAGCTGTCTTCTCAAACAGTGAAAGGCAATCTAGCAGAACAGAAAACATGCCACAGAAGAGGCAGCAGAGGCCAACAAAGTGAGTCATGCCCCAGGGGAAGCTGGGAAACTCTCCCAAGCACAAAGACCGATTGACCCATGTCGTCCACATGTGGTGAAATGCCAACCATGTAGCAGTGCCATTTCTCTACACCACGCTTTGGCCAAACAAAAGGAGCCCATGCCTGAAGTATGAGAGCCAGGAATATTTCCATGGTAAATGTGATTTCTTCACAAGGTATTCAGAAGAAAGTTGACTTGACTAAGGCTGCATTCTGAGCATTCTGCTATTGTCCATACCTTTGCTTGTGTCAGCTGTGGCCTGAGCACAGACTGAGAGAGGTTCCCAGCATGAGAGAGAACAGTGAGGCCTGGATTGCTGGTTGTGAATGAGCCGGTGCTTCAAGGCTCACAAGCCCTCCCATCCCTCGAATAACAATGACCCATCACTGTCCACTTAGTCCCTCATCCGTTGGTCTTCAATTAAATTCAGGCTGAATCCACACTATTCTGTTTCTTTTTCAATTTAAGTGTGTTTCTTCTAAACTACAGATTCCTTAAGGGACAGAGACTACATTTTAAGATTCTTCTTTTGCATCCTACAGACCTGAGCATCGCTGAGTGGACACTTAGCACCAGGTGAGTTAAAGGTGTACAATTTGTTGTTTGATACTCTTACATACTGCACAGCGATTACCACAGCAGCATTAGTGAACCCTTCCATTCATTTTAACTTTTCAAAAAGCAGCTCTTAGATTCATTGATCTTTTCTACTGTTTCACTGGTCTCTATTTCATTTATTTCTGCTCTGGTCTTTGTTATTTCCTTCCTTCTGTCAACTTTGGCCTTAGTTTCTTCTCCTTCTTTAGTTCCTCGAGTTGTAAAGTTATTGAAGATTTTTCTTTTCTCTTAATGTAGGTATTTATTGCTTATAAATTTCCTTCTTAGGACAGTTTTTTGTTCTATCCCATAGGTTTTGGTATGTTGTTTTTTCCATTTTTGTTTCAAAGACAATTTTTTCCTTTTTATTCCTTTGACCCATTGGATGGTCACAGTATGTTGTTCAATTTCCACATATTTATTAATTTTTCATCTTTCCTCCTGTTATTGAGTTCCAGACCATACCATTGAGGACAGGAAAGATAGTTGGTATGATATTAATATTCTTAAGTGATCAAGATTTGCAAAGGATCTACCCTGGAGAATGTCCCATGCGTACTTGAGAGGAAAGTGTATTCTGGGAGGAATGTTCTGTATATGTCTACCAGGTCCATTGGTCTCAAACAGAGGTGGGAGATGTTTGGTCGTTGGGCCATATAAAGCCCTTGAAATCATTTTATCCCTCTCCAGATTTCATCTGCCAGAAGCTTCCCATCTGAATATTTCTGGAGATGAGTTCCTATAGCTGAGTGACTGACCAACATTCAAAGCACCTAACTTCTTAATACCTACATGAACATGCCCCGTGGTAGTGTTTGAAACAAATCTTCCTCATCTTTCTCTTCTTGATCATGCGTTTTCCCTTTTGCATATAATAAGAGGAATGTAAACCAAACTTTATACCAGTCTTGTCAATGTCTAAAATCACGATCTGGATAACTGTACATAAGGGGCAGAAAAAAAACATGTGATAAGGAATTCTAAGGAACAATTCATCAAGACTGAGTTTAAAAAAAAAAACACACATTTATTGCCTTATTTTAAAATCTGAATTCAAGAATCAGAAAGGATGCCAAGTAAGTTATTTGCCTGTTTGCCTTTGTATGGCAAGTGCCCAGTGCCTCACCCTGAGCAAGCAGGCACTCCCTTGGCACATGGCCATGGTCCCCAGCACTTCCTGGCCAGGTCCCCCTGCACCACATCTGTGGTCACCAATGAGATCACCACCATCCTTTCACCCAGAGTCTCACTTGTGGCTCTGCCTGGAGCTCCAGCTCTGGTCTCTCGTATTGGTTCGCACCACCTTGAGAAGAAGCACTGCCCCATATGTTGGATGGGTGAAAAATTTACACAGACGTCACCAAGGGACACATGGAAAACCCATCAAAATGGCTTCATGAAACTTGGCAGCAAGCATCAAAGACAAATGTCCTGCTGCACTTTTAAAATCTATTTTTGTTGCTATTTGCGGCTTATATTACTTGGATTGCAGCTATAAGCAAAGCCAAAGGACAGAGGAAGGAAGAGGAAAGGAAAGATAGAAGGAAGTTAGCTGATCAGAAAACTCTACCTCACCTTTTTGGAACTTTGCTCAAAACTGCGAATGCCACTGTTACTTGTCTGTCAATTCGTTTAATACATTAGTTTTTTAAGAATATTGTATCTTTCTAACAGTTGAACCAGGAGGTAACGCAAAGGTCTGATACTTAGGGATGGAATTTAAGAGACTTGGACATCTGAATGGAGGGACGTAGAAGTAGGAAGTTGCTTCTAAGGCCTTTTATGCCATGACACCCTTTAGATTTCAAAATCAAAGCTCAATCTTGGGTATATGTCTTCAACACAAGTTCTCACAACATTCATTTTAAAAGAAAATCCCAAGACTGCAGCTGTCATGTTCTGAGTATACCCCAGTCTATTCCTCTTTGGTAATCCACAACATTTCCTCTCATGCCAGAATGCCCAGGTTCAAATCCCAGTTCTGTGACTTACTACATGTAAGATGTGGAGAAAAGTACTGAACCCTTCTCCCCACTATTCTAGCTGTATAACTTTTAGTAAGTGGTTTGACCCTTTTTTGCTTCAGCTTCTTCATGTGAATGAAGATGTTACTACTTACCTCATAAAATCTTACCTCATAGAGGTTACATGAATTACTGTACATAAGGCACTTAGCATGATGTCTGATATGCAGCAAGCACTGTTTGCCATTATTATTTCCCCTTGAGGATAAAGACATCCTATAATAGGCCTATGATCTCAACTAGAATTGATTATGCAAATACCAACCATGAGCCCCAGGAGTTACTGAAGACAATGGAAAAACGAAGTAACACAAAGCCATGTTAAGTCACAGATCGCACATTCCATACGGTAGTTTTAACTTTCTCTCCCGCCCCTTGATCATCCCTTTGATCTAGAGATACAAGAAAGGTAAGCAGCAAGAAGTAGGAATAAGAAACTGGTGTGCTTCAGACTGGATGATCAGCCCCTTACTGAGGAATGTTTCACCTGTGCCAGGGCTGCTCTAAGGCAGAGTTCAACCTCTCCCCCACCTACTCCCAGCCACAGCAGCATGGAGCGGGGAGGTAGTTCTGTGCTAGGACTGGCAAATGTTCAGAACCACAAGATGTAGAAGAAAGGGGACCAGGCTTCTCACCTGAGTCTCTGCCAGACCTCTGAGTGACCTAGGAATAAGTCACCTGAATTTTCTCGTTCCATCTACAGGATGAGAATGCCTATGCTATGCACCTCAGAAAATTTTGTTAAAATAAGCTGACATAAAGCATGTGAAAGCATTTTGAGAACTATAAAGTCCTGCCCTGGCGGCTTTGGCTCAGTGAGTAGAGTGTTGGCCTGGGGACTGACGTGTCCACCAGGTTTGCTTCCGGCCAAGGACACAGGCCCACGTTGAAGGGTTCGGTCCTCAGTGGGTTGTGTGCAGGAGGCAGCTGATCAGTGATTCTCTCTCATCATTGATGTTTCTGTCTCTCTATCCTCTCCCTTCCTCTCTGAAATCAATAAAAATATTTTTTTAAAAAAGAAATATAAAATCCCATATAAGGTATCATTAATGGCAGGGTTTGCATTAGTTTAGCTTTCCCTAGAGTTAACAGATGTTACACAAAATAAAGGTTCTATTATCCAAATAATTTTGCAAATACTGGGTTAAGAAAATTGTCCAGATTCTATACCTAGGATAGCAGTTCCCAGCCCTATCAGGTACATGGAACCCTTGTTATAAACATGTATCTTTGTAACATCTCCTTCACAATCCTAAAACAAATTCATAGTTATATCCTACACAAATAGAATATCCAGAAAGCCACCACCACCACCAATGTATCCTTTTTACGTAAACTAGAGGTCCAATGCATAAAATTCATGCACAGGGGAGGGGAGGTGGGGAAGGTCCCCTCAGCCCAGCCTGCACCCTCTCCAATCTGGGACCCCTCAGGAGATGTCCAACTGCCGGTTTAGGCCCGATCCCTATGGACATCCCTCTCACAATCTGAGACCATTGGCTCCTAACTACTCATCTGCCTAATAATCTCTAACTGTCCCATCTGATGGCTTGCTCACTTCCAACTGCCCCCCCCCCCGTCAGCCTGGTTGCCCCCAACTGCTGCCCCCTGCTGGCCTGGTCACCCCTTTCTGCTCCCCCTCTGCTGTCCTGGTCGCCCCCAACCTGTGCCCCCCCCCCCACCAGCCTGGCCACCCTGCTGCTCAGTCTGCTGTTCAGTCATTTGGTCATCCCTCACTAACCCCCCTGCCGGCCTGGTCGCCCCACACAGCCTGCTGTTCACTTGTTTGGTCATCTCTCACTAACCCCCCTGCCGGCCTGGTCGCCCCACACAGCCTGCTGCTCAGTCATTTGGTCAGCCCTCACTGACCCCCCTGCCGGCTTGGTCGCCCCACACAGCCTGTTTGGTTGTCTGTTCGGTTATTTCGGTTGTGAAGGTCACTTAGGCTTTTATATATATAGATGCTTGGGACTGACTAAACCAAAAGGAGTAAGTGGTCAGACGCTTGCATCTATCATGTTGAAGAATCATGGTGAATATGACAGCTCCTCACTGTGGAATGTTTCACCTTCCCCAGTGTACAAAGGTGTGCTGTATTGGCGACTCAATTACATGCAGTGGCATTTGCTCATAATGTGCTTTTCTGAAATAGTAAAAACAATTACTTGTAAAGCTGCAAACAAAATGAAATACAACCTTTCCTTAACTTATGCAGTCATTGTATTCCTAAGACATTCAGTGTCTACCCTGATAAAATCACAACTACTTTGTGCTTATACATAAAACAGCTAGGCCAGACGCTTAATAATGAACGGGTTTTCAGCTACCAGTGTAAGTCCCAGGGAGTGAGGAACAACTCTTGCTTTTATGGGACTGTCTTTTACTGCAGTCTATCTAGCATCCATGACCTCTTGGCCAATCAGGGCAACAAAAGCACTTTCACAAATTTATAATTTATAAAACATCCCCAAAGGGGCAATACCACTCTATTGAGATTCACCGCTTATAAGGCTTCAAAGAGTCTTTAATGTGACAATGTGAAGACAAAAGAAGCTTGCCAATGCTTAACCATAGCATATATTTTTCCCCAAGTAGCTTCTGGAAAGACTATAGTTTCACTAATCACACTTTGGGACATACTAGTAGTAAGCATTTTTAAAGAGTGGTCGAACAGTGAAAGCATATGGAGTACCTGCCACAAGGGAGCAACAGTAAAGAGGTGCTGGAGATATGTTTTCTAGGGATGAAAAGCCGGATGCTTGGCTGCGTCTCTCAATGTTATCAATAATGCGGAAAAGATGTCCCCCAGAAGACAAGAGGGAGCTCACTGAAACTTGCCAAAGATACTCAGCACAGACACAGAGCCTGACTCATTAGTGCCATTCAGGATAAATGGTATTAAAGTTTTATATTTGGAATCCAGGCTGTTGCTTGGAAGTCACTTTATGGTCCTTGAACATATTACTTCATAAATTTATTCAAGGGCTATAAATTTCTCTACGCCCTTTTCCCAAACGGAAATGGATTTATAGATCAATCCAGTGAATGAGATGGATAATGTTGGCTATTCTTTTCATTATCAATTCAATATACAAAATTACAGCCATGAAATCTTTACTTCCGTTATTCCTCCAGACTTACAGGTTTCACAAGCACTGGAAGACTTTTAAATTGGAGCCAAACCTGGCTTTAACTCAAAACCTAATGTTTATTTAAAAAAATAAACAAAAACCCTATTATTCAGGGTCTAGTGAGGCTAAAAATGTTCTCATTTCTACCCCAACTGAAATAAATAAACTCTAGCAAATAATTAGATAAATGCTACTTAAAGCAATCAGATAAATGCTATTATAGGACCATAGAACCTTAATTACATTGTCAATATATTTTTACCTCAACAGATTTTAAGGCAAGTGTGAGAATAATGCTTCTAATTTTCCTAAGTATTTACCATACATTGGTGCCACCTGGTGGACATTTTTAACTAAACTTAAAATGATTGTTTAAAAAAAATTGGGGGCTTTTTTCCCTCACTAAAAAAAAAAAAAAAGTAGAAAAGCACGTTTTTGTTATTTTGCAACATACTTATCCTATAGTTTCTGTAATTTGGGGACCAATGCATCAGTTCTATCAGCCTGAGGTCACTTAACCACATGGCCATACCTCATCTTTATGCACATTTATGAATAAACTAGAGGCCCAGTGCATGAAATTCGTGCATGAGGAGAGGGGGTCCCTCAGCCTCGCCTGCACCCTCTCCAATCTGGGACCCCTACCAGGATCGGGCCTAAACAGGCAGTCAGACATCCTTCTCACAATCCAGGACTGCTGGCTCCAAACTGCTCGCCTACCTGCCTCCCTGATTGCCCCTAACTGCTTCTGCCTGCCAACCTAATCACCCCCTAATCACTATCCTGCCAGCCTAATTGATGTCTAACTGCTCCCCTGCCAGCCTGTTTGCCCCCAACTTCCCTCCCATACCAACCTGGTCACCCCTAACTGCCCTCCCCTGCGGGCCTGATGGCCCACAACTGCCCTCCCTTGCAGGCCTGGAACCTCCCACTGTCCTCCCCTGCTGGCCGTCTTGTGATGGCCATCTTGTGTCCACATGGGGGCAGGATCTTTGACCACATGGGGGCAGCCCTCTTGTGTGTTAGAGTGATGGTCAATCTGCATATTATTCTTTTATTAGATAGGATAGAGGCCTGGTGCATAGGTGAGGGCCAGCTGGTTTGCCCTGAAGGGTGTCCCGAATCAGGGTTGGGGTTCCCTTGGGGTGTGGGGTGACCTGGGTGAGGGGCCTGTGGTGGTTTGCAGGCCAGCCACGCACCCCAGGGACCCAAGCAGAGGCCCTAGGATCTGAAATTAATTTATGTTCTACAAGTGAAACTTTGTAGCCTGGAGCGGAGCCAACCCTTCTGCTCGCTCTGTGGTGACAGCCATTTCTGTTTGAAACTTTGTAGCCTAGAGTGGAGGCCTAGGCTAGGGCTGCAGAAGCTTGGCTTCTTCCATTGCCCCAGCAATCCTAGCCTCTTTTCTCTTCAGCTCCATGGCTGCCGCCATTTCTGTTGGAATATATCTTCTATAATTGAAACTTTGTAGCATTGAGTGGAGGCCTAGGCCGGCAAGGGCAGGCAGAAAGCTTGGCTTCCTCCATTGCCAGGGAAACCCAAGCCTTCCTCCCACTCTCAGTGGCTGCAGCCATCTTGGTTGGGGTTTATTTGCATAATTTGCTCCTCATTGGCTGGTGGGTGTGGCTCGATCAGAGGTATGGTCAATTTGCATATTACTCTTTTATTAGATAGGATTAAGTAAGTTACCACGTTATTGTAAAATAAACAGAACTTGAAAATTTAATGGGTGAAGATATATGCAATATCTAAAATCAACAAGGGCTACTTATATAAGACATTTCAATAGAAAAGAAATAAAGCAAAGACTATAAGCCCTGACCAGTGATATGAAAGGATACTCAGCATGTTATCCAATACTTAAAATGAGATATCACTTTACACCTATTAAGGCATTATTTTAAAAGTCTGATATTAGCAAGTGCTAGTGAACGTATGACCAGGAGCCCCAAGCATTGCTGGTAGGAAACAAATCTAGCCATACTTAGTGAAGTATGTGTGCATATATCCTACAACCCAAAAATCACATTCCTAGGTATAACCCATTACCCCAAGATTTAGAGGCTTAAAATGACAAGCATTTATCTCAATGTTTCTGTGGGTCAGGAATCCAGATGTGGTTTAACTGGGTGCCTCTCTCAAAAGTGGGCAATCAAGGAAGGGTCAGAGGGGCTGCAGTGATCTCTGGGATAACTGGGGAAGTGCCGCGTCCAAGCTCACTCAGAGCTGCTGGCAGGCGTTAGGGCCTCACTGGCTTTAGGTCAGAGGTTCCCTGCCACACGGACCTTTCCACAGGGCCGTTTAAAACATAGCTCTCTGCTGCCTCCAAAGAGAAGGAGAAATAGCAAGAAAGACAGGAGTCAAATCTTTAGTAAACGTCCGGTGTGAGATCTCATCATATTTGCCATATTCTATTCATCAGAAGGCAATCACTAAGTCCAGCCCACATTCAAGGGAAGAGA
The DNA here is from genome assembly GCA_027563665.1 of Antrozous pallidus. NCBI lineage: Eukaryota > Metazoa > Chordata > Mammalia > Chiroptera > Vespertilionidae > Antrozous > Antrozous pallidus. The sequence goes on along the minus strand of CM050514.1, from coordinate 25,783,371 downwards.
TTAAACACAGGCATGCAGAAAGTAACTAAACTTACTTGGTCAACATTTTGCAATTTATACAAATGGGAATCATTATGGTGTACATGTGAAACGAATATAATGTTGTATGTCAATTATACTTCCAAAGAGGGGACATGAGTCACTGGAGCCATTTTAGAGGCTGCCCGCCACACCGGGTGTGCACCCCAGAAACTCAACAGATCATCAACAGAGGGATGAGACTGTTCACTGCAGTGCTGTGTGGGCATGGGTGACAAATGGAATGGGCATGATGATTTGCACGGGCCAAAATCGACATGCCAAGAAATGCGTATAATCGATTCCATTCTGTGACTCTCAAGGGCATTAAAAACAAAGCCCAAAAGACAAGGAGTAAAACAAGTATGTCCCTGGCCAGTTTGGCTCAGTGAAGGGAGCACCAACCTTCAGACTGAAGGGTCTAGGGCTCGACTCCAGTCGAGGACATTTACCTGGGCTGCAGGCTCAGTCCCTTGCCTTGGTCAGGGGCTTGTGTGAGAGGCAACCAATTGAAGAGTGGGCGGTGGGGCATAGGCAGCACCTTTGGTAAGTGAGCCCAGCCGGCCTCGAACAGTGCAGCAGCAGGTCAACAAAGGGCTGCAGCACCTGCAGCTTCTCATCTCTGGGTATCACCCCTTCATCTTCCTTTTTGTACTTTGTCAGTCCAGAGAATAAAGATCATCTGAAAAAAACTGCTTTTCTATTAACCTCCTAATAGGACCCACAATTTTAAACAACTTTAATTCTCATTCCAGAGAGTGATTCAGAGACAAGAAGCACTTGCCTGCGGGTCACAGCTGGAATTTGAACCCAGTACACATCTGGTTCCTGAGCCAATGTGCTTAACTATATCTTATGTAATAAAAGAGTAATATGCAAATTGACTATACCTCTGCTATATCCACAAGCCATGCCTACCAGCCAATCAGGAGCAAGTATGCAAATTAACCCCAACCAAGATGGCTGCAGCCATAGAGAATGCAGGAGGTAGGCTTGGGTTTCCCCGGCAATGGAGGAAGCCAAGTTTTCCACATACCCTGGCCAGCCCAGACCTCCACTTAATGCTACAAAGTTTTAATTATAAAAGATAAATAAATCCCAACAGAAATCGTGGCAGCCATGGAGCATGAGAGAGCAGGAGGCTAGTATTGCCCATGCCCACAGCCACACCGACCAGCCAATCAGGAGCAAATTATGCAAATAAACCACAACCAAGATGGCTGCAGCCACTAAGAGCAGGAGGGAGGCTTGGGTTTCGCCAGCAATGGAGGAAGCCAAGCTTTCCCCAGCCCTGGCCTACCTTGGCCTCCACTTAAGGCTACAAAGTTTCAATTATAGAAGAGAAATAAATTCCAACAGAAATGGCTGCACCCACAAAGCGAGCAGGAGGCTTGACTACACTCCAGGCTACAAAGTTTCAATAGTAGAAGATAAATAAATCCCAGATACCAGGGTCTCTGCCTTGGTCACCAGGGGGCATGACTGGCCTGCAAACCACCACAAGCCCCTTGCCCAGGCCACCTCACACCCTGAGGGAACCCCCACCCTGATTCGGGATACCCTTCAGGGCAAACCAGCTGGCCTCCACCTGTGCACCAAGCCTCTATCCTATCTAATAAAAGAATAATATGCAGATTGACCATCATTCCAATACACAAGATGGCTGCCCCCCTTGTGGTTAAAGATTCTGCCTCCAGGTGGACACAAGATGGCCACAAGATGGCCAGCAGAGAAGGAGAGTTGGGAGGGACCAGATTTGCAAGGGAGGACAGTTGGGGGTGATCAAGCCTGCAGGGGAAAGCAGTTAGGGGTGACCAGGCCAGCAGAGGATGGAAGTTGGGAGGGACCAGGCCTGCAGGGGAGGGCTGTTGGTGGGAAACAGACCTACAGGGGACAGCAGTTAGGGGTGACCAGGCCAGCAGGGGAGGGAAGTTGGAGGCAAATAGGTTGACAGGGGAGAAGTGAGATATCAATCAGGCTGGCAGGGTAGTGGTTATTGGGTAATCAGGCTGGCAGGCAGATGCAGTTAGGGGCAATCAGGAAGGCAGACAGGTGAGTATTAGGAGACAGCAGTCCTGTATTGTGAGAGGGATGTCTGACTGCCTGTTTAGGTCCAATCCCACCAGCAATCGGACATCCCTCGAGGGGTCTGATTGGAGGGGGTGCAGGTTGGGCTGAGGGACACCCCCCACCTCCATGCACAAATTTCATGCACCAGACCTCTAGTATTCTATACTTCCTTTCATGCATATATTTCCCCATGATGTCATATAAAAACAGCATGGTAAAGATAGCTAAATAATGCCAGCAGCTCTTTTATTTTGTCCTCGCGCTTAGAAAGAGGGAAATGTGGGGGAAAAAACAATTACACAACCAAGTAAATGTTCCCTGGACTAAAAATACAGATGAAGTAATTTAAAGGATAAATTAAGTCTAGAGCAAAACCTGGCACTGATTCCGTACTGACCAGAGTGATGTGTTCCAGCATACGGCCTCAAGTTCCAGGTTCTGCTGTGGCAAGCAATTAGCTTGATACTGTTAAACATCAGAATTACACAAGCAACTCTCTCCCTCAATTGTTTCCTGGCTCTTTCGGTTGATTTTTGCCTATAAAACAGCAGTTTCCAGTGCAGATCTGGCTCCGAAGAAGACAATCAACTGACTTAGAAATTACTCCTGTCTATAAATTGGGTTATCAGCTTCCTGTGAAATTCACTAATACCAGCAATTCCCAAATTGTAACAACTCTGCAACATCACAAGAGTATTTTGAGACCCAGAGCCTATATACTGTATTCTAAAATGGCAAGTTTATCAAGGCCATACACCATGCAACTCCTGACAAACAGCGTTTCTCCTAGCTACATTGCTACACCTGTCACAACCTATTTCAACCGGTAAGTTTCATTATTTAGAAAGACACGGCATCCAAAAGAGAAGACTACACAAGGTTAGTGGCCAACTATATTTCTCAGTGGAAAAATCTGACAAATCCTATCTAATAAAGGAGTAATATGCAAATCAATCTTACCTCCAATCAAGCCACGCCCACAGCCACACCAACCAACCAATCAGGAGCAAATTATGCAAATAAACCACAACCACCGAGAGCAGGAGGAAGGCTTGGGTTTCCCCAGTAATGGAGGAAGCCAAGCTTTTCGCCTGCTGTTGCTGGCCTACGCCTCCACTCACTGCTACAAAGTTTCAATTATAGAAGATATATAATCCCAACAGAAGTGGTGGCATCCATGGAACTGTAGAGAGAAGAGGCTAGGGTTGCCCGGGCAATGGAGGAAGCCAAGCTTCTACAGCTCTGGCTGGCCAAGGCCTCCACTCCGGGCTATAAATTAACCCCAGATCCCAGAGTCTTTGCTTGGGTTGCTGGGGGACGTGGCTGGCCTGCAAACCACCACAGGCCCCTCACCCCAAGGGAACCCCCACCCTGATCTGGGACACCCTTCAGGGTAAATCAGCTGACCCCTACCCATGCACCAGGCCTCTATCCTATCTAATAAGAGAGTAATATGCAGATTGGCCATCACTCCAAAACACAAGAGGGCTGCCCCCATGTGGTCAAAGATCCTTCCCCCATGTGGATACAACATGGCCACAAGACGGCCAGCAGGGGAGGGCCATTGAAAGGTTCCAGGTCCTGCAAGGGAGAGCAGTTGTGGACAATCAGATCAGCAGGGGAGGGCAGTTGGGATGGACCAGACCTGCAAGGGAGGGCAGTTGGGATGGACCAGACCTGCAAGGGAGGGCAGTTAGGGGCAATTAAGCCTGCAGGGTAGGGCAGTTAGGGACAACCAGGCCAGCAGAGGAGGGAAGTTGGGGGCAAACAGGCGGGCAGAGGAGCAGTTAGATATTAGGCAGGCAGGGTAATGGTTAGGGGGTGATCAGGCTGGCAGGCAGAAGCAGTTAGGGCAATCAGGGAGGCAGGCAGGTGAGCAGTTTGGAACTAGCAGTCCTGGATTGTGAGAAGGATATCCGACTGCCCATTTAGGCCCGATCCTACTGGGATTGGATCTAAACGGGCAGTTGGACATCCCTCGAGGGGTCCCAGATTGGAGAGGGTGCAGGCTGGGCTAAGGAACATCCCCCGCCCCCCCGTGCATGAATTTTGTGCACCGGGCCTCTAGTACTTAAATAATGCAATTCCAGTTTGGAAAACCACGAGATACTGTCATTTAAATATAACATTGGTGCAATCACCTCAAGGACAAAAAAAGAAGGGGAAAATGCTTTTATTTTCTTTTTAAAGTCTTGACATAGAACAAGTACACACAGACCACAAGTGAAAACTTTAAATATGGAGACAGAAAACAAGCCATACAGTAAGTTCAGGCCTTTATTCATAACTTCAGAATTAAGTTCAATCTTAAAAGAAAATGTTCCATTCAGCAGTTACTCAATTTCCTTCTTTAGTAGTATACCTGAATTTTTAAATTAGCTCTTAGTTCTGGCATATTTAGTAAGTATGATCTCGCTTACAAAAATAGGATCTTACTATTTCATTCAAAACCCCAGCCAGCTCTTTTCTTTCAAGGATGTGGAAGGTGTTCCTCATTCAAATCTGATTCATGGTTTTATAAAGCATGAAGATCATTCTTACTACTTCATCATCTATACACTGGTTTCTAATATTCTTTGTGACAGTTATGTTTTCTATGATAGAAACTTATATAGAGGAAATCCCTTCCCTCTCAATTTGTAAACCAAAATTTTAAAAGAAAAATCATTAAAATGAAAGAAAGACATTTTAATGACATAAGTTGCTACTGCCCTCAGCTGCTGGCACAGGCAAAAATAACAAAGGTACAAATAGTTATTTAACTTTTAAATAATTAGTCTGTTTGTTACAAATCCACAAATAATTTATATATTTTCTTCTGATAAATTGCCAGGTCAATTTTTCAACTTTTAAAGGTGTTAATAAAAATTATTAATTTTCCTCCTGAATGTCCAGTGATAAACTGAACCCTAACTTTTCTACCTATCCCAAGGACATTGAAAAAAAAAAAAAAAACTGATCTAAAGTGGATCACAGTGCATAACAAGTCCATATTAAAAATTATTCATCATATGCGCTTTTACTAAAGTAATCAATATAAAAAGAATGTAAAACCTTGCTTTATGCTTTCAGACTTAGGTACCCTCCAAGGAATCACAACTTTTACGCTAAGCTTTTAAATCCCCTGCTAATGTTTTGTAAAAATACTGTGTAAGAAAAAAAGTGAACCAATCAAATCCTACAGGTAACATAACCTAAATATTAGTAATAAGAATATTCTCCATAATCTTTTATCTAAAATTTCTAAGCCATCTTTTTCAATGCTTTGAGAGGGCAATCAAAATAAACTTATTTAGGTTTAAAACTAAATTTCTCCTCTCTAAATATGAAGGCCTAAATGAAATAGAAAAGGTTCTTTTGTCCAATATCCTGAGCCTTCAGATATGAAAAGCATCCTCATGATCTCATTATGTCATCATCGAGGCTCCTTCTTCCCCAGTAGCATCTTGAGAAATGTGAAGGTCTTCAAGCATCTCAGCCAGACTAATTCGAGGTGCTCCCTCATCATCTGTCTCACTTTCCACAGGAATGGTACAATCTAAGAAAAAAAACACAAGGAGGATGTCAAGTGAATACAAATATGGAAATAGGCAAATATCAGCCCCTACCATCATTACTATTGTTTAACCATATTATATCCACAGCTCTTGTATCATATCATACTAAAGCAGACATTTAAACATTCATTGAATGACTGAGCTGCATAAATATATGAATAAATATCTACAGGAATAGGGTAACAACTTGAGAGATCATCCTAGGATACAAATGTGATATGGCAAACATTTTAATAAGATTTACTGTTCTGCAAGTTTTTAAAAAATAAATGTTTAACTAGAGTAGTTTAAAAACACACACAATAGAAGTCATTTATAAAATCAAAATTTAAGGTACCAGAATACTCACTATGGGGGGAATATATCTCTATAGTATAGAAGACATAAAACACTCAAATACCAACCTCTGTAAATGTTTACATTTTTTCTAATTGCCTCATCTTCTTCAAGATCTTCCAGGAAATCTTGGTATTGCCTAAGAATAAAGAAACATTTAAATATGTCATCTTTACCAACAAAGTATAAAGTCATATTTTTTTTATTTTCAGAAGTATATGGTGTGTTACAAGTATTACAATCTTTAAAATATTATCTGATTTTCAAATATGCTTGTTAAATATTCTGATGAGTTGTTTGTTTTGTTTTGTTTTAAGTTTTTCTTTCACCTGGCCAGTGCGTGGCTCAGTGGTTGAGCATCAACCTATAAACCAGGAAGCCATGGTTCAATTCCCGGTTAGGGCACATGCACAGGTTGCCAGATCAATCCCCAGTAGGGGGCATGCAGGAGGCAACTAATCAACAATTCTCTCATCACTGATGTTTCTATTTCTCTCTCACTCTCCAATCCTCTCTGAAATAAACAAAAAAAATATGTATTTTTTTTTTTTAGTTTTTTCTTTCAAAATTACATCATATATTTTTAAGACTATAAATGAAATAGTCAAATGCGTACTTATTACACCCACTTAATTTATGAGTACATATTTAATACATACTGGTATTTTAAATTATGTGAGATTATATTTTAGAAATACTGTTTCACACACACTTAATGACACAATTTTATTTAAACTCTTCATTTTTTTAGATATCAGTGTCTTTATCATTAAGACCACTTTTTAAATTATTCAGTACACTTTATTAGAACACAGTATCTCCATTTCTCCTTAACTTTTTTTGAAAATAGCATATTTGATATCAATGGCCCATTTTCTTTTTATCCCAAATCATAGTACTCATTTCTTATTACTATAGTTTCTTTTCAAATAAACTGTTTATAATAATACTGAAATTATCAGGTCATAATCCAGGAAATAATACCTAGATCAGTGTTAAATATCATTATAGTCTGTTACACTAATTCTATCAAACACTGGTAAGAAAATTAATATTGAGTGCAAGGATCAATTGTATGATGACTACTTCTTTCTAATATAAAAACCATAAAGATTTATTATCACAAGGATTTCCTTTGAGACAACACACAGGCTGAAAGAAAAGTGGGACCTTTCATCGTCTGTATCCATGTTTTCTCTATCTCTTGCAAGCTCTTTCAGTTTCCAGTTTCTACGACGCTGACGTTTGGTACGGTCATAGCTCTTCTTGATTAATACCTGAAAGTAACAAAAATATTTGCAAAGTTATACAAAATGGGAACTAGGTAACACTGCCTCAAAATCCAGCAAAAATAAAAAACAAAAGGTATGGGAAAGTCAAGAAGTCACCAAACTGATGACAGCGGTTATACCGTAGGGCAGTGGTCGGCAAACTCATTAGTCAACAGAGCCAAATATCAACAGTACAACAACTGAAATTTCTTTTGAGAGCCCACTTAAACTTCTAACGCCACTTCTTCAAAATAGACTCGCTCAGGCCATGGTCTTTTGTGGAAGAGCCACACTCACGGGTCCAAAGAGCCACATGTGGCTTGTGAGCCGCAGTTTGCCGACCACGGCCTTAGGGAAAAGGAGTAGCAAGGGATAGAGAGGCAGTGTCAAGAGAACTTTTAATATTTTTTGCATCTACTTATTATTTTATAAGAATGCAATCAGCTTTTTTTGTATAATTGTTAAAATTTACTAACTAAAATTTTTCAGTAATTGAAAAATGTTTTTCTTCATACCAAAAACTTCAGGTGTCTGGTATGTTTTTATAGCATCATTCATATAAGTCATTCTGAAAAATTATCACAGACACTGTTTCTCCTTTTTATTTCCGCTAATTACATAACTATATGTACCATTCACAACATATGTCTTAGTTCAATAAATTGCAGAATGAATAAAATAATTTTACACAAAATAAAACATTATAAGACCATCATGATCTGCTTTTATGACCTATTTAGAAATATCAACTTACACCTAAGCCATGCTTCTATATCTTAATCTATTAACTAACATAAGCCTAACTGGGTGGTGAAGAGTCCACCTTATACCATGACTTTATTCTGCCCATAACTAAAAGGATCAATATTTATTTTAAAAGATTAAGGAAGCAGATCTTACTTTCCTGATTGCCCCTAACCGCTTCTGCCTGCCAGCCTGATTGATGCCTAACTGCTCCCCTGCCAGCCTGTTTGCCCCTAAATGCCCTCCCCTGCCAGCCTGTTTGCTCCAACTTCCCTCCTCTGCCAGCCTGGTCACCCCTAACTGCCCTTCCCTGAAGGCTTGATCACCTCCAACTGCTCTCTCTCGCAGGCCTGGTCCTTCCCAACTGCCCTCCCCTGCTGGCCATCTTGTGTCCACAAGAGGGTAGGATCTTTGACCACATTGGAGCAGCCATCTTTGTGTTGGAGTGATGGTCAATTTGCATATTGCTCTTCTATTAGATAGAACAGAGGCCTGATGCACAGATGGGGGCCAGCTGGTTTGCCCTGAAGGGTGTCCCAGATCAAGGTGGGGGGTCCCTTGGGATCTGGGGCGGTCGGGGTGATGGGCCTATGGTGGTTTGCAGGGTGGCCACGCCTCCCCCCCTTCATGACCCAAGTGAAGGCCCTGGTATCTGGGATTTATTTATCTTCTATAATTGAAACCTTGTTGCCTTGAGTGGAGCCAAGCCTCCTGCTTGCACCATGGCTGCAGCCATTTTGTTGGGATTTATTTCTCTTCTATAATTGAAACTTTGTAGCCTTAAGCAGAGGCCAAGGTAGGCCAGGGCTGGGGAAAGCTTGGCTTCATCCATCGTCGGGGGCAATACTAGCCTCCTGCTCTCTCAAGCTCCATAGCTGCCACCATTTCTATTGTGATTTATTTATCTTCTATAATTAAAATTTTGTAGCATTAAGTGGAGGTCTGGGCTGGCCAGGGTGTGCGGAAAGCTTGGCTTCTTCCATCGCTGGGGAAACCCAAGCATCCTGCTCTCTCCGTGCCGCAGCCATCTTGGTTGGGTTGATTTGCATACTCGCTCCTGACTGGCTGGTGGGTGTGGCTTGTGGGTGTAGGAGTGGTGGTTAATTTGCATGTTGCTCTTTTTCAGATAGGTTGCTAGAATTTAAGTTTTTTTCCCAAAGGTCAAATTCTTTTTCTAAGATTTGCTACTGTGAAGATCATTTTCAACTGTAACTATATTCCATCCAGAAAAAGAGTTTAACTCTAAATGCCTTCCTAACTGAACATTACATGAAATAAAGCTGAGCCTAAAAGAGTGAACCTGAATAAACTATAAAGGTCACTGACTTTAGCTGCAAATTTCTTTTTTTTTCTACCAATAGTTATTTTGACAGAATATGAAAATTTAATTATAAGATCAACAAAAGAACTCTTTAAATCTTGGGTTTTCTCCACTAAGAAAAATCATAAGAAACAGCAACCGTCAACCTTTTTCATCTCATGGCACACATTAAAGTAGGTACTAAAATTCTGTGGAACACCAAAAAATATATTTTTGCTGATCTGACAAAAAAATAAGTATATTTTTGACTCATTCATACCAGACAGCTATTGTTGTGTTGGCTGTCATTTTTTTAATCTGACAATCTAAGAGAATAGAGGTCAGTGTATCTAATAGTCAGGTATTTCAAGTTTAAAAAAAAAATCTTGTGCATACTAGTTGAAAAGTGCTAACTTAAAATGAAGGCCTTTGCTATTATACCTTAAGTGCAATTTCAAAAGAAATCTCTAAATTAATTTGTTATTTTTTTAAAATGTGAACTTGTGCATCTTATACTTAAAGAGTTATATCAATCCTCTTTAACACAAGGAAAAAGAAAAAAATCTAAAGCCTTACCACATCTGGGACTCTATCGGAGTTCATTTTGTTGACATGTTCATCATTTATGTTACAGTTTGCTAAATCAAATCTGAAATGAAAACAATAAAACACTTAATGGCAAAATCATTTTCCCTTTCCATGTAACTTTTTATTTTATGGATAATCACCTAAAAGTTCCTCCTCAGATCAAATATTTAATATGCATTACAATTTCAAAAGTTTTGCAGTGTACAAATACAGTGAATAAGCTTCTACATATCATAGTAAAGATAACAATGCACACTATATCTGAGTTTCACATATCTATTACTTTCTATCTCACAATGTATTTGTAAAGAAGCGAAACAGACTTACCTATCAATCTAAAGAACTGTTAGATTGTTCTATTCAGTTTATAGTAAAACAAACAAAAAAACACCTTCATTTTCTAACTAAAACCCTAAGCGCAAAAGTAATGTTTAATGCATGATGATAAGCTCTGCATCAGAAAGGGCTATCCTATGCCTGTAAAGGCCCCTTACATACATGGCTGTCATTTTATAAAAGTGAAATATCTGAGCAGCAGCATATGCATAATAAAAACTGCCCTCAAAAGCTATAATATGATTGAACCATACAACCTCAGAGTTCAGTTACTCAAAATTTTGAAACAAATAACACTTTAAGATGATGGCCAAATGGAATAAGTATGGGCTACTGTCTACACTTTAATTTACTTATCAATAGTGGGAAATTTTAAATTCTTTTTGGAATAAACTTTAGTATTTTATAGATAGCTTTGCTGATTCCAGAAGAAAATGCAATGCATACTGACAGCTGAAAATATTGTAAAATAATACAAACCCCAATACCAGGTCCCCAGGATTCAGAAGATGTCCCAAATGAGTGCGACAAAAATACTGTTTATCTGTATCCATTTCAGACGTTTTCTGTACCCAGACTTCCCCAAGGGTATGCTGAACAGAAAAGAAAAAGGAACTCAAAATGCATTTCTTAGAAAACTTAAATATAATGATTTTGGTTTTCTAATTTTCACTTTAAAAACAAATTATTTTATTTTTCAGATCTTTGAGACACTGTCAAATTAACAAATTATTTATGAATATAAAAACTTCCTAAATTCATAAAATAAATATTCTTAAGATTTCAGTCGAAGCTTTTATATGTAGAATTTTTAAAAACGTTTTTAAATTAGATTTTTAGAGAGAGGAATAGAGAGAGAGAAACATCGATGTGAGAGTGAAACAAGGTTGCCTCCTGCACACCTTCTACCAGGGAATCGAACTGGCAACCTTTTGGTGCACAGGAGGACGCCCATCCAACTGAGCAACATTGGCCAGGGCAACATACATAGAATTTTCATAAGAAATGTTTTCACAGGGAGTTGGGCCAATACAGACTGAGCAAAGAGAGTAACTGGGAAAGTAGGGGGATCTTAAGTCCAACATTACGCAACCCCTTATTGTGTGTTTTATGCACATAAACTTAAAAAAAGAAAAAAAAGCAGGATTCAGACAAAACATTCTAGCAACCCTAGTGGCCACACTACTTACTATAGAACCTAAAAATTTTTCAAATTTATTTTTTGGATGACTACTATTTTGAAGTGTAACACTTAAAAACAAAAAAAACAAAAAAACACCATTGCAAAACATTTAAATCCCAAGTTTGAAACTTTAAACTAGAAAACCATTCAAGTCCCCTTCCAACACAGAATTTTACAAGCAACTGTAACTGACATTCAGACTTCCAGATAAGAACAGCACACATCAAGACCTTTTACTAACAAAAACAGATCCATTAAGAAGATCAAGGGGGGGAGGGGGGGACCAAGATGGCGGCATAGGTAAACACCTATCTTGCTGCCCCACACAACAATTCCAAAACTACACTTAACAACAGAACAAACATCATCCAGAATCACGGGAAAGCTGGCTGAGTGAAAATTCCACAAATAAAAGTAAAGATAGGGCACTGTGACTCAGAGGAGCGGTGGAGGGCACCGTTGGAAGATACTCGTGGAGTCAGAGGTTTGGAGCTGTGCACGTGCACCAGCAGAGAGGGCGGGCGGCTGCAAACCCGGCTGGTTTTCTCCAACGGGGAGGGGAAAGGCGTCCCACTGCACTGATTTCCTAGTTCCAGGTGAGGTCCAGGGAACCCACACTCATGCAAGGTGAAAGTGGACAGTAAGGAAGCACGCTGAAACCCGGGTGAGGCAGAGGTCTTCGAGCCTGTGGAGAGGGCGAACTTGTGGAGAGTGCGCGAAAACTTGGAAACAGAAGTGCGCAATCGCGCAGAGAGGACTCATGACTTGCTCCCTCGTTCCGGACACCACCGGACTGCATTGTGTTGCAACCCTGGGAAAGGCTTTGGGGGTGCAGACTCATTTGGGGAGAGGCTGAGTTGTCTGCCAACAGGTGGAGATTGGTGGCGGCTTCCTCTCGGAGGTGCGTGCAGCTGTTACCACCCGGCACAGAGACCCAGGTGCCGCACAGGGTGGAGCTGACGCTGCCTGCTCAGCCCGGAGACTCCGCCCCTCCAACCTGAACACAGCTGACCCTCACAGCCAATTGGCCTGGAGGTCAAACCCTCCTAGTGCTAACAACAATAATCTGGGCTTAACTTCAACAATACTGTACAACCCATAAAGGGCTGCAGCAAGAGTATCCACCTCAGGTAACTGGGGAGGCTGAGCCACTGTCCCTTAGAGGACATCTACCACACACAGCTAATGGACCAACTCAGGAAAGCAGCCACGATGCAGAGAAATAAAAAGAAATCAGGTGTGAAAGAAATGGAGGGGAAAAAACGACTGGACATAGAGTTCAAAACCACAGTTATAAGGTTTTTCAAGAGGCTCCTAGAAAAGGCCGAGACCTACAAGTAAATGAACAAGAGCTACGAGGAAATGAACAAGACCTCCGAGGATATGAAAAAGGACCAACTAGAAATTAAGCATACACTGACTGAAATAAAAAAATATTATACAAAGACCTCAAAGTACTCTAGCAGACCTCAAGAACCAAGTCAAAGGTTTGAAATACAAAGAAGCAAAATCCACTCAGCCAGAAAAGCAAGAAGCCAAAAGAATCCAAAAAATTGAAGACAGTGTAAAGGGGCTCTGGGACAGCCTCAAGCATACCAACATCTGAATTATAGGGGTGCCAGAAAAAGAGAGAGAGCAAGACAATGAAAACCTATTTGAAGAAATAGTGACTGAAAAACTTCCCACACCTGGTGAAAGAAATTGACTTAAAAGCCCAAGAAGTGCACAAAACCCAAAATATAGGAATCTAAAGAGGACCACACCAAGGCACATCATAATTAAAATGCCAAGGGAAAAAGATAAAGAATATTAAAAGCAGCAAGAGAAAAACAGTTAGTTACCTATAAGAGAGCACCCATACAATTGTCAGCAGATTTCTCAACAGAAACGATGCAGGCCAGACAGGAGTGGCAAGAAATATTCAAAGTGATGAATAACAAGAATCTACAACCAAGATTACTCTATCCAGAAAAGCTATCATTCAGAATTGAAGGTCAGATAAAGTGCTTCGCAGATAAGAAAAAGCTAAAGGAGTTCACCACCAAACCAATATTATATGAAATACTGAAAGATATTCTTTAAGAAGAGGAAGAAGAAAAAGATAAAGTGTAAATTAGGAACAACAAATATACATCTATCAACAAATGCACCTAAAAATCAAGTGAATTAATAAGCTGATGAACAGGATAAACTGGTGAATGTAACAGAATCACGGACATAGAGAGGGAATGGACTGACAATTCTTGGGGAGAAAGGGGGTGTGGAAAGTGCAGCAAGAGACTGGACAAAAATCATGCAACTATGGGAGAAGACAGTGTAGGGGGGTGAGGGCAGAGGGTGGGATGGGTACCGGGGGAAGGGGAGCTATAGGGGGGAAAAGGGGGAACAATGTAATTAATAAACTAAACAATAAAGATTTTTTAAAAAGTAAAGAAAAACTAAAGATCAAGAGCAATACTAACACTTACAGATAGAACTAAGGAATCTCAATGAACTGGAAAGAAGTAACACTAAAAGGAAAAATTGAAATTTAAAAAGTTTTAGGTTTAGGAAATGTTTTTTTTTTAAAGTGCATCGCGGAGAGAACCAAGATGGCGGCATAGGTAAACACCTATTGTTTTGCCCCGGGCAACTATTTAAAAATTACAACATGACAACAAAACAAACATCACCCAGAATCACCAGAAAGCTGGCTGAGTGAACACTCCAGAAATAAAAGTAAAGGTGGGACACTGAGACTCAGAAGAGCGGCGAGAGCGCAGCCTTGAAGATCGTGGGGAAACAGGTTAGGAGCCGTCCTGGTCGTGCGCACGGGCGGTGGCTGGAGCAGCAACCCCGGCTGGATTTCGCCAACAGGGAGGGCGGAGACATCCCACTACACGGATTCCCCAGCGCCAGGCAAGGTCCGAGATCCGGGGTACGTGGAGACGACCCACTGCACAGATTCCCCAGTGCCAGGCGACGTCCGAGGTCCGGGGGACGCACCCTGGAAGCCGGGCGCGGCAGAGGTCTCCTAGTCTGTAGAGAAGCCGGCTGCTTGAAAAAGAAGTTTGCGCACACTTAAACTGTGCGACAGCACAGACGCGCAACTTGCTCCCTGGAAACTTGTCTCCTGGTCCCGGAAACCACATGTTTTACAACCCTGGGCGAGACTTTGGGTGTGCAGACTCACTTGGGGAGAGGCAGAGTTGTCTGGCAAGGGGAAGAGACTAGCAGCTTTCTCTTGGAGCAGCCTGCAGCCATCCCCATCCAACAGAGACCTGCGTGTGAGCGCCGCATAAGACATAGCTGACACTGAGGCTGCCTGCGCAGCTCAGAGACTCCACCCATCCAACCTGAACACAGTCTCCCTTCACAGCCAATTGGCCTGGAGGTCAAACCCTCCTAGGGCTAACAACAACAAGCTGGGTTTAAATTCAAAAGTACTGTACAACCCATAAAGGACTGCAGTAAGAGTACCCATCTCAAATAACTGGGGAGGCTGTGCCACTGACCCTTAGAGGATATCTACCACATAAAGCAGCCACCACGCAGAGATATGGAAAGAAATCAGGTGTGAAAGAAATGGAAAAAAGACGACTAGACACAGAGTTCAAAACCACGGTTATAAGGCTTTTCAAGAGGCTCCTAGAAAAGGCCGATGAACTTAATGAGAACTATGAGGAAATAAACAAGACCAACCAGATAATGAATGAGACTTACAAGGAAATGAATGAGACCCTCAAGGAAATGAACAAGACCTCTGAGGATATGAACCAGACCCTCACGGATATGAAAAAGGACCAACTAGAAATCAAGCATACACTGACTGAAATAAAAAATATTACACAAAGTCCTAAAAGCAGTCCAGAGGGCCACAAGAACCAAGTCAAAGATTTGAAATACAAAGAAGCAAAATCCACTCGGCTGGAAAAGCAAGAAACAAAAAGAATCCAGATAATTGAAGATAGTGTAAGGGGCCTCTGGGACAACCTCAAGCATACCAACATCCGAATTATAGGGGTGCCAGAAAAAGAGAGAGAGCAAGATAATGAAAACCTACTTGAAGAAATAGTGACTGAAAACTTCCCACACCTGGTGAAAGAAACTGACTTAAAAGCCCAAGAAGTACACAGAACCCCAAAATATAGGAATCTAAAGAAGACCACACCAAGACATATCATACTTAAAATGCCAAGAGCAAAAGATAAAGAGAGAATATTAAAAGCAGCAAGAGAAAAACAGTTGGTTACCTACAGGGGAGCACCCATACGATTGTCAGTGGATTTCTCAACAGAAACGATGCAGGCCAGACGGGAGTGGCAAGAAATATTCAAAGTGATGAACAGCAAGAATCTACAACCAAGATTACTCTATCCAGCAAAGCTATCATTCAGAGTTGAAGATCAGATAAAGTGCTTCACAGATAAGAAAAAGCTAAAGGAGTTCATCACCACCAAACCAATATTATACGAAATGCTGAAAGATATTCTTTAAGAAGAGGAAGAAGAAAAAGGTAAAAATATAAATTATGAACAACAAATACACATCTATCAATAAATGAACATAAAAATCAAGTGAATTGGTAGGCTGATGAACAGGATAAACTGGTGAATATAACATAATCATGGACATAGAGAGGGAATGGACTGACAATTCTTGGGGAGAAAAGGGTTGTGGGAATTACAGCAAGAGACTGGACAAAAAGCTTGCAACAATGGGAGAGGACAGTGGGGAGTGGGAGGTGAGGGTGGAGGGTGGGATAGGTACAGGGTGGAGGGGAGCTATAGGGGGATAAAAAAGGGGAAACAATGTAATTAATAAACTGAACAATAAAGATTAAAAATAATAAAAATAAAAAATAAATAAAAAGTGCATCGCCAGAAAGAGACTAAATCCTATGTAAAAGGATTCACTTTCTGGCTGCCAGACTGGTTCTACTTACAAAAGATGTATGAACCCATTCTAGTTAAGTATATTTTTTGAAAACCAAAAATATATACTATCTGGTTTTATATTTTCCGAGGGGAAAGTGGTATTCTACATTTATTGTAAATGATAAAAGTTTAATCTTATTATTACATTTTTTATTTTAAATAAAAATGTGGACAGTAACCTGTCTTCCCTTTCTATTGATTTTCCCAATTATCAGAAATTCATTTTGCCTCAAAACACAATATTACCTCTCTAGAAATAAGCAATATAAGCACCATTAGTGTACAGATTAAGGGTATCTACATACTAATTCACAGTAAAAAACAAACAAACAAAAAAAACAATAAACAGATTTATAACGTTGAAGAAATACCTGATTCCAGACATGGCGTCAGAAACTATACAATGTGAGGGAGGAACCAAGATGGCAGCATAGGTAAACACCTATCCTGCTGCCCCCCAAAACAATTTCAAAACTACAACTAAACGACAGAACGAACATCATCCAGAATCACCGGAAAGCTGGCTGAGTGGACATTGCACAAATAGGACAGATAAAGGGACACTGTAACTCAGAGGAGTTGTGGAGGACAGAGTTAGGGATACGTGCAGAATCAGAGGTTCGGTGCTGCGTGTGAGCGGAAAGGGCAGACGGCTGCAATCCCAGCTGGTTTTCTCAAACTGGAAGGGAGACAAAGACGTCCCACTGCACTGATTCCCCAGTTTCAGGTGAGGTCCAGGGAACCCACACTCATAAGGGGTGAAATTGGACAGTAAGGAGGAAGCACGCTGAAACTCGGGCGCTGAAGAAGTCCGTGAGCTTGCAGAGAGGGCGCATAAACTTGGGAACTGCAGAAGCACGTGAGCACGCAGAGAGGACTCATGACTTGCCCTACTTAAGAAGTTGGTATCATAAAAAAAGGAGAGGGAGAGAGAGGCTATCCTATCTAATAAAAGAGTAATATGCAAATTTGACCATATCTTCACTGTTACCAGCCAAGCAGCGCTAGGGGCGGGGTCCAGTGGCACGAGGCAGGGAGGCGGGGTCCAGTGGCACGAGGCAGGGGGCGGGGTCAAGTGGCACGAGGCAGGGAGGCGGGGCCGCAGCACACAAAAGGACGGCAGGGGGCGGGGCCATGATGCGAGGGAGGCCGCCGGGGGGCAGGACCCGCGGCGTACAGGACTGGAGGCTGTCTTTGCGTGGCGCACGGGATGGGAGGCAGTCCTGGCGCAGAGCGCGAGATTGGAGGCCATCCTGGCGCGGCACGAGGCCGGCGCGGCACGCGGCGCATGGGACAGGAGGCCAGCGCATGCGGCTGCTGAGTGCGAGGTGCCCCCAGGGCTGGGCAGTTGCTAGCGGGGCTAAGGCATGGGCTAGGGGGAGCGGGGCAGTGGCGTCCACCAAGCATGGGGCTCCCGGGGCTGGACGGTCGCTGGGAAGTCACTGGGTGGTTGCCAGCGGCCGGGCTAAGGCCAGGGGCGGGTGGGTGGGGCCAAGGCGGCTGGGGCAGAGCCAGCCATCAGCCCCATTGCAGGGTGATAGCTGGGTGCCCAAGACTTAAAAGTTCGGCCAGAGGTGAGGGGTCAGTAGGACATCCCCTGAAGGCTCCCAGTATGTGTGAGGGGGCAGGTTGGGCTGAGGGATCACTCACCCCCAGTGCATTAATTTCGTGCACCAGGCCCTTAGTCCTAATAAAAGAGTAATATGCAAATTGACCATACTTACACTACACCCACCAGCCATGCCCTACAGCCAATCAGGACCAAATATGCAAATAAACCCCAACCAAAATGACTATGGCCACAGAGAGCAGGAGATAGGCTTGGGTTTCCCTGGCAATGGAAAAAGCCAAGCTTTCTACCTGCCCTTGCCAGCCTAGGCCTAAACTCAATGCTATAAAGTTTCAATTATAGAAGAAACATAAATCCCAACAAAAATGGCAGCAGCCACGGAACTGGAGAGCAGAGGTTAGGGTTGCCACAGCGATGGAAGAAATCAAGCTTCTGCAGCCCTGGTTTGCCTAGGCCTCCACTCCAGGCTACAAAGTTTCAATTATAGAAAATAAATTAATTCCAACAGAAATGGCTGCCACCACGGAGCAAGCAGAAGGCTTAGCTCTGCTCCAGGCTACAGAGTTTCAATTATAGAACATAAATTAATCCCAGATCCCAGGGCCTCCACTTGGGTCGCTGAGGGGCTTGCAAACCTTCACAGGCCCCTCACCCAGGCCACCCCATGTCCCAAAGGAACCCCCACCCTGATCCAGGACACCCTTCAGGGCAAACCAGCTGGCCCCCACCCATGAACCAGGCCTCTATCCTATTTAATAAAAGAGTATTATGCAGATTGACCATCACTCCAACACACAAGCTGACTGCCCCCATGTGGTCAAATATCCTGCCCCCATGTGGACACAAATGGCCACCACAAGATGGCCAGCAGTGGAGGACAGTGGGAGGTTCCAGGCCCTGCAAGGGAGGGCAGTTGTGGACCATCAGGCCAGCAGAGGAGGGCAGTTGGGAGGGACCAGGCTGGCAGAGGAGGGGAGTTGGGGGTAACTGCCTGCAAGGGAGGGCAGTTGGGGGCAATCAAGCCTGCAGGGGAGGGCAGTTAGGAGTGACCAGGCTGGCAGAGGAGGGAAGTTGGGGGCAAACAGGCTGGCAGGGGAGCAGTTAAACATCAATTAGGCTGGCAGGGTCGTGGTTAGGGGGTGATCAGGCTGGCAGGCAGAAGCAGTTAGGGGCAATCAGGGAGGCAGGCAGGCGAGCAGTTTGGAGCTAGCAATCCTGGATAGTGAGGATGTCTGACTGCCCGTTTAGGCCCGATTCTACCGGGATCAGGCCTAAACGGGCAGTCAGACATCCCTTGAGGGGTCCCCAGATTGGAGAGGGTGCAGGCTGGGCTGAGGGACATCCCCCACTCAGTCGGCACCCCCCTCACATGCATGAATTTTTTGCACCGGGCCTCTAGTCCTATATAATAAAGAGGTAATATGCAAATTAGCCCTCACACCTTCACAAGATGGCTTCCTTCCAGGCCGGCAGGGGAGTGAGACGACCACATGACTGAACAAGAAGGCTGCATGGGGCGGCAATCAGGCTGGGGGGGGGAGGGAGCCGCAACTAGGCTGGCGGGGGAGGAGGGGCAGTTGGAGGTGACCAGGCCTGCAGGGGGGGAGGCACTTGGGGGCAACCAGGACGGCAGGGGAGCGGGCAGTAAGAGGCAACCAGGCCAGCGGGAATGGGGGGCAGTTAGGAGCGACCAGGCCAGCAGGGGGGAGGGTTCAGTTGGGGGCGACCAGGCAGCAGGGGAGGGGAAGTTGGGGGTGATTAGGCTGGCAGAGGGGGCAGTGAGGGGCAACTAGGCCAGTGGGGGGGGGAATCTGGGGGTGACCAGGACAGCAGAGGGGGACAGTTGTGTGTGACCAGGCCAAAGGGGGAGGAGGGGCAGTTAGGAGCAACCAGCTGGTAGAGAGGGGCCAGTTGGGGGTGACCTGACTGGCAGGGAAGGCAGTTAAAGGCAATCAGGCTGGCATGCAGAGGCAACGAGGGGCAATCAGGCTGGAAGGGGGGCAGCAGCTAGGGGAGACCAGGCAGGCAGGTGAGCGATTAGGAGACAGTGGTCCAGGATTGTAAGAGGGATGTCCGGCAGTCTGACATCCCCCAAGGGGTCCCAGATTGGCGAGGGTGCAGGCTGGGATGAGGGTACACCCACCACCCATGCACAAATTCTGTGCTCCAGGCCTCTAGTTTATTGATAATACAGCTTCCATAAGATTAACTTGTCACTTGGTCCTCTTGTACAAATGTAAAGCAAGAAAATGTTTTTCCATAAGAATAAACTTTTTTTTAAATGTTTCACATTACACAAAAAATAAACTTACCAGATAGTGTAAGCCTAATAATAATCACCACAATGACCATGTTAAAAGCAAAAAATATACAAACATGGAATGCATTTTTAATTTAGTGTGGTGTTAGCTTTATTTGTAAACACATTTTAGAATTACTGAGACAAAAACAATAATTTGGGGGAAAAAAAAAAAGATGTATAAGATAGTACTTACCTTTTTTGATATCATTCCAGCACCTGCTTTGCGTTTTATATCTCGGACTATGCTGCATTCCATCACAATAAACTCCTCTAGCTGTTTGGGATGGCATAAACTATTGAAAGGGTGATTCCAGAAAGTGCTCCCATCAATATCTGCCACTGAGAATAAACACAGACTATTAAAGAACAAGGGAAGCATCAGGTCAACAGAAACAACAGGGGCAACTCACTCTCTAGAGTCACCATTTATTCCCATAAATCAGCCCAAACTTCTCACAGTTCAAGAGACTATTAGGTGTCAAACATTATCTTTAAGAAGTTACTATCAGAGAGACCAAGATGGCGGCATAAGGTGTACACCTGTACGTGCTGCCTCTCATAACTACAACTAAAAGACAAAGTGACTATCACCCAGAACCACGGGAAAGCTGGCAGAGTGGAAGTTCTACAACTAGAAGGAAAGAAAAAAGCTCATTGAGACTGTGTAGAAGGTGCAGAGGCACAGAAAAGCAGAGGTACGGAAGAGTGTGAATCGGGCTGGTGATTGGTGCACTGTTTTTTTCAATTGGAAGGGAGATACAAGCTACCGACTGCTCTGAACACCAGTTTCCAACGAGAGTCTAGGGAGCCAGACTCCTACGGAGAGAAACTGGACTACCTGGCATCGGGTCGGAAAGTGAGGGTGGCTATCTCGCAGAGGTGCATGCAGGAATCGTTGTTTACTGCGCTGGGACATGGGACTCGAGGACGTTAAGACTCGGAGATGCAGAGATGGCAGACTTGCAGCCACTGCTGTTTGCCACGACCTAGTGATTCCCTGAAACCCCACCCAATTTACAAACCCACCCAAACTATGCGCAGTGGCTTTTGCATATGAATGGCCTGCCCTTTTGCAGCTAACCTAACAAACTGCAGCTGGGTCAGACAGCTCCAAAACTTCCAAACCCCAAACAGAGAGGAGAAATCTGCAGATCTCGCTGTAGCTCCAGCTGGGTGGCTCAGACAGTAGCTGACTTGCACCTTCTTGGAGATCCAGGAGCCAGTGTACCTAGTGGTCAGTGTGAGATGACACCAGATTTCAACTCCTCACATACATACGTGACACACTCAAGAGGCTGACTCAGTGAGCACCTAAGCCCCACTGAAGCAAGTCCTGCCCAACAGGCGTGTCTCTAGCACAGCAGTCTTTCCATTATAGACACAGCTAATCCTCACAGCCAATTGGCCTGGAGGTCAATTCCTCCCAGTGTACCAATAGCAATCAAGGCTTAACTACAAAAAGACTGTGCACCCATCCCACAAAGGGGTGCACCAAGAGTGTCCACCTCAGGTGATTGGGAATGCTGAGCCAATGTGCCCTATAAGATACCTATCACACAAAGCCCCTCTTATCAATTCAGGGAAGCAGCCAAAATGCAGAGACAAAGAAACATGTCACGAATAAAAGAAATGGAGGAAAGTAAACTACTGAATATAGAGTTCAAAACCACAGTTACAAGGTTACTCAAGAATCTTCTAGAAATTTCCGAGAAATTTAGTGAGACCTCCAAGGAACTTAATGAGACCTTCAAGGATCTTAATAAGAATGCCAAAAAAAATGGAAAAGTACTAGTAAGAAATTAAGCATACACTGTCTGAAATAAAGAATATACAGAAATTCAACAAGACTAGAGGACCCCAAAAATCAAACCAAAGATTTGAAATATGAGGAAGCAAAAAACATCCAACCAGAAAAACAAAAAAAGAATCCAAAAATATGAAGATAGTGTAAGGAGCCTCTGGGACAACTTCAAGCGTACCAACATCAGAATTATGGGAATGCCAGAAAAGAAAGGGCAAAATATTGAAAACCAGGTTGCAGGCTCAAGATCCCCACTAAGGGGCAATGCAGGAGGCAGCCGATCAACGATTCTCTCTCATCACTGATTTCTTTCCTCCTTCCTTCCTTTCCTTCCTTCCTTCCTTCCTTCCTTCCTCCCTCCCTCCCTCCCTCCCTCCCTCCCTCCCTCTCTCTCTCTCTCCCCGCCCTTCCTCTCTGAAATCAATAACAATATATTTTTAAAAAATAAAATAAATAGCACAAAACTACATTTTTAAAAGTTCACAGAATTATTTCTTCAAGTAAAAAATACAAGTTAACTTATCAAAAGCTTTAAAAATTAGGTTTTTGTAAGAAACAATAGTAAAACTGTTAACTAGTTTTTCAGACTATTATTGAAAAATTTGATAAAATTAACAATATAATTACTGCTTGCCAGATAGAAATGTCAAGGCAAAGAGTTCCGAAAACTTACCTTGTAGGGTATTTGGATCTATGAGATGGATGGCACTGGTTACACAAATACACACACAAATCTGATTCATGTTTCCCAGGCTTTGCGCCAGTTTTGGAGACAGACAAACAACATTATCCTAGGCATAAGAACTCACATTTAGAGTGAAGCTAATCTTAAGTAACAGTCTCCAAAAAACACTCAACAATGCATACCTGATTCAAATGCATTTGCTCAAATTAAAACATTAAAATTTTAATTCCGTGTATTAAACAAAGCGCCTAAAAAACAGGAATTTCTATACAGAAGCAGAAAATAAGCTATACCTTTTTAAAATGGGGATATTTGACTTAACAAAAATGCTTTAATTTTTTTTCCAGGTCATATTCATCAAGCTATTAAGTTTATTTCAATTTTATTGAAGTGTGAATGCTTACCACTCTATGTTAACATTGTACATTCTAAGCAAAGTATTAAGCATCAGGAGAGTGATTTTCTAAATCTAGCTGTAACTTCTTTCAAACTCCATAAAAAACAAATTTCAGGGGAGCCACGTTTCTCTTTCATGGCTACATTAACAATATGCCCCAAACAGTGCACTCTATGTGTACATTGGGAAATAATACCAGTAATGGGGTTATCTATTTATAAACTGTATCCTATCTAATAAAAGAGAGAATATGCTAATTGACAGTCACACACTCACAAAAATGTGGCACCCACAGCCAATAAGGAGTAATTACTGACTGCCACACCTTCAAAGATGGTAGCATCCACAGCCACAAGACGGTGGTGCCCAGACTCCTCAGCCACCCAGCCGCCCAGGGCTGGCCCGAGGTGCAAGCAATCCTTAGATGGCAGCTGCCCAGCCTCCCAGGGCCGCCCAAGGCTCAGGTAAACAAGGCCGGCCAAGGCTGGCACTGTCAGCAGTGGCAGCAGGAGAGGTGTGATGGGGGTGTCGCCTTCCTCTGATCATCAGGTTGCTTCCAGCAAGAGGGTTCCTGGACTGTGAGAGGGGGCAGGCTGGACTGAGGGATGCCCCTCCAGTGCATGAATTTTCATGCACCGGGCCTCTAGTTAAAATATAAATATGTGTTATATTTTAAGCTGCATCTATTCACAATCATAGGTTCTTCTACTAAAAGGACATCTGTACATGTCTAATAGCACCTAGTCCAGTAATTCCTTTTTAATTTAGAGTCTCCAAAGATGAATGAAAATACTACTTTACATGGTGTATGCATCCAGTTATTTGTATGAATCACTCAAAGTACTTTATACACAAGGCCCCAAATATGTCCTCACACCTAGATTTATATTTTCCAGTAAAATATTCAGTTTTAAATCAGGGGTTTGCAAAATATGCCCCTCATGCCAAATTTGGCCCACAGTCCACTTCTATGGAACACATCCTCAGCCATTTATTTACCTATTATCTATAGATACTTTGTGCAACAGCAAGAGTTGAATAGTTGCAAAAGAGACTACATGACCTAAAAGTTGAAAATATTTACTATCTGGCCCATTACAGAAAAACTCTGCTAACCCTATTTTAAGCCATCATTTCATCCCTGAAATGGCATTATATTATAAATTAGCAATAATAGCTTTAAAGCTTAAAAGTCACAGATCTCGGTACAAATAAATCCTGGCTTCATCATTTTACAGTTGTGTAACTCTGGTCAAGTCATCTAATCCCCGGAAGATTCATTTACCTCTCTTCAAAATGCTAGTATAATTTACCCCAGTTATTATGAGACATAAAGAGGTGAAATATACTCAAGTACTTAAATATTAACTTATACAGAATGCTCAGAATAAGTTATGGCACTTATTAGTTTTAAATATCAACATATAAGATCCTATATTGCAGAGACCTCTAGAGACATGATCCTTAGCACAGTCTTCTAGACACTAAATCCTCAATAACTATTTGTTGAATTTTAACCCACTTGTTTTTAGAAGTAAGTTTTTACCTTAGTACAATTAAATGAAATAACCTACACATTTTAAGTGTTATTCATGTTATTTGAAATGATAACCTACTCATTTTAAATGTTATTATATTACACTAATCTCACTTTTCACTCTACCTTTTTAAATCACAAAAATGATTCTATGGTCTCATTTCTACAATACTGTTTATTTTCATCATGCTAAAATCCAATTTGAACATATTTCAAAGTAGTTCACTGATATTTATTTTAATGTCATTTCCTGTATTCAAAGTTTCATAGAACTGTCATGTGTCCACAAGGATCACAAATTTTAAGGAATAAGGACATTAAAAAACTGAAATAGGCCTTTTAATTAGTACACTCAAAGAAAGAGTATGCCAATTTTAAGTGTAATTACTTTTTAACAACTTTTTCACATGGCTGCATGTGTTAGAAATCATTTATGAAAGAAGTTATCCTGAAATGTTAACCAACCCCAGAAAGAAACCAAAAATTAATCATTACATATAAACCAATTAATTACTTGTACTCTTCTATGGACATGGATTAATTAAATAAGAAAAAGTACCTTGCATATTGGAACAATTTCTATCGAAAAGGTGCTCTTGTAATTGTACGTGTTACTATGGATGTCCTGAGAGATCAGTCTCTGGGAGGCTTTGTACCTATTAAGAGAAAGAGTTAACAGTAATGAAAAGACAATTGTCTTACTTATAAGGTCTCGAAATATCAACTTTCATTAAATCAAATCATCACCAGCGAAAGTCTGAAAAAGCTTTCTGATATCTGCTATGGTAAAACTTAATTTCATCCACTTACATTTCAAACCATCACCAATATGACTGCACCCTGTTTTCAACTTTATCTACTGAAAACCTACAAACATGCCTTTGGCTCAGACCATTCTAATCCATAGGTAGTATCTATTAAAAGGTACACTAATATCCGTGTTTGCCGAAACCGGTTTGGCTCAGTGGATAGAGCATCGTCCTACAGACTAAAGGGTCCCAGGTTCGATTCCATTCGGGGGCATGTATGTTGGTTGTGGGCACGTCCCCAGTGGGGGGTGTGCAGGAGGCGGCTGATCGATATTTCTCTCTCATTGATGTTTCTAGCTCTCTGTCCCTCTCTCCCCCTTCCTCTCTGTAAAAAATAAATAAAAATGTATTTTTTAAAATATCCATAAATGTTTGTCAATCAATTGTTTGGCACTACAGTGCTTACCACAGAGTGAGGTCTATAACCCCAATGTGATTCTTATGTGCTCTTAGGGTAATACTTCCCTTAAAGTGACTAAAACAAATAAATGTTCACTAATTGTGTGAGTATTCCTACTACAATTTTAAGTATTTTAGCATAAGAGAGGTTGTTTCAGTCTGAAGCATGGATTTGACAAATATCCACTCCCCATTCCTTGGATTTAATCACATTTAGGTTCAGAACATACCTACAGGGAACTGTACACTGAAGAAATTCTACCATCTTCTGAGCATGCTGCTTTGAAGAATAATAGAAATCCAGTCCATCTTTAAAGAAAAAAATGAAAATAGTCCTGCAAATAAGATTTTCTTCTACTAACATGACTATATTATAAATTCTTTAAAAGCTATTTCTAAACCTGTACTTTAGAGACTAGAAAAACAATGTACTGTCCACCAACAGCAAGCACTGTTAGCAAGAAATTTAAGAGTGTGCTAAAGGTAGCCTAGGAGAACTAAGATGGCGGCAAAGGCAAAACACCTATCCTGCCGTCATAATCAGCAATTTTAATACTACAACTTAATGAAAGAACAAACACCTTCCAGAATCACCAGAAAGCTCGCCGAGTGAAAATTCCACAAATAAAAGTGAAGATAAGACACTGTGACTCGGAGGAGCGGCGGTGAACAGCATTGAAAGATTCGCACGGAGAGAGGTTTGGAGCGCACGCCAGCGGAGAGGGCGGGCGGCTGAAAACCGGCCAGTTTTCTCGAACGGGGAGACAAAGGCGTCCCACTGGACTGATTCTCCAGCTCTGGGCGAAGTCCAGAGAACCCACTATCACACGGGGTGAAAACTGGACAGTGGGAGGGCACGCCGAAGCTCGGGTGCTGCCGGGTCTCCCGGCTTGTGGAGAAGGCAGCTCGCGCGAACAGCTAGGCTGCGTGACGGCGCAGAGAGCGCTCTGCGACTCGCTCTCTCATTCGGAAAACCGTCAGACTGCTTTGTTTTATGAACCTGGGTGAGACAATGCGCATGCAGACTCATTTTGGGAAAGTCTGAATTCCCCGGCAACCGGCAGCCGGTGGAGCTCCGAAGCGGCTCTCTCTCAGAGGTGCTGGTGGCCATTGCCCACAGCACAGAGTCCCTGGGGCCACATAGGGCGGAGCTAACGCTGTCTGCTTGGCCTGGAGACTCCGCCCACCCAACCTGAGCACAGCTGAGCTTCACAGACAATTGGCCTGGAGGTCAACCCCTCCAGTGCTAACAATGATTAACCCGAGCTTAACTTCAACAAGACTGTGCAACCCATATCCACCTCAGGTAACTGGGGAGGCTGAGCCACTGTCCCTAGTAGGAAGTCTACCACACAAAGCTAATTGACCAACTCAGGGAAGCAGCCACCATGCAGAGACATGGAAAGAAATCAGATGTGAAAGAAATGGAGGGAAAAAAAAACGACTGGACATGGAATTCAGAACCACGGTTATAGGGTTTTTTAAGAGGCTCCAACAAAAGATCGAGGCCTATAAGGAAATAAGCAAGACCACAAAGGAAATGAATGAGTCCTACAAGGAAATGAACAAGACCCTCAAGGATATGAACGAGACCTGCAAGGAAATGATCAAGACCAACGTGGAAATGAAGGAGACTCTCAAGGATATAAAGGAGACTCTCAAGGATATGAAAAAGGACCAACCAGAAATTAAGCATACACTGACTGAAATAAAAAAATATTATACAAAGACCTGAAAGTGCCCTGGAGCACCCCAAGAACCAAGTTAAAGATTTGAAATACAAAGAGGTAAAATCCACTTAGCTGAAAAAGCAAGAAACCAAAAGAATCTAAAAAATTGAAGATAGTTTAAGGGGCCTCTGGGACAACCTCAAGCATACCAACATCCGAATTATAGGGGTGCCAGAAAAAGCGAGAGGCCAAGACAATGAAAACCTATTTGAAGAAATAGTGACTGAAAACTTCCCACACCTGGTGAAAGAAATTGACTTAGGAGTCCAAGAAGTGCACCGAACCCCAATATATAGGAACCCTAAGAGGACCACACCGAGGCACATCATAATTAAAATGCCAAGGGCAAAAGACAAAGAGAGAATAATAAAAGCAGCAAGAGAAAAACAGTTACCTATAAGGGAGCACCCATACGACTGTCAGCAGATTTCTCAACAGAAATGATGCAGGCCAGACGGGAGTGGCAAGAAATATTCAAAGTGATGAACAGCAAGAATCTACAACCAAGTACTCTATCCAGCAAAGATATCATTCAAAATTGAAGGTCAGATGAAGTGCTTCACAGATAAGAAAAAGCTAAAGGAGTTCATCACCACCAAACCAACATTATATGAAATGCTGAAAGATATTCTTTAAGAAGAGGAAGAAGAAAAAGGTAAAATTATAAATTATGAAAAACAAATACACATCTATCAACAAATGAACATAAAAATCAAGTGAATTGATAGGCTGTTGAACAGGATAGACTGGTGAATATAACAGAGACATGGACATAGAGAGGGAATGGACTGACAATTTTGGAGGAGAAAAGGGTTGTGGGAAGTGCAGCAAGAGACTGGACAAAAATCTTGCAACAATGGGAGAGGACAGTGGGGAGGGGGAGGTGAGGGTGGAGGGTAGGATAGGTACAGGGTGGAGGGGAGCTATAGGGGGATAAAAAGGGGAAACAATGTAATTAATAAACTGAACAATAAAGATAAAAAAAAAAGAGTGTGCTAAAGAATATTCATATTTTTACTATTAAAGAAATATTCATCCATCATCTAGTTGTATAAGTATGCTACATCAACAGCAAGTGATAAGAATATGCTCTAAAGAGCCATTATAAAATTATGCAAAAAATTTTAAATTCCTATTTAAGAAATCTAATTATATCATTTGTTTACCACTGTTTATTATTACTAAGTTTAGTCTTCTGACTTAATATAGCCATAATAAACACCTCTAGGCATATGAAAAACAAATATACTACAGAATACCTTAGTGGTCACAAAAATAACTTTCTTCCCATTAAAAACTGATCTCTGTTTAAAACAAATTTGCAATGAATTTTCTATCATAGCACTTGACAATCTATTAATGTAGTTATTGGTTTACTCATCTGCTAGCTACTTAGTAAATATTTCAATTAAAACAGGAAAAAAAAAGGAAAATTCAGTTCCTCTGTTGCACATGCACATTTCAAGTATCCAATAGTCACATATGGCTACCGGCTACATACTGGACAGTCCAGATAAAGAACTAAGATTTTTTTTTTCTTCCTAACATAATATTTTAGATATTATCAGTAACAATAAAAGACTCCTTAGGTTAGCTGAAAATTCTGACATCATTTCAAATTTTACATTTTAACTTACCATGAATTTCTTTGATACGAAGTGTATTCTGATGCATTCCATATTTCAAAATTAACTGTTCCAGATAGTAGAAAGTTTTTTTGTGCAAAGTCTAAACATAAATGCATTATTAAATTAATTTATGATTGTAAAAAAAAAAAAAAGCTATCTATAGATATAGCACAATAATTTTAAAACTAAAATAATCTTTAAAGACTATCTAAACTGCAATAGTGATCTATTTCTAAAGGTGGATGCTCCAGGGACTAGCCCTGGTACATGAAGGACTTGGGAAAAAAGGAGAAAAGGAGGTTTTACTAGCTATTTATAACTGATAAATATATACAAACTGGAGGATTCACTCATCATCTTCCATTACCTTTTGCCTAACTTGAACCACAGACTTCCAGAAATCCTTAGCTTCTACTCTATGACAATCTCCACACATCTGGGGCTGAACAACATAATCCACCACGAATACTTGCTGAAGGATGGCACCATTCATCACCTAATTTTAAAAAAAAAATCACAATCCTTCATCCTTTCCTTTTGTTTAATAACAAGTCTTTTTCTTAAAAGACACTTTTATATTTAACTCAAAATCTTTTTCCATTAATGCTTTGAGAATATCAACAATTAATCACTAAATTTTTTACAGAATTTTTTATCTATACTAGAGGCCCAGTGCACGAAATTAGTGCACTGGCTGGGTCTCTAGCAGCTGCCAGCAGGGGCCTCCCTCCCTTCCCCCAGCCAGCCCCACCCCCTGGTCAAACTTCCAGAGAAACTCCTGGTCAAGGGGACAATTTGCATACTACACTTTTTAGACTGTTATTATATAGGATATCCTGTATAATAAAAGTCTAATATGCAAACCACCCTTATGGCGAAAAGACCAGTCGTTATGATGCGCACTGACCTCCAGGGGGCAAATGTTCAATACAGGAGCTCAGCCAGAAGCTGGACTCATCCCCCAAGGGCTCCCGGACTACAAGAGGGCACAGGCTGGGCTGAGGGAACCACCACCCCCCACCTCAGGTGCATGAATTTCGTGCACCAGACCTCTAGTATTTGCATATGTGCATATAAAATTCATCCTTAGGAAAAAGATAAGACAAAAACTCTCCTAAATTAATTGTTTCCAAACATAGTCAATCATCGGCAATCACCTGGGAAGCTTTTCTCACATCCAATAGAATCCATTTTGACTCAAGTTACTGAGTCATGACAGTAACTGTCTTAGTTCATATTTTTACTTCAATCTTTTTCCTAATAAAAATAATTTTGAGCTCACCCAGATGGCTCAGCATCAACCTATGAACCAGGTGGTCATGGTTCAATTCCCAGTCAGGGCATATGCCCAGGTTGCTGGTGTGGGCCCCAGTGGGGGGTGAGTACAGGAGGCAGCCGATCAATGGTTCTCTCTCATCATTGATGTTTCTCCCTCTCCATTCCTCTCTGAAATCAATAAAAATATATTTTAAAAAGTAATTTAAAAAATAAATAACTTTGAAAGGATTATCTTACAGGCCCAAGTTGGACCATTGAGCAAACCAAATAAATTGAGCAGTTAACACAAAAATAAGATTATCTTATCCCACTAATCATAAGTAATGGTTGCTATTATTAGTGACCCAATCCTCTATGCAAATGATCCAAAAGAAAACAAAGGTTTAAATTAAGAGTGTATTTATGTCCTTTTAAACTGTTCAAGTCATAAAGTAACTTATTAATAGCCACTTCATTTTGACTACCTATATTTTAACCATGCTGAGAAAATTATGCACAGCTTACCTCTTTCTGAACAGTTAGTTTAACTTTTAGTCTCTTAGAATGGGGCTCAGTCCAAACAAAGCCAGCATCTACAAGCCGAACCTTCAATAAAATACAACAAAATGAAACATAAATTCCCATATGAGAAAAATATGAAAGAACAGTTCATTAATAAAAACATTTCATAAGGTGTTAAAGAAATCTGTAATTAGCATCACTACCCAAACCAGTAAAAAATAAAAATTTATCATGAAAGGTATGGCAACAAAAACAGCAAATAAAAGGACAATCCGCCCTAGCCAGTGTGTCTTAGTGGTTTGAGCATCAGCCCTCCCTCTGAAGGGTCACAGGTTCAATTCCTGGTCCAGGGAACATACCTTGATTGTAGGCTCGACCCCTGGCACCAGTCAGGGCGCATGCAGGAAGCAACCAATCAATGTGTCTCTCTCACATGGAAGTTTCTCTCTCTGTGTCTTTCCCCCTCGCATTCACTCTCTCTAAAAAATCAATAGAAAAATATCTTCAGGTGAAGATTAACAAAAAATAAATAAAGAATGAACATTCATTGGAGGACTTTTCATGCACTGAACACCGAATCCACAATGATAATACACTGCTACATAAGCAGGATCAGCAGAGAGCAAGAACAGTGTGCTTATGAGAAAGTGAATGTAGACCAATATTGCTAAAATGGGTATTTTAAAGAAGGAGATGAGAGAATGAGAGGCTGTTTCAATAGATTTGGAAGTTGTATGTGAGCTGAATTGAGAGATGCTGGAAATAACAGAAGTAAAAAGATCCCAGAGCTATCCTAATATATAAAAACCCTGGGTCCATCACATCCACAATGACAGAGAGGCTCAACCATTTGCCAGTAGAGGAGGCATCAGGCAAATGAGCTGAACTGCTGACTTCTCAAAGAAAGAGAGGCAGAGCTGATCAGCAGCGGCGGCGGCTACTGGTATGCTGCGTGCCGGGAGAGAGAAGCAGAGGTGGTCAGACCTTGCTTCTCTCTCCCTCACCAGCAGCCAAGCCTTTCTTTCTCTCCCAGAGGTCAGCAGTTCGGCTGCTCACCAGCAGCCTGGAGCAGCTGCTGATCAGCCCTGCCTCTATGATCAAGCCTGGAGATCGGGGCTGGAGATGCTGACTGGCATAGAAACCAATCAATCAGAACCAAATCTGGGTGAACTGCAAGGAGCCAATTGTTGCCTAGGAGCTAGAGCTTTTGACACTGACTGGCATAGAAACCACCCAATCAGAACCAAATTGGCCAGCAGAGGATGGCAGTTGGGGGCGAGATCAGGCCTGCAGGGGAGGGCAGTGTGGGGCAGGATCAGACAGGCAGAGGAGGGGAGTTAGGAGTGATCAGGCAGGCAGAGGTAGTTAGGGGTGATCAGGCCGACAGGGGAGGGCAGTTGCGGGCAAGATCAGACTGGCAGGGGAGGGCAATTGGGGGTGAGATCAGGTCGGCAGGGGAGGGGTTTTGGGGTCAATTTGGCCAGCAGGGGAGCAGTTAGGTATTAATCAGACCAGCAGGGGAGCACTTAGTGGTGATTAGGCTAGAAGGCAGAACCCGTTAGGGGCAACCAGGCAGGCAGGCGAGCAGTTAGGAGCCAGCATCCCGGATTGTGAGATCGGGTCTCAACCAGCAGTCAGACATCCCCTGAGGGGTCCCAGATTGGAGAGGGTGCAGGCTGGGCTGAAGGATACTCCCCTCCAGTGCACAAATTTCGTGCACTGGGTCTCTAGTTTAGTAGATAAAATCTATAGGATTTAATTACTAGATATGGAAGGAGAAAAAGAGCATTCTAGAATGATGCTCAAGTATCCAGCTTGGGCATCTAGATAATGCTATTTTTCTGACACACACACACACAAAAAAAACAGATTTAATAGGGAGAAGATGTACATTTGATTTCAGTTTAAGAGGATTCATCTATGAGATGTCCAAGTGAAGTTGTTCAATAGATAAGACATACATTTAGTCTGGAGCTCTATGGAGAAATCTGAGCTCTAGACAACATATTTGGGAGACATCAGTGGCAGATGATAATTTAATCAAGTCCTGGCTGGTAAGAGCTAGATTTAGCTAGTATAGCTGCAGCAATCCAGAATATATTGAGGTTTTACTATACATTAAAAAAAAAACTGACTCTAGAAATAAGGGAGATAAATCAGAAAATAGAAAAAAAAAAGAATTCTTAACTCTATTAACAAACCCTCAGTAAAATTCAAGAACAGAATGCATCAAGACTAAAGCTTAAAAATATTACTCCTGGGGGGGAATAAATCAATACGAAGACAGGAAGATCAAGTAAAGAAAACTGTCAAAGAACACAGGAAAAAAAAAAAAAGACAAAACAATACAACATAAAGATTTGAAAGAATACAAAAGGAAAAAGACAAAGTTTAGCAATGGTTGTATACAAATATTTCCCAAGAAATTAACTGCATATAAGGGGTTCTCCATAAATAATGAATGACAAATCTGATTATATATTAGGTCTTTCAAAGCAGGCAGATTGTCACTTTCATAAATAAGAATATATGTAACTTTAAAAATGAAACATTTGTAGTAGAGTGCTTATCAACAGTATCACTAAATAGTTACTTTTGAAAAACCTACTTATACAAGGATTTTCCGAAAATAAGATATTAAAAAGATATTACAAAAAGGAAGCTATTTGAGGAGAAACCAGATGGCAGCATAGGTAAACATCTAGGCTGCTGCCACGCACAACAATTTCAAGAATACAACTAAAAGACAAACCGGACATCATGCAGAACCACAGGAAAGCTGGCTGACTGAAAATTCTAAAACTAGAAGGAAACAGAAATGCATACGGATAATCAGAGCCACTGCAAAGCCTAAGGTTCGGAGACTCACATGCGCACAGAGCTGGAGAGGACAGAAGACAGGGCATCTGAACGCCTGGCAGGGGCGCTATAGCAGAAAGGAGACAAAAACTCCAGGCTGCGCTGAACTCAGGTCAGATTGCACTCGAAACCCGGGGGACCCAGGCCCTTACGGGAGGAATCTGGACTGTGAGGCGGAATCCCAGGGGAACAGCCAAAGGCACAGCTCCAAAGACACGCTCTCGAGTACACACAGTGAGGACTAACAGTTGACTGTGCCGCTGATGTCATCTGGCAGAAGGGAGAAAGGAATTCCAACTGCACGGAATCCCGGTGCCAGTGAAAATCTGGGATTCTGGATTCATTGGGGGAGAGACTAGATGGTCTGACAGCAGGCAAAACTCGAGGGCACCTTTCTCACGGAGGTGCTGGCAACGATTGCCTGTGGATGCTAAGACACAGTGACCTCATGGGGCGGGGCTGACTGGCTGTCGGCTCCACCCAGAAACTCCGCCCCATCCAAGTTGAGTACAGAGACTTAGGCAAATTTGTAAGTCTTGTCACAGAGGGTGTCTCCCAGTGTAGACAATAGCTGATCCTCATAGCCAGATGGCCCGGAGGTCAACTCCTCCCAGTGATAACACAACAATCAAGACTTATCTGCAACAAAGCTGTACACACAGTCCACAAAGGGGTGTAGCACCAAGAGTGTCCACCTCAGGTAACAGGGGAGGCCGAGATACCTAGCACCCAAAGCTACCCTACCAACTCAGGAAGCAGTGAAAATGCGAAGAAACAGATCACAAATGAAAAGAAACGGAGGAAAACAAACGACTGG
This sequence comes from Antrozous pallidus, assembly GCA_027563665.1. Lineage (NCBI taxonomy): Eukaryota > Metazoa > Chordata > Mammalia > Chiroptera > Vespertilionidae > Antrozous > Antrozous pallidus. The sequence goes on along the minus strand of CM050514.1, from coordinate 25,748,739 downwards.
ATATAGAGTTCAAAACCACGTTTATAAGGTCTTTCAAGAGGTTCCTAGAAAAGGCCGATAAGTTTAGCGAGACCCTCAATGATATGAAAAAGGACCAACTAGAAATTAAACATAACACTGACTAAAATAAAAATTATTTTACAGAAACCCAACAGCAGACTAGAGGAACGCAAGAATCAAGTCAAAGATTTAAAATACCAAAAGGCCAAAAACACTCAACCAGGGGAAAAAAAGAATCCAAAAATTTGAGGATAGTGTCAGAAGCCTCTGGGACAACTTCACGTGTACCAACATCAGAATTATGGGGGTACCAGAAGAAGAGAGAGCAAGATACTGAAAGAAGAAATAATGACTGAAAACTTCCCCCACCTGGTAAAAGAAATTGACTTAAAAGTCCAAGAAGTGCACACAACCCCAAACAAAAGGAATCCAAAGAACACCACACCAAGACACATCATAATTAAAATGCCAAGAGTAAAAGACAAAGAGAGAATATTAAAAGCAGCAAGAGAAAAACAATTACCTACAAGGGAGCACCCATACAATTGTCAGCTGATTTCTCAACAGAAACTATACAGGCCAGACAGGAGTAGCAAGAAATTTTCAGTGATGAATAGCAAGAACCTACAACCAAGATTAATTACTCTATCCAGCAAGACTATCATTCAGAATTGAAGGTCAGATAAAGAGTTTCACAGATAAGAAGAAGCTAAAGGAGTGCAACAACACCAAACCAGTATTATATGAAATGCTGAAAGGTATTCTTTAAGAAGAGGAAGAAGAAGAAAAAGGAGGAAAAGGTGGCTGCTTCAAACAAAAGCATGGATGGAACTGGAGATCATTATGCTAAGTGAAATAAGCCAGTCAAAGAAAGATAAGTATCACATGATCTCACTCATTTATGGAATATAATGAACAACATAAACTGATGAACAAAACCAGATCCAGAGACAAAGAAGCATTGCCTGTCAAACCTCAGAGGGAAGGTAGGGGAGGGTGGGGGTAAGGGGAAGAGATCAACCAAAGGACTTGTATGCACGCATATAAGCCTAATCAATGGACACCGACACGGGGGGGGGGGGGGGGGGGGGGTGACAGTATGGGGGGGGGTCGGAAGGGGTAATGGGTGATGAGGACACATATGTAATACCTTAATCAATAAAGAATTTTTTTTTTTTAAAAAAAGGAAGCTATTTGACCTACCTTACTCAAAGGGGCTTTGATTTTTTTTAAACACAAAGCAAGAAGTTCTCTGGACTCTAATGCACATTGTATCCAAGTTGCTGGTGGCTGGAAATACCTGAGAGAGACAATATACTGAAACCCAGCCTTTCTCAAGGAAAAACAAAAAATTTTCATCTAAATACGCAGATATAATACTGATTATTAACCAGATATAATAACCCAGGATTGATCTGAAGTGCTTATCCCAAACATACTTTAATAGTTCTAGAAAAGTTTCAATTAGAAGTGTAGCTTTAGTTAAAAAGTTAAAATCCTGGGTATTTGCAAGAGGTAATCTAAAATAACCTATTAAAGATATCTTATTCTTCAAGCACCATTAAGAGCTCCAGTGAGAATGACAAAATAACCAAAAGTTCCATGAATCTCAAAATGCCATGTACTTCTATAATGTTAGGGAACTGCTTATTTCTCACACTAAAAAGATAAATTAGTACCACATACTATGTACCAATATAGTTCAGACTAATCATCTATTTCAAGTCCCTTTCCAAATTTTAACTGTAAACCTCAAGTTTTAAAATCTTTCATAAAACCTGTTAAACTTGAAATCCCTTATGCACATGCTTTAAGGTTTTTAGCCCAGCCCACCCAGGATTTACAATGCCTAGCACATATTAAGTGCTCAATAAATGCTTGTTAAATACATGATACATTAATGTGCTTTGCGAATACTTTTTTTGCCACACTTTTAAAGATTCATTCAAAAATGTTATACAGGTCCCTTTGTTGTAAGCATGTTTTCAGTTAGAAAGGGCTTCATGTATGAAAATAGACAGATAGATAGATAGATATATATACACATTAATTTTCAGGTCTTCTGCCTTCAAATCGTTTCATTTCAGATCATTTCAGATATGATCTTCTGAGCTTTTTACCCAACTAGTCATTTTAATTACATGGGAACATTTACAGATATAATGTTTAAAACATATTGCTAAATTACTAAAAATATAAGGTGCTATATGTTAACTGTAGACATCAAACCCACTAATCTCTGAACGCAAAAAAAACCAAATTTATATACTCTTACACATCTTTGCCAGATTAGCAGGGAAAACTAAAAAGTACATTACAAAATTGCAAATTCTAAATTTATGAATTTACTGATGTAAATAAAAATTAATTCTCAATTACATGCACTTTATTCATGTATCTTGGTAGTACTAGCACACCCCGGTTGCTCTCCTATATATAAATCTCAACTGTAAGTAGGATGAACAGTAATGCACCATACCTTTGGCATTGTTTGCAGAAAGATATAGAGACCTGTTTGGGGATGCCTTGGCTGATGTCTACTTTACTTCGCAGACAGGCCACACAAATATTGGCAGGATTTGGACTAATTACAACACCACATTCACAGCACAAGCTTAAATAAAGAAAGCACAAAGTTTATAAATTAGATGTCACAAATGCACTGGTTATGTTTTGAAAATTACCAAACAAACAAACAAAAGCCTTCAGTTAGGGCCATAATATTTCTGCCCTAAAAGCAGCAAATAAGGGGGGGAAAAAACAATCTTCAAAGAGGCAATAAAGAACAACCTGGAATACTGAGATTAAATATATATATATAATGGATGGCCAATATCCAAAGGGTCTAGAGAGTCTGAATTATGTCTAACAATCCTCAGATAGCATTACAGTCCAAAGACATTTTTTTTAAAGCTTCAGCATAGCACAGGGACTGCCAAAATAAAAACATTTATCCAGAGTGTCAAGCTGGAAAGAGTGTCATGTTTAGTGATTCAAAGTAACCCATGAGAGTGTCGGGGTCCTAGATGTATTGGGAGCAGATGATGGTTAAGAATCACTGATGTTGCGGAAACCGGTTTGGCTCAGTGGATAAAGCGTCTGCCTGCGGACTGAAAGGTCCCAGGTTCGATTCGGGTCAAGGGCATGTACCTTGGCTTCGGGCACATCCCCAGTAGGGGTATGCAAGAGACAACAGGTGATGGATTTTTTTTTCTCTCTCATAGATATTCCTGACTTTCTATCCCTCTCCCTTCCTCTCTGTAAAAAATCAATAAAAAAAAGTATATTAAAAAAAAAAGTATCACTGATGTGGTCCAAAAGAAATGTTCTATAAGCTGTGCTGTCCTGTTTGGCGGCACACGTGACTACTGAGCACTTGAAAATGTAGCTCAGCATGACTGAGAGCTGAATGTTCGATTTTATTTCATCGTAATCACTTTAAATTTAAATAGCCACATCTGGCTAGTGGTTATGGTATTGGACAGCGCCCAACTAGAAGAACATAGGATGAAAAAAAAAAAATACACACACACACACACACTCTTAAAGCAAATATTTGCGATAACTCTCCAAGCAAAAAATCAATTCTATCTCTTCAGAAAATATTTTCACCTAAGAACTGTCCCCTCAAAAAGTTTCAGACTCATGTTAACATCTTTACATTTAAGAGGATGGAGGAACGGGGCCCACTCACATGTGCCCGGGGGTGCGCTCGGTGGATTCGGTCATGTACTCCATGGTGCTGGGCGCCCTGGCTCTGAAGAGGAAGAGAACACGAGGCCTCTGTCATCTGCCCATGCACTCCTTTATACACACCTCTTCCCCCGCCTCTCCGAATAAGGCACCCAAGCCTCGTAAAGCAGCAAATAAGTTAAAACAATTCTATCTGGTAACTTTGCAAGAACTTCTTCAATATGAAAACTAAGGGTATTCTGGAGTCGCCCATCTGCGGTGACCCTCTAGGGCCACTCAACTCGGCCGCGAACCCCACACCCCACGAGTCACCCGGGCGTCAAGCCGGCGGACTGGGCCGCTCCGGGTACCCCCACGCCTCGGACCCGAGCCGCAGGAGCCCCCCGAACGACGCCGCGGGGCACCTACCTGAACCAGCGGGAGCCCCCGGACCGTGTCACTGCGCCGCGGGCCACCCACGCCCCCGCATCCGCCGGTCACCTCGGATTAAGATCCGCAGCGCGCACGCGGCCAGAGCCCGGGAAATGCGCCCCACTCTCGCCCCAGGGACCCCGCGCCACAAAAGCCTGGGTCTCGGCCCCCAGAACCTACTTAGCTCCTATGGGCAGGGCCCAAAAGTCTCAAATACGGCCACAGAACGATCCCCCGCCACCCGCCCCAACGGCCTCCGCGGCCCAGTACGGTGAAGATCTCGCGACAGAAGGATCCAAATCTCGCGGCTGCGAGTTAAAGGGCTCGTGTGAGCGGAGAAAGGGGCGGGCATAGGCAAGCAGGGGGATGAGGGGCGGGGAGAGGGGCGGGGCGAGGGGCGGGGCAGCTGCAAGGATCCTGGAGGAAAGGCCGTGTTGCACTATCCAAAGATGCTTCAGCCAAGACCGGTTTGGCTCAGTGAATAGAGCGTTGGACTGCGGACTGAAAGGTCCTGGGTTTGATTCCTGCAAGGCCATGTACCTTGGCTGTGGGCAGATCCCCAGTGCAAGAGGCAGCTGATCGATGTCTCTCTCATCGATGTTTCTGACTTTCTATCCCTCTCCTTTCCATTCTGTAAAAAGTCAAAAAAAAAACAAAACAAAGATGCTTCAGACTGGAATGTACTAATATTTACCAACTCTCCTACTGGGGTATCTTCCTCACTGGTTTTCTGGGGCTCCAGTTAACGCCAACCCAACCTCGCCCACTTTTCAGCTACCCGGATTGGGAGCTTGCTTCTTGGTGAAATGATTATATAAAAGCTATCTGTAAACAGTGTCAGATTACACAAAGAAATTAAATTCCATGGAGGACAGTGCCTTTGTTATTGTGTTCACCACCTAATGCCTGCCTCAGCCTAAATGTTCAAATGGATATTTATTGAACAGATGAAAGGAAAAATGTAAAGCATACTTATTTGAGGAGAATTCTGTTGTTTTTAGGCCACTCTAATTATTAGAATGTACTTCCTATTACTGTACTTAATGTTTCCTTATAACTTTATACCTTGAGCATAGAGCAGAACAGACCATGTCTATCCACTCTTTCTCACGGTGGAATTTCAAATATTTGAAGAGCACGCATATTTTTTCCAAGTGTTCTCACCCAACTTTCAAGGAAAAAGCAAGATCATCTTACAGCAGGTGATCAAAGAAGGTCTCTTGTCATTTCTTGCCTGGGGAACTTAAGTAGTCTCCAATTTATTATTTTTTTCCAGACTCCAATTCATCCTTCTAAAATGCAAATCTGATTTTGTCACACTTCCCTGCTGTTAATCCTTCAGTGGTCTCTGACCACCTCCTGAATTATTTCCAATTTTCTGCATAGTAAGACCTTTCAGGATCTGACCCTGATAAATCCTGTCACATTTTTAAGTACACAGCCCACTAGAAGGTCCTCACAAGAACTAGTATTCCTTTGTTTATGCCTGGGATACTTCATCTTAAAGATTAAGCTCGAGCAGCCTATGTTTGTTTCCTATTGCTGCTGTAACAAATATCACAAATTTTGTGGCTTAAAAAAACACAACTTTATTATCTTACAGTTCTGGAGATTATAGATTTAAAAATAGCTGAAACTGGTTTGGCTTGGTGAATAGAGTGTTGGACTTCGGACTGAAAGGTCCCAGGTTCAATTCCAGTCAAGGGCATGTACCTTGGTTGCAGGCATATCCCCATTGGGGGGTGTGCAGGAGGCAGCTGATTGATGTTTCTAACTTTCTATCTTTCTCCCTTCCTTTCTGTAAAAAGTCAATAAAATATATTTTAAAAAATAAAAATAGATGCTCCTCCTCCTTTATGGTTGTACAATCTCTTGATAGGTGGTATATGCCTCTATAGTAGTGCTAGCAACATTAAGTTGGGTCATACAGGTTCTATTCTGCATGTTCCACCGACTCAAACTACTGGAGAGCAGGCTGGGTCTTGTTCCCTTTGGTAGTCACTGAACCTAACACAATGCCTGGCACAAAACACAGCCTCGGTGTATCTTGCCAAATTAATTATCCATTTAATTAAAACTCACAAGAGACAGTGTTCTTGTTATTTTTTTTTTTCATTCACATTGTCATTTCCCTTAAGTCAAATACCACTAGAAAGACTACTAGTTAAACAGACAGTGTTTATTATTCATTGAAGTAAGTGCGAACAGACCGTGAGTAATCCTGGGTGGTAAAAAGTAATGTGTCACAGATTACTCTCAAAGAGAGTCTAAGAAAGCAAGAATTTGCTGTAAATTAGATGTAGTCAGAAAGCAGGGATGATTCTATTATTGGAAATCTCAATAAATCTTATAAATAGAAAGAGAGGTAAACGGATAAAGCTGCAATTGGTAAAGAAATAGCAGTCACTCCTTTTGGCCAAAAGAGGGAGTGTCTTGGTATTGTGTGGGCAGCACAGTGACCTTGTATTTATTTATGCTCAGACAAAATTATGCAGTAGCTTTGCTTTGTCTCATTTTATCATGGTCTTGGAGTAATCTTGTCTGAGGTCGGTATTCTATGACACTTTTTATCCCTAACAGGAGACTAACACGGTCTGCCTGTGAGTCCAGGCCAGCCTCTGAATGTCAAAGGCAGCTCTTTTTTCCTTTCTCAGCATACTCCTCCAAACCATATCTGATGTGGCACCGAGAGCCACGGTGCCAGGCTTGTTCGGCGCTGGCTATACCACAGTGAACAACACAGACTTGGGCCCTGCCCTCAGGGAGCTGACATTTTACAGGTGAGGCTGATATTCCGAAAGATCGGGTGCTTTGCTAAAAGTTCTGCAACAAGTGAGTGGCAGGACCAGGGCCTGAACTATGTTTGTCTACCTCTTTCCATATGCCCTCAGCACTGTATCAGGCTTCCTGTCCTTCTGAGACTCAGGCCGTCTATTCTTATCCACAGGCTTTTTTTTTTTTTTAAGAAACTATTCATTTTCCATCAACCTTAGTTCCATTTTCTGCTTAAGAATCTGAGGAAGAACAGCTTAAAACCACTCAGTCATTATTCCCAAAATAAGCAAGTTTGGATATCAGAAAAAATGTACTTTCTAAAATGTCTGGGTATGTAGCTGATGTATTTTAGGGTACTTTTCAGTTAGTTAAACTGTGATCTTTCAATTAATTATGAAAAGTAATAATATTGAAGAAATATTTTCCAGACTGAAAGGACAAGAAATTCCCAGATTGAAAGAGTCCATTATATTCTCATCAAAATGGGTAAAAATAGGCACCCACCTATTTTTAGATGGTTATGCTGAGGTTCAGGATGCTGTGATGAAAGAAAGATCCAGGAAGCTAAAATACGTCATATACACAGAATTATTATCAGAACAGCTTCAACCTTCTAAATAGCAACACCAGAAACAAGAAAGCAATAAAGAAATAGTTTGAGCCCTAGCTGGTTTGGCTCAGTGGATAGAGCATCAGCCTACAGACTGAACGGTCCGGGTTCAATTCTGGTCAAGGGCACATGCCCAGGCTCGGGGCTTGATCCCCAGTGGCAGGTGTGCAGGAGGCAGCCAATCAGTGAATGATCCTCTCTAGTCATTGATGTTTCTGTCTCTCTCTTCCTCTCCCTTTCTCTCTGAACTCAATAAAAATATATTTTTAAAAAAGAAATAGTTTGGAAATTCTGAAGGAAAAGTATTTCCAACCTTGAATTCTATTCTAGGCCAAACTATCAATGAAATGTGAGTGTAGAATAAAGATCTTTTCACTTCCCTTCTGAGGAAGTCACTGACAGACCTAACCAAGCGAAAATCAATGGAGGAAATGGCCCTTTCAGCAAATGGTGCTGGAGCAAGTCCATGTCTGTCCACAAGCAAAAAAATGAACCTCCTGGACTTAAGTCTGACACTTCCTATAAAAATTAACTCAAAATACATCACGGATTTAAGATAAAATGTAAAACTATAAAACTTTCACAAAAACTCAGGAGAAAATCTTGTGATCCAAGACTAAGGAAAAAATTGTTTTATATTTGACTCCAAAAGCATCACTCCACAAAAGTCAAATTTGGTAAGTCGATTTTAAATGATCAAGATGTAAAGACTTGCTCTGTTAAGAGGCACTATTAAGACAATAAGAAGACAAACTACTGAGTGGGAGAAAAGATACTGTTAAGACAATAAGAAGACAAACTACCAAAGGACTAGTATCTTTTTTTTAATATATTTTTTATTGATTTCAGAGAGACCTGGAGAGGAAAAGAAAGATAGAAACATCAGTGATAGGAGAGAATCATTGGTTGGCTGCTTCCTGCACACCCCACACTGGGCACTGACCCCACAATCTGTGATGGCCGGGCAGGACTAGTATCTTAACTACATAAAGAACTCTCAAAATTTAAACGTGAAAAAAAAAAAACTAATTAGGAAATGGGCAAACAACATGGAGAGAGACTGCACTGAAGAGGATATCCAGTAGCAGAGAGAGAGACATTTAATGTCGTTAGCCAGTAGAGGTGTGCAGATTAAAAGCACAATGAGCTGTCTATCAGAATGGCTAACAAAAAGTAGTGATAACACCACATGCTAGCAAGGGTGCTTCGAAACTGGATTGCTTATACACTGCTGGAGGGCGTGTAAAATGGTAAAGCCATTTTACAATTTGACAGTTTTTGAACACTAAAAATACAATTACCATAGAATCTAGCCATTGTACTCCTAGCCAGTTATCCTAATGAAATGAAAACATACGTTCACATAAAAACCTGTACACAAATGTTTATACCAGCGTTATTTGTTGTAGATAAAATATCCCAGGTGTCTTTCAATGGATGAATGATTAAACAAACTGTAGTACATCCATACTATAAAATACTATTCAGCAATGAGAAGTGAACTGTAGTATTGTACAAACAACAACCATCATGAATCTCCAGAGAATTATGTGGATGGGGAGCAAAGAGTCAATTCCAAAAAGTTACATACTGTATCATTCCATTTATATAACACTAGAGGCCCTGTGTCCCTAGGCTGCCAGCTGCCAGACTTTCCCTTCCCCCAGCTATTGCTCCCCCCTCTCCCCCCCCATCAAACTCCCAGAGAACCTCTAAGTGGAGGGGACAATTTGCATACTATGCTTTTATTATATAGGATTCTTTTTTTTAATATATTTTATTGATTTTTTTACAGGGAGGAAGGTAGAGGAATAGAGAATTAGAAACATCGATGAGAGAGAAACATCAATCAGCTGCCTTCTGCAAACTCCCTACAGGGTATGTGCCAGCAACCAAGGTACATGCCCTTGACCGGAATCAAACCTGGGACCTTTCAGTCTGCAAACTGATGCTCTATCCACTGAGCTATATAATAGGTGAGGGCTATTATATAGGACTCTTGAAAGAACAAAAATTAAAGAGCTGGAGAACGGATTAGTGGTTGCCACAAATGAAAAAAGAGGCAAAGGGCAGAAAAGAATTCGGTGTCGCTATACAAAGACAACATGAAGGATCCTAGTGGTGATGGAAATGTTCTGTATTTTGACTGTATCCATGTCAATATCCCGGTTGTGATCTTGTGTTATTGCTGTACAAGATGTTGTCTTTGCAGGGGAACAGGTTAAAGCGTTCAGGAATCTCTCTGTATCTTACCACGGCATGTGAAGCTACAGATATCAAAAACTTTTTAAAAGTTTGATTTTTTCAGAAGTAGGGTGAAGTTTTTGGTTTAAGGAAAGCAACTCCATGGTTTTATCTTTTGTCATTTTGTTCACAAGACTTCACCACTTTGGTCTTCATCTTTGGTTGGCTGGTGAACCCCATGCACCTTACACTTCTCCCCAGTCTCCTCGGCAGCAGGATAAAATGGGAAGGTATTGGGCAATCTCCCAGGAAAACTTTAGCTTTCTGAACAAAAGGGCACAGACTAGGAGTGCCCTTTTTCTCTCACTCTTTGCTCCTTTGCCCTTTGTCTGCTTTCTGTCTGGAATGCAAATGTGATACTTGGAGGTACAGCAGCTACCTCCTGACCATAGGCAATAAGCAATAAAGGCAAATGCCGTCCTGCTGAGGCTAGTGTGACGGAGAGCTAGAAAGAACCGTCCACTTCAGAGTTCTACCTATTTAAGGAGAAAAAAAGCCACTTTGTTGGTTTAAGCCACTATTGGCTAGGTTTTCTATTGACTGTAACACGTCTCTAATGGATTCCTCACTCACAGGAGATTCTCAGGAGAGCTGATAAACTCGGCCTATCAGTAAAACTATTTATTGTAAGGATGAAAAGCATGCTAACTACTTACTATTCTTTGTGTGTTTCAGAAACCAAATTGCTGATACTGTCTTTTCATTTCTTCTTTCTCTACAGTATTTCATGTTTCTTATTCTCCTCAGGTTGGCCTGAATTTGTATTATAATCAGACTCTCGCTCTCCTAATTGAATCAGGCTTTTGTTGTAGCCACCTCAGAATTTTTTAAAGGTCTTCCTGAACCATTCCTGCCCAAGGCAGTCGCTCCCTTCTTTGACCTGACGGTACTTAGCGTCTGCACCTCCGAATTGCAATTCATCATGCACTGCCCTGTGACATTTCTCTTACAGCTGTCACAGGATAATCGATGTTTAGTGCTGGAAGGGACTTTAAAGATCATCTTCTCTAGCCACCTCAGTGCATGTGAATTGTAACTTAACTTCTGGATTTTTCTTACCTCTTCATGGGTTTGCAGCTTAACATCTAAACTAGATCTTAAGCTCCTAGAGTCAAAGAAATGTTGGCAACTTTTGATTCTATTCAATAAAACAGCTGTATCTTTATTTTTCATCTACCACATTTCATATTTTCATCTGAGTCTAGCAGATTGCTTAATTTGGAGTTTGAAGCCTTTCAGTGGCATTACCTTTTTGCAGAACCTCCTTAATGCTCAATTGGTGATTAAAATGCAAGTGTAATTTTTTTTTTTTTAGTGCCATTGCTATTGTTTAGGTAACAAGAAAAATATTAGTTAACCAGCTTTGAAGAGTCCAATCCTGTAGCTGTCATTCATCTCCAATATAAACCACATTTGATTTTTGGTTTATATATAGTCTCTTTATTTTTAAAAATTATATATTTCTGTGTTTTAAAAGAGTTTGGTCGTAATTTTAGATACGTGATTTTAATTATTGTACATATTACTTTTGGGAGCATAATGTTTTGAATATTATACTGCTAAATCTATGAACTCAAAATACTGCAGTGAATATCAATTTTTTTAAAAGCCCTAACTAGTTTAGCTCAGTAGATAGAGCATCAGCCTGCAGATTGGAGAGTCCCAGGTTCAATTCCAGTCAAGGGCACATGCCAGGGTTGTGGGCTCGATCCATGGTAGCAGCCAATCAATGATTCTCTCCTATCATTGATGTTTCTGTCTCTCTCTCCCTCTCCCTTCCTCTCAGAAATCAATAAAAATATTTTTAAAATAAAAGTAAATAAAATAAAAATATATCATAAGCTGCCCTAGCTGGCTTGCTTCAGTGGATAAGGCATCGACCTGTGGACTGAAGGGTCCCAGGTTTGGTTCTGGTCAAGGGCACATGCCCAGCTTGTGGGCTGGATCCCCAGTAGGGGGCATGCAAAAGGCAGCCGATCCATAATTCTCTCTCATCATTGATGTTTCTATCTCCCCCTCTTCCTTTCTCTCTAAAATCAATAAAAATATATTTTTTAAAAAATATATCATAAACTATAATAATTGGTAGTACATGTCTAAAATTTCAACAAAAAATAAATAAATTTAACTTAACAAGTAAATAAATATATCTAATAGGCTCCTGTGTGTTATAATTACCCAAGCTTCTGGTCATGCAAATGATCATTCTTTAAGCATAAGCCTTGAGGGCAAGGCATATACCTTGTATACCTTTGTACCCATCAGGTCTCATACAGGAGCGTCTAATAAACATCTGAAAGATAAATGGATGGATGGATGGATGGATGGATGGATGGATGAATATGCTTCCTTTAAGGTAACTCATACGTCTTTGAGTTTTTCTAGATTGTTAGCACAGGTTTTGCTTAAAATAAAGAACATTTACTGATTTAATGAGTGTTCAAAAGAGGAAAGGGAAAAGTCTCCTTTCTTACCGACTACACTATTTTTCTATGTATCATGAAATATGCATTTTCTAGCCCATTGTCGCTATCAATTATTGACTGCCAAGGGTTCCAGTAATCTAGACTTCCCCTATGCAGCAACCATTCCACCCCTGACCCTTGCCTTTTCTTTGAACCTGTAACAATTTGATAAAGAGTTACTATCTTTTTAAAAAGGTAAGATGGCCCTAACCAGTTTAGCTTAGTGGATAGAGTGTCCACCTGCAGACTGAAAGGTCCCAGGTTCAATTCAGGTCCAGGGCATGTACCTTGGTTGTGGGCACATCCCCAGTAGCAGGTGTACAGGAGGCAGCTGATTGATGTTGCTCTCTCATCAATATTTCTAACTCTCTGTCCTTCTCTCTTCCTCTTTGTAAAAAATCAATAAAAACATTTTTTTAAAAAAATTGAAAGATAGGATAATGTATTCCTTTGATAATGAGGAGGGGAAAAATTAAGAAATCTAACTTGTATGGATTCTGTTCATATTATCTTTTCTCCCACTTCATTTATAAAGAAGCTTATAATATTAGGGAGATTTCAAACTGGTGCACCATACCAAATCCAATTTATAGAACTTTTGACAGCCTAACATTGGTTTTTAAAAAATGCAATTAATTGTTTTACCACATTATATTCTTAGTGACAAGCAAGAAAAACTGACTCCGGCAAATTTAACAGAAAAAAAAATTGTGAACATGCTCTTGGTTGGCCCTAGAATCCAAATGAGGGTGGAGGACTAGACTCAGAGCCATGCAGCCAGGAACATGACTTAAAGCCACACAGCAGGGCCAACTCACCCCTTTAAGACCATACTTTCACAGGATATGTGCTACACCTACACCTCAGACAAGGCTACCGCTGCTGGCACCAAAGCCTCTGTTTCCCTGGAAACTCTTCTATATGGCCGCCTCAGGGCTTCCCATAGTCCCTGCTTCCTTGCATCACTAGCTGAGATGCAAACAACTAGCAGGTTCCTGTAATCATCAGAGCCCAGATCACGCGAGTGGATGAAGGAGACTGGGCACTAACTAAAGATGGGGGGAGAGTTGAGCCATTGCCTGCTACCGCCCTTATCCCTTCCTGGCTAATTTTCAAATATCTCCCTCCTACTTCCCTACCTTTGCCCCTTCTGAGTTTAGAAACCCTAAACAGGCTTAGTAATTTGCACATTCACTGACAAAATTAACACAGTTGGAAGCACTAAGTTAAGAAGTCTAATAGCTGCCTGTTCTTGGTAAATATTTATTAGGCCATTTTTAGACAGTGGTAATGCATTCAATTAATATTTATGAATGCAAAATAGAAAGCCCTAAATGGTCTAATACAGCCTGAAATGGTCTAATGGTTATGATTGCACTCTTCCAGTAATCCTTTCAAATTCAGAATTAGAATCTAAATAGAGTCTGTGAGTGCCTTGAGAAACCAATTAAAATCTTAATCCCTCTATGGAGTGATTCCTTCCCTGCATTATTGTGCAGGCTCACTGTTTCCTAGTCCATCAACTGCACTGTCAACGATGGCCCTCCTCCAATAACCTTTAATCCATCTAACTGAGTGAGCAATTGAACAGCTCAGTGAAAATTTACCTAAGTTCAACACATTCTACGATGCACTCATTAATTTTCTCAAAAAGCTTCCAAGAGGGTAAGTGGTGGCCCAGAATATGATATTTATTCATGAGTTGCTTGGCATGCAGTGACAGCTTTAATTTCACATATAAGGAAATGCTTTTAGCTGTAAGCACTTTAACTTCTCTTCAGAACACAAAAAACTCATCCTCTAAAAATCCTAGCCATTAGTTTATTGCTGAAGTTTAGAGGTTTCTCAATAAAACCCATCCATGGCAGAAGAATTTTTGTATGTGCTACATTGCAAAAGGCTGAACTGCCAGATTTAGACTCAGTTTTATATTTACCTAGCATAAACTTATAAACGTTTTTTCTAGGCAAGGCTATAAACATTATCTATCACTACAAACACACAAGGTAGAGTTAATCCTACTCCACTGAGGAGGAAAGCAAAGCTCAAAGTCTATGGGACAAGAAAGAAAGAAAGAAAGAAAGAAAGAAAGAAAGAAAGAAGGAAGAAGGAAGGAAGGAAGGAAGGAAGGAAGAAGGAAGAAGGAAGGAAGGAAGGAAGGAAGAAAGAAAGAGAGAAAGAAAAAGAAATCACAGCCTGGCTGCCATGGCTCCGTAGTTGAGCATCGACCTATGACCCAGGAAGTCACAGTTGACTCCCGGTCAGGGCACATGTCCAGATTGTGGGCTCCATTCCCAATCCCCAGTGTAGAACCCAAGAGTTGGTCCAAAGTTGTCTCCCAGCACCATCTGGGTAACAGATCCTCACTCTGGCTTCACAGCATGGAATTCAGGCTTCTATCTGGTGCAAGCTGTTTTGGCTTGGAGAGGTTCAGAGGGATGAGTGAGGAGTTTATTTAACCTACCATGTTACATGACTCTGAGGTAGATGCAGGGTGCAGTAGTCTCCACCATGTACCCACGCAATGCCATGTCCCGAACTGCTTTAGCACCCTGTGTGTAAGACCGGTTTGAAGGGGCAGCTGAGCTTTGAAAGGCCTGATGTGAGCTTCATTTGCTCAGACTTAGCATCCACAAATGCGTATCTGCTGGTGTGGTCATTCTGAGGGATCCTCAAGTGGAAGCACTTCTCTGTTAAAAGGAAATGGGAGCTGCATAGCCTACCTGCTCTGACTACAATGCTGCACCTTTAAATATAGAAATCTCGTTTGATTTACCCGAGTGGTGTCCTCATGTGGTTGTTTTGTCAATCTGAGCCTATTATTCACATTTATAAGGTTGGTGAGTGTACAGAGCCAGATATCTAAAACAGTTCCTTTTCAAAGGAGATGGATAGATTTATTGCAAAACTGATGTTCAGTGATTATTCTCATCCTTGACCAAAATGTAAAGTTCATAGGAACCTTCAAGAAATTATTTCTTGCCCTAGCTGGTTTGGCTCAGTAGATAGAGCATCGGCCTGTGGATTGGAGGGTCACTGATTCTATTTCAGCCAAGGGCACATGCCTGGATTGTGGGCTCGACCACCAGTAGGGGGCGTGCAGGAGGCAGCTGATCAATGATTCTCTCTCATCATTGATGTTTCTATCTCTCTCCCTCTCCCTTCCTCTCTGAAATCAATAAAGAAACTTTTTTTTTTTTAAAGAAACACATCCATTGGCTGCCTCCTACCTGAGCCTTTCTCAGAGCCAAGGCTGGGGAGAAGCCTATAACCAAGGTACTTGCCCTTGACCAGAATTGAACCTAGGAACTTTTGGTCTATAGGCTGATGCTCTATCCACTGAGACAAACTGGCTAGGGCATAATTTTAAATCAATGAAACAAAGAATTTTTGCATTTATCAAATATGTTATCATCTCAGTCATTTTAATAATTCATCCAAAAGAGAAGAGATTTTATTTAAATGGCTAGGGAATAACTTTTCTCACCTCAAATCAATAGTGTTTATTGATTTTCACTATGAACAAGACCTGAAGTTAGCCTCTGAGAATATACCCTCACCTCACACAAAAAATCAACATTGTGCACTCAATTCCTTTTGCCTCTTTTTCCAAACACATTGACACAGAAAATCATAAACTTTCTGTCAATATCTCCCTTTTCTAGGTATTTATCATAGATCTTTTGATGACTTTCCAATTATTTTCTTGTATAACATAAAAGCAAATTCTGAAAACTATCTATTGGACAAATAAATACTTACTTGTATAAGAAAATCAATATTTACTTGCATGAGAGAAAACTTAGACGAACTTAAGAATGGTGGGCACGGGTTTGGTGGCTGGAGAGGCTGTGGTGGAAGCGCTGCCGTGTTTTGACCAAGGTTAAGACGCGCCTGGAGTGCGGGGAGTGGCTGTGGCACTGGTGGAGGAGGAAACTCGCAGATACCGACCTACTAAGAACCACCTGAGCTGCTTGACAGCCCCAGATTATTCTGCTTTTGTGACAGACATAATGAGAGATTACTTTGAAAGATTGGCTGCCCAACAACCAATTGAATTGCTCAGTATGAAACGATACGAACTCCCAGCCCCTTCCTCAGTCAGAAAACTGACATCACCGCATGGCAAGAATGTATAAGCAATCCTATGGCCTCAAGTGGTTCGAACTGAGAATCTAGGACTAGTGAGCCAGCATGCGTGCAATGCTTGGAAAGTATATAATGAAAATCTCGTTCTTATGACTGAACATGCACAGAAAGAGCTCCAGAAGTTCAAGAAACATATTCAAGGTTTAAACTGGCAGCGAAAGAACCTGCAACTGACAGCTGGATCTAAATGAAGAGAAATGGGGTCAAGTTGGGGATCCCTGGTCAGTAAGAATGATGAGATTGAAAGGATTATTGTGCAATTAGAAAATGAAATCTTCCGAATGGAGCAGCAACTTGGAGAGGCAACAAAGAAAATATCCGGCAACACTTCTGGGAAGACAGTAACTCGGTGGGTCGGGAGGAAGGCAGTGGGGGGGTTGTCCCAGATCAGGCCCTGCTCTGTGAAGGCGGGCGGCATCTTACAGAAATCATCAGTGTGTTTAGAAACCGTAAAGAGTGGACTGTGATCTTTTATTTATACATTAGAAAAATAAGAAGTTTCAATTTGGAAAAAAATATTTACTTGTGTGAGAAAGAATATATTTACTTATTAATAAAGAGTGCTCGACCTTTTATCAAAAGGGAAAACGATAGACTTTGTTGATCTTGACAATTTGTTTTTTTCTATTTGCAGGATAATGCGGCTTAGAAACAAATAAAATCCATGCAAAAAGAACATATGAATGGAAATATAATTTCTCATATAAGGGAATTAACTTCTTATCTCTGTTATCGATTCTGTTGTTTAGAAAGAAAGCAAAAGCCCCACATTGAAATTGTTTATGTGAAGCATTTTATAAAACAACTAGGGGCCCAGCGCACGAAATGACGCAAGACCCAGACCCAGTGTGCCATGGTACGCAGTGTCAAGTCCTTGCCACCCCCGCACGCGGCCTCCTGGTGACTGGTCTTTGGTAGTTACGGTGTTAGGGCCATTGGGTTTTTTTTTTTTTTAATATATTTTATTGATTTTTTACAGAGCCGAAGGGAGAGGGATAGAAAGACAGAAACATCGATGAGAGAGAGACATTGATCAGCTGCCTCTTGCACGCCCCCTACTGGGGATGTGCCCACAGCCAAGGTACATGCCCTTGCCAGAATCGAACCCGGGACCCTTCAGTCCGCAGTCCGACGCTCTA
Organism: Antrozous pallidus; assembly: GCA_027563665.1. Lineage (NCBI taxonomy): Eukaryota > Metazoa > Chordata > Mammalia > Chiroptera > Vespertilionidae > Antrozous > Antrozous pallidus. The sequence goes on along the minus strand of CM050514.1, from coordinate 25,731,253 downwards.
TCCACTGAGCCAAACCGGTCTCGGCAGGGTTTTTATAATATAGACTAGACACCCAGTGCACAACATTCGTGCACTGGGAGGAGTGAGGGGGGCAGGGAGATTCCTCAGCTCAGTCTGCACCCTTTTGCAGTCTGGGAACCCTCGGAGAAATGTCAGTTGGACATCCTTAGCACTCACCGGCCATCAGGCTACTTGTGGCTGAGTGGAGCTCCCCCTGTGGGAGTGCACTGACCACCAGGGGGCAGCTCCTATGTTGAGAGTCTAACCCCTGGTGGTCAGTGAGCATCATAGCGACTGGTCCTTCGTTGATTTGCATATTACCCTTTTATTATATAGGATGGGTAAGATTTTTCTCCTTTCAGCTTGATTGTAGAAAAGAGCTAATATTCCACTAGAGGGCATCTCTACCCCATTTTGTCTTTTGTAAAAATAACAATCTTTTGCTTAATGCTATTATATTACCTTTCAACTATACTTGACCCTAGGGAGAGAGTTGTGAATGATCCTGATATTAAAAGAGCTTTTAGAAATGCACACACATTTTTTTAAATTAAAAGTTCCAGTATTAATAACTGTTACTCTTATGAAATTATCTTTGGAACTAATTGTCATTCTCTCTTATCCCCTCTTGCATAAATATTAACCTGTCAGTGCGGGCAGCATGAATGTAACCAACACTGAAATAATTAGTACATAATTTATTATGTACTCTATGAAATAGACTTTCTAAGTATTATCTCAATGGGAAAGAAATTACAAAGGAAAAGGTGGATACATCTGACTCAATATAAAAATTAAACATGTGAATCTAAGTTAAAAGTGTAAACAAAATTTAAATGCAAATAACAAACTAGAAAAATGAGTCACAAATATGAAAACGGTTTAAAAGCATTAAATATATACAAACATGCAGATATATAAAACACTAAGCTCTTGATAAAAGTAGACATAACATAAACATATTGTTTAGTAAGAACAGTTAAAAATTAATAAACCTATTAAAAATGTAGGAAACACAAAAAGATAAAATATACTTTAAAATCTATTAAGTTGGGAAGATAATAGGTATGAATGAGAGTGAAGAAAAGCACAGTTTCGTGCACTATAGCTGTAAGAAAGTGCTGACGTGTAGCCCTGGTCAGGTGGCTCACCTGGTTAGAGCTTTGTCCCGTACACCAAAGGTTGTGCTATTGATTCCTGGTCAGGACACATATCGAGGGCACATTTTCAATCCCTGGTTGGGATGCAGTTTCTCTCTCTCCTCTCTCTTCTTCTCTCTCTAAATCAATTACGAACATATCCTTAGATGAGGATTTTTTTTAAAAGTGCTAACTTATAAGTGTGAAAAGAATGCTTGAATTGAAAAAAAATCTTCATTTTTCAGCCAAAACAGTATTGATTGGTTCAGGCAAAGCTTATCAATAAATGCTAAATCTAGAGAAAAGAAAACTGATGAAAAGCAGAATATTTGCATGGTCTTATGATGTCTTCCTGTAGGGGAGGAAAAATAATTTTCCTTCAACCCTTCCAATTTCTGTGGCTAAGAGTCAACCCCTTTAATAAAAGATGACTAACAAGGAAAAAACTAACAGAAGCTTATTAATATGTATGCCTCACATATACATAGGTGATACCCAAGAAAACTGAATAAAAACTCCCCAAAATGGCCCAAGCCACCAACTTAAATACCATTTTCAGCCAAAGACAAAATAAAAATGTTGGGGAGTGGGGAGGCCAGTTATAGGATGTTATCATGAAAAACAGAGGAAATAGGTAAGATTGTTATGCAAACTTGTTATTTAGAGTTCTCTCTCTCTCTTCCTAGTACAGAGAGGGAAGCACTCACTGAGAGATTTCCCTTACAAAACAGTAAATTCAACTGTTTTCAGAGCTTCTCCTGTGATTGATCTGTCTTCTAAAAAATACCATATTTTTCCGCGTATAAGGTGCTTTTTTTTTTTTTTTTCTAAAATCATTAGACTGAAAATCGAAAGGCGTCTTAAACACGAAGTCAGCCAAGGAGGGAGCTGTGCAGGTGTGTAGCTGCCTATACCTTGTTAAACAGGCTTCCTCCAATCATGAGTCATATTGTTACTGACGTCAGCTGACGCTGTAATTGGAGGTGGAGGTGGAGAATGCACAGATGCAACGGGGCCCTGAGCGTTCTGAGCCCATAAAGATGTCAAAACATAAAAAGATAAATACCGGTAAGTAACTGTCTTACTCTGCAAAATTCAAACTGAATGTGATCAGCTATGCAAAAGAGCATGGAAAAGAGCTGCAGAGAGACAGTTTGGACCTCCTTCTCACTGAGTGTATGATCAGACAGTGGAGAAAACAGGAAGAACAACTCCTTAAGAGGCCAAAAAAGAAGAAGGTCTTAAGAGAAAAACCAGTAAAATGGGCAAATTTGGAGCAGAGGTTTAAGGCTTGGATTATGGAGCAGTGCCAGGGTGGCTTATGCGTGTCACAAGCCTATTCAATGTCAGGCAAGAATGTTTGCAAGCGAAAGAAGCATTTTCGATTTTATAGATGAGGCAAAATGGTGCTTCAATTTCACGAACAAAAAAGTTAGCTCAGAAAATGCCATCAGTTCATAAAGATCTCACATATATAGACAGTGACTCAGAAGACAGCAGTGATACAACAGAAGTTGATGAAATGGATATGTCTGAAACTAACAGTGATGAAGAGAGCAGTGATGCAACAGAGGCTGAATAAAGTGATACACTGCACAATATCACAGTACTGATAAGTAACCATTACCTGCGGTAATCTGTAATAACAAAGGCGTAATACACAAATCGACTGAACTGCTGAACAGCAGAACTACCACTAGGACAGCCATACTATGATATGCACTAGCATCAGGCCAGCTAAGGTGGGTGTGATTCGACTGGTCGGGGGGCCTGCCATCACCCCATCAGCACCCCGCAGAGGGAGGCCCAGGGATCAGAAGGCTCCACGGAACTGGGAGTGTGTGGCCATGGACACGGGCAGCACCAGGCCAGGTGGGTGCAGGTGATAGATGGGGCTATGAGGCAGCTGGGGTCACAAAGCATCCGGGATAGTGAGGCAAATAGGGCTACGAGGGCCCTGGCAGCCAGGTCTGTGAAGGCCCCAGAAGCCGGGGCTGCGAAGGCCTATCTTTGCGTGAATTTTGTGCATTGGGCCTCTGGTATCCTGTATAATAAAAGAGAAACATGCAAATTTGACCGTACCTTCGCTCCTGATTGGCTATACTACCAGCCAATCAGGAGTTGGGCCCCGGGGGTGGAGGTAAAACAGTGGCGGTGGCAGCGAGTGCCCAGACCCTGGCGCTGTGATTGGAAGTGGTGGTGAGCGCCCAGCCCTCGGGGCCAGGTGGTTGCAGGCAGCCGGGGCTGAGCTGAGCAGGGCCATGGCTGGGTGTCCAAGCCCTAAAGCCTCTGGTGGGGGTGAGCCATCAGTTGGACATCCCCTGAGTGCTCCCAGTATGTGAGAGGGGGCAGGTTGGGTTGAGGGACCACCCACCCCCAGTGCACAAATTTTGTGCACCGGGCCCCTAGTATATATATAAAAAAGGCTAATATGCAAGGTATCCCCTCTGGAGTTCGACTAGGAGACTGGGAGTTCGATTGCTTGCTATGACATGTGCTGACCACCAGGGGGTGGAGTGGCATGAAGGAAGGCCCCAGCTAGCAGCTGGCAGTGAGGAAGGGAAGCAGCTGGAAGGCCCTGATCACCAGCCAGGCCTAGGGATCCTAATCGTGCACAAATTTGGTGCACTGGGCCTCTAGTTACTAACTAAAAATGTGTTCTGTTTTACGTTTAAAATATTGACTTCTTAATTTTGGATTGGAAAAGTGGGAGGTGTCTTATACGTGGTGGTGTTTTATACACAGAAAAATACGATAATCTCAAAGAAGTTTCATAGTCCAGAAAGCTGAATTGGTATATTCCGACTCACTGAACCAATCTCTTAGTCCCAGTAATAGGTGAGTTCAGATAAATAGTTGTGTCTGTTTCAGGAGGCAGTATAGTAGAAGAAAAATAATTTCCTCTACCCTTCTAGGTTCTTGGCTGAGAGCCACCCTGCTCATAATAAAGGACAGGTCAGCAGGAGAAAAACAAATTTATTTATGTACATATGGGAGCCCCATAAAGATATGAGATTCAAGGAAGTGACCAAAGCAGGAAGCTTCATACATTTTAGACAAAGAAACAATACATTTGTGGAAAATTAACAAGACAAGGGGTTGAAGTTTAGGGTAATAAAAATGGTGAAAAAGTAGCAAGGTCTGGTTATAAATTCTTGGTTGTAAATTCCCTGTCTCTAGTGATAAAACGTATCTCCTATTTTTAGGGCGGACAAAGGAGGGCCAGCGTGACCTTTTAGCATTGGCTGTTTCACAAGCACCTTTAATTCAAAAATAACCAATATGCCAATGTGGCATCTTCTGAATCCTTACAGTAGTGATATAGGTGGGGGTCTCTGTATCAACGTTAGGCCTGTCTGGTTCCAGCAATCAGGTATTTAGTAAGAGGCATTACTGCAGAAAGAAAACAAAACCAAAGGTCCATAGCTGGAGCAGACTCTGCACCTAGTTCCTGAGTCCTGGAAACAGCCAGTGGTTTGCAGATGTTGAGTTTAAAGCGTCTTCTGACGTGTGAATGTCTCCAGATGCCCCCAGATGTTCAGTGAACTTTAGGAGTGGCCCATGCAATAGGCACGAAGATTGCCCATACCTAAATTGTTGCAGTGAGTTTTGTGAAATTGTTATCAAGTTGTCCAGCTTGAGCTTGCAGGAAAAAAAGGGCAGGCTTTGTCCTTAATGGCTTCAAGCCAGAAGGAGAAGAAAATTGGAAATGGTAGTCTATATCAGTGGTCGGCAAACTCATTAGTCAACTAAGCCAAATATCAATAGTACAAGGATTGAAATTTCTTTTGAGAGCCAAAAACCGACTTCTGCGCATGGGACACGAAGTTTCAATCGCACTGTACGTGTGCGCCCGCACATGGTATTTTGTGGAAGAGCCACACTCGAGGAACCAAAGAGTCTCATGTTGGCTCGCGAGCCGCAGTTTGCCGACCACTGTTCTATATAATTGAAGCCAACTGCTTACAGGCAGATAACAAAATTCAAAGATGAGTAACAGGGTTAGAATCTGATATTCACCAAAGGGTGTCATCTTACAGGTGGCTGATTGGTCAAAAGAGGGAAAAAAAACAACTAATCATGAATGTGGACAACCCATACAACATGCTGACCAGGGGATCGAAATTAACATCAGGAAAGAAAGGCGGATGGCACACACATTGGGCACCTCCAGATATGGTCTCCTGAGGACACAACTTCACTCATGTGCTATTCTAGCATGATCTGAAACCAAACACGAGGAAAGAGTACACACACAAAGTCAGTTTTTGCTCAACTAAACTTGTAAAATGTTTAATACGCCTCTGTTTATCTTAACAATTCAGACACACTTAGGTATTAGAGTAAATATTAGGGAAGAAATGGTTAAGAAAAATATACATATTATTTCTCTGAGTTTAAATATATCCTCTACATCTATGTCTAAGTATCCAGATATACATAGATATAAATGAGAAATCTTATTTGACCTCCCCTTATTTCACTGTATTTTCCCCTGAAAATACAGCTGTCTTTCACCCCTCTCCAAGGGAGCTCCCAGTTTGGGAGGAAACAGATCGGGGAGGTAAGAATTCAGCCGTCATCAATTCCATTCTAGGGGAGTTTCCAGGAAAGGGACTGGCCATTTGCAGCAGGACGAGAAAGCCCAGTAAAATCTTCCATGCTTTCCCATTGAAGCCCTTAACCACCCCCTTTTCCTCTCATTAAACTGCTATATAAACTGTTTTTGCGTACTCCCACATGCATGTAAATAAACCTTGTCTTTTCTCCCACAAATCTGGCTATTGTCAGCTAATTCCCAGGCTCCCACCACACTCTGATCTAAGTTGGTAGAGAGAAATTACCCCCCACTCTCCGACCCTTCCCTACACAAACACACAACAGAGAACAAAGGATAAAGCAAATGAGGCAAGATGTTAATAATAGGTGAATCAAGGTAGAAGGTATATGTCTAGTCTTTGTATTATTCTGGCAAATTTTCAGTAGGTTTGAAATTATTTCCAAATAAAAGGTGTTTGGTTTTTTGTTTTTATTTTTTAAAGAGCTACTCATTGAAATATCTATTCTTAAACATTTCTGTATCCATTCAATGTTATCACAGCCATCAAAACTGATTATTTTAAAATGTTACATAAATGTTCTTTAAAACAAAACAAAGCAAAAGGTTGAAATAAACAATCCATACATTAAAAATTACCTAAATATAAATTTGACCCCAATTACATAAAAAATTAATAGTTTGTGTTTGTCCCATATGTAAGCTCATAAGAAGATCATAATAAAATTGATTCCAATTTCAAAACTGGAAACTCAGAGTCACTCTGAACAGTTCTAGAAGTTAAAATGTGTCTGTGTTGGGGTTTGGGGGGGAGGGAGATCCCCTATATTTCTCCTGGTCTTCTCTGGCTCCAAATTTTTGCTTTTGATAAATCATTTCTGTGTAAGGATGCTCTGCTGTGGATGCCATATCTCTTCTCTAGAGAATGGTCACCTCTCCTTTTCCTGATTTCTTTTTAAAGTGCAAAATAATTCATTTGCACATGTTGGAGAACTAAAGCAAGGCCAACCAACAAAGAGAGATCCCTGCACATCAATACAGAAAACAAACAAAACAACTTGTCACTGAGTAAATGCAATAGAATAACACATGCGCACAGACAGCCTGTGAGGCACTACAAAGTCAGGAGGGAATTTCACACGATTCGTTAAGCAAAGCAGAAAAAAGAAACCTGGAACTTCCCTCATCTCCTTGAGAGAAGTTGCTAGATGAGCTAGTTGTGCGTAGACATTTCAAGGGGGCATGAAGCATGGAGCTTGGAGACATCTCTGCAAAGGGAAACCGGAGATGGGGCTGATCTAGTCCTGGAGGGATTTATGTATGTTCCCCAAAGTGAGACTAGAAACTCAAGGCCTGCTCCATTTCTGAAGAGACCGTTTCAAAAAAATAAAAATAAAAAAGGAAGAAGGAACATTCTTCTCTCCCTTTACAGGCAGAACATTTTTTAAAAATATATCTTATTGATTTTTTACAGAGAGGAAGGGAGATAGATAGTTAGAAACATCCATGAGAGAGAAACATTGATCAGCCGCCCCCTGCACACACTCTACTGGGGATGTGCCCGCAACCAAGGTACACGCCCTTGACCGGAATCGAACCCGGGACATTTCAGTCCACAGGCCGATGCTCTATCCAGTGAGCCAAATATATATTTAAATCCTAATACATATGCAGCTGCTTTCTGGACTTTGGAAGAGGTATAGAAAGGGGGGGGGGACGGCATGATAGTTGCACCTGACAAACAACACAAAGGTGAGCATTAGATATCCTACTTGCTGAAGTCCTCTGGCCACCCAGCAGTCTTTGAGGAGAAGGCAGAGAAGTAGAGATGCAATGCTTAACTGCAGAAATGAATTTATGGAATCCTGCCCCTTCCATACTCAAAGGCAGAAATGGCTGTCCTCAAAGTTGGGGGGTTTTTTGTTTGTTTGGGGTTTGTTTTTTGTGTTTGTTTTGAGTTGTGTTGTTTCTGAGACAGGGTTTCCCTGTGTTGCAGTGGCTATTCACAGGCCTGGTCCCGCTACTGAGCAGCACCGGAGCTTTGACCTGCTCTGTTTCCACCTGGGCCGGTTCACCCTCCTTAGACGATCCGGTCCCCCACACCCCTCCCCTCCCAGAGGTCACCGTATTGATGACGAACTCAGTCCGGACACCCGACTGGCAAAGCGCACTGCAGCCCAGAACTGGGCGCAGGCGATCCTCCAGCCTCAGCCTCCCCAATAGCCCGGCTGTTTTTTGTTTGTTTTGTTCTGTTTTTAATTGCTGATGGTATGACAGATACCTCCCATCTCTGTCCCGCTTCTTCCAGCCCCTACCTACCCTAACGAGGTCTTCTGCATTCTAGTGTTGGCATTAAAAAATACCTTAAATTAACTCTTCTGTTTCCTGTAACAAAGCACATTAAAATACTCCAAGAGCTTCCACACCTTTTTTTTTTTTTTTTTTTTTTTTTTTTTTTTTTTTTGAGGAAGGAGATCCCACGTTTAATTCACGGAGCATCTTGGCAAGAGAAGGTGCTTTCACAGTGACTGGGGAGTGAGATGTGAGCCTTCAGAAAAGCGGAGGCCCGGGCGTGGGGGAGGGGGTCGCGGGGGGGGATGGGGGGGCCAAGGGGCTGGTCGTCAGAGGCCCTCCTGCTGGCAGCCAGGAAGGCCAGCAGGAAGCGGCTGACATGTCTGTCCATGATGAGCAGCGAGAATCCCAGGACACACCGGGCCCCGGGCGGCACTGTGACAGTAATAGTAATAAGGATTAAATACAATATAGAATAAGTAAGTATTAAAGTGTGGCATTCAAGTGTGATATTGGAAAGTGTGAAATGTAAGCAAATTTAGTGTGGAGTGGAATGTAAACACATTGATAAGAACTTTTGAGTGGCCTGTATGTAGAAAACAGATAAAGTGACCTGTACCCCATATGTAAGAGCAGATAGCAAGGCTCCTGGGACCTGCCGATTAGACGCCCTGAAGACGCCCATCTGAGCACTTAAAAAGAGGAAGGAAACAGGAGGTCAGAGAGGCTGTCTGCTCCTCCACAGACAGTCGCTCTCCACCCGCCTACCAGCATCAGCCCAAGCTCTGCTGCGAACCGTAAGCCGTGAAACCGAGGCCTCAAACAAGACACCGAGCTGCAGCTGCAACGCCCAAGGTCCAGCGTGTGCGTGTCTGTGGGCGCGGATCCCCGGGGGGGCCTACAGAAGCCTGGAAACCGCCAGGACTCTGGTAAATAAACCCTGTGTGATTCGTGCATTGCACGTCTGTCTCCTGTGTAATTTATGCTCGGTCAGTATTAAGTACCTTGGGTCGTAGGTGTCAGTGTCTGTTCAGAGAATGGCTGAGGCACCCTTGGTCACCTGTGCTTATGTCCCTGAAGGAGAAATTGCGATAGGCACCCTGAGGTCTGGAGAGCAGCAGTGGACGAGGAGGGCCGGCCCCACGGCCAGGCAGAGGCAGGCCAGGAAGGCCATGGGTCCCCTGCCGCTGAGCGCGTTGCTGGAGGTGTCCAAGTCCAGGTCTGTGCACTCGGAGGTCTGCCCCGTGTGCCCGCTGGGCAGGCAGCTGTGCGTGGATGTAGAGGGCGCAGTAGAGCTCCCGGAAGTCCCGCTGGCTGCTCCGCTGCAGGTGGCCTAGCGGGCCTCAGAGCCGGACGCGCAGGGATGCTCTGGGGTTTCGGGACGTGCGGCGGGATGATCCTGTGCACCTGCTGCTCGCCCAACGCCCATCAAGAACACGGTAGGTCTGCTCTGCAGTGCAGCTCCCACCCGCCGGACGCCGCACTGCCACCGCCAACGCCGGAGATGCCATGAGCTAAGTCTTTTCTTAGACAAGAGTGATCGGTAAGCCCTGCCGAGGCAGGGCCGCCAAAAATTTTCAGCTGCCTCCCAAAAAAAATTGGGAGAGAGAGAGAAGACGACGGGCGTTGCAATCCACCCCTCGGATAAAAGCAACTCCTATTACACTGTGTATGTAGTTAGTGGACACCCAAATTTAGTGCTGGAATAAACACTTCCAGGTTATTCTGTTAATAACAGTTCAACTTACAGAGAATATAAATGGAAAAAAATTAAGTTTAATCTTGGATTTCTTCTTAAGTATCATTTTCCCATCAGCCTTTGCGTTACGGGCTATGCAAATTTTGCCTTGGCTTTCACTGAAACACATAGCTCATACAACGTTGTCTAAGGAAGTCTTTTTCAAAAAATATTTCTTATTGTGGGTAGTATTACAGGTATCTGCCCTTTCCCCCACCCCCCTCAAAATATATTCCTTATTCTTTTTTTTTAATTTATGCATTTCTTATTGTGGATAGTATTACAGGTATCTGCCCTTTCCCCCACCCCCCTCAAAATATATTCCTCATTCTTTTTTTATTTATTTATGTATTATTGTGGATAGTATTACAGGTATCTGCCCTTTCCCCTGCCCTCACAAAATGTATTTTTTTGTTTATTTGTTTTAATTCATATATTTCTTAATGTTGATAGTATTACGGTATCTGCGGTCACCCTGCCCCCGCCCGCCCCACCCCTGTTCCCTGCCAGCCCTCTGGCCCCGCGACTGGTCTGCGCTACATTAGCCCGTTGGTGCGGTGCGTGTCCCCGAGTCCACTCGCCTTGGGAAGGGGTGTGTAAAGGTAACGGGTAATATCGCACCCTCTTTCCCACCAACGCTCTTGCTTCTATCCTTAGGACAGCAAAGAAAAGCCTTGCCGAAGCAAGGCCACCAAAAATTTTGGTTGCCTCCCAAAAAAAAAATGGGAGAGAGAGAGAAGCCGACTTTCCTTGTAATTCATGACTGGAGTAAAAGCAACTCCTTTTACGCTGTGTATGTAGTTAGTTGATAACAAAATTCAGTGCTGGAATAAAAATTTCCAGATTACAAGTTCAATTTTCAGAAAATTTAAGTGGAGGGGAAAACGATTAAGTTTGTCCTTTAATCTTGGATTTCCTCTTGAATATCATTTTCCCATGAGTCTTTGCGTTTACCGACTCTGCATTTCACTAGAATAAACCTTATGTAGGAAATAATTCTTTAAAAACAAGTTTTTTTAAAAGCTTTTTTTTGTGTGGATAGTATTACAGATACCTCTTATTTCTATTCTGCTTCTTCCAGCGCCTACCTACCCTAATGAGGTCTTCTGCACTCTCGTACTAGTGTTATAAAATATTTTAAATTAGCCCTTCTGTTTCCTGTGACTATGAACATTAAAACGTTACTCCTAGATTTTCCATTTCTTTTTTTTAGACACTTAAAAGCAAGCCATGCCAAAACAAGGCCACTAAAAATTTCAGTTGCCCCCCCCCCAAAAAAAATAGGAAGATCAAAGTTAGTTTTAAATTATTATTTTTCAATTTTTTTGTTCTCAGATATCCATTTTTATTCACCTCTTATCTAAAAATGGAGCTACAGCTTATATGTGTCATGGAGTGATGATTTACCACTTTCGTATATGAAATTACCAAAGTCTTTGGTTTTGTATGACCAGAGAAGTTAAAAATATATTGTCAGGAACCACCAGCTGAGTAGTAAGTTGGCATTGATAACCACATTCAAGGTTAAACATTTTAACTTAAGTTTGGAGTCGCAATTTTCTTAAATTGTCTTCCAAAACTGTGCACGCAGAAAGCACAGAGATGGAGCTGCAAGAGTTTTCGGTATGTGAAATATTAGCAACGAAGGAGCAGCCACATACAAATAAAGCTGTCTTCCTTATTGTCACTAACACAATTGCAAAATGACTGCCTGTCACACGCCAGGAAGCGCTGTCAAAGGCTGGAGAGATGAGCAGTGTTTTGGGGGTAGAAATAGAATTTTCAAGGCGAGGGGAGGTTGATGTGACTCCTCTGGGCTTCAAGAAGGACTCTCACTAAGATATTGAGCATCAGTCTGTCAAAAGTCTCATGCTGACATTTAGGGAAGCTACTTCTCCTCCCTCAAAAGAGAATTCAATTCACCTTTTAAAAGGATTTAACCAAATAGGTAACACATTCAAAACCCTGGAATTCCGTGATAAGCCTCAAAATAAAACTGTCTGTCGCTGTGTCCCTGAAGGCTGCTGAAGAAATGACAGCCAGGAGCTCCTGCTCTTGACGTGAGCATGTCTCCATGATGATCGGCAGAGAATTTCCATAGTCAAAAATGGAAAAGTCCTGGACTGGAATTCCAGCTGCAGTACCGAAGGGAAAAGAAGTAATGATATAGGCACATTGTGTTAGTCTGCTCGAGCTGCCATAACAAAATACCACAGACTGTAGGGCTTACACGACAGAAATTTTCCTCGGTGCTGGAGGCTGGACATCCAAGATGAAGGTATTGGCAGGTTTGCTTCTCCTGAGGCCTGTCTCCTGGGTTTGGAGACGGCTGCCGCTTTGCTGTGTGCTCATGTGGACTTTACTCCATGGGTCCTCACCTCTGATACCCATCTGTGTGTTCACATTTTCTCTTCTTATAAGGACACTAGTCTTATTGGACAAAGGCCACCCTAATAAACCTGTTTTAACTTAATCACCTCTTTAAAGGCCCCATCTCCAACTTGTCACATTCTGAGGTTACTTGTCACATTCTGAAGGAGTTAGGGCTTCAAATTGTGAATTTGGGGAGGACACAATTCAACCCATAAACATGTACTTTGGAAAGTTACTAAGAAAAAATCTAACTATTAAGTGTGCATAATAAGCTAGGTCCATCCCATTTCCCTCCAGTTTTATATAATCTGTTTTTTTCTAAAGGCTAAGATATCATCAAATGTAAAACTTCTAATTTTTACTTTGACGTTAATTATAGAAACTTTGGGAAATAGAGAAAAAATTAAAGGTCAGAACCCTACCCACATCTCCTTTAAACTTTTCTTTGTTTTCTCAAGTTTCTATAATGAACATGTATTGATTTTATTATTTTGAAAGTTAGCTTTTTCAGTAAATAAAGTGAAATGTATTTTAAAAGAAAGCCAAAGACAACCAACCAGTCCTCTTTTCTTTCATTTATCCCACTTCTGATTGGAGCGGAGAAATCATAGTATTTCAGGATTGCCAAGATTGAAAGAGCACCGTAGGATGAAGAACTGAGTGTCTTTATCATTATGATTTTACAATTTAATTGCAATAAAATGACTTTTCTGTTTAAGAAACTCTTGCCCAAGAAAATAAATTTGTAAATAACTTTATTGTTGTTTTTTTAAAAAATATTTTTATTGATTTCAGAGAGAAAGGGAGAGATAGAAACATCAATGATGAGAGAAAGTCATTGATCGGCTGCCTCCTGCACACACCACACTGGGGATTGAGCCCACAACCCAGGCATGTGCCCTAACAGAATCAAACCGTGACCTCCTGGTTTATAGATTGACATTCAACCACTGAGCCATGCTGGCTGGACTAATGTTTCTTTTCTTTAGAAAAAAAAATTTTAAGCCTTGTCAAAACAAGGCCACCAAAAATGTTGGTTGCCTCAAAAAAAAAAAAATGGGAGAGAGAGGATGGAAATTTCTTGAAAGTGCTAAACTAATAATAGTTGGTTCAATTCAGTTTCTCTGAGTATTGCTTTGAAACCCTCCCCTCACTGTATCTGCCAAACAGAAACCACTATGTCCTGACTACCAATTCTAATCAAGCCCTTCCCTCCACCTCTACCAGCCCTGGACCCTCTCCCTCAGCCCCCTCAGCCTGCATTTTAGGGCTCACCTTAAACTATATCTTAAAAACTTCATAAATATCCTTCCTTTGTCCTCCATGCAGAAACACAAGTAATACTTTTCACGGTATCATTCTCCTCTATTGTTCCAATAAAAACTTTGTCTTATCAACATGTTATTTTGGTAGTATTTTCCGGGAGCCAGTGCTAAACATTTGGACGATTCTTAAGAAGTTGCCCTGCCCTACTATCCATCATGCTTGAATCCCTCAGACATTATCCCTAACAAGTGATATTCTGGCTTCTACTCTCATACTTCAGAGGCCTGAAATCTTACTATCTCAAGTTATTGTCATTTAATCGGTGAGCCTAAACAAGTTTTCCAGCTCAATCACCTACTATGTCTGGATGTTTTATTCCATTTCCAAAAGCTGTACCCTCTCCTTCACCAATAAATGCGCTCCCATCCGAAGAACCAGGATTTCCTTTATGAGAGAGTACATTATCGCCACCACACCAGGCAAGCCTCAGCACTCTCCAAAGTGCTGAAAAATCTGAGAAGAAAAAACCAGCCCGGAAATATGTTCCCTCTGCCCGTGCTGTTCTCTATTATTCAACAGAACACATCCTGTGAACTCCTCTGCTTTAACTAGAAAAATGAAGTGAAGGACAACGCAGACAGGGAGGAGAAAAAGCCTGTGCATGGTTTGTGTGGAGGACCGCCGATTTCTGTAACTTGCCTTCAGGTGCAGAGGTGTTGCAAACTGTTCCCTCAGGAGTTGGACCAGGAGACTGGGAGTTCAATAGCTCGCTATGACGTGCGCTGACCACCAGGGGGTGGTGTGGAACGAAGGGAGGCCTCAGCCAGCTGCCCGCAGCCAGCAGCCAGGAAAGGAAACCCCACCCCCCCCCACCCCCCCCCACCCCCACCCCCGCTCACAGCTGGAAGGCCCTGATCAGCCCTCAGCTGGCTAGGCATAGGGACCGACCCTACCCATACACAAACTTCATTCACTGGGCCTCTAGTTTAAAAGAAAGAAATAGTGATTCTGCCTATTTTTGGTTAGATGGAGGAAAGCATACTGATGTGTGAACCATATACGGGTTTTTTAAAATATATATTTTATTGATTTTTTTACAGAGAGAAAGGGAGAGGGATAGAGAGTTAGAAACATCAATGGAAGAGAAACATCGACCAGTTGCCTCCTGCACACCCCCTACTGGGGATGTGCCCACTACCAAGGTGCATGCCCTTGACCGGAATCAAACCCGGGACCCTTCAGTCCGCAGTCCGACACTCTATCCACTGAGCCAAACCGGTTTGGGCTATTCTTTCTAAATTCACTGAATTAAAATTTTATTTTTATTTTTTTTTTTTTTCCATTTATTTTTTTTTATTTTTTTTTTTTATTTTTTTTATTTTTTAATTATTTTTTATTGATTTTTTGCAGTATAATAGTAGTACATGTTTTCCTTTCCCCCTCCCCCTTATCCTCCCCCCAGCCTCCCCCACCCCCCAGCACATATCCCCAGCTTCCCCCCTCCCCGCCCCAGTGTCTTTCATTCATTGGTTATGTTCATATGCATGCATACAAGTCCTTCCGTTGATCTCCCCCAGCATCTGCCTCCCATCCACCCAAGCCTCCCCCTGTAGCTTGATAGCCTGTTCAAGGCCATCCTGCCTCTATATCAATCACTCTCCCCTGTTTCTTTTCTTCAAAAATATCTTGCCTCTGCATACTAGAAATAAATGTATAAGAACAAAAAGTGTTTCATTCTCGGTTTCAATGTCCAACTTTTCTGAGTCCCAGTTTCAGTGTCAAATAATTCATTATGTGTATAAGTCAGCAATGGTATCCAGATGGTGGACATATCGTGTCAATGCATGATCCATCCTCTCTGGTTTGGTCCTGGGCTGCCTGCAGACATGCACAGCTGCTGACTGCTAGTATGGCAAGGTGTCGTCAGTGTCCCCCATCTCTGGACCATCCTCATGGCTGGAACAGATCCATCAGTTCCTCACCGTCGCAGGAACCCACATGGTCTTGGAGTTGTTCTCTGAAAACACACAAACACATTCTCGACCAAAAGTTAACAAAGGGATCCTCTATGCAAAATAGACTTGGGATTCTTTTTAATTTTTGCCTAAATGATTTTCCTTTGGCTTATTTTGACACCATGTGTGTTTTTTCATGGGTGTCCTGCTATTGTTTTTACAAATGGAATTTACTTTACTGGAGTAAGAATTTTCTAGATGTATTTTACTTACTCAATATTTTTTTTGTCCCTTTCATGATATTACCCCGCTGTCCCCTCCCCTTTTTTGATTAATGGGGACTTTTGGAAATTTTCTATTGCAGTCTTGATAATTTTAAATTTTAATTTTTGTACACAAAGTGACTGCTTTAGGTTCTTTGGATGTTAGGCAATTTTACAGAGAGATGAACTACTGATAGATTTTTCAGTTAATGTTTTAGGAAAAGCTTTTTGTCCAGTACACTATAATTTTCTTGAGTATTCTCGTATTTCACTTGGCCAATTTAAATTAATCTGAAAACTTGATTACTATTTTCCTGTCAATTTTAATACTCAAGCAGAAATCTTAGTTTACCCTGTGAATACTAGTGGAAAGGAATATTTGCAATTTTGAGTAGGTCCCGAGCATTCCTGGTAATAGACTGAATTTAGATATAGGGCAGCTATTGCTGGCCGAGTCTCTGTCTGCCACCTGGGTCCCCGTATGAGTTGTGTGTGGGAGGCGAAGCAGCCGTGGGGGTAGGAGACCTCCCTTAGGAGGGTTGAGAATTCAAACCCTTGCAAGGTTTGTGGATGAGGGTCTGTGCCCCACCTCTGTTGACCTTTTAGTTCTCTCCTGTTGGCCCCTCTGCGACTGTGCCTGTCTTAGGTTGTTCCTTCCCTGAGGAATCTTACCCGTCTCTGGCTAACCAGCCATCCTCCGGGGCCAAACAGGGTGATGTGAGGTTCAGTTCTGTCTCCTTTGTAGTCTATGCCCCCCTGTGGCCTCCACTTCCAGTACCTGCCTGAATTAAAATTTTAAATAAAAATAGGTTGTGAAGAAGGAAAAGGGGAAAATATGAATGGCTCCCCCAAATCTATTAATTAGAGAAATACAAACTTCTGACACATCAACAAGGAGAATAATAGCATTGCTGATAAACACTTTGCTGTAGAAATCAGACATTTGCCAAAAACTCTGTCAATAAATCAATTGAAAATCTTGCTGAATTTATACTTACCAGTGAAAAAAAATTTAATGTTCTAATTATTTCAAGAAGGGGAAAATGTAAGAATAAGTCTTAGTTAATAAGATGCTAGTAATCAGTATATAGAGAAAGGATAGGTATGCATGCCCAGAATACTTGCTAACACCAAAATCAATTCGCTGATTCTATGGACACTAACTGGAGTTCTACAATCCAATTTTGATAGTAACTACTTTGATTTAGTATCGACCCCCCCCCCTCCCCAGGTTAAGGACTTAGTCCTCCACAAGACTGCCCCCACTTGAGACAACCATCCCGAATCTGGGCCACCATACTTCTAACCTATACTATAGATGGGTTCCATGATTCCCTCCTAAGGTTTGATACTTTTCCAGTATTGCTCACAGAACTCAGGGAAAGACCTTGCTTACATTTACAACTGTTGAAGTAATAAACATCCAAACCTGTTGAGAATTTTAATGAGTTTATTTGAGCCAAACTGATGATAATTGCCGGGAAGCAAAATCTCATGCTCTGCAGCTTATTTTATACATTAGAATCTAAGGGGGAGACATAAAAGGGTTACCTGAAATCCACTGGTGGTAGATAAAGGGGGTGGGAGCAAGTAAAGCAGGGAAATCTCTGGAACTGTATAAAAAGAGAAACAAAGAGACACATACTTCTTTTACATTGGTGTATACAGGATAGTTAATAATTAACATTACAGCACATAGGATGGTGTGTGGGAACAAGGTATCAAGGAAGGGTTCTGTAGTCTTGTGCTCTAGGAGGAGGTTGTGTCTGGAAAAAGGGGATCACTCTTTGGAATTAACATTCCAAAGGTTTGTTATTTTAGATGTAAAAAGACAATAAACAGACTCACTTAAGGTAAAGATTGACCTTTGTCAAGAAGCTACAGGCCTGGGATGTGACCACTCCCCATTACTCACTTTTAGTTAGGAATTTTTATGTTCAGACCCTCCTACATAGTTACTTTAGGTCTCTGAGTTTGTAAGGCTGCCATGCAGGCCTCCCCCAAACTCCTCAGGTTTAGCATGTGGCCCCCTTTTTTTTGACCACACAACTCAGAAATAGTCAGATGGAAGAGAGGCGTATTGGGCAACCCTGCATGCCTTCTCTGGGCTTGCCACCCTCCCAGCATGCATTTCATCTTAATCAACCTGGAAGCTCATGAAATCTCATTGTTCAGAATTTTTATAGACTTAATCTCCAGCCCCTGCCGCCGTCCCCGGAGGTCTCTGGTCGGGGCTGTAAGTCCCGGCCCTCTAATTCCCTGGTCTTTCTGATGACCAGTAACCTCCTGAGGCCAGGTCGGGGCCTCAACCTAAGTCACCTCATTAGTACAAATTCAGTTGCATCCAAAGGGGTTCATTATGAATAGCAAAGACTCCCATCACTCATGAAAATCGGAGGATTTTAGAAGCTCTATCCTCTACCTCCACCCTCTACCACACATAGTGTGCCTACACTTACTCCTCTGATTCAGTTTCTCAGAAAACAAGCCTGTGATTGCCTGCCTGGGGAATCACTGGATGCACAGAAGAAAAACTAAAGGTCTGACCTCTCTAAATATTGACTTCAGGAGATTCCCATTTTTAAGACCATACTTGACTCCTGATATCCCTGATGTGTGAGTCCTGCAGGGGTTCTAATAGGGCAGATGGGTGTATTTCTTCACTCTCAGCTAGCCTTTAGTTTGCTTTGACCAACAGAATATGGTAAAAATGATGCCTAAAATGCCGTCCTCTCTCATTTTCCAACAATTCAAAAGGTATCTTCTACCCTGCAATTATACAATTACTAGAGGCCCGAAATTCATGCACAGGTTGGGAGGTATCCCTCAGCCCAGCCTGCACCCTCTTTAATTTGGGAACCCTTGAGGGATGTCCGACTGCCCGTTTAGGCCCTATCCTACCAGTCGGACATCCCGCTCACAATCCAAGACTGCTGGCTCCAAACTGCTCACCTGTCTGCCTTCCTGATTGCCCCTAATCGCTTCTGCCTGCCAACCTGATCACTCCCTAACCACTCCCCTGCTAACCTGATTGATGCTTAACTGCTCCCCTGCCAGCCTGTTTGCCCCCAACTTCCTTCCTCTGCTGGCCTGGTCACCCCCAACTGTCCTCCCTTGCAGGCCTGGTCCCTCCCAACTGCCCTCCCCTGCTGGCCATCTTGTGGTGGCCATCTTGTGTCCACATGGGGGCAGGATCTTTTACCCCATGGGGGCAGCCATCTTGTGTGTTGAAGTGATGGTCAATCTGCATATTACTCTTTTTTTAGATAGGATAATACTCCTGAGGTTATGATTACAGGACAGTAAACTCACATTTTGCATGAGCAGTCATGCTGAATATAGTATTAAACACTGTGAAAGTGAAAGGAGGAAAGGTTTAAGGAGAGCACATGTATGCTGGACCCTCCAAACTGCTGACACAGTAAACAAGGAGAGGACCTCAGCTTTGTTGGCCTTCTGATTATAAATCAGCGCTAGCCAGCTGGCAGATGACCCCTTATTTCCACGTTGGTTTCCATTTACTGATTTTGCAGCTGGTTAAGTAGCACTGCCATAGATTGCAGGCCATTGTGTATCCACATGGAAATGGTTACAGACGCAGGGGGATGTCTTTCTTGGAAATTTTAACTAGTTTGTCTGTATGAATGAGAACTGTTGATGAGAAGACTTTAAACACTACCTTTGTCTGATGACGGATCATCAGTGCTGAACTTTTTATAGAAACCATGCGTTGGTTATCTGACACCAAGAAATGTGCAGAACTCGAACTTCAAAACTCCCAGTAGATACAGGCTTTGTCCACAGTATAATTGCTACCAGACACCGAACTTCTCTCTCATCTCTTGGTATCTAGGAAATGGAGCTAGTCAACATAGTTTATTTGAACTGTAAGTGGGTTTTTAAAAATTACATAATATTTTAAAATATGGAGAATTAAGAATTATTTTTAAGCATTATAAAAACACCCCACATATTTATATCTTCTCTTCAAAGTTGGAGAATCTGGCAACCCAGAATTCAAATTCCTGCATGAGAACACTGGGGTGAGCTGAGTATTTTCAGCTCCTAAAGGACCTGTCTCCATTCATGTTCCTGACCTGCTCAGCCTTAAAGAAATTGAGTTTGAGATCTAGGCTTTATGTGATAAAAGTATTATCTTGTAAGCATTATCCACCAATATATGTAAATATAAAGTTGTTACTGATAAGGCTCATGGTTTTTAAGAATCAGGCCCAAATATCGGAGATTATAGAAGTAACTACTCTCTCTCTCTCTTTTTTTTTACAGAGAGGAAGGGAGAGGGATAGAGAGTTAGAAACATCAATGAGAGACATTGATCAGCTGCCTCCTGCATGCTCCTTATTGGGGATGTGCCCGCAACCAAGATACATGCCTTTGGCCGGAATCAAACCTGGGACCTTTCAGTCCGCAAGCCAACGCTCTATCCACTGAGCCAAACCAGTTAGGGCAGAAGTAACTACTCTTTAATTAAACCTCTACAGAAGCTATGTAGGCCTTGCTAAGTGACTTTTCAGTAGATGAGCCCAAAACTATTTTTCTTTCTTTATTCATCTATATGTACAGGTATCCAAAGAGTAGTTAAATACTTTTCAACATAATGTATTTTATATTTTTTGTAAGGTCTAGGAATTCACTATTTTTGTCAAGTATATTCCCAATGTGAAGTCAAAGTAGGAATGTTTGTATCCCTTAAATTTAAAGAGTGACAAGGAAAATCCAGAAACACTAAAAACAAGGACTAAAAGATATCAGAATGTCAAAAAAATTGAACCCATTAACAGAACAGTGTAACCTATATAAAAGAAGTAGTGTCCTGACCAAAGTTCTGATAAACCAAACTCGTAATGATAATATGTATTTTTCACTTGTTCTCATCAGGACTATTGCATGAGGTAGGTTGTATTCATTGTCTATTCCTGCATAAAAAAAACCTCCCTCCCAAACTCAGAGGCTTAAAACAAACAAACAAAAATTTTTGTTTGATTACCTCCAAATGAGATAAACAATTGTAAAACTAAAGTGCTCATATGAACATTCCCTTCCATTTATCAAAATGGTGGCTTGCAAAAATAAATCTTCCTCAGTATATACATACCCATGACAAAAATCCCTGTGGAAGGTATGTTTTTGAATAGCAACATTATACTAGAAACTAGAGGCCCGGTGCACAAATTCATGCAGAGGTGGGGTCCCTCATCCTGGTTGGCAATGGGGGCTGATCAGGGGTCATCTCACCCAGGCCCAATCAGGGCCAACGGGGCCGGCCAGCCAGGGGGAGGGACTGCAGGAGGTTGGCCGACCATGGGAGGCTGGCTGTGGGAGTGCACTGACCACCTGGGGGCAGCTCTGTGGTGAGCATAGCACCCCATCCCCACATCCTCTGTCATAATGGTCACTTAGGCTTTTATATATTAGACTAGAGGCCTGGTATATGAAAATTCATGCACTGGAGGGGGGTTGCCTCAGCTCGGCCTGCCCTCTCTCACAGTCCAGGAGTCCTTAGGGGCGGGAAGTGACCTAGTGATCAGGGGAAGGCGACGCCCCATCACACCTCTGCTGCTGCTGCCACTGCTGGCAGCGCAAGCCTCGGCTGGCCCTGGTAACCCTGGGTGTCTGGGAGCTGCCATTGGAGGCTTGCCTGTGCCTTTGGGCTGGCCCTGGAAAGCTAGGGTGCTGAAGGGACTGGGGGACTCCAGAGGCAGGTGTGTGGACTGGTTGGGTCCCGCTGGGGGCAGGCCCAAAATTGCCACGTGCCTGCCATCCTATTGGGGTTGAGGAGACTGGGCACTGCCATCTTGTGGCTGTGGGCACTGCCATTTTTGAGGGTGGGACAGTCAATTAGCATATTCCCTCCTTATTGGCTGTGGGTGCCACCAACTTTGTGACAGTGTGAGGTCAATTAGCATATTTCCTCTTTACTAGAGAGGATACTAGAAATAGAAATGTTCTCCAGGCGAATTGCTTCCTCCACCCTCTACCACCTGTTCCCACAGTGCCTGTGGGTCCTGGGCAAGATGAGAGCTTCATTCTTCAGCTTCCTTTCCTTCCTTCCCTTGCTTTACTTTTTCCCCTCTATTGTCCTCATTCCCTCTTCAGCCAAAACTAATTTTAAAATATTGCTTGAATTTTATGAGCCTAATTTTACTCTTGGGGTATTCTACATGAATTAGAAAATAAATATATCCTATTTTTATAGCAACATTTTGGAGGAAATTAAAACTACACTGAAACAAAAAATAGACCCTGACAAATTGGTATTATGGACTCTTTCATAATGCAAATGATATAGTTGATGGCAGTACACAGGGAACATCTGCTAACCCAAATTAAAATGAACGAGGAACTAAATTAGAATTGCCTTTTCCTTCTAATCCTATAGAAATCTAAGCATATTATGATCCAGGTATTTCAGTGTTTTAAGGCATTGTCTATTAGTGAGCTTAGTACAGCAAACTGAACCAATAACCAAGTAGCATCCTGGAGACCTCAAGGAGTTAATGACTGTGGCTGCCTAAGTGCTTAATTAAGAGTTGGATAGAGCCACCAGGCAACTCCAATTCCGTAATGACAACAAAAGGTACAGATTTGTTCTAAATCCCAAGCCAATATTGGCTATATAGTCTTTTATCTTGAGTTGAACTATTTCATTCTTTCTTGCTTTAAATACCAGTTATCAAACTTATTATCCAGTATACATATGATCAAGGTGATTTCATACTCATTTGTGAATTCTGAATTCTAAACTCTGGATTAATTCCTAAAAAATTAGTGGAAAACAGAAAATACTTTAAAAAAATCTCATTGTCAAATATTTGAAAATAGACAAAAAGAGTTCCCACTTCTCTAAGGAGAAGAGCCCATTGACTGTCTCTCTCTCCCCTTTTGTGGTTCTCCCGTGGGCTCATGTAATTATCACTGAGGATGACACTTGCTTGATCTTGGTGACCTGACTTTTAAATCTTTAAAAAAATCCTTCCTTTTAAATATTTTTTACCATTAAGGAAAAAAACACTATCCTGCTTCCTTCAGGAATATATATATGAAAATTGGAGCAAATCCCAAAAATGAATTAGGATGACTCCAGTTCAAAATGACACGAAAACTACTCAAACACTTCACATTTTAACATTGTTAAAAATTAAATAAATGGTCTGTATCAGTAGGAATTATTTTCAATTGTATGTAACAGAAAACTTAACTAAACAGTTGTCAATTAAATTGTGGTAGTGGCTTTTCTTGTTTCTTCAAAGGAGCCATCAATAATCCTGCTAGCTCTCTGCTCTGACATTTCTAGCATGTATTTTCATCCTTTTGCCTCATGATACCAAAGTAGCTCTTGTCCTTCCACCTTGCATCTATATTCCAGAAGGTGAGAACAAAGGGAGAAAGATAAAAGGCATGTGCCTGGTTACTCAGACCTAAGTC
Organism: Antrozous pallidus; assembly: GCA_027563665.1. Taxonomy (NCBI): domain Eukaryota; kingdom Metazoa; phylum Chordata; class Mammalia; order Chiroptera; family Vespertilionidae; genus Antrozous; species Antrozous pallidus. Next base: position 25,708,223 of record CM050514.1, on the reverse strand, counting down.
CCACCCAGTAAACTTAGAGAGTTTTCCTAAATCCCACATGGTAGACTTATAGATCTTTAGCCAGAACTGTGTCCAGGGTTCTGTTAGTGAGAAAGAAGAAACTTACATCAAGTAGGCCACTACCACTGTCTGCTTATGGCATAGAAGAAAGACTTGAGAATCTCATGATGAATGAGGGGGAGAAAGGCAAAGAGATTACAGCAATATCAGAGAACATGAAAAATAAAGAACACAAAGATGATCTCTTCCATAATTGATGCCCTGGGGCAAAACTCAAGAAGAAAAGAATTTAAAAATAAACTACAGTAAAGTTTTACTGGTATATAAAAACTGAATCTGTAGTTAGGACATACTGTATAAGAAAAAATTTGATATAGATCAAGAGACAATATGGCTAAGTTATTAAACTTCAAGAATTTAAAACATTAATTTTTAAAAAGGAATTTAAAATATTCTGGCAAAACAATTCATTTATAAGAGAAAAGAAAGTCAGACTGGCCTCCATCTTTGGTATGGCAAACTTCTAGGCCAGAAAGAAAATGGGGAACTGTCTTCCAAGAGCTGAAAGGAAAAAGAACCCAAGAAGATCGAAAGTTCAATTCCTGTTTGGGGCACATATCAGGTTGCAGGTTTGATCCCTAGTTGGGGTGCATACAGGAGGCAGCATATCGATTTATCTCTCACACATCAGTGTTTCTCTCTCTCTTTCTCTCTTCCTCCCTCTCTAAAAACAAACAAACAAACAAACAAACAAAAAGAGAAGAGGTTTGAGGCCCCAGCAATAGCAGGCTTTACATATTTAGTGCTTATTACATTCTAGGTACAATTGTAGGTGCTTTCTTTACAGTAACTCATTTAATTTTCAAAATAACCTTTTGGGATCGATACTCATAGTTTTATCACCATTTTACAGAGGAGAAAGTAGAAGCACAAGAGTAAGTCATTTGCCCATGATAAATTGGTGGTAAGTTGAAGAGCTTAGTCTCATATGTAGTCTCATATGTAGATGCCAGAGTCTTATCATTTCTACCACATGCCTTCCATGAAGATGACCAATGACACGATTTCAGCACTGGGGATTTTAGCACAATTCCAGACAAACAGGGATGGCTGGTCACCCTATTATTCTAGTGTTAATTTTGTCATCTTTCATAGCAGAAAAACATTCAATGCCAAAATTAAAACATAATTACAAAAACCATAATGACTACAAATTTTTAATGGTTTTCAGTCTTTTATCTTCACCACAGGGTACATCAGACACAGTATGTTTCAAAGGTGAAGATTCAAACTCAACAATTCTTTAAGCTTCACTTTAGTGTTGTTTTTTTCTTGCATAAACATGAATTTCTTTATGGTCACAGGAAAAAATGCAATTTAGAGGTAAGCTTGTTTTAAAATTTAATAATTTATTAATTCATGGATTCTAATTTAATTCTTCTTGAAACATTTAAGATCAGCTTACAAACGTTATTATTCCATTATAAGCCTAGCAGATTTGAACTGTCATTTTAATGACCTTCAATTAATATTTGATTACATTTTCTAACTTAGTTAATTAAACCTTTTAAGTGTTTTAAACTGGATTTATAAATTTAATACAGTCTTTTTAAAATCCTTTTTAAAATCCTTCAATTATCTAAATGACAAATAGCCCCAAGTAATTAAGTCATTCCTATGAATTAAATTAGTTAAACTTAAAATATGTTGATACTTAGTATATTATATATTCTAATACTATATGTAAACAGTAAAACTACTAAAATCCATACATTTAAATAAATTACTCCATTCTACAGTTTAATTTGTAATCACAAGGCTACCTTGTTAACCTAATAAGTAAAATTCTTATTACTATTACAACTCTGTAATTCTACATATACACAGATTCTTTAGCAAAAGAAAATATTATTATATAACATATTTTGGTCTCAACTATTTGTCATTAGTTCTATAATTTGAATGGGTATTAAAATGGCATCTGGTTGAATTTGGGGTATCTCTCTGGTTTTCTGACTATTTTAGTCAGAACTTTCAGAGGCATTTTACTAGTTCCTCTGTTTAAATCAACTAAACTAAACACTTTTTAATAGGTTCTGGTTTTGAAAGTTACTTCTCTTGCCCTTCTCCCATGTGAATAGATGTGTATATTTGTATGTGTGTGTGATTACATTTCTGCCTGTGCTTGTGTGTGTGTGCAAGTCTGTGAGTGTGTTTACACATGGACAAGCAGATGGCAGTGAGAGAGAAGGACTGTTAGGCAGTACAGAGACCTGGTAGGAATAACACTCACCAACAAAAACACTGGTTATTTCAAGGTAGTGAGGTTTAGGACATTCACTGCTTTTTATTTTCAATTTTTCCTCATCATTTGAATAAGCAAGTGTCACTTTTATGAGAAAAAAAAATTTTAAGTAATATTTTTAAAAGGATGCAATTTCCTGTACTGATATGAAAAAAAAAATGTCCAGGTCATATTATTAAGTCAAAAAAAAAAAGAAAGAAAGATAGAAAGAAAGAAAAAGTAAAGGAAAGGAAAGGAAAAGAAAGCCCAGAATAATACATATAGTATTATCTCATTTGGGGGGGAAATAAATAAAAATTTAATGTTGGCCAAGACCGGTTTAGCTCAGTGGATAGAGCATCGGACTGCGGACTGAAGGGTCCCGGGTTCAATTCCGGTCAAGGGCATGTACCTTGGCTGTGGGCACATCCCTAGCAGGGGGCGTGCAAGAGGCAGCTGATCGATGTTTCTCTCATCGATGTTTCTGACTTTCTATCCCTCTCCCTTCTGCTCTGTAAAAAATCAATAAAATATAATTTAAAAAAATTTTAATGTTGTATGACTATAGATTGGTCTCAGAAGACTATTAAGAATGCTTATCTCTGGGGTGGGAATGGGATTGGAGGTTGGGAGTACATCCTATGTGGCTGCCTAGGACAGGAACGCTGACATAAACAGGAAAGGGGTTTGATTCGGTTAAGTCCAGGAGTAGGCTCTCCAGGTCGGAGCACCTCGAGGCTCTAGGCTCTTTCCCAAGTGTCTCTATTAGATTCCAGCTTGTAGCTCTTGTCACAACTGTCATGCAGCCACGCATGCTGCACGGAAGTCTGGGAAATCTAGCCTTTCCGCAGGCACACTGCTACCCCAAACACAATCACATTATCTCACATTAAGGGAGAAAAACCTTTTCCGTCTATACTTCTGTATTGTTTCCATTTTTATAAGAACGTACTTACGCAGTATGTGTGTGTGTATAAATGTGTGTGTGTTTTAACATTTTATTGATTTTACAGAGAACGGAAGAGGGAGAGAGAGAGAGAGAAACATCACTGAGAGAGAAACATGGATTGCCTGCCTCCTGAATGCCCCCTGCTGGGGATCGAGCCCACAACATGGGCATGTGCCCTAATCGGGAATCAAACCAGTGACTTCTTAGTTCATGGGCCAACGCTCCACCACTGAGGTAGACGGGTCAGACTGTTTTTTAAATTTAGAACAAATTCATATACACAATGAGTGAAGAGGAAACATTCCAGACAGAGAAAATAGACTGAATAATGTAAAATATCCAAATGTGCAGAAAATAATTTAAAAATAATTATATGTAATTATATATACTTTTTATTAAAAATATCAATTACTAAAGTTATCTGATAAATTCCCTATGCAACATCATTTCGGATTCAAGATACAATGTTTAGATCAATGCTGGAATGCAGAATTCTTCATGGAGGGAAGAAGCTGGGTTGGTTATTATGGCATTCACTCATGTCCAGTTAGATGGGAAACTATCTGGGAAGAATCCTGCACCAGTACAAATTGGGGGGGGGGGGGGGAGAGAATCCAGATTTGCACTTTATATTCAAATTATTTTTAAAAACATTAATTTGTAAATCTAAAATAGTAACATTAGAACAATGCTTGAAAATAGCAAAATTTTACCCTCAATCACTCCACAACTATTTTTTAATCTTTATTTTCAGATTATTACAGATGTTCCTCGTTTTCTTCCCCCATAGCTCCCCTCCACCTGGTCCCCACTCCACTCCAGGCCTTTGCACCCCCCGCCCCACTGTCCTCGCCCATTGGTGTAAGTCCAATCTCTTCCTACATCCCCCTCACCTGAGTATTGTCAGTCCACTCCCTTTCCATGCCCCTGATTCTATTATATTCACCAGTTTATTCTGGACATCAGATTTTTTATTCATTTAATTTTTAGATTCACTTGTTTATAGATAATGTATTTGTTGTCACTTTGTTGTTCATATTTTTTTATCTTTATCTTTTTCATCTTCTTTCTCTTCTTAAAGAATACCCTTCAGCATTTCATATAATACTGGTTTGGTGGTGATGAACTCCTTTAGCCTTTTCTTGTCTGTGAAATTCTTTATCTGAGTTTCAATTCGGAATGACAGCTCTTCTGGGTAGAGTAATCTTGATTGTAGGTTCTTGCTGTTCATCACCTCGACAACTCTTTTTAATTTAAAAAGACTCCCATTTCTCCAGTTCCTAATTTGGTCAACTGGAAAGCCAATATTTGCATAAACAAATAAAGAGATGAGATACAAAGCAGTGAGGTCTGATAGAATAAATAGTGCAACATGCTGTCTTTTTATGTTTGAGAGCAGGTGACAGTGTGTGTGTGCGTGTGCGTGTGTGTGCGCACATGTTTACCACTTTTTTAAAAATGTTGTCTTTTTGATTCAGTGTGCTTCCCATGCGTTGTAAGGGATGGTTTTAGAAGACAAATCTCCCCAAACAGATTGTGGGCTGTGGTTAGAAAGAAGCAGCTGCCTGAGGAAAAGAAACAGCAGCTGCTCAAGATGAGTGTCAGGCCAAGGGGGAAGACCAGACTCAGAGCAGACAGGACAAAGAGGCTCCGAGGGGTGAGGATGAGTCAGGAGTGTGGGCTGGTGAAACATCAGGTGACCTGAGGACGAGGCAAGTTCCTCAACTGCTGACGTCTGAAGGGAAGCACTTCCCCTCTTGTGTGCTTGGGGCAAAGGATGAGGAAGGAGATCAGACAAAGTAAATGTTCTACTGAAATTTCTCTGATTTGCCAAAGGAAAAAGTCTACTAATTGCAATTTGAAAAAAGAAGAGCTCTAGAAGTAAAATGAATAAAGAATTTTAAATGACATTTGCAAAGCTTCGAAGCACGTGCCTCAAATATAGCAGGTCCTCAGAAAACACCGGCCTCTCTGCCCCACTGGCTTTCAAGGCTGCCTGGTGCCTGAACAGTGCCCTACCTCTGCTGAGTGCTAAGAATATATTCCACGACTGAGGATGGGGCTCCTGGCCACAGCCTAATGGTCCTAGCGGAAAATAAGATGTCTTTTAGATTTTAAAAAAATATTTTATTGATTTTTTACAGAGAAGAAGGGAGAGGGAAACCTTAATGAGAGAGAAACATCGATCAGCTGCCTCCTGCACGCTGAGGATGCGCCTGCAACCAAGGTACATGCCTTTGATCGGAATCGAACATGGGACTCTTCAGTCTGCAGGCTGACTCTCTATCCACTCAGCCAAACCGGTTTTAGCTGTCTTCAGATTTACAAGCCTCACTTCCTTTATATCATGTCTTCTCCCAACATCCCAAGTCCAAGTTCTCTGTCTTTATCTCCTTCCAGAGAACCGAGATGCTGTTTTTTAATGGAACTCAGCAACTTGTGGACCTTAGGACGTCTTTCCTGTCAGCATCTTAATCCAAGATGCAACATTGTCTTTCCTGCATCGGTGTCTGCACAGCAGCTCTTTCCCTCACATCAACTCCATCACTGTTTGCTCCTGGTCCCCCACTGAGACACCGGCTATGACACCCAACAGACCAGGCATGGACCAAGCTGGGGGAGCCATCTTAACCACTGGCTGGTGAGGCAGCAGTCTTCCAGGGCTCACAGGAAGTACTTGTGTGTGTGTTTTAAAACTAAAAACAACCATCCTAACACTTCTCCATCTTCATACTAGTATTCCTCCTCTTCCCTACACTTAAAAGTTCAACTATTTAAAAATCATGTCAGATTTTATTAGGAATATTTAGCATTTCCCCAGCATGTCAAGCTCCAATTATTATGTATACATTCTACAGTAAAGCGGTGGCATCTTTGTTAAATGTTAATTATTCACGAGCATTGTCTTCCATGGCTTTTCTCCTCATTCAGACCTTATTACATCTTATGCAGACTCACCCGCATAAGCTCCCAGCCCTTCGCCATCTCTAGTTAACCCAACTACCCATCCTAAGACACCGTCATAAAATGCAGCTTTGATCATGTGACTCTCCTGATCACCAACCTTTGATGATTGCCCGTTGCAGAGGAGGAATACCAGTGGCCTCTCAAGCCGTGCCTCTCCCCATAGCACCACATCTCCCTGGACTTCACTCCACACTTCTCATCTCCAGGCTGCCATGCAAGGCATTCCTGATATCCTAGCACTACTGCATGCCCACCCAGCTTTCTGAACTCTTACCACAATCTGTCCTCATATATGCCTCTGCTGTAAGGTTGAAACCTAAGGGCCAGAATTAGTGTTTTGTTTATCCTCCCACTCCCATTTCTTCTTGGATAATTTGTCTGTGCTTTCCATAGTATAAAAGGAACATAACTACCTGACCTTTGAACACTCCTTCCTGGGGCAACAGCTGATTGGAGCAGGAGTGGATACTTGGCCTATAGCTAAGCCAATCAGATTCTCTTCTTCTGAGTTTGACTGTAGAACAAGAACACACACTTACATAAATACACAAGACCTAGCTGGGGGATAATGTGGATGTAGCACCTAGGGCTCTCAGGGTATCCCTGATGGGTTATGTAGGAGCAAGTAAGAGAGCAGACAGGAGGCTTACTCAAAGCAGAATAAAGCAGAAATATGGCAGAGTCAGAACGCCACGCAAAGAGAGAAAGGAAACAGAAGAGGGCGTGTGAGTCAACAGAAGAGAAGGAAGGTGTCGAGCGGCAGCTTTGCATGCCAGTGAGGCCTGGCTTCCATCCAAGCATAGGCTTTATGAGACCTCTCTGCACCCCTACCCTTCACATAAGCAAATCTGAGTTAGAACTGCCTTTCTGCACAACTAAGGGATCCTTTTTAATACAGCCTGGCATTATGCTTTGCTCATTAAATGCTTATTAAGCTGAAGTGTTAGACAACATTACATTGAACAGAATTTCCGCAAGTGGAGTTGGAAGCGGGCAGCTTCAGGAATACAAGACACGGGTGGACCCAGGCGTCATGTATGATGGCTGCTGGTCATTTCCCTGAGCTGCTCCTCTGACATGGAGGAGGGAGGGCAGAACTTCCTCCAGACTGCCCCATAAATCCTACATCACAAAATCAAGAGTCATTTCTCCAGAGCCACACACATTTCTAACCTATGCTATTAAAAATGAACGATTCGATATTTTATATTTTATTCCAGATTGTCAGTAATCTTGGGGTTAACTTGATATTGATTGATAGAATGAGCACTATTACTGGAAGCTATATATAAAATATTCATACACACAATCCTATGGACTGAATTAGTCATAGGTGATTTGATTGAGAGGTGTAGAATTCCATTTTCGCTGACCTTAATAAGCTGGTCAAAGTATAGCTATAATTGGACCCTGCATACTGAGTCAGAATTCACCTACAGGAAAATCGGGTCATTCTTTAGATATTTTCCTTTTAAAACGTCCTCCCAAATGAGAATAAAGTATATATTAGTTAGTGCTAAAATAAACACTTTCAATATGAAATAATGCTGGCAAACAACATAAAGACCATGTTACCAGAAACAAATTTTAGGAATAGATTCCACATGTTGTCGTATTCTGTATCTATTACATTTATGTGCAGTTAAAAATGTGACCAAAATGTAACACAATGTCTGTGCAATAGTGTATGCTTCCAACACAAAGGAAATATTTAGAGAATAGTTTGATTGCTTCATCAAGTAAAAGGAAAAACAGTGTTTTACATGTTCCTGTTCTTTCCTCATTTCATTTTACTATTTACATGCACATTTGTGTTGCTGGTAATGCAGAACAAAGTGAAATGCAGGATCCAAGTCATTTGGACCAAAAAATGAAAAATGTTAACTGTTTTTTCCATTTGGTTTCACCACTAACAAGGAGTCAGCCAAGAAATGGGATGGTAAAAGAAAGGGAGAAAGAAATGGGATGCTAGTGCAGACTGAAGGAGATGCTGTTGAATAAGAAATTAAGAAATGCTTCTTGCACACACTCACATTGAAATACATATTTCTCCTTATGAAATTCACTTAAGGAAAGCAATCTGGATCGATTGTGTGTGTGTTGGGAGAAAAAAGGAAACAGCATGGCTCAGCATTCTTCAGGCTTTTCAAACCCTTTCTGTGAACTTATCAGTCTGCGGGGTTATAGTACAGACCTGGTCAGTTTTGCATAACCGAAGTAGATCAGATATCCGGTCCACTGACTTACAAGGTGCCAAGTCGAGGAATTAGTGAACCACCCAGGGTGGCATGAGCTGGAAAGACACAGCTGCCCACACTTATCAGCCAACTCTCTCCTGTCGCTTGATCTGACTTTGTCAAAGTTGGCCGGATGAACAATTTCTGCATTGCTAAGGCCTATGACATATCACTCTGAGAGCTTACCAGACACTTTGGACCTACGTTTCAACTTGATTAATTATAAACCCAGATAGAGTTCAGGGAAAGACTCTGTTTAGGATAAGAAATAATTAAAATTAATTTGTTCTTTTTATGCATGTTTCAACCTTGGTATATTTTTTACTTTTCCTCTTCTTCAAGGAATATGATACAGCATTAAAAGATCAGTTAAGTAAACTCTGAGATATTATGAAGTGGAATAATGTATATTCATTTAAATTATATGTATAGAGATAAAGCAAAATTCTTCGATATAGTATTAAACAATCCTATATAATAGAAGAGAAACATGCAAATTTGACTGTACCTTTGCTCCTGATTGGCTATACTACCAGCCAATCAGGAGCAGGGGTGGAGCCAAGTGGCGTGAGCGCTGGGCCCCAAGGGGTGGAGATGAAACGGCAGTGACGGTGAGCACCCCCGGATGCTGTGAGGGGAAGCGGCGGCAGCAGCAGCGGTGGTGGCGGCGAGCACCCAGCCTCTGGGACTGGGTGGTCACTGGCAGCCGGGGCTGAGCTGAGCAGAGTGATGGCTGGGTGCCTAAGGCCTAAAGCCTAACCAGAGGCTTTAGGCCTTGGGCAGGCTGGGGGTGAGCCATCAGTTGGACATCTCCTGAAGGCTCCCAGTATATGAGAGGGGGCAGGTTGGGTTGAGAGACCATCACCCCAGTGCACGAATGTCATGCACTGGGCCCCTAGTAAAGTAATAAAACCCTACAAATATAATATGATTTCAACTACATATACCTATTCATAGAAAACACAATGGAAAGTATTTTATAAAAATACTAGAGGCCCGATGCATGAAATTCATGCAAGAGTAGGCCTTTCTTCCCCTGGCTGCTGGCACTGGCTTCCCTCTGGCACCCAGGACCCGGACTTCCCTCCGGTCTTGGCCTCATCCAGAAGGATGTCTAGAATGATGTCTGGTCAAATTAGCATATTACCCTTTTATTATTATAGATTTGTAGTAACTGTGTTTGGGCACCACTAAGAATCAGATTTTTCCTCTGTTTCAAACTTTGCTAATTCTTCTTAAGGAGTATTCATTATTTGTCAATAGTGAAATAAGTATAATAATATGGTCACAAATCTACTGATTATATAATCAGATGTTCAGTAAAAGTATGGCCTTTAAAAAGTTTTTTGTAATTTACTTGGTATTTTAAATAACCCCCAACCCAATGGATAAGGGGGAAAAAGATAAATTTTATTCTAATCTGGTCAACATAGTCCAATCCAACGAAATATCTTTTTTATGTAACTCATTCTAGGTCTGCATGACCCAAGAAAAAGGCTGTTTTTCAGAGCTTCACACCTTTTCCCAGGTTTTCTCCAAGGCGGTCTGTGGATTCACTGGAGAGGTGTGTCATGGTCGGGAGGTGCAGGCCAGGCCCTGGGAAGTACCTAATGTTCCCTCTGTTGCCCTTGGTCTAAGACCGAGTCTAAAATTTCTCTAAAGTACAAATGAAGAATAGTAAGCAAGAAGAGAAGAGAAGGAGTGTGCTTGGGGAGTGGGCAGAACAGAAAGCTATTTTCATTTAGGGTTTAGGAGACATGCAGGTGAACATGTCTAGTGGCCGGCAGAATAGTCAGGTAGAGGAAAAACGAGGATTGAAGAACAGCCTTTAAGTTATAAACACATAGAAAGCAATGAAAGTTATAGGAGAGATGACTGTGCTTAGACAGATACAGTGACTGGGACCTGAACCTGAGAATGTCCTGAAGTGACTCAAGGAAATAAAGAATTAAAAAACAACAACACATATTTTATTGATTTCAGAGAGGAAGGGAGAGGGAGAGATAGAAACATCAATGAGGAGAGAGGATCATTGATTGGCTGCCTCCTGCACACCCCACACTGAGGACTGAGCCCACAACCGGGGCATGTGCCCTAAAGGGGAATTGAACTGTGACCTCCTGATGCATAGGTCAATGCTCAACTACTGAGCCATGCTGGCCAGGCGGGAAACCAGGACTTTTATGGGTAACAATTTCTTTACAAAAATTTCATGTATTTCTGAAGCAAAAGTAAGGCTTCCCACATGTATTAGTTTACAAGGGCTGTCATCACGAAATACCACGGGTTCCGTAGCTTAGACAACAGAAATTATTCTGTCACAATTCTGGAGACTAGAAGCCCAAAATCAAGGTGTTGGCAGGTTTGGTTTCTCCTGAGGCCTCTCTCCTTGGCTTGCAGATGGGCATCTTCTCACTGTGTCTTCAGATGGCTTTCCCTCTGTGACTGTCTGTACCCTAATCTCCTCTTCTAATAAGAATGCCAGTAATATTGAATTAAGGCCCATCCTAACAGCCCCTTTCAATTTACCTTTTTCAAACACAGTCACATACTGAGGTTCTGGGGTTATGTCTTCAACATGTGAATTTGGGGTGGAAGACCCAGTTCAGTCCATACTCTGTTTCCCCCAAAATAAGACAGCGTCTTATATTAATTTTTGCTCCCAAAGATGCCCTAGGTCTTATTTTCAGGGGATGTCTTATTTTTCCATGAAGAAGAAGATGGTACACATTTATTGTTGAACAACAAAAAAAGAAAATTTATTACCTGTATACGGTACGGTAGTAGTTGTCATCACAAACCAGCATAACCAGACAAACTGTGAATCCTACGGTATCAAGAATTTCTTGTTACTACCATTATTTCCATGTACAACAATCTATGGTACATTTACTGATACTGATATTTACCGGTATGAACACAAAGTAAGACTTACTCAGTGACAGTCATGTCATCATCTTCTGGAACATCATCATAACAATCCAAACCCTGAATTTCCTGGTAAATTTCTTGTGATTCCATTTCTTTCAGAATCAGTGAACCAAATCTCTCATGTTTAGCAATAGCACTGTCCTTAAATGAGTACTTCTTGTCAAGGTAGCCTGCTCGTAGTGCATTTGCAATGCAACTGTCAGTGATTTTCTCCCATGAATTCTTCACCCAAGTCACAATCTCTTGCAGTCTAGGTTTCACAAAGTTTCCACGCTGATTTCTCTCCATTCTATTTTCAATGTAGTCATTAATTTCAATGTGCAAATTGTCCTTGAATGGCTTGTTTGTTGCAATATCAAGAGTCTGGACATAGGCCATCATTATTTGATCTATTTTTCTTTCGTGAAGAAATTTCTTCATGTCTTTAGTGCGGTGAGTGCTGGCTGCATACAAGCAGACCTCTTTGGCTCCCTCGCATAACCAGCAGCAGCATTAAATCGACCCACTTCCTTATAACTGCTTGTGTGGGCCAAGCCTTTTCAGTTTCAAGAATAAAAATATTATCGGGAGGTATTATTTTCGGGGGATGCCTTATATTACGGCAAGAGGCAAAACTGTAAGTAGGTCTTATTTTCGGGGAATGTCTTACTTTCAGGGAAACAGGGTAGCACCATAGCTGGATTAACTGCGTGTCTGCAGGCTCTTGCCTGCATACACTCATATTGTGCTATCAGTCTCTGGCCACATGCCCTTTTCCTGATGACGCTCAGAGCTCCATTGAAGTGGCTGCAACGTCTCACTGACTCTGTGTCCCCAGAAACTGAACCATTATTACTGGCTTTCAGAAGTTATTTGAAAGCTTGAATACACTCTAAATTCAGGGTAAAACTCTCATTAATGAAACAAGTTTTTCCTAAACCAGAAACAGATGGCCCCAGGACAAATTCCAGCCCACAAAGGTGTTCTGTTTGGTCACATTGTTTTTTGTTGTATGAAATTAAGAGATATTATTTCTTTAAAATCTTAAGTTTTCATTTGTTAAAAGAGACATCAGGCCCAAATGAACTCACTTGTGCTAAGCCGTGTCACCAGATAGAGCCCACAGCCCAGGCATGTCACCAAACCAAGACTTAATACCTAACCTAATTGCAGTTACAACCTTTCCATGAAATGTAGTCTTAACCAGTCACTGGAATTTTCTAATCAGCACCAATGAAGTCATACTCCACATAAGCCCTTTCCATCCCCCAAAGGAAGATGAGGTCATCCATTCTTTCCTTTTCCCTCCCCCCTTCTGCCTGCCACTTTGTACAGCTCCAAGGGACTGGCTGAGGTAAGTCTTACAGGCCATGTAAAAGTTACCCATGCAAAGGACATGGGGAGGCACTCCAGGCATAGGAAATGATGAAAAGAAAGGGCTGGGTAGACACAAAAGTAGGTCAATAGACAATGGGCAAATCAACTAACTTGTCATGTCTTCTAAAATCTTCAATGTCCAAATCTACAAGCTCCCTGGGGCACTTCGTACCTGCTAGGATGGAATGCTGTGTGTTTCATGAATTGTTTAAAAATGCCACTTAGATATTCAAATTGACTCACTATTTAGCACACTTCTCCTTCCCCTCTTTAAACTTCTCACTTCTGTTCGGTATGGTATGTGAGCATAGTGCTAGAAGATTGACTAATTGCCCCTTCCCCTACTATTTGTAAGAATTAGCACAATTTAAACAAATATCTTTCATCTTTTTCCTCTTCTTTTTTCCATGTCGTGTTTTTTATATGTTTTTAAAATACATTTTTATTGATTTCAGAGAGAAAGGGAGAGAGGTGTCAATGATGAGAGAATCTTTGATTGGCTGCCTCCTGCACACCCCACATTGGGGATTGAGCCCACAAACTGAGAACTGAACCATGACCTCTTGGTTCATAGATTGATGCCCGATCACTAAGCCATGCCATCCGGACTCTATGTTGTTGTTTATATCAATAGTCTTCTGACTTCTTTGCCAGTAAATCCTCAAAATAATTTTTTAAAAAACTGTATTACATAATACAGTTTTAGGTTACCTAAAAATTTTCAACATAAGCTTAAATGCTTATAATATGTGATATATTAGTATTAACCTTAAAACACATCATTCTTTATTTTTTTTAAATAAATTTGTATTGATTTCAGAGAGAAAGGGAGAGGAAGAGAGAGGTAGAATCATCGATGAGAGAGAACCGTTGATCGGTTGCCTCCGGCATGCCCCACACTGAGAATGAGGCCGGAGCCCAGGCATGCGCCCTGACCAGGAATCGAAGCCTGACCTGGTTCACAGGTTGATGCTCAACCACTGAGCCATGCTTGCTGGACTAACACATCATTTTAAAAAATGAATTTAATATAAACTCAAGTTAGCAATTTGAAAGGTATAAGCATCCATTCAAAAAATATATGAACAAGTTTTTATACAACAGTCAAAAGCTTTACACCATTTTTTTCTCCTTGAACTCATATTTGCATTCTACTTCCTTTATGAAATTTTATACTAATGTATTATATTTTTATGCCTGCGTGCCTTTTTAACCATTTTTCTGTACTCTGTTTCATGAAAATATGTACATACATTGAGATTAATGTTTTTATATTCTCTGTGAATATAAAAGACTCTAAGTCAACCTTAGCCAGTTTGGCTCAGTGGATAAGGGGATAGAGCATCGACCTGAGGACTGAAGGGTCCCAGGTTTGATTCTGGCCAAGGGCACATGCCTCCGTTGAGAGTTTGATCTCCAATACAGGGTGTGCAGAAGGCAGCCAATCAAGTATTCTCTCATCATTGCTGTTTCTATCTCTCTCCCTTTACCTTCCTCTCTGTAATCAATAAAAATATAACAAACAAAAACTAAAAACAAACAAACAAAAAAAAAACTAAACGACTCTAAGTCTAAAGAAATGTCTTGTAGTTTGGTTCAACCTTAAAACTGTTATGTAATCACAAATGATCAAAGCAATCCTACATACTAGAACCCTAATATGCAGTCGACCTAACAGCGGAGCAACCGGTCACTATGATGAGCAATGACCACTAGGGGACAGATGCTCAGTGCAGGAGGAGCACTGCTCAGAAAAGCCTAGCTCAGGGCTGGTGAGCACAGCAGTGGTGGTGGGAACCTCTCCTGTCTCTGCGTCAGTATTAAGGACCCCTCAGAGGTTCTGGACTTCGAGAGGGCACAGGCTAGGCTGAGGCGACCCCCCACCCCCCAGTGCATAAATGTTGTGCACTGGGCCTCTAAGATACATATAAAATAGTTTGATTAAAAATAATAAATATAAATTTTAAATTGAGTATAGATTCATTTCCTACTGAATTAGACAGAGCTTTTAAAATATATAGCTTCTGGATTTATGAATAAATAATATTCATTAGTAGAATGAAATAGTACAGCATTATATTCCAATTTTTCAATTTTTATAGAGTTCATTTGTGAGAAATCTTATTCCTATAAATAAGTAGATGGGAATAGATGGAGTTTTGTTCTAATAGCATGAGGTGGGTCTTTGAATTCTTTTGTGTTTTTAAAAAAATTCTCTGTTATCTATCATTGAAATATTTTAAAGATTCTAATAGCTGACAATACAATTAGGACTTCCTTCAATTTGCAAGCAAAAAATTAGAAACCACTTGACTTGCAAAGGTACTTGGTCCTCCTGGGGTTTTACACCCTAGTAGATGCACCACGTAAGATCTGTGAAGGGGAAAATGAAGTAAGTAGAAGTCTATTGTAAAGGAGGTGAGAAAGCAAAGAGTCCTCTAACTCAAACACATATTCAGGTAGATCTGTTACTTGAAAAGCTCCATATTGAAGCTGAGGGTCTAAACATTGATACCACCCTCAAAATGTTCCATGCTGGAGTATCCTTTGGAATATTTTTGTGTGCCTCTACATGTATTGTACCCCAGTTTGTAAACCACTATTATTTAGGATGTGTTAGTGATTACATTTTCCAGCTAATTCATGGGTTGTAGAATACATAAAGGATATTTTGGTAGAACTGGAGGAGTAGGTATGCTCTAGAAAATCCTTGGCTTACAAATATATGGTCCTATGACATTGCCTCTGGATCAATACAGGGACATGATTTACATCACCTCAAATTGAAAAGTGGTGGCTCTAATTCTGTTGGGAGAGTTGTATCATGCAGAGATAGGAGAGCTTCAGGTATATGAGATGGGTGGGTGGGCATAGTGGAGTAGACAGCTTTTAGAGAACTGTTCAGCTCACAACACTTTATGGAAACTTTTATTGATACACAGGTTTGGGTACCCAATAGTCATATCTGTAATAAACAGACTTGTCCTCCTAAGAATAGATAATTAATTCTGGGATTGACACTCAGCCTATACTGAGCCAGTTATAGCTTCTAAGAAATTTGAAATTTTGGTCTAAAAGTCACCCAGAATATAAATTGTTGGAGCTGAGTCACTTTAATGGAAGAATTCTAGAAAGATCTCCTAGTCCTTGAAGCTTTCTGATTTCTGACATTCCAAAATCTTAGATTTATAGTAGTTCCTTGTATTTTATGCCACAATATAGCATCCTCATAGTACCATTTTTTAAAAATTTAGTAGTACGTTTTAGAAACAGCTGTTTGTCCAGTACACTTAAATTTTCTTGAGTGTTCACTTATTTCACTTGGCCAATTTAAATTAATCTGAAAACTTGATTACTATTTTACTGTCAATTTTAATACTCAAGCAAAAATCTTAGTTTACCCTGTAAATATTAGTGGAAAGGATTATTTGCATTCTTGAGTAGGCCCTGAGCATTCATGGTAATAGACTGAATTTAGATATAGAGCAGCTATTGCTGGCTGAGTCTCTGTCTGCCACCTGGGTCCCGATCTGAGCTGTGCGTGGGAGGCGAAGCAGCCGTGGGGGCAGGAGACCTCCCTCAGAAGGGGTGAGAGTTCAGGCCCCTGCAAGGTTTGTGGGTGAGGGTCTGTGCCCCTTTTAGTTCTCTCCTGTTGGCCCCTCTATAACTGTGCTTGTCTTAGGTTGTTACTTCCCTGAGGAGTCTTACCCATCTCTGGCTAATCAGCCATCTTCCGGGGCCCAACAGGGTGATGTGAGGTTCAGTTCTGTCTCCTTTGTAGTCTGTGCCCCCATGGCCTCCATGTCCAGCACCTGCCTTGGGGTCCCCTCGCCTGCTGGTGGGGTCCCGGTACAAATATCTCTGGCGACCCAGGTTTCTTCTCCAGAGAGGGCCCAGCTCACACCATTGGGTGAGAGATAGATCCATGGTGCCAGTGACCCAGAGGCTTCAGCCACAGCTTGAACTGAAAGCTCAGGCAACAGCTGTGTGTATTTGGATTGTAAGAAGAGGGTCCCTCTTGGCAAAAAGGGCAAGAGGGGCCAATATAGAATGCTCGAATGCCTTCCCAGTGCCTTAATTCCTTCTGAAAGGGATTAATTTCTTTCCTACTCTTCTCTTTGATGCCTATAACTTAAATACTATGATAAAAAGTTAAGACATCTTGCTGAAACTGGTTTGGCTCAGTGGATAGAACGTCAACCTGTGGACTGAAAGGTCCCAGGTTCGATTCTGGTCAAGGGCATGTATCTTGGTTGTGGGCACATCCCCAGTGGGGGGTGTGCAGGAGGCAGCTGATTGATGTTTCTCTCTCATTGATGTTTCTGACTTTCTATCCCTCTCCCTTTCTCTCTGTAAAAAATCAATAAAATATATTTTTTAAAAAGTTAAGACATCTTATGCTGCATGATAGGGGATTAAGAGAGAAAAGAAAACAAAGATATTTGATGAAACACACACACACACACACACACACACACACACACACACACACACTCTCACAAACATTCAGAGCAAAATAAGGAGAAATACTCATGACCATGACAGTCCCCATTTCTGTATCTGGTTACATGGTCGTATTTACAGCTTCCTTCTTCTGCTCCCCACTCTGGATTCCCTTTGCCTTCAGCAAGCACCTCTAGTTGTGTTTTTTTACCCATTGAAGTGACCCAAACCTTCACACCTGAAGGATCTGGGACATTAATAGTCCTGCCTGGATTGGCTTGTAATTTCCTACTGATCTTAATCACAGGGCATGGTAATACTTAGGCCTCTTTAAGGGATCTCCTGTATTCCAGGAATACTCTCCCTTGCTTCCATTGTTGATTAATAATCCTTGGTGGTCAGGATCAATCACTCCAGCCAGCGCACTAACTCTCAGCCTGTTGATTCAGAGGTCTGAGGAATCCTAAGTGGCTGGGTGGCAGTTTTAACTCACAGTTCAATGAAATCATTGTTTTGTCCTGTAATGGAAGCATTTCCCTCCTTTGACCTAAGAGCTCTAAGCTAGCAGAGCATAAGGTCGTGGGAATATGAAGCAAAAATTTTGCTGGTGGGTCACTAGCCTCTGGGGATGCCAATACAGTCTCCTGACAAGATAGGGTTAATCCCATCAGAGAGTGCTGGAGAGGCTGTTACGGCTGGGGATAGGGAAGGTACTTCTACTGGGGGGTGGGGAGACTTCCAGTTTTAGGGGCTCTATGTCTCCAGCTTCATCAGGGTCTTTCACATGTTCCCATTACAGGCTACAAGATCCCACTGTTTCCCAATCAATACCCTATTTTAACAGCAGACACCCTGCAGAGACTGGGAGTTTAACATGTGTTGTAATTCAGTTAATCACAGGATGAGATTTGCTTTTCTGCATTCGCAGCCCTACAGCTGCAGCAGATTAGAGTCCTTCTGGATTGGCTTTCCTTCCGGAAATGCTTTCAGGTCATTTATATGGTGCTTGAGAAGGAAATTTGAATCACGAAACTCCAACTTTCCCTTCACTACTTTGTCCAGCAACATGAGGAGCAACCAGCCAACCTCATGATATTTGCTACATTGTAATTTTTAAAGTTACATATACAGCCACCAGCTCCTTGCTTCTTATAAATGCTTGATTGAGAGTATCCAATGCAGACATTCTGCATATCCGTGTCACCAGATCACATCTTGGACTATCAGTGCTCTGACTACTACTAGAAAGAGAGTCATTAGTGTCTTTTAATTGAATCAGATTAGAGAGTCATTTCCAGAAATCTTATCCTAAACGTTCTGTTCCACTAGAACCACTCTCAAGATCAAAATCTCTGTTAGTGTGGGTTCTCCAGTGAAACAGGGCCAATAGGTACACCATGGCCTCTTCAAGTTGGCACAGAAAATTAACTATTGCCCAGCTGGTGTGGTTCAACAGTTGAGCGTCCACCTATGAACCAGGAGGTCACTGTTTGATTCCAGGTCAGGGCACATGCCCAGTTTGCAGGCTTGATTCCCAATAGGGGGCGTGCGAGAGGCAGCTGATCAATGATTCGCTCTCATCATTGATGTTTGTCTCTCTCTCCCTCTCCTTTTCTTTCTGAAATCAATACAAGTATATTTTAAAAAATTAACCATCAGCTCTGCTAATAGATAACAAATGATGCCAAAAGTTAGCACAGAACAACTGACATAGTATTGTGTCTCTGCTGTGGGTCAGGAATCAGGTGCTGCTCACTGTCTGAGGAAGCTGCAAGCAGGTGTCGACCACAGCAGCGATGACCCCGGGCCTGAGTGGAGCTGGATGTACTTCCAGCTCACTGTTGTGGCTGTTTTCAGCTGTGTTAACAATGACGTCCTCACTTGCTGTTGGCCAGAGATCAACGTGTTTTCCATGTGGCTTCTCCATAGGGCTGCTCACAATGTGGCAGCTTGCATCCCCAGAGCAGGGCTCAGAGAGAAAGACAAGACAGAATCCATTCCTTCTGAAACCTAATCTTGGAAGTGACATGCCATCACTTTTACTCTGTCCTATTGATAGACTACCACAGCATCTATGAAGGGAAATGCATCATTCTGTCTAGCCCACACTCATTTACATACATATGGAAATCCTGCTCTCCAATGGTGTATGGGGGAAAGGACTAGGAAACCACATAGTGGATTCTCCTGGAAGGGCAGTGGAATTCTGGGGGGAGTCGAGTGGGGGAGGAGGAGCCAGGGGCAGTGTGGATACAGGGAAAAGAACAAGGGACAGTGATAAGGACTTTCATTTTACTTGTATTGTTTGAACGTTTTTTTGTTTTGTTTTGTTTTGTTTTTTTTTACCAGAATGAAAGTATTACATGTGAAATTGAAGATAAATACAAATCCAGAAAACCCCCCATAGGAGTCAATAAAACACACCTATTTGTTGTACCAGAAACAACATTTTTACAAAGGGATGAATATGTCATGATCACAGAAAGTTCTCCTTTTCTTGAAAGAAGATCCTTAGGAATATCTGTAGCTGACATTAGGAGCCACACGGGAAGGTGGAGTGAGGCAGTGGCCTTTTAGTTCACAATAGGTTCTAGTTTAACAGCTCTGGGAGTGGCTTTCCGTTGTGTTCAATCTGTCGGTGGGAACTAGGAAGACAAAAGGCAGATGTTCAATGGAGAACCTGCTTACCAGCTTCATAAGAACAAATGAGCTTCATAAGCTAATTTTTGAGGAAAAAAAATTGCATACTCCTGAGATGGAGTATAATTTTTTCACTGAGAGTCTTGGAGGCTCTGGGGGAAGTAAACTGAGCTAACAATGATAAAGCATTATAACTGCATTTGGATATTTAACAAGTGCTGGCACTGTATTAAGAGTTTTACATGCTCCGAGACCGGTTTGACTCAGTGGATAGGGTGTTGGACTGCGGACTGAAAGGTCCCGGGTTCGATTCCGGCAGGGGCATGTAACTTGGCTGCAGGCACATCCCCAGTAGGGGGCGTGCAAGAGGCAGCTGATCAATGTCTCTCTCTCATCGATGTTTCTGACTTTCTATCCCTCTCCCTTCCGCTCTGTAAAAAATCAATAAAATATATTTTTTTAAAAAAGAGTTTTACATGCATTATCTCATTTAATCCTGACACACCTTATGCAAAAGGCACTATAATTACCTTGAGGAGAAGTAAGGTAAATGGCTCAAGGTCACCAGCAGTAAGTGGTTAGCTCTGATTCAAGAGAAATGAGGTCAGAGGCTGCTATCTGACCTCAAGAACAGGAGCCAATTGCCGGCAAAAAGGCTAGGAAGGGGTGATAAAACTTAATTATGTCTGTGTCCTTCTGTTCCTCTCCAGAGCAGAGCACTTACCTGCGCAGGATCTGATCTCAAGATCTGGAGTCTTTGCCCCCTTTCTCATCCCCTTGCCGATTCTGGTCTTTCTCAGGCTCTGTGTCTGCTCCCAGGAGAGAGGCCAGCTCTGAAAAACAGCCAGACCTCAGAGATATTGCAGGTTTACTAGTAGTTCCAGACCACTGCAATAAAGTGAATCATAATCTATTGCTGGTGGAGGGTTTTGCCTTCAACTTGTTTTGTTTGTTTTTTTAAGCCCAAAATCTATGAAGTCTAACAAAGTAAAGTACAATAAAATGAGGTATATCTGTACATATTGTAAATGATTACAGCAAGAAAATCCTCAGGCACCAAATAAGGAGATGAATGTTTTCTTTTATCAAGATTCCCTAACCATGACCAGTAGGAAAAGGAAGGGAATGGGTTCACACAAATACATTAAATATATTTTATCCACTGGAGGGGGTACCTATTAAGTCAGAGAAAAGGGATATCGAGTACATCTATAGCATGATCGCCTCACTTTACAACCGGGAAAGCCAAGAACCAGAGAGGAAAGTGATTCGTTCATGGACTTTGCACCACTGAGGCCGTCACTGGGAGCAGAGGCTAGATCTGGGCCCTTGCTCCGGGATCTCTTTCCATCACACGTCAGGATGAAGCCTGGAGTCCTTCTGGCTGACATCTGTGGTGGGGTTTCCAAAAGTGCCAGCCCCAGCGTAAACAAACAAACAAACAAGAACTACAGGCGACCAGGCTGAGGTTAGAAACACAAAGAAAAACAGGAAATCACCCAGGAGCATGGAGGGTCAGAACAAGGGCACCTCATCAAAGCAGAGACACAGGAGACGATCGTTCCTTATGCAGCCATGCTGTCCCCTGCCTGCCAGGGCCAGGACTGAGGTGTGAAAGAATGCAAATAGCACCAGCTGGCACTGGCTGGAAAGCTGCAGGACAGTTAGAAAGAAATGCACTGACTGGAGAGGGCTTCAGTGAAGACAGCCAGCTCTCTCTCGGGAAGACTTACCAGGCCTGGAGAAAGGAGTGCACAGAGGGTGACTCACCAGAGGAACAAGACAGAAAAATGTCATTCAGACCCAAAGTCAAACCATAGGTCACGGCTGGGTCAGGACAACAGCTAGGATGGTGACTCACTTGGGTTTCCCAAGACCTTTGAGGAAAAAGCTCTGACTGGGGGATACAATAGAGACTGAAGATCAAAATGTCTACAGCACAAAGAGGGAAAATAAAAATAAAGGAAGTGAGCTTCCCATCCTTTTTCATTCCCCTCAGAAAACAACAGCTACTGGCTTGAAGGAAGATGGATTTCTAGGTTGTCACTATTTTTGAGTCCCATTTCATAGTAGATGGCTTTCTTTCGAATGGTGGAAATTGTGGCAGAGAGGATAATGGTCCCACTTACACAAAACAACTGCTGTTCAGTTCCAGCATTGCCCAGAATGCAGACTAAATAATGTTAACTTTCCAATTTCCTGAAAGACACTAGAAATTTAGACTTTTATGTGTAACCTCTTAAGTCATAATGGCTGGTAACACATTCAAGTATTTTAAACCTGTGTGCATCAGGCAAGATCTGTGACACAGTGGTACACACCAGTGTGCAGATTCTATCCCACAGCAAGGTTGTATGTGGGGGTAGAGAGGGGAAGGCATTTGTTGCCAAGAATCAAAGGAAACAGGCCCCATTTCCGTTGGGCCCCGAGGCAGATCTCCAGCTTAAATGAAAGTGGATTCAGGTACAAATGCCTCATCTAGATCTAAATCCTTATCTGGTGACAGTACAGCTTTTGGAATTCCTGTTTCTGAGGCCCAGGCTGCATGCCAAGAGAATTCTGAGGCTGTGCCCTATTAACAAGCTCATCAATTTTTCTACAGAAAAATTATATAGACATTCCAAAGCCAAGCGAGAAAAAGAGTATAAATAACCTCGCACAAGTCCTAGTCAAGTTTTGTCACCAAGTAAAATCATTGTAAATTATAAACAATAATGCTTTAAAATCATTGGGATCTCAGTTTTATTGATAGGAGATTATGAAGGTACTAGAGGCCTGGTGCACGAAATTCCTGCACAGGGGGCGGGGGATGTCCCTTAGCCCAGCCTGCACCCTCTCCAATCTGGCACCCCTCGAGGGGCAATCAGACATCCTTCTCACAATCTAGGACTGCTGGCTCCAAATTGCTCACCTGTCTGCCTCCCTGATTGCCCCTAACCACTTATGCCTGACAGCCTGATCATCCCTAACCACTACCCTACCAGCCTAATTGAGGTCTAACTGCTCCCCTGCCAGCCTATTTGCCCCCAACTTCCCTCCTCTGCTGGCATGGTCACTGCTAACTGCCCTCCCCTGCTGGCCTGATCACCCACAACTGCCATCCCTTGCAGAGCCTGGAACCTCCCAACAGCCCTCCCCTGCTGGCCATCTTGTGGTGGCCATCTTGTATCCACACATGGGGGCAGGATCTTTGACCACATGGGGGCAGCCCTCTTGTGTGTTGGAGTGATGTTTAATCTGCAAATTACTCTTTTATTAGATAGGACAGAGGCCTGGTGTATGGGTGGGGGCCAGCTGATTTGCCCTGAAGAGTGTTCCAGATCAGGGTGGGGGTTCCCTTGAAGTGAAGGGTGGCCTGGGCGAAGGGCCTGTGGAGGTTTGCAGGCCAGCCACCCCCTCTCCCCCCAGTGACCCAAGCGGAGGCCTTGGTATCTGGGGTTAATCTATGTCAACAATTAAAACTTTGTAGCCTGGAGTGGAGCCAACCCTTCTGCTTGCTCCGTGGTGGCAGCCATTTCTGTTTGAAACTTTGTAGTCTAGAGTGGAGGCCTAGGCCGATAAGGGCAGGCTGAAACCTTGGCTTCCTCCACTGCCAGGGAAACCAAAGCTTTTTTTTTCCAGCTCAGTGGTTGCCGCCATTTCTGTATCTTTTATAACTGAAACTTTGTAACATTGAGTGGAGGCCTAGGCAGGCAATGGCAGGCGGCTTGGCTTCCTCTATTGCTGGGGAAACCCAAGCCTTCCTCCTGCTCTCAGTGGTGGCAGCCATCTTGGTTGGGGTTTATTTGCATAATCTGCTCCTGATTGGCTAGTGGGCATGGCCGTGGGCATGGCTTGTGGGTGTAGCGAAGGTACAGTCAAATTTGCATATTATTCTTTTATTAGATAGGATTACAAAAGGGAAAGAAAACCAATGAGTAATGGATACACATTCCATCATTTAATCAACTTGTATAAAATTTATATCTTCTAGCCTCTATTGTTTGGAAACTAATTTTGTGTCTTGGGTAACTGGGGATATCCCTGCTATCTCAACTTTGGCCTTTACCACTGTCTCCCTACCTGGGGTAGGTCTTTCCCTTCATCCCTCCAGCATTGCTGAGACAGGTGGCAGGGAAGTTTCACACAGGTAGTTACTTCCAAAGGTCCCTTCAGTGGGACTTGGCCTTGACTACCTCTGTTCAGCTCCCAATTATCTTGATGCCTCAAGGTTTATGCCGAATGCTCAATAAGGACTCTAACCAGTAATAAGTTCTTCCTTTCTAGTTCCTGCCCTTCCTCCATCCTCAGTAATTTATAACTACTATTCAGGTGGATTATTGCAAGTGGATTTACACTTCTTTTCAAAATAATCTACTCTCCCTGTCCCCCCCTAAACGCTTCTGCCTGCCAGCCTGATCACTCCCTAACCACTCCCCTGCCAGCCTGATTGATGCCTAATTGCTCCCCTGCCAGCCTTTTTGCCTCTCAACTGCCCTCCCTTGCAGGGCCTGGAACCTCTCAATAGCCCTCCCCTACCGGCCATCTTGTGTCCACATGGGGGCAGCCTTCTTGTGTGTTGAAGTGATGTTCAATCTGCAAATTACTCTTTTATTAGATAGGACAGAGGCCTGGTGCATGGGTGGGGGCCAGCTGGTTTGCCCTAAAGAGTGTCCCAGGTCAGGGTGGGGGTTCCTTTGGGGCGAGGGGTGGCCTGGGTGAGGGGCCTGTGGAGGTTTGCAGGCCAGCCACGCCCCCCAGTGACCCAAACTGAGGCCCTGGGATTTGGGATTAATCTATGTCTACAATTGAAACTTTGTAGCCTGGAACAGAGTCAAGCCTTCTGCTTGCTTCTGGGTGGCAGCCATTTCTGTTTGAAACTTTGTAACCTAAAGTAGAGGCCTAGGCCAGCAATGGCAGTTGCCAGGGAAACCCAAGCCTCTGTTCTCTCCAGCTCAGTGGCTGCTGCCATTTCTGTATCTTTTATAACTGAAACATTGTAACATTGAGTGGAGGCCTACGCCCACAGCGGCAGGCAGAAAGCTTGGTTTCCTTTGTTGTCAGGAAAACCCAAGCCTTCCTCCTGCTCTCAGCGCTGGCAGCCATCTTGGTTGGGGCTTATTTGCATAATTTGCTCCTGATTGGCTGGTGGGCATGGCGAAGGCACTGTCAAATTTGCATATTACTCTTTTATTAGATAGGATATGCAAAACATTTACATGGTTCAAAAGTAGGAACTGTGTGAAGAGATAAGCAAGGAAGTTTTATTCTTTCACTTTCAAGATTTTCATTAGTTTCTGGTTTATCCTTATTATTTCTCTTTTTTAATAATAAGCAAATATATGTCAGCTTAATCCCCATTTTTTTCTTATAAAATTATTTACATTATATACACTCTTTTACATCTTACTTTTTAAAGTTTGATATTTCTTGAGAACATTCCATTATCAGTTTATAGAGATCTTTGCTGCATAGTATTCATTGTTTGGATGTACCATCATTTATTCAGCTAGTTTTAGTGAGATGGGCATTTAGATTGTTCTCTGTTTCTTCTATGAAAATTGACTAGCTTAAACTTTAATCCCCACTAGGGACATTTTTGGAAATTTTTATTTTCCAAAGGAATTATTTATCTCAACTAGGTTTTCTAATGTATTTCCATGAAGTTATGCAGTCATCTAAATATTTAAAATTTTCTTCTGTTTTAATACTTCTATCTTCCTTGTCATTTCTTATTTTATATTAGAGGCCCGATGCATGAAATTCATGCAAGGAGCTCGTCCTCTGCCACCACCGCGGCTGCCTCTGCCTCTGCCCCAAAGAGCCTCGCTTAGTCCAGAAGGTCATCCAGAAGGTTGTCCAGTCTAATTAGCATATTATGCTTTTATTATTATAGATATTTTCTCCTTTTTCTCTTCCAGGTTATCCGGAGGGTTTATCTTTTTTTTTTTCTTTTTCCAAAGACCTAGTTAC
The DNA here is from genome assembly GCA_027563665.1 of Antrozous pallidus. Taxonomy (NCBI): domain Eukaryota; kingdom Metazoa; phylum Chordata; class Mammalia; order Chiroptera; family Vespertilionidae; genus Antrozous; species Antrozous pallidus. The sequence continues at coordinate 25,682,464 of CM050514.1, read as the reverse complement.
TAGTTCATTTTTTTCCTGTCCCAATCATTAATTTCTGCATTCTAATCTTTATTAAAGGCATATCTTATTTTATTACGTTTCACAATATAGTGCTTCACAGCACAATATTTTTTACATATTGAAGGTTTGTGACAACCTTGCCTCAAACCTTTACATATTGTGATAAACCTTTACATATTCAAGGCTTCCAATGGAATTTGTTCACTTTGTATCTCGGTCACATTTTGCTAACTCTCACAATATTTCAAACTTTTCATTATTATCATATTTGTTACGGTGCTCTGTGAACATTGATCTTTGATGTTACTTTTGTGATTGTTTTGTAGCACTATGAACTGCACCCATATAAGATGGTGAGATTATATTGATAAATATTGTATGTGTTCTGACTGCTCCGCCAACCGGTCCACCTTCCCCCTTCAGTCACTCTCCTCAGGCCTCCCTGAGACAACAATATTGAGATTAGGCCAATTAATAACCATACAGTGGCCTTTAAATGTTTAAGTGAAGGGAAGAGTCTCATGTCTCTCTCTCTTTAAATCAAAAGCTATGAATGATTAAGCTTAGTGGGGAAGGCATGTCAAAAGCTAAGATAAGGCAAAAGCTAGGCCTCTCGCACTAAACAGCCAAGTTGTGAATGCAAAGGAAAAGTTCTTGCAGGAAATGAAACAATGAACACACAAACGATAAGAAAATGAAAGAGCCTCATTGTTGATATGGAGAAAGTTTTCTTGGTCTGGATGAAAGATCAAACCAGCCACAATATTCCCTTGAACCAAGCCCTAATCCAGAGCAAGGCCTAACTCCATTTAATTCTATAAAGGCCGAGAGAGGTGAGGAAGCTACAGAAGAAAAGTGTGAAGATAGCAGAGGTTGGTTCATGAGGTTTAAGGAAAAAAGTTGTGTCCATAACATAAAAGTGAAAGGTGAAGAAGCAAGTGCTGATGTAGAAGCTTCATCAAGTTATCTAGAAGCTGTAGATAAGATAACTGATGAAGCTGACTACACTAAGCAACAGGTTTTCAATGGATCAGAAACAGCCTTGTATTGGAAGAAGATGCCACCCAGGATTTTCATGGCTTCAAATGCCTGACTTCAAAGGACAGGTTGGCTCTTTTGTTAGAGGCTAATGCAACAAATGATTTAAGTTGAAGCCAATGCTCATTTACTATTCTGAAAATACGAAGGCCTTTAAGGATTATGCTAAATCTACTTTGCCTGTGCTCTAGAACAACAAAGCACATCTGTTTACAACATGGCTTACTGAGTATTTTCAGCCCACATTTGAGAATCAGAAGAAAAGATTCCTTTAAAAATATTATTGCTCATTGACAATGCATCTGGTCACTCGGTAATGTTGTTCCCATGCCTACAAGGAGTAATTTTGACTTTTAAGTCTTATTATTTAAGAAATACATTTCATAAGGCTATATAGCAGCCATAGATAGTGATGGATCTGGGCAAAGTATATCAAAAGCCTTCTGGAAAGGATTCGCAATTACAGATATCATTAAGAAAATTTGTGATATTGGGAATAGGTCAAAATATCAACATTAACAGGATTTGGAAGTTGATTTCAAACCTCATGGATGGCTTTTGGGGGCTCAAGACTTCTGTGGAGAAAGAAGCTACAGATGTGGTGGAAATAGCAGGAGAACTAGAATTAGAAGTGGAGCCTGAAGATGTGACTGAATTCTGCACTCTCATGACAAAACTTTATGGATGAGGAATTGCTTTTTATGAATGACGGAAGAAAGTGGTTTCTTGAGATGGACTCTACTGCTGGTAAAGATGCTATGAGGATTATTGAAATAACAACAAAGATTTAAAATGTTCTTAACCCTGGTATTGCTTTATCAGTTAAGTTCATGCAATTTCATGTATCTCATTGTGGCTTTAATTTACATTTTTCTAATTCCTATGAAAAGTCGCATATTTTAGGTATTTGTTGATCATACAGATTTTCTCTTCTGTAAGTTACCTATCATTTACTTGGTCAATTTCTCTACTGGTCTATGCAAGACATATTTGTGAGCATGGGGACTGTGCATTCATGGGGGTGGGGGTGGGGGGCTGTGCTTTAATGTTCTGCTATTGCCATCTTATCTTGAAATTCTTAATAATTTTTTAATAAGAGGCCCTGTGTTTTCATTTTGGGCTGAGTTCCACAAATTATGTAGCTGGTCCTAAGGCTGAGCTATGTTTAAATTGAGTGTTTAATATATATATATATATATTATAGAGAGAGAGGAAAGGAGAAGGAGAGAGATAAACAGCGATTGCCTGCCTTTTCCATGCCCCATACTGAGGATTGAGTTGCAACTGGGCATGAGCCCTGACTGGGAATCAAACTGGCAACCTCTCAATGCATGGAACAAGGCTCAACCAACTGAGCCACACCAGCCAGGGCTAAACTGAGTTTTGAAGAATGAAAAGGAATGTGTGTGTGTGTGTGTGTGTGTGTGTGTGTAGTTATATATATACCTGCATTGTTCAACCTGGTGGCCGCTTAGCCACATGGGACTACTTAGATTTCAATTTTTAAGTAAAATTAAAAATGCAGTTTCTCGATCTCATTAGGTGCACTTCAAGTGCTCAGTAGCCACAAGTGATTAATGCCTATGGTATTGGAAAACAGAGAGCATTTTTATCATTACAGAAAGTTCTGTGGGACAGTGTAGCTCTGGACACTTGCTGCTCAAACTGTGGGCACCAAAGGGCAGTATCTCATCATCAGTTTGTTAAAGTCCAGAATCTCATGCCTCTTCCAGGACCTACTGAGTCAGAAATGCTTTTAACGAGACGCCCCCTGCTGTCGTGACTTCCATGCACATTTAGATTTGAGAAGGATCGTTATAGAAGATGCGGGCCTTGGGTGAGCTAGGTGGGTGCGGTTCTAGGGTGGAGGGAATCAAGGAGTGAAAAGGCATTCTGAGGGAGCACAGCTTACAAAGACCAACGCATGCAAATGCACCTGCAGCAGGAAGCACAACAGCATGAGCTGAGGCAGCCTGGGAGGAGCTTTGCAGTCCTTTGGATTGGGCCCTGTGGACAGTCACAGAACAATTTAAAACAGGGTGCATGGAAAGATCTGTGTTTGACAAACAAAACAAAAACTTATAGACACAGACAACAGTATGGTGGTTACCAGAGGGAAGGGATGGGATGGGGAAGTAGTAAAGGGTAAATGGGGTCAAGTATGTGGTAATGGAAGAATATTTGACTTTGGGTGGTGGGCATAAGTGTAATATACAGGTTATGTATTATATATTTGTATATGTGAAACCTATATAATCTTATTAACTAATTTCATCCCAATAAATTTAATTTTAAAAAAACCATCTGGGTTTGAAGAAGACAGACCTCAGGTAACCTGAAAGACTAGGTGGGCAACTTGGAAGTCAGGGGAGCAGATAGAAAGCTCTGGCACAAACTCAGGTGAGAGATGAGGCTCTCCGGGGAGCAACAGAAAAACCAGAAGGTCAGGGATCTCAGAGAGAGAATTCACAGGGTCTTGGTGACTGACTGAACATGTGGAGTAAGGGAGGAGGAAGACTTGAGGGTCAAACTTGGGTGACTGAAATAGATGGGCTGCTTTAACCAAATCAGGAACCAAGGAGAATAAACAGATTTCATAGGAAGCTACTGAGATCAACATGGATACACTACAATTTGAGGTATTATGGAACATTTATTTGATAGTTTCCCCACCTGCCAAATGAAGGTAGTGATAGTGTCCATCACACAGGATTGATGTATTAATAATAATGATATAGTATACTAGAGGCCTGGTGCATGGATTTGTACACTGGTGGGGTCCCTTGGGCTGGCCTGCAGAGATTGGGTCAAAACCAGCTCGCTGATATCCCCTGAGGGGTCCTGGATTGTGAGAGGGCAGTTCTCATGTGACGCATCCCAGAACCAGGCTCCTTCCTCTCTGGTTCTGGATACATCATCTGAGAAATGTAGCTGCCAAATCTTACTGCAGCTTAGCAGCTCCTGCATGAGCATCTGTCCCCTGGTGGTCAGTGAATGTCATAGCTACTGGTCCTGAGTGTCTGCCTCCTGGTGGTCATTGCGCATCATAGCTATGGGTTGGATAGTCAGACGGTTGGACGGTTGCTTAGGCTTATATATATATAGATGTGAATACACTTTGTTAAAGTATACTAGTAAGTGCCACCTACATAGTATCTAGTATCAGTCCACATGTATCTGCAGTCTGATGAAGGGAAGCAGAGGAGAGATGGGAATGCTGCCCACACTTGCACAAAAGCATCACATCCATCTAGTTCAGTAACACAGGAGATGCTGGGGGAAAGTGCTGAAGAGAATGAAAAATGTGGATAGTCAAGTAAGAAATATAAGGTAACAAATCATCATTTAGAAACACACCCCAGCTGCTTGGACACATAATAAATTGTCAAAGCTTTCTATCCAGAGGAAGAAGACACAGTCACAATGAGATTTGGGAGAAAACAAATATTATAAAATTCAACTGAGCAATGAGTAGCAGCATTTACTCTGGATGAGAAACTCTCTCCAGAATCACTTCTGCCTTGGAACAGGCACAGCATATATTACAAACTGCTGTTCTATTTCAATTTTCATCTGCAGACAAATCAAGTTAAAATGTAATATGTCCTTAACAGCAATTGCTAGTTCAAACTTATCATTAAGCATATTGCTTCCTAAATCTTGGTTATATGTTTGAAAACTGCTAAGAAATTTAACCACAGACAGTATTTGAATGTGAAATGTAACTCTTTGATGCATACTATTCTTTTGGAATTTGCAGGTAGTGCTAGAGTATTAAACTAGTTTTATTTCTGTGAAGTAAACAAATAACCTGACTTTACACCTTGATAAGGCTAGTCAATTAAATTCTGTACATATCTTATTTTCAGCAATTATTGAGGGGCAGTATATTAGCTTTCGCTAAATATAAATAACTTTTACAATACATTTCAAGTCCTCAAATTTTCATGTTTTTACTCTGTAGGCTTTTCTTCAGCTTTTTGAGATTTTTCTGTTTATTATTCATTTTGCCTTTTTTTTGGGTAAATTTTTAAACATATTCAATTTCCTTCCTATAGAAGACTGACAGAGATTAACAAATAAATTATCTTGTTAAGTAAATTAAATGCACAAATACATCATTCAATGTTTTTTTTTTAATATGTTTTTATTGATTTCAGAGAAAGAAAGGAAGAGGGAGAGAGAGAAACATTGATGAGAGAGAAACATCAACTGCCTCCTGCCAGGGGTCCTTGAGCTAAGAAATAGCTTTTGCCTTTTAAGGGTTCATAATACATGCATACATACATACATACATACATACATGAATCGAGAATATGCAACAGAAGACATCTCACATGGCAGAATTTTCACAAATATATCTCCAAAGGCAAGAGAAAGAAAGAAAAAAATAAACCAACGGGACTCCATCAAACTTAAAAAGCTTTTGCAGAGCAAAAGAAACCATCCTCAAAATGCAAAGGGAACCCACTGTGTGGGAGAACATATTTGCCAACTGAAAATCTGATAAGGGGTTAATTTCCAAAATACATAAAGAACATACTACTCAATGAAAGAAAGACAAACAATCCAATTTGAAAATGGCCAAAGGAGCCAAGACCGGTTTGGCTCAGTGGATAGAGCGTCGGACTGAGGACTGAAGGGTTCCGGGTTCGATTCTGGCAAGGGCATGTACCTTGGCTGTGGGCACATTCCCAGTGGGGGGCGTGCAAGAGGCAGCTGATCGATGTCTCTCTCTCATCGATGTTTCTGACTTTCTATTCCTATCCCTTCCACTCTGTAAAAAATCAATAAAATATATTAAAAAAAGAAAAGAAAAGAAAAGAAAATGGCCAAAGGAGCTAAATAGACACTTCTCAAAAAAGACATGTGTAAAGTGCTCAAAGTCACTGATCATCAGAGATGCAGATTAAAACAACAATTAGGCACCATCTTACACCTCCCAGATTGGCTACCCTATAAATCAACAAATAACAAGTGCTGGTGAGGATGTAGAGAAAAGAGAACCCTAGTACACTACTAGTGGGAATACAGACAGGTGCAGTCATGTGGAAAACAGTATAGAATTTCCAGAAAAAAATTAAAAATTGAACTCTTGTTTTGACCAGTGATTTTACTTCTAAGAATATATCCTAAGAATCCCGAAACATCAATAAGAAGCAATATATGTACCCTTATGTTCAGAGCAACACTTTTCACAATAGCTAAGATCTGGACACAGCCCCAGTGCCCATTTTATTTTAATTAAATAAAATAATTAAATCAGTAGATAAGTGGATAGAAAAGCTGTGGTACACCCCTGGCCGGTATGCTCAGTGGCTAGAGCATCGGCCTGCACACAAAAACGTTTGCGGTTCAATTCCTGGTCCAGAGCAGGTACCTAGGTGGCAGGTTTAATCCCCTGCCCTGGTAGGGGGTTCATGGAGGAAGCAACCAATCTCTCTCTTTTTCTCTTCTACCCACCCACTCTCTCTCCCTCTCTCCCTCCCTCCCTCCATCTCTTCCACTCTCTCTAGATATTAATGGAAAAGATATCTTGCGGTAAGAATTAAGAACACCAAAAATGCTGTGATACATTTACAGAAGGAATACTATGCAGCTATAAAAAAGAAGGATCTCTTACCCTTTGAGAGAGCAGTATGGAGGGACCTAGAGAGCACTGCCTTAAGTGAAATAAGTCAGTCAGAGAAAGACAAGTATACGATATCACTAATATATGGAATCTAATGAATAAAATAAATTGATGAATGAAAGAGGTCCAGAGGTGAATCCCAGAATGAAGAGGACAGGGGGCAGAGAATAACCAAGCAACTTGAATGCATACATGCATAATCCATAGACACAGACAGTGGTTTGGTGGGGGCCTGGGATGGGGCGGGAACTCAGTAGATGAGGGGCAATGGGGGAAGGGGGAATGGAGGACATCTGTAATACTCTCAACAACAAAGACTAAAAAAAGTCACGGGGATGTAAAGTACAGCCAATGCTGCCAAGTGAGAACTGGAAATGTGGGGTAGGGAGTAAACTATATGATTGTCTAACCACTATGTTGTACAACTAAACAGATACAAAGTAATACTGAATGTTAACTGTAATTAAAGACAACATTTTAAATTAAATTAATAAAAGAATATGCAACAGGCACAAAGCCTAAAATATGTATTATCTGTCCCTTTACAAATAATTTTGTTGATTCCTTCTACAGCTGAATATAACTGGGTGAGTAGTTCAGACAAAACCACAGTGGAACCACCCAACCAAGCCTCAGAATTACATTGATATATATATTTAAAATATATTTTATTGATTTTTCACAGAGAGGAAGGGAGAGGGATAGAAAGTCAGAAACATCGATGAGAGAGAAACATCGATCAGCTGCCTCCTGCACACTCCCTTCTGAGGATGTGCCCGCAGCCAGGGTACATGACCTTGACCAGAATCAAACCTGGGACTTTTCAGTCTGCAGGCTGACGCTCTATCCACTGAGCCAAACCAGTTTCGGCTACATTGACATTTTTTAAAGCCCTTTTCCCCACGGAGGTATAACTATTAAAAATTGTATATATTACAATCTCATGACTCACTATACATATCAATTATGAAATATTCACAATCAAGCCAACAAACATATCCATCACTTAATATCTTAATCATTTTCCTTCATGTTGAGTACACTCAAAATTTACTCTTAGTAAATTTCAAATACACACAGTTGTCAACTATGGCCACATGGCTGTAAGCCAGATCTGGAGGACTTATTTGGCTTGCACAATTGAAACAGTTTTAGCCAAGGTACACTGGTAATTATCAAAGTAACAACCTTGTAAAAATCACAAACTTGTATCCTTTGATCTTTCATTTAGGGTTGAAGGGAAGAGAAGCTGCCGAGGACACAAAATAACTGAAGATTTATGAGTGGGAGTCCAAGATTTTGTTCCTTCAGTCCTTCAGTCACTCAGCCAGTGTATTCTAGGGCCTTTTTCAGGCACACTGACCATCCGCCAGTGAGCCAGACCATGCTGGCTTCGGAGTTGCATCTCAATCAGGTTCCATCATTTACTGACTTTAAGACCTTGAGCCTCATCTTTCTCACCTATAAAATAGGGATAATACCTTATTTCCCCCCCTTTATTTGTTAAGGTATTACATATGTGTTCTTATCCCGCCCTTTGCTCCCCCACCTCCCACTCATGCCCTCATTCCCCTGGTGTCTGTGCCCATTGGTTAGGCTTATATGCATGCATACAAGTTTTTTGGTTGATCTCTCCTCCTTACCCCCACCCTCCCCTCTGAGGTTTGATGGGACGCAATTGATGTGTCTCTGTCTCTGGGTCTGTTTCTGTTTATCAGTTTATGTTGTTCATTATATTCCACAAATGAGTGAGATCATGTGATATTTATCTTTCTCTGGTGGGCTTATTTTGCTTGCTCTCTGTTATGCCCAGAAGATGGTGGGCTGAGGCTGTCTGGCAGCTTTCTCCCCGCCTTTCGAAAGCCGCCCGGGGGGGCAGGGCATTTCTGAGAGCTGGAGCAGGCAGAGCTGGCAACTCCCCCCTACCCCCCTTCCTATTTCTGGGTCGGTGTCCTGGCTCGGAGCCAGAACTCAGGTTGTTTGCCGCCAGGTGTGAGCCCATGGGCGCCTCGGGGCGGGTCCTGGGTGCCCTGTGGTCCACCTCCTAGTCTCTGTCCAAAGCTGCCAGCAGCCTCGCCTCCCACCTGCGCTTGGCACCTGGCAGCGCGGCCCAGCCACCCGTTCCTCCCCTGCCCGCCCTGCGAACTCCATGGCCTTTCTGCTCCTGATTCCAGCTGCAGACAGCGGCATTGGCGGTGGCTGCAGCTATGGCCTGGGAAGTGGAGGCGAGGACAGGGCGGGTGCATTAATATCTTTAATAAGTGAGGTGGTTTGCTCTGCAGCAGTAGATAACCGAAACAGGCTAATAAATGCCACACAAAGAACAAGGAGACAGCCTCAAAGGAAATAGGTATCGTAGAGGTTTTAGACTTTTCCTTCACATTCATTTTGGGGAGGAGGGTTTCTTACCCCCCAAACTACTGTCCCTGGCTCTGTTTTGCATTTTGGGGAAGTCTGGGCAAGCATAAGCACACATACCTACTAGTCATTCATGGGGCATTCAAAACATTTTAAAAACAGGTTTTGGAATATAAAACCTTTTTATTTTTCTAAAATAAAAATACAGAATTTGCAAGACATAATATCAATGTCCTACAGCATCCTTCCAAATTTTTCCATATATTAATCTATTTGCAATGGAGCCTGCTTCATTTTCTTATCAATGCATTCTCTTTACTCAGGGAGGCTTTCTTTTCTTACCCAAGGTGGGGACAAGAGTGGTTGTGATAAAGGCTCAATAGGCAGCAATCTACTTTACCCTTTGCAACCTGCCCAGGCTGGAACTAGGAAAAGACTCACAATCATGATTTAGATTTGAATATTTATATGGTGCCAAGTAAGTCCAGTGCCTGTACTTACACAGCTACTATCTAACCACAGTTCTGTGCACACCCATTTTAACCCCTACATTCACCTCTGTTATTTTCAGAGAAATTTCAAATTACCATACATGATTTATTTTATTTTATTTTTAAAAATATATTTTATTGATTTTTCACAGAGAGGAAGAGAGAGGGATAGAAAGTCAGAAACATCAATGAGAGAGAAACATCGATCTGCTGCCTCTTGCACACCCCCTGCTGGGGATGTGCCCGCAGCCACAGTACATGCCCCCGACTGGAATCGAACCTGGGACCCTTCAGTCCACAGGCCGATGCTCTATCCACAGAGCCAAACCGGCTTCGGCACCATACATGATTTTTAAATGCATATGATACTTCCCTATTCTTTTTCCTCTGCAGAAAGAAAAAAAGAAAGAAAGTAAGAAACAAAAAAAAAGAAAGAAAGAAAGAAAGGTACTGATAAGGAAGAAGCTGTTGAACCAAGGAATCTGTCAGCAAAAAGAAATGGTGGGCCATGTTAACAATTGATGCAAATGTGTGGGTCACAATGCAGGATAGGATTATGGCTAGGCTTGACGTTAAAAAGATGACCCAGACCCACAGGATTTTGAGGAAAGGACCAGGGTGACCAATTCTGTGTTTGCATTTGGCCTGGTAGCTCCTTTCGATATATGGCCTCTCCCCTGCCCCTAGTAATCCTCATCTGCTGGTGATATGTCCTTGCCAGATCCCCTCCCCTTGAATCTATGGTTCCATCTATCCAATCTATACTAATAAGAGGGTAACATGCTAATTAGGGCCGACGTCTTCCGGATGTCCATCCGGACAAAGCCGCAGTGGCTGTGAGGCCCGGGGCTCACGGCAGCTGTGGGCTTAGGCAGTCATGAGCTCAGGCAGCTGTGAGGCTCAGGACTGAGGCCTCGCAGCTACTGCAGCTGGCAGTGGCAGCAGCAGTGGGGTGATGGGGCGACACCTAAGCCGTCAGCAGGATAAGCCCTGAGGACTCCCAGACTGTAAGAGGGGGCAGGCTGGGCTGAGGGAATCCCCCCCCCACACACACGCAGTGCATGAATTTTCATGCACCAGGCCTCTAGTAGAATATGATAAAATGATGCTATAGAACTTCTGCCTTGTAGCTTCTGTTTTGGACTCTTAGAATGCTGAGTCTGATGAAACTCACATCAGCTGGCAAGGTCAAGGGCAAATACTGATTTGCTAATGCAAACAAAAACTGATACATTGCAATTAACTAGTTATTAATAACAGGAAAGGAGCAAAAAGAAGGCCGGATATTATAGGCATGTCATTTGGCCAGCTTTATCAGGAAGCTACTTTACACTCTCTAGGAGTCCAACAAAGGGGAGATAGATGTATGCCCAGTAAAGTTGGGGTGACATAGGCAAGTGCTGTCGGTTACACCTGAGAACAAAGGTCTTTGGCTAGAGTGGGTGTGGCTGCTGCAAGCACACGGAAATTTGGGATATTAATTCCCTAAACAAAGGAACTCACACTATTGTGGTCTCTTGGTTCCTCTTGTGGTCTCTTGGGACTCTTGGGACTTGTGTGACTGTGGCTTGTGGGGTCCCCTTGCGTTTGCGGACATGGCTGATCCCTCCACATGCAGAGCCCCACAAGCAATGAACTTATGGACTGCAGCCAGCCCGATGCTCTACTGGACCAGATCCAACATGGAAAGGAAACTAAACAGTGGCTTTGCTTCCACTTTACTGAAACCCCAGCTACACTTCTTCTATGGCTGGACTAAGAGAAATGGGAGTTTGAAAACGCAAATAAAAATCACTCATTTTGCTGTGCAAGTCTCAGAAAATTCTTTTCTTAAGATATCATAAAGAGCCTTAACCAGTTTGGCTCAGTGGATAGAGCGTTGGTCTGAGGACTCAAGGGTCCCATATTCGATTCCAGTCAAGGTCATGTACCTTGGTTGAGGGCACATACCCAGTAGGTAGTGTTCAGGAGGCAGCTGATCGATGTTTCTCTCTATCCCTCTTCTTTCCTCTCTGTGAAAAATCAATAAAATATTTTTAAAAAATAAGATACCATAAGGACTCCACCCTTAGAACCCAATGGGGAAAACCCCTCCTTCCCCGAGTTTGTCTGATAGCAAAGCCATTGATGCCACCCACTGACTTAGAGTGCCTTCCTAAAAATTGTGTTTTGAGAAATGGGGATACAGGCTGTCTGTTTAGAACACCACATTTGTCTGTGGAATAGATGAGTTCTCTGTGGGAGTGGAGGTTGTCATTGTTATATAGAGTAAACTTGACATAGCTCTTGCCTAGCAGAGTTTATGAGCTTAAATGGATGAGCTCACACTCATAGACATCTATGCTATGAGTCAGAAAAGATTACCATAGGCAGAGGTCATATACACTATTACCTATTCTTGCTTTGTTTCTATTAATAGAACGGAACTAGGAGTTTAGATCAAGTATGCCCAGCTAAATATAGAAAAATCCTCCTAGATTTTATCAATTTTTCTTAAAAGACCCATCACAAGTCCAACCCGTGTTGCTCAGTTGGCTGAGTGTTATACCATGCACCAAGAGGCCATTGGTTTGATTCCCGGTCAGAGCACTTGCCAAAGTTGGAGACTTGATCCCCAGTAGGGGGCGTGCAGGAGGCAAGCAATCAATGATTTTATCTCTCATTGATGTTTCTGCCTCTTCCTCTCCCTTCCTCTTCCTATAAAAATCAATAAAAACATAGTCTTTAAAAACATACACCACAAAAACTTGTAGAATGCATCACTGTTTTTTTTTTTTTTTTTTACCAACATTATGCACTGGAACTCTAAAGTGGCCCAAGCTCCACAGAGACCAGAACTGTACTGTTCTTTGAATAATGCTAATATTTAATTTAGTGAAGCATCCGAAGCAAGTAGGTACCAGCATGATTCAGACGATTACTCAGTCCATGTAGGTGGATGAATCTGTAACATGCTCTCCTCCAAAAAGTTCCAAAGTCTCCACTTCACAAAACGCATATTAACCTCAAAATGGACTTTATAATAAAAAGTCTAGAGGACACTTGAAATTTTAGTGATCACTGATATTGGGGCAATCTAATATTATTCATTTAAGAATTACTATTATGTGTTTGATATTTAAAATTGTATTCTTGCCAGGATCAGTTTGGCTCAGTAGATAGAGCGTCAGCCTGGGGACTGAAAGGTCCCAGGATCGATACCAGTCAGGGCACATGCCTTGGTTGCGGGCACATCCCCAGTGGGGGGTGTGCAGGAGGCAGCTGATCGATGTTTCTCTCTCATCGATGTTTCTGACTCTCTATTCTTCTCCCTTCCTCTCTGTAAAAAATCAATACAATATATTAAAAAAAAATTGTATTCTTCCTGTGGGAAAACAATATGAAGAGCACTTCATAAAGAGTGAAGGATTCTTGCCACCCAATCAAACATCTCAACCTCCCTTCTAGCTTACGGAAAATTAGGTCAATAGAGAAAAAGTTAAACGACATCAGGAGAAAAAAAAGACCAGATAAAGGGAGAAAGAAAAACCCTCTGAGATAACTGGCCTACACTCTTCACCAAGTCAATGCCATGAAACAAAAAAGGTGGAGGATTGTTCTACATTAAAAGAGAGCATCCTATATAATAAAAGAATAATATGCAAATTGACCAAAAGGCAGAATGACTGTTGCTTCCCCGTACTCAGCCACAAGCCAGGCTGATGGCTGTCGAGCGCTGTGGTGGTGGTGGCTCCCACCCGCGGCAGGGGAGCAGGCCTAAGCCATCAGTTGGACATCCCCTGACTGCCAAAGGGGATATCCAACTGACACCCCCAGTGCACAGATGTTGTGCACCGCGCCTCTAGTCATAATAAATTCAATGCATGTCTCTTCATTGGACTCTCTTTCTAAAACATGTGACTTTTTTGACAACTGGAGAAAGTTGTATAAGGGCTAGAATTTAGATGCCATCAAATTATTGAACTTATATGTGATTAAGTTTCTTATACGGCTGTATAGAAGTATGTCTCTGTCTTTACCCTTAGAAAATGCAGGCTGAAGTATTTAGAAAAGAGAAAGAAGGCATTTACGGAATGCCTTTATTAAAGGGGTGTTCCCTGAGCTACCCCTTCAACTTTTATTGATTTCAGAGAGGAAGGGAGAGGGAGAGAATGATTGAAACATCAATGATGAGAGAATCATTGATCAGCTCCCTCCTGCACTCCCCCTTCTGGGGATGTGCCCTTGACCAGAATGGAACCCGGGACCCTTCAGGCTGCTGGAGGACACTCTAGCCTCTGAGCCAAACCGGCTAGGGCTCTTGCAACTTTTCACCCAGTAATGCTGGAGCCAAGCTCTTCACCCACCCACAGCCAAGTGGCCAGGCGGGGAAGTGTGGTAGATGGCACTCCTCCAGGCGTTCCAAGAAAAGAGAAGTATTATTCCTGGATCAATTCAACTCCTTCCTCCCCTGCAGGCAGCACTATGCCGATACCTCCGGGTGGGGCTGACCTTTGAATTCTTCAGACCAAAGGAGAGTTTTCCCTGTCTCGAGAGGCATCCCAAGGCAGCAGGGGCTCCCTGGGATTCCGGGTCCAACGCCGCCGGACCATGGTCACCCCGACGTATTCTCACCCTTCATTCCCCATGGATTCCAGGAAGCGAAGGCGCATTTCTTCTGAAAGAGCGAAGAATTTCCCGTTTCCTTCTTTCCTTACTAGCTCTAAGGGGATTCTAAACGAGCAAATCCCCCCATGACTGCCTCTAGCTTAGGGCATTCACGCAGCTTTGGAACTGTGCGAGCGGACAAAGGGGAGCGGGTCTGAAACAAATCTTTGCGTGAGGTCCGCCACGACCCCGCCCGACCTCTGCCACCCTCGAGGGTCAAATGCACGCCCCGTGCCACGGCGCGGGCGCGTGGTGACGGCGAGAGCGCGCCCCTGCCCGTGGGGAGGGCTGCGGGCCCCCGGCCGCGTGGGGCCGCGCGGGGCCGCGCGTGCGTGCGAACGAGCGAGCGGGGGGCTCGGGCCCGGCGCGTGGTCTGAGCGCGCCCGGTAGCGGGGAGGGTGCGTGAGCGCGGGGCGGGAGAGGCGGCCGCCGCCTGCGCACGAACCGGGTGACAGCCTCTGGAAAAGGTGAGCCTGCGGCGGCCCGGAGGCTTAGAAACCCCGGGGCCGGGTGGCGGGCGTGGTCTGGGGCTCCCAGCGTCCCGGACGCGCCTTCCTCGGAGCGCCCGGAGCTGAACCGCGGGGCTGGGAGGAGGCTGGGCGGCGCCGCCCACTCCGGGCCCGGACCGGGGCGCGGGGAGTAGCCGAGCCCTCGGGCGGGGGCCGCTGCGGCCGACAGCTGCTCGAGCCCGGCGGGCGCGGGAGAAGGGGCCCGGCGGCGCTCTGGGCCAGCCGGACAGCGCCGGGGTGCGTGGCGGGCTGGGGATGCGTGGCGGACTCAGGTCTCGGGCGTAGGCCCGGCTCGGCAACGGGGCGCAGCCCCAGCCTCTCGGTAAATCCGGGCGGCCGCGCGGCAGCTGGGCGGCGGGCGGGTACTGGGGGGCGTTGGCGGCGGGGATCGGACGGAGAGGGGGGTTTGGTGGCCGTGGAACGCCAACAGACCCGAGGCGAACGCATTCCCTACGCAGAGAGGGCCCCGGAGCCCAGCGGTGGGAGGGCTCTTCCCGGGGAGGCGCTGGAGAACGTGGAGCTGGGGAGGAGGATGGGCACTTTGGGCGGAGAGCGGAGGAACCCCTGTAGGCTACGTGATTTGCCAGAGGCGATCTGAACGATTTAGGGGCCTTTCCAAAGAAACCTCAGAGGTGCGGCGGACCCGCGCTTTCCCACGCAGTCGGGGGTGACGCCCGCACAAGCACGGGTTGCGTTCGGTAGCCTCTCTTTGTGCGTGTTGCACATCGTGTCCGCGTTTCGGAGATGGCTGCTTTGGCAGGAAGAGCTAGGACCGGCGACCAGACGATCCAACCTTGCCCCCTTTTTGTTTTCAGAGGTAAAGGGGCTGAGGTTGCCCTTCCTCAACCGGGAACAACTTTTGTGTCTGAGCTTTCCTCAGATGCTAGGACGGAGGCAGGGCGCTGGTTTTGTGCTTTCAGAGTCTGGTTTTGTGTCGATGTAGCAGCGCACACGGGACATGTATGGGCCTAGAGAAGGGAACTGTTTAGAACTGAGGGATAGGAGTCGATGGCATTTTTCTGCCAGACTAGAAATGGTTTATTCAGATGAATGGTCAGTGGGGAGTTCCAACCCTGAAAATAAAGTCTATCAACACAGCGGCTAAATAGAATCCCCAATTACTTGCGTGGAGTGGTTTGTGAACAAGAAGGAAGCAGAGAGGATACATGTTTCCAAAAATGAAGTGTCGATATATAATAATTTGCTCCCATAGCAGCTTGCTAGGTAATAGAACATTGACTTTATTTTTTATTTTTTAATATATATTTATTGATTTCAGAGAGGAGGGGAGAGGGAGAGAGAGATAGAATCATCAATGATGAGAGAGAATAATTGATTGGCTGCCTCCTGCAGCGCCCACACTGGGGATCAAGCCTGCAACCAAGGCATGTGCCCTGACCAGGAATTGAACCCATGACCTTCTGCTTCATAAGTCAGTGCTCAACCACAGGGCCACACCAGCCAGGTTAGAACATTGATTTTAGATGTCATAGTGCCCAATGTTGTTATGACTCATCTGTATTGTTTTTCTGTTCTTCTGTTCAGTAGTTCCCAGCAAATCTGTTTTCTTTAAAGCATGGAATACAGAAAACAACAAAGAAGTTCAGCGAGTGCTCTGGTCTCATCTGAAATTCTACAGGTAAGTTCATCTTATTTTATTTTAGAAATTATCCTGTCTGCGTAAAATTGACATAATAGTCTCCTTTACAATATTTAAGGACCATTTACACAGCTACAAATTTTGTTATATATTCTAGCATATTTCTTTCCCCGAAGGATGATGAGGTACAAGAGTTAGTTAAGGTCTGCTAAATCATTTTGAAATTATTTTTAAAAATTGAATTATTATTAAAATACCATATAGTTCTTCAGGAAAAATTTAACTATATAAACTTAATTTAGCAGTTATAATTAACTTCAAGTTCTGACTCAATTCTCTTTATCCCTAAGAAAACAACCCAGTGGGTACTTTCTTCTCTTTCCTTTTCCCTTCCAGTGATTTGCCTTTTCTGTCTGTCCAGTCTCCAGCTCTGTTCTGTCCACCATTGGATGGTAGAATCCCATTTTAGGAAATACCTTTATCCCTTTCACCAGTATATAATGTCTAGGACAAATGTACCATTCTGTTGCAGCTTTAAAAGCTGTCATTACTCACCGTTGCTCACAGTGTTGGTGGATAACCATACTTCACAGCTTATGATTGTGGTCAGAGGTGTGGGGTCAAACAGGGTGTCCTTAAGGACCTTCTACAACAGATGAATTCAGAAGTTGCAGTTCGCTTAACAGTAAGCTCTTTGACAAATACCTCTTTTGGGACTATGAACAATGGTTTTAATAAGAAGTTGCATATTATAAATATTGATTTGTGTTTGGCACCAGAGCTTTTGACATATTGTGGATTTCAGGAGAGGATAGAAGAGGGTATGGGCTAGAAGCATAGAGAGGTGCAGGGGCCACCTCTAAATATGGGGAGATCATCTGTAGGGTAGAGCCTGCAGAATGGAAGATCTGGCTTCATGAGCTTGTACCACTCGAAGCTCTGATAAATTAAGGAATAAAATCCAAAAACTTGAGTAGCTGATCAGAGTTTACCACTCCATGTGTGTCTGACCCTGAATATAGCTGGTCAACCAGAGAGCCAAGGGCTTTTGTTGTCCCATGTGATATCTACAGCCCTGGTTAATAATTACCAACTCTGCCTACCCTCAGGGAACCATTTCACTTAGGAAACACATTACCAGTGCTAGGACCCTCTTCTCAGTAGTCTGGCCCTTTGAGGTCATGAGGGAACATAGAGAAGAGAGATCTTAGGACGTTTTATTAATATCCTACGGCAGTGGTCAGCAAACTCATTAGTCAACAAAGCCAAATATCAACAGTACAATGATTAAAATTTCTTTTGAGAGCCATATTTTTTAAACTTAAACTTCTCCTAACGCCACTTCTTCAAAATAGACTGGCCCAGGCCGTGGTATTTTGTGGAAGAGCCACACTCAAGGGACCAAAGAGCCTCATGTGGCTCGCGAGCTGTAGTTTGCCGACCACGGTCCTAAGACATGCTATTTCATGTAGTTAGAACAAACACTTCCAGACCAGCATCCTGCTTTATAAACAAAACTAAGGTCCAGCACACGAAATCATGTGTGGATAGGTTCCCTAGGCCTAGCCTGTGATCAGGACCATCTTCCATCTGCTCGCCACTCCCCAGTCCCACCCATTCCCTGTGTTTCCCCGTTTGCCATCGTGTGATCGGAGCCTGTGGAGAGGGAGGGGGAGGGAGGAGAAGGGACCAAGAGATTGGCCAGTCTCCAGTCCTGCCTGCCCCCCCCACCCCTGCCACCCACCCCAGCTCCCTGTGTGCCATTTTGCAATCACAGCCTGTGGGCTGGAGAGGGAGGGATGAGGAGAGATACTGAGAGGTGGTCAGTGTACCTCATAGCAACTGGTTGAGTGGTCATTCTGGTCATTATACCATTATGGTTGCTGGGCTTTTATTATATACTAGAGGCCTGGTGCACGAAATTCGTGCATGGGGGGTGCAAGGGGGGGGGGGTGTCCCTGAGCCTAGCCTGCACCCTCTCCAATCTGGGATCCCTTGAGAGATGTCCACCTGCCCAATCCCGGTAGGATTGAGCCTAAATGGGCAGCAGAACATCCCTCTCACAATCCAAGACTGCTGGCTCCCAACTGCTCACCTGCCCGCCTTCCTGATTGCCCCTAACCTCTTCTGCCTGCCAGCCTGATCACCCACTAACCACTCCCCTGCCAGCCTGTTGCCCTAACTGCCCTCCACTGCAGGCCTGGTTCCCCCCCACCCCCCAACTGCCCTTCCCTGCAGGCCCGGTCACCCCCAACTTCCCTTCTCTGCTGGCCTGGTCATCCCTAACTGCCCTCCCTTGAAGGCCTGGTCCCTCCCAACTGCCCTCCCCTGCTGGCCATCTTTTATGGTCATCTTGTGTCCACATGGGAGCAGCATCTTTGACCACATGGGGGTAGCCATCTTGTGTGTTGGAGTGATGGTCAATCTGCATATTATGCTTTTATTAGATAGGATATAGGCCTGGTGCATAAGTGGGGACCAGCTGGTTTGCCCTGAAGAGTGTCCTGGATCAGGGTGGGGGTTCCCTTGGGGCATAGGGTGACCAGGGTGAGGGGCCTGTGGTGGTTTACAGGCCAGCCACACACCCCCGCGACCCAAGTGGAGGCCCTGGTTTCTGGGATTTATTTATATTCTACAAGTGAAACTTTGGAGCCTGGAGCGTAGCCAAGCCTTCTGCTCGCTCAGTGGCGGCAGCCATTTCTGTTGGGTTTTATTTAACTTCTATAATTGAAATTTTTTAGCCTTAAGTGGAGGCCTGGGCCAGCCAGGGCAAGTGGAAAGCTTGGCTTCCTCCATCTCTAGGTGCAACTCAAGCCTCCTGCTCTCTCAGCTCCATGGCTGCCATCATTTCTATTTATCTTCTATCATTGAAACTTTCTAGCATTAAGTGGAGGCTCAGGGCAGGCAGAAAACTTGGCTTCCTCTATTGCTTGGGAAACCCAACCCTCCCTCCTGCTCTCTGTGGCTGCAGCCATCTTGGTTGGGTTTATTTGCATATTTGCTCCTGATTGGATTGTGAGCATGGCTTGTGGTTGTAGTGGAGGTACAGTCAATTTGCATGTTACTCTTTTATTATATAGGACTAGAGACCCGGTGCTTGAAATTCATGGTTTCTCAGCCAGCCTGTGCCCACTGGGAGCCCTTGGGGAATGTCTGACCGTCACAGAGGCGAAAGAGACTCCCGCCACTGCCTCTGCGCTCACCAGCCATGAGCCCAGTTCAGGGCTTCTGGCTGAGAGGTGCTCCCCTTGTGGGAGTGCAGTGACCACCATTGATGCATTGAGCATCTGCCCCCTTGTGGTCAGTGCATATCATAGCAACTGGTCGTTCTACTGTTTGGTCAATTTTCATTATTAGGATTTTATTATATAGTCTGATTCTCTAAACTGACACTGGTCCTATAATTTACACATTAATTGAATATCTGCACATTCTGAGAGTTGCAAACTCAGCTCCCCTCCATGGAGGCTGCCCACTAATTTGGAGACATTTGAGGAGGGAGGACTCCCTTCACCTTCTCCAGGAGAGCTTTACTCATCACATTTGGTACACAACTTGGAGATATGGGCCTTCGTCCTTGCTCTCCATGTTGTTCAAAATATTTGGAAACATCTTCCATGGCTCTTCATGAATAACCAACGGCTATTTGCAGGCAGGGTTTGTCTGTCATCTTCCCCATTGCAGCCCCAGCCTCTGACACCTATCCCGTGTACTAAATGAGTGAATGAAATGTCCTCCAATTGGTGAAGCTATAATGCAACAGACAGAAGTCCAGTCTTCTGCTTTCTGCCTGATGGGTGTGATCTTTGCTCTGCTCTAGTTTTCCTAGCTTCTCCGGATCCGGCCACCCTGTGCCTCTTCCCGAAGGCTGCTCTGTCATGGCATTCTCTCAGACCACCCATCCCTGAGTGCAAAGGTAAGTCCACTTTTGCTCTACTCTTTGCTCCCTGCCCAGGAATCTCAGGAGGCTGTAGACTGGATGTGAGTCGGGGCTCTTCTGTGGCACTGTGCTCTGGAGAAGGAGCACAGCATCTGGAGGTGGGCCTGAGTTTGGGTTCTGGGTATGCCTGTACTTGGACTGCACAGATCTCTGAAAAATGGGGTGATTACACTTATTTTACAGTATAGTCACCCCATTTTAAGTGCTTTGTAAATTGCTGTAGAAGTGATGCAGACTGAAGCCCAAGCCTACAGTTCCTTAAAAAAATAAAACAAAACCACATTTAAAATCCTAACATGCATTCACATTATTAAGAGTGGTTTTTGTTGTTGTTGCAAGTGCAGATAGGGCAGAAGCAAAAAGAAAATTGCAGCTGAATTTGCCTTCTCAGGTTTTGCTACTTTTGGATGCTCCTCATTTTTCTTAGCCCAGTACAATCCCAGAAATTTATAAATATTCCCATATATTATTATTCCTACAAGGAAGTACATTGTCTGCAAATCATATATATGTTTGTATACACTGAGTGGCCAGATTATTATGATCTCTGAATGCATAGTGATCTGGCCATTCAGTGTGTGTGTGTGTGTGTGTGTGTGTGTGTGTGTGTATTTTAGAGGCCCAGGGCATGAATTCATGCATGGGTGGAGTCCAGCCAGCCTGGCCAGGGGGAGGGGACATGGGTGGTTGGCCAGCCTGCCTGCTGGTTGAATTCCTGGTCAAGGGGACATTTTGCATATTAGCCTTTTATTATATAGGATATACACTGAGTGGCCAGATTATTATGCTTTCAGAGATCATAATAATCTGGCCAGAGATCATAATAATCTGGCCACTGAGTATATATGTATATTATATGTATACCAGTATATCATGTCTTTTTAAAATATGTTTTTAAAACTCCACATGTCTTCTACTTCAACACACCAAGGCAGAGGCTTTTATTTTTATAAGATCTGCATAAAAGAATTCTCCCATATATCTCAGAATATCCCTGAAGGTAGTACTGATGCAACTAGCAGGGAATCCAAGGGCAGAATTGGGAAGTGATAATGCAGTATTAGGTATTTATGCTCACCATCTCCTTAAAACTGTAACAACCATGGAAAGTTGTGCTTAATGGTAGTTTTTTTTTCCTTCAATTCAATGGGTAATTCAGATTCATTCTTAAAAATTGAACAATGTTTTTAAGTTACATAAAAAATAAACCTTTCCCATATACTGCATTTTAAATATCAGTAACGAAGTCATAGAATCTTGGAGTTGGTGAGACCACAGAGGTTACCTAAAATAACTTGAAACTCAATGAGGAATTAATTTCTTTAACATTCCTGCCAACCACTTGGAGATTTCCACTGGTGAGGAGCAGTCCGTTCTAGAAATCTATATTGGACCCTCTCACTAATTTTAATCTTCAGGCTTTCATTTTCCTTCTGGAGTTAAAACTCACATATTGTTCAGACTATTTGAAAGCATCTACCATGCCTCTTCTAAGATTTTGTTTTCCCCAGACTAGAACATCCCCCAGTGCCACTACTTCTAGTCCTCATGGAAGACGATAAACCAAATGCATAACCAACGACTGACCTTCCTCTGACTTACATCTAACTTATCAGTGGTCCTTTTAAAATGGAATATATATGTGTGTGTGTGTGTATATATATATATATATATATATATACACACACACACACATACACACACACACACACATACATACACACACACACACTAGAGACCATTGCAGGAAGATTCCTGCAAGAATAGAGCTTCCTTTGGCCTGAGCAAAGCTCCCTCCCTTTTCTGCTGCCTCACTCCCTTCACTACCTCGCTCTCTCCCATCTCTGCTGCCTTGCTCACTTATGTCTCCGCTGCCTCACTCTCCATCTCCGCTTCCTCACTCCCTGTCTCCACTGCCTGACTCCCATCTCCTCTGCTTTCCTCCCTTCCTTCTCCCCTGCCCTGCTTGCTTACTTCTCTACAGCTTTGTTCCCTTTTGCAGTGCTTGGCTTCCTTCTATGCCATCTTCTGCGTGTTGACATGCAAATTAACTGCCATATTTGTTGGGTTAATTTGCATACTTGCTCTGATTGGCTTATGGGTGTGGCTTCTGGGTGTAGCAGCGGTATGGTCAATTTGCATATTACTCCTTTATTAGATAGGATATATATATAAAATGGATGAAACAAAAGGTAAGTTCTTTTTAATTCAAATCTTTGACAGATTAAAGCGTATTTTATTTTTAAGCATTATTAAATTAGATAAATGTAATGGTTGGTCACAGTTCACTCATTTAGTAAATACAAGTTGATTATTCTACATCCAGCTGTGTGCTTCAAAGTAAAAAAGAAAAACATAAACCTTCTCAAATATGCACAATTCTTGCAGTAGGTTGATGCCACTTGAATACCTCACACCTCCATTTCAAAAGGTTAATGTGTTTTTTTGTTCCTCTCCAGTGGCTAGAAGTACCTATTGTAGGACTTATGACAGTGCACATAATACCTCAAAAAATAATGTCATTCAGCCCTGGGGAGACTGTAGGGCAGGAGGAAGGGTCATGCAAGAGAGGAGCCTGTGTGTGGAGGAGGACCCCGAAAAGTCCACATTTGGCTTTGTGCACTGCTGCCAGGGGGTCCCCTCAGTTTCTCTGTTCAGGATAGCAGCACAACAGGAATTTTAAGGTCCTGGAAGAAACATAATCCGAGGGCTCTAAAAGAAGGCTTGCTGATTTGTGGGGGAAAAGTGAATGGACTAGGATTTATTTGCCTGTTTAAATGTGTTCTAGAGCATGCCCTGTCCTGTAGGAGACATTGGAGCCAGCGGCGGGTTTGTTAATAGAATGAATATGAGCAACTAAGAGTAAGTTATGGAGCAAATAGTGGGGACTTTAACAATAGCAGTACCATGCACTCAGCTGTCACTGTGCCAGCCCCATCCTGTGTGTTTATATGTGTTACTTTATAAAATGTAGCTTCTGACTTAGGAGGTCTAGAGTGGGGCCCGAGGGTCTGCATGTCTAACAAGGTCCCCTGCACTGCACTTCAAGGGCCAGAGCAGCATATTGGAGTCACTGGGAAGCTACCTGACCCCTCTCCACCCTCTGAAACTCCGATGTAGTTGGCCCTGCGTGTATTCTGGTGTGGAGTTTTTCAAGTTCTTCAGGAGATCATGATATGCAGCCACGCTTGAGAACCACTGGGCTGAAGAAAGAGGCAGGAGAGAAGTGAAACATCACCTGTTGTTTCACAGGTGGTCAGAATGGTAGAGATTTGTGTTGCTTTGTTTCTGAATTAATGTGCTCAGTTTGAGAAATTTTCCTCTCAGGTATGTATTTATAGGAAATAGGAAATGATTGATGTGTGTATGGTACTGACAAAAATGCATACAAGCACATGACCAGTCCATTTGCATAATATTCAGATATTTGGGAAGCACTTACTATGTGCTAGGCATCAGGGATATGGCAGTGAACAAGGCAGGCAAGGACAGGCAGTAAACAAGTAGAAAAAAACCTTTCAGGTAGGGTTAAATGCTAAGGAGAAAATGAAAGATGTGACAGAAAATAAGGGCTGGGGGTACTGCTTTGATGAGAGATCCGGAAGGACTCTCCCAAATGACCTTTTGCTGAGACCTGCAGCGTGAGAGGGAACCAGCCTTTTCCGGAACTGGCTTGTGAGTTAAGAGGAAGAGCAAGTGCAGACTCTGCAAGGGCGAGGAACAAATACATTATATTTGCAATTAGAAAAATTCTTGTGTATTTCTGAAAATAATTAAATTTGCTATCCCTTTGCAAAAAATTAACCAACATTTTTGTATCCCGGGAAAGAATTCCAGGTCATTCTGGCTTAAATAGTGGTACCATTGCAGTGACTCTTTGTTCTGTTTCTCTGGAGTACTTATTTTCATTTGAACTGAGCCCCCCAGGTCACTCTCCCCTCCCCCATTTACTTCCTGGTGCCCAGCATGTTTCTGTTACAAAACAAGAAGGTCTGTATTTGCATGAATGATTACTTATTAACTGTTACTGTTGTTTATACTTCAGGTTTCAGGTTTTGAGAGTGAGAGTCTTGAATCTTTCTGTTTGAAGACATTGATGCTGCTTTACTGTTTCTCTCAAGATTCAGTGGTCAGGGGTGTGCGCAGCAGACTCCCTAGGACAGGATAGGTAAGAAGGTAGTGGCCAAGAACCTGAGATCTGGGGTCCTGTTTGATTTTGTCACCCTCACTTATAAACCTGGGACTTCGGGCAAGTCATTGACTCTCCCCAAGCCTTAGTTTTCTTACCCGTTAAATGCAAACATAAAGGTTTTAAAGGAGCTTTACTTGAGGGCTCTCTTGAACATCGCACACCACAAGGGCAGCACCCAGGGCCATCATGTCAAGTAGGCGCCTGCCGACACCGAGTGCACACAGAAACCAGATCCGCAAAATGACTCGTTGGATTGCCAAGCTTTTTTAATGTTTCTGTTGAAGTATAACAAACAAAAAGAAAGTACACAAAGTTAGAAGATCAATTTTCCAACACATGTGTAACCACAATTTAGGTCAAGAAATAGAACCATCAGCCCAGCCAGTCCTCTTCAGCCTCTCCCATTGAATGTTTCCTCCCTCTCCCTAGAGTCCTCAGTTCTAACACCACAGATGACCTTTGCTGGCTTTTCCACTTTGTGTAAATGGAATCATAATGTCTCTCCTTGATGTGTCTGGTTTCTCGAGCTCCATGCTGTCTTGAAGAGAGTCTCCATGATGTCATGTGAGGCTGCAGTTTGTTCATTTTCACTTTGTATAACGAGCTGTTATATGTATAACGTTTGTCCCTCTTCTACTGTGGGTTGACTCCAGGTTGGGGCTGTCATGAAAAGTGTGCTAGTACCAACATTCTTGGGCATATTTGGGTGTCCTTGTATGCATACACACTGTCGAGTGTTATAGCTAGGAGTGGAATTGCTGTATCACAGGGTAGATAGATGTTCAGCCTTAGTGAAGTTTTCCAAACTAATTGAACCAATTTGTCCCCCCAATTTTTTTTTTTAACTCTAAACTAGTCTTAAAGTTTTATTTATTAATTCACAGGAACTGGTTTCTTAATTCGGTGATTGCAATGATGTTCTAGGACAGGCTTCCCCAAAGTGGAATTCTTCTAGCCGTACCACATACCTGAGAATTAAAGTGGGTTCTTTGTTCAGACAAATTTGGGAAAAATTGCACAATATATCCTCTTCTGAGAGAATGTACATTAACATGAAAAACTCTGAGGAGCCCTCCATTCAAAATTAGTGGTTTAAGTTTGAATGACTTCCAATTATTTCGCCCCACAGAGCCCTTTTGAAGCTAAAACATCTGTAGATAAGACAGACTCAGCCTGGGATTGGACTGGGAATAAGTTCTGGAATTAATCACGGAGGAGCAGTGACTTGTCTGGAGGGTGGTTTCCTTTGACGGTGACGGTCTTGGCACGCTTCCTAACCTGGAAGCTGACGTGCTCTGTCTCTGGAGGTTTTCTGGGCTTTTCTGTTAGCTGAGATGTTTTTTAAGCTGTTAAGGATCAACCACCCAATCAACAAGTAATTAATTACTGGCAGCTGCTGTGTAGCCAGCATTGCACTAGGCTTGTGGGATAGGAGTGGATGTTTGCTTAATGTGGAATCCAGTTGGGGAATGCACGTGTAGTTACATAATCATGAGTTTATATTTAATAAAATGGAAATTGCTTTTAAAGTATAATTTATATATGGTTTATTTCTTGATAGTGATATGTGACATTATCATTACAATGTCAGTAATACAATCACGGTCCACTTCCCTGTTGGCCTTTTTCTATTTTTTTTTTTTTGTTCTTCTGTTTCCAGGTTTTCTTCCTGTCCCTCCCCTGGGATTTGGGATTTAGAACAATGTCAGGGTTCACTGAGCCCACTGCTCAGCTGGCCCAAGGAGGCGTGTGCTGGGAGACCAGCTGCCTGTGACCCCACATCAGGGCATGAGTCCATCCCAGACCTGAGGCCAGGCCAGTGTGATTCCCATGACATCATAGTGTGTGCATCTGGCCTGCATGCCATTCCTCTTCAGAAATTGCTGAGGGCCCCTGAGCTGACTGGGCAATCCATCTTCTCCCCCACAAACCTCGGACTCACTGAATTAGTATTGGGATTCTTGGCTTGTAACTGAAAAAAGAAACTCTTATGAAGTGAAATAACTTCCCCAAGGGGCACACAGTCATCAAGTGTTGCAGCCAAGATGTAGGTTGGGCCATTTAGCTCATATCCAAGCAGTTTTATTATGCCTTTTCTCCCCTTTTTATGGGATAAATTTCAAATACAAAGAAAACTATAAATATATGAGAATGCCTCTGTTTCCGTCAGCATGAATGAACAGCTATGTTATAGTATTTGGGGTTAGTCTCTTTTTTCCCCCCCTTTCCGCCACACCCCCCCTCATCCTTCCACACTGACACCCACACTGCTGCGTGTGGAAAGTATCCCTGCAGTCGCTTTACAAAGTAGTTACGGGAACAGAATTAAAGATGGTATTCAGCAGTGTCACTTAGAAGTGCCATGTTTTACTTCCCGTGGTGGCTCCTGAGGTCTCTCGGGGGAAGTAGAACTGTCGTAGAGGGACATGAGACACTAGCTGACGTGAGAACTTAGAGATTTTAAGTCTTAAATACCAGCCACCTCTTCTGTGAGGAAGTCAGGAACTCTGAATTCTGTGGACCAGAAGTATTTTTTTTTAACTTTTAAAAAAAATTAATTAAAAAAAAATTTTTTTTGCAGTATAACTTAGATTTAATAGTAGTACATATGTTTTCCTTTTTCCTCCCCATTATCCTCCCTCCAGCCTGGCCTGTCCCCCAGCACATGTCCCCACCTGCCCCCCTCCCCGCCCCAGTGTCTTTCATTCATTGGTTATGCTCATATTCATGCATTGCATACAAGTCCTTCGGTTGATCTCTCCCAGCACCAGCCCCCCACCCTCCCCAGCCTTCCCCCTGTAGCTTGACAGCCTTGTTCAATGTCTCCCTGCCTCTATGTCAATCACTTTTTCCCGTTTCTTTTCTTCAAAAATATCTTGCCTTTTTAAACTTTTTATTTCGTTATAAATCTCCCTTCCCCTCTTTGACCTCCCTAGTCCCCAGACCCATATGTCAATGCTGTTACGTTTCTTCTGTATGTTACAGAAATTTCAAGCATTCTGAATACCACTTACTACTGAATGTTCAACTGGTAAAATTGAAGATCTTCTTCCTCTCACTCAGAAAAAAGAAATCCAGAAGAAGGTAATAATGGAAATATATTTATGCTTTGAAACCCCCTTTTCTCCAGATAGTAAGAATTCACCAAGATTATTTCTTTAGCATGATCCCCTTTGACAGTAAAAATTAATTTAGAGACACAGGATGGAAAAGATGCCAAGGGTAGAACACAGCTGGTGATGGCAGCCTCTGTTTGTTGAATAACTAACATTGGCCAAACACTTTGCACACATTAGCACTAGTTTGCACTGTATTAGCATCTTCAGGATGTAAAGAGGAGGGAGCTGAGGCCCCAAGAGGTAAACACCGTACACACCTTGTTGGTAAAGGAAGGAGCTGGGCTGTAGACCCTGGTCTCTCTGCCCACCTGTGTAATAGGAAGCCAAAATTCTGTTCTGGCCAGTCCTTGAGATGCCTTTCTGCCTTTTGGACTAATAGTTCCTCTGCTTTTTGTTGCTGCCTTATTTTCTTCCTGGTCCCATAAGCCATAGGCATCATAACCACAGTCACATTTTCACATTTGGAAACCATGGCTTATGAAATGCATGTAAGTTCACTTTTGTAACGAGATTTGCCCATTGAGTTTTCCCCATTGTTGAAGAGTAACAGAGCCTCCACTGCCTATATGCAATTATACACGACTCCCTTTACTCAGGATACGTTCCTTCCTTTGTCCAAGACTTGTTAAAATGTGCTGCTTTGTTAGAATGAGACATATTGCAACAGTTATTTATGTGAAACAGGAACTATTAATTTTCCAAAATAATCAAGAATATGTTTAACCTTTATCTTGATGTAAAAAGCTCAACTACATTTTTGGTTGTTGATATCCACTTACAGCCAAGTGAAGTTGATAAGATTTGGGTTAGGATTTGGGGGTTTGCTTGGAGCTTTGTTCTCCTGCTCTTTCTCCTGAAGTAGATAATCAGATGTGGTTTGACCATGTGTTTTGGGTCGTGGATTACTAACCTGGTCTCTGATCAATCTTCCAGAAGCTTCGCCACGTGCTTCTGAGCTGCTGTGTACGACCTTGGCTCTCTTGACCACACTCCCCAGTAGGATGTCACTGAGATCCCTCAAATGGAGCCTCCTGCTACTGTCACTCCTGAGCTTCTTCCTGATGTGGTACCTCAGCCTGCCCCAGTACAACGTGATCGAGCGCGTGAACTGGATGTACTTCTATGAGTATGAGCCCGTTTACAGGCAACACTTTCGCTTCACGCACGAGCATTCAAACTGCTCTCATCAAAACCCATTTCTTGTCATCCTGGTGAACTCACACCCCTCTGATGTGAAAGCCAGACAGGCCATTAGAGTTACTTGGGGTGAAAAAAAGTCTTGGTGGGGATATGAGGTTCTTACATTTTTCTTACTAGGCCAACAGGCTGAAAGGGAAGACAAAGTGTTAGCATTGTCCCTAGAGGACGAGAACCTTCTCTACGGTGACTTAATACGGCAAGATTTTTTAGACACATATAATAACCTGACCTTGAAAACAATTATGGCATTCAGGTGGGTCAATGAGTTCTGCCCCAATGCCAAGTACGTCATGAAAACAGACACTGATGTCTTTATCAATACTGGCAATTTAGTAAAGTATCTTTTAAATTTAAACCAGTCAGAGAAGTTTTTCACCGGTTATCCTCTAATTGATAATTATTCCTATAGGGGATTTTACCAGAAAGCCCATATTTCATATCAGGAGTATCCCTTCAAGGTGTTCCCTCCCTACTGCAGTGGGCTTGGTTATGTGATGTCTAGAGACTTGGTGCCAAAAATCTATGAGATGATGAGTCACGTAAAACCCATCAAGTTTGAAGATGTTTATGTTGGGATCTGTTTGACTTTATTGAAAGTGGACATTCATATTCCGGAAGACACGAACCTGTTCTTTCTGTATAGGATTCATTTGGATGTCTGTCAACTCAGACGTGTGATTGCAGCCCATGGCTTTTCTTCCAAGGAAATCATCACATTTTGGCAGGTTATGCTAAGGAACACCACATGCCATTATTAGTTTCCTGTTCTACTCAAAACCGTTCTGCTCCAAACTTAGAAAAGGACAGGACACTTTGTGGGAAGCGCCAGAGTTGGCACCGTAATGGAACACTCCTGGGAAGGCCACTGTTGGCTTGCTCTGAACTGAAATTCATGACGAACCCATAGACTAGAGACTACAGGCTTACCCTTTCCTTGGGTTATATTTTGACAGAAATCAAATCAGGCCCTTTCAAGATGATGTTGAGATGAATTAAAGTCTTTTGTTAATAGCAGGACCAAACAATTGGAATATATCATTCTGTAGACTAGAACTTCTTAAGTGGGTTTTATTGAATTATAAGCTCATTAGTTCATAACAACAAAGCAGCGTGGAGCTCTTATTTATTGAATAGTCTAGTCAGTTAATGGTTTTGTGTATCTTTTATGTGGTTTACCAATTTAAAAAATATATAGTTCTGTGTAAAAACTTAGAGTTATACCAAATTATTATCTTTTTTTGGTCATTCAGCAGGTACCTCAAGATGTTGCAGTATTTCAGAGTTATCAGTTATTATTTAATATTGCTTAGAAATTTTTGAGTGCTTAAATGTTGTGTTTTTTTTCAATACTGTATATACAGAATAGTGAATCACCCTTTACATTTTAACTCTTTTCCAGTTACTTCACCAATGAGTTATTGATAACTCCATTAATGTAAAGTCATTGGTCATTATTGTCTATCAATGATCTCTTTAACTTTGATAAATATTTTATTGTGGCAATATAGAGAAGAATGCAAGGGAGAAAATCTAAATTATTGTCTTGTTTTTAAAAATATAATACCCAGTGTTTTTAGATGACACTTCATCGGTCTCATTTTCTACCTGGGAATTAGGATTAATATAGAATGCCAGGTAGTATGTTTCCTTTTGAGAAAGGACTCAGAAGGCAAAAACGAAAAGAATATGATGTCAGAATACATTGAAAGGAATGTTGTTATTCTGGTACTTGAGTTGGAAAAAGAAAACTAAAGATTTGAGTTACATTCCTAATCTCCATGTGTTTTCTCATTAGCAATCAGTTGAGAATAAAGAGGAAAAAAACCACGATGCTGCTCTATTGTTATTAGTTTCACATCAAGAAGAAGCCCGAATGTGTGGTCTAAAATCAAAGCTGATTTTCATGTCATGTAGACGTGTGTGTGTGTGTGTGTGTGTGTGTGTGTGTGTGTATTTATGGAAGCAGTGATGTCTCTTGTTGGATCTGTTATTAGTAGATTAAAGAGGAACACTTCTTCCCCCTATTCTTGGGGTTGTGCAATTTCCTATTATGACTGAGATGGGACAATTGATTCCTTTTTTCTGGATTATATGATAGCAAGCAATCAAATCCTTTGGCAGAAAATATAAACTGGAAAATACATAGCTATTGTAATACACAAATATTTGTAATTCTTCTATAAGAACAAATTTTAATTAGAACGATTGTAATTTGTGATTCTCTATAACAAGGCTATTTCCATTTCACTGGTCTCAGACCTGATTCAGTCATAATAAAATCAATTCAGTGAGATAGTCTACGGAATCAATCTATAACCTGTCAATCCCTATTCATAGAGGAGTCACTTTCTTTAAGAGAAATGGTGATTATTTTTGTGGTGTGATTAGATTTGGTTAATTTGTAAGTGTTTATATTGTTGTTTGTGAAGCTAACTCAGAAATTTTTAAAAGATGACTTTTAAAATAAAAAGTAATTTCTCTTCACTGTAAAATAAGACCAAAACAACAACAACACAGACATAACAGGTGAAAAATTGCCAAACTTCAGAAAATTGTTCTTTCTCAACTAGAGATTGGTGCCTAAAAGATCTAGAAAAAGTTAAATGATTATAAAAATCAATATGAGGTTGTGTCATTACATTTTTTTGTTTTTAACTACATGTTTCTTTGTAGTTAAGCTTTCAGGTAAAAAAAAAAAATTAGTCTTCTATGTTATTAAAATCTTGGTCTCTGATGCTTGACCACATAAACAGCATTTTTTTGTTTGTTTTTGTTTTAACTCATAAATCAAGTTTAACACTGGAGCCTAACCTTAGGCTACTTCCTGTCTGCCACAGCCCTGTCAATCCCACGTCACACATTCTTTCGGCTTCGCTCTTCCAGTTTGCTTGCCCACAAGCACTGAGTTTGTGCCGCCACTCACAATAGCTCTGACAGACTGTGCTGCAAGAACAACTCCCAGCTCTCAGAGGTTGACACACCTTTCTTTTCACCCGCCTTGCACACCACTGACTGCCGCCGTTGGGTGGGTCCCTGCTGTACGCATCTCATCTCAGGACCCTGGCTGAGGGGCAGCTCCAGTCTGGAGCACTGATCGGCAAACGGAGGCTCAAGAGCCACGTGGGGGTCTTTGGCACCTTGAGTGTGTCTCTTTCACAAAACACCACAGCCTGGGTGAGTCTATTTTGAAGAAGTTTAAGTTTAAAATATTGGGCTCTCTAAAGAAATTTCAATCGTTGTACTGTTGATATTTGGCTCTGTTGACTAATGAGTTTGCCGGCCACTGGTCTGGAGCATGCTGTTCTAGAAGGAAGGAAAAAGGAGTTGCAGGAAACGCGGCATACAGGCCCACTGACCAAAGCAAATCTCATACCAAGCTCAGTGCGTGAGGATGTTCTCACAGGATACAGTTGCAGGTCATGTTGGAGCAGGCCAGAATGCATTGTTCTGCAGGGTGGAGACTGAATAGTTGGGTACAGACATAATCTGCCACAACTAGTATGTGAAAGGGCTTGGGTGGGTGGGGGAATCTGGGGGAACCCTGTGTTTCTGAGGCTGGCTTGGACTGGTGCTTTGGGCCCTTAACTGAGAGGGCTACCCCCTTGTTAATCTTTTCCTGCTCTACCCCACATGGTCTTGGCATTACCATGTTCCCATCACTGTCCAGCTACCGAGCAACCAGAGCTGAGCTGTTTATAACAACAGCATTTCTGAGCATAAGGTTGGGGATAAAGCACGTTTCTCTTGGGGTCTGCAGGATAGAGGGAAGGAGAGAGGAATTGGAAGGGGGCCAACTTTGGGGGGCGGGGGGAGACGGTGACTATGAGGAATGTAGCCGGCCCATTCTGCTGACCCTGAGGTTTTTCTGTGCTTTAATCCATTGGGAATTCATCTTCATATTAAGCCAACTCCTGGATTTTGTGTGAGCTGAAGACCAGCTCTCCCTGGGAACCCCTCACTCTCCCAACAGCTCCTTGATTATCCCACATGTGGTTAATATGGGACCAAGCATTCAAGGAGTCTATCAGAATAGATGGCACGTGCTGATGGGGGGGTTGGCCGGAGATGGAAGCAAGCACCAGACAGGCCCCAGTGGTCAAGGTGCAGTTTGAGTGGAAGTCTCTTGACAATTTGTGCCCGAGAGAGGGGCCACCTCACGGGTCTTGTAAGGACAAAGGATACAAAGATGGACACCCTTGCCCTGTAGTTAAGGTAAGTGATAAAGACAGGCACAGCCCTAACCAGCTTAGTTCAGTGGATAGAGCATCAGCCCGCAGACTGAGGGGTCCTGGGTTCGATTCTGGTCAACGACATGTACCTCGATTGCAGGCTTCATCCTGGGCCTGGTCAGGGTGCCGTGCGGAAAGCAGCCAATTGATGTGTCTCTCACAGGTGTCTCCTCGCCACGCTCTAAAAATCAATGGGGAAATGTCCTCGGGGCGAGGATTAACAAAACAAAAAAGACAAAACCTGTATTTCGATGGTCAACATAACTGGGGGTGGGGGTGGGGGGATGCTGCTGGTGCTGGTGGTGAAATGTTAGAGCTGGGAAAGATCTTAGAAGTCTTCTCACTGTGGTTTCCAGGCTTCTCTGGCAGGAAAGGAGTTAGTGAAATTTATGTAAATTTTCACTATTACGGTGGAAGGTGACATTGAGCAGCAGCAGATGGAGAGCTTCCCTATGTGACACAGTCCTGTAGCCAGGCCCCAGAGAGGTCACTGGGGTCTCTGATGACATCATACCAAGTTCGCTGCATGTGCATTTCAAAATAAAAGTATGTCCTCAGTGCCCATGGCTAGGATGCTCCCTTTTGGAAATAACCCTGGGCTGTGAAGGAGACAGGGTGTAGAATCCAGGATTCTGGAAGGGGGCAAGGGCCATGGCCAGTGAAGTCAGCTCCAAAGAGGAACCGGGGTCTTTGTGCCACAGGCTTCCACTTGTTTCCTACAGTTGCTTCTTTTCTTTTTTAGACATGTTTTTATCGATTTCAGAGAGAAAGGGAAAGGGAGAAAGAGAGAAACATCAATGATGAGAAAGTATCATTGGTTGGCTGCCTCTTGCACACCCCCTACTGGGGATCGAGTCTGCAACCTGGGCCTATGCCCTGACTGGGACTCGAACCATGAGGACCACGAGGCCAGACGGACTGGGTGCTACAATTTCAATGAAAAGGCACCCATCACCCAGGGGGCAAGAATACAGTAGAATGATATTATGGCTACCCTGAAGCCATCTGTAATGGAGGATATATTTCTTTGCTATTTCAGATCCTAAGGCTAGAAACACTAAGGTTCTCAATCTTTAGGAAGCTAAAGCAGGCTGCCTGGGTTTGAATCAAGACTTCTTTGATTACTAACTCCATGATCTTGGGAAAGTCACTACCTCTTTTGTGCCTCAGTTTCTTTACCTACAAAAATGAGGAAAATGTCCTACCTAGTAGGGTTGTTGGCACATAGCTATATAACTGTTCATTGTTACCATTTTTGTTATTGGTAAGGAAACAAATTCCTGGGCTTCTAAAACGGGTTTTCAGAATTTGTCACGGAGCACCCACATTTCGTGGTGGTTAAATAAGTCATCTGAAGGCATCTTGCTGCTGCCACTCAGAAGCAGCTGAGGTTCTTGAGGCCCACAGACTCTGACTTCCACCAGCCCCCCTGCAGCCCAGGCTGCCCAAGCTGAGTGCAGAGGCAACCCTCCCAGGGCTCTGGGCTTGGTGTCCCCCCCCCCCCCCCCCCCGCCCTGCCGCCAGTCCCAGCTCTCTGTTCCTCTGTCACTTCCCTTCCCATTCCTCTGAGTCTGAACTCAGCCCTGGGGCTGGGAGATTGGAGAGACGGAAAGAGGGGCAGGCAGACATCTCTGGGCCACCGTGGAACATTCCTCCAGCCCCCAGTGGAGGAGGAGGACTCAGGCTGACTGCGGACATTTCTCCTCTGGCATCTGTGAGGTAACCAGCCCGTCCCCTTCCCAGATGAAGCCACCAGGTCCGTCCCATGAAAAGATGCATCTTTCTGTCTCTAGTCCAATACCCTGATGACTGCCAGTTCCAGAATGAGGAACCCCTCCTTTCATGACTGAAAAGAACGCCCCCCCCCCCATCCCACTTGTCTTCCCATCCCCGTGGTGTGGGAAGGCTCCTGTGGCCCATGGGGCCAGATATGGCGGGGCTCTCCCTTTTCCGGGTCCAGCCCAGAAAGAGAGATGAAACCGGTTGTGAATGGAGGTGGCTGGGGATTGAGAAATAAAAGAAAGAATAGAAGACACAGAGATAGAAGCAAAGCTGGGACCAGGTGGGACGCTGTCTTCTCTTTCAGGGAGAGACAGGGACCCGGAGCCCACGCAGCAAGTTTATTTTATATCCCCAAAATACTAGGAAGTTACACCAAACGTTAGGATCAAAGGAGATTATTTGCATTCTTAAGTAGGCCGGAGCATTCCTGGTGATTGACTTGATTTACATATCAGAAGTCCCACTCCCTGACACCTGGGCAAAGGTGAAGGTCAAGCTAATAACACGTCAGCCTTTTAGGTGTTCCCAGGGCGTGGCTCTGCCTGTCAACTGAGTGCAGCTGACAATAATTAAAGAAATGTCCATGTGTCTTCCCAGGGGGGCCTCTACAGGCTCCCACAAAGCCAGGAACTGCCCAGGTGAGGAAAGACTTTGAGTCCTTGGTGGTGGCTCTGAGCCTCAGCCCCAGAAGAAATGCTTCCGGGGAGAGGGACGTTCTCCAGGAAAATGGTGAGTCGGGTGGTGTGTGCCCTGGAAAAAGACATGGCCACAGGGGCGTGGCAAACACAGAGCACGATGCCTGGCTGGTGGTGTCCAGGGGTTGAGTGTCGACCCAGGAACCAAGAGGTCACTGGTTCGGTTTCCAGTCAGGGCACTTGCCCCGATTTCAGGCTCAATCCCCAGTAGGGGGCGTGCAGGAGGTAGCAGATCAATGATGTTTCTCATCATTGATGTTTCTATCTCTCCCTCTCCCCTTCTCTCTCTGTAAAAATCAATAAAAACATATTTTAAAAACAGAACACGAGAGGAAGGGGGCAACAGCTGATTTATGGCTGACCTTAAAGTGAGAGCACATTTCCTACCCTGCAGGTGGTGTGCAAAGTGGTAGATGCTTCTGGAAGGCAGTTGGCAGTTTGCCTTCCCAATATTTATGCTTTTTGCCTCAGAAGTTACACAGGGAGTCTTTCCTAATGAACTTACCAGAGCTGTTCATTGCCATGTTATTTCTTTTAATTAAAAATCTTTCAGTGTTCAACATTAAAGGAATATTGATTAATTTCAGTGTTGTAAAAATATGAACATTATACAGCCATTAAAATTATGTTTATGGAAAGATTAATTTTTTTGTCATGAGCCTGAATTTATTTAAAAGTAAAAAATGTAAGAGGCACATGTGTGCGTCTATATCTAATGTGTCCTGAAGAGTGTGTGCCCCGATCCCTCCAAATTCTCCAGCCTTCCTTTCCCATCAGCATCCAAACAGAATCCGTAAATCCCCACGAGGATACAAAACATCCCGGTGTGCTGTCCTTCAGAGGAAGCCTCTGGGAATGCATTCTTCGGCAAAAGGCCCCACTGCTCTGAGCCCGCTACCCTGGGAGGAAGGCCACGCCAGCCATGTGGCGACAGAGATGCCTGGCCGGCCGGCTCCCCAAGGCCCCTGCCTCTCGAGCTGAGGCACCAGGCACGTGAGAAAAGAATTCAGTTTGGAATCGAGCCTTCAGATAACACCAGCCCCAACTACATCAGCCTGAAATTGAGAACCTCCCGACTGATAGCCATCAGCCCACAGAACCATTAGAAATGCTAACCTTTCTTGCCCAACTGGCCTGGCTGAGTGGTTGAGCCTTGACCTATGAACCAGGGGGTCACAGCTCGACTCCTAGTCTGGGCACATGCCCGGGTTGCAGGCCTGATTCCCGGCAGGGCGTGTGCAAGAGACAGCCGATCCGTGAGTGTCTCTCATCATTGATGTTTCTCTCTCTCTCCCCCTTTCCCTTCCTCTCTCTGAAATCAATAAAAGCATTAAACATGCTAAATGTTATTGGAACTAACCAAGTTTTGGCGTGGTGTGTTGCACACAGACAATTAAAACGTTTCTCATCAAGCAGATTTCCCACTGGTTGTGGCCCTCTGTTACGGACTGGGTGTGTGTGTTCCTCCCACCATGATGGCTGTGGAGGAGGGCCATGGGGAGGGAGTTGGGTCATGAATGGAGCAGTGCCCTTCCTAGACCAGGTTGGAGAGTTCTCTTTTTCCACCACGTGGAGATGCAACAAGTGTGCAGTCTGCACTCCAGACGAGGCCCACATCCTGGCGAGGATGTGACCATGCTGGGCCTTGTACGCAGACTGCCAGCCTCCAGAACGGTGTTGTTGATGAGCCAGCTGCTGTGGTGCGTTGCCATGGCAGCCTGAAACCACCAAGACACCCTCCGTGGCCCGGGGCCAAGACTTCTCTCTCAGATCGGGCCCTTTCTCCATGTTTCAAGCCCTTCCCCCTGTTTTAGGTGATCAAGGAACAATTTCTAAAATGTCTTCCAATTTAGCCCTGTTGATGTTTGACTCTCAGATGGTGTGGGAAGTGGGTACTGCTGGCATTTCCCCTTAAAGAAGCCCATTCAAGACATTTCCCAGATTAAAAAAAAATCTACTTCCCTCTAGATAAAATATGCCCTTCTCATAAAAGGTTGCAGCAGCTGCCGTTGAAATGAGTGGAAATGCCATGCTTCCCCCCTTCTGGCTACATATGTGGAACCTGCAGAAACAAGTAGATGAAAATATACCAAAATGTTAACAGGGGTCACGTCTCAGTCACCTTTTTCTAAGTTTAAAGCAATTTTTATGACTTCATTTTCAACAACGAGGACAAACGACGTTATAAACATCAATGTTTTAACAAGTATATGAATAAGCTTACAAGCAAGATCAGAAAATGTCTTGGGGGAAAGCTGGTGGGGGAGGGTCAAATGCTGGGCTTGCTGCTGAGCCACCAGCCCTGCCTGCTCCCTAACCCCCACGCTCCCCCCCATGCAGGCAGAGGCTGCCCCACCATGGAGGCCACAGCACGTGACACAATCTCAGCTAGTGGGACCCTAAGGGACATCTGCTGCTGAGAAACAGCGTGCAGAATGGAGGGAGAAGGCTGGTGAGGAAGGCCAGGGGCAGAGGTGGGTGGGGTGGGGACCAGTACTTCATTTTCAGTCTATATATAGAAAAGCCCAGTGACCAAACGACTGGGATGACCAGAATGACTGGAACAACGGGTTGCTATTATGTGCACCACAGTGGCTAACCGGTGCGATCCAGGACCTGATTGGCCCCACCCACCTTTTTGCGGCCCCTCCCCCAGGCACTCCTGCCCCTGATTGGCCCCTCTCATCTCTATTGGGGGCAGGGCCAGCTGGCCAATCACATGGCCCCTCCCCTACAGTCGGCCAACCTCCCAGGGTTCCTCCTGATAGGCCTCCTGATAGGCCTCGATCACCTGCCAGACCAAGGGACCCTACCCATGCACGGATTCGTGCAATGGGCCTCCAGTCCCATAATAAAAGGATAATATGCAAATTGACCCTAATGGCGGAATGACCAGAACAACTGTTCGATCAGTCACTATGCAGTGCACTGACCACCTCTCAGTCCCTTTCCCTGGCCAGCAGGTTCCTATCACACAATGGTGAATGGGGAACTGGGGGTGGGTGGCAAAGGGGGTGGAGCTGGCTGCAGGCAGCGGGGAAAGATGGCTCTGATCACAAGCCAGGCCTAGGGACGGTACCTGCACATGAATTTCATGTGCCGGGCCTCTAGTTTGTAATAAAATTTATACTTAGTATATACTAGTATTCTTTATGCTAAGTTTCAAAATCAGGTAATATAAGTTCTCCAACTTTATTCTTCTTTTGCAATATTGTTTTGGCTATTACATGTCCTTTGAATTACCATGAAAACTTTATAATTAGCTTGTCAATTTTTATAAGAGGCTTTCAGGCTTTTGATTTGGGTTTCATTAAACCTAAAATCTTGTGGGGAAGGATATTTTAACAATATTAAGTCTTCCAATTTAAGAATGTAGTCTAATTCTCCATTTATTTAAATCTTTTAAAATTTCTGTCAGCAATATTCAATGTGGCAGTCTTGCACATCTTTCATTAGATATAGTCCTAAATATCTTATACTAGAGGCCTAGTGCACGAAATTTGTGACTGGAGAGTTGGGGAAGGGGTCCCTCAGCCCAGCCTGCACCCTCTCACAGTCCAGGACTCTTCGGGAAATGTCCACTGGGAGTGGGCCTAAGCCTGCAGTTGGACATCCCTCTTGCAGTCAGGGACCGCTTGCTCCTTACCTGCTCACTGCTCCTTAGTCCTGCTGCAGAGGCAGGAGAGGCTCTCGCCACCACATCTGTGCTCACCAGCCATGACCCCGGACTCTGACTGAGGGGCACTCCCCCTGTGGGAGTACACTGACCACCAGGGAGCAGCTCCTGCATTGAGCATCTGCCCCCTGGTGGTCAGTGTGCATCATAGCAACCAGTTGTTCTGGTCATTCTACCATATCGGTTGCTTAAGCTTTTATTATATAGACTAGGGGCCTGGTGCACAAAATTCGTGCACTGGGGGTGGATGGTCCTTCAACCCAACTTGCCCACTCTCACATACTGGGAGCCCTCAGGGTATGTCCAACTGATGACTCACCCTCAGCCTCGCCAGAGGCTTTGGGCCTTGGGCACCCCCCATCTCCCTGCTCATCTCAGCCCCTGCTGCCTGCGACCACCCAGCCCTGGGAGCTGGGCACTCGGTGTCACTGCTGTTTCATCTCCATCCTCGGGACCTGGCGCTTGTGCCATTTGGCCCCACCCCCGCTCCTGATTGGCTGGTAGCATAGCCAATCAGGAGCGAAGATACAGTCAAATTTGCATGTTTCTTTTTAATTATATAGGATTGTTGATACTATTGTCAATGGTATTTTTTAAATATTTATTTATTTAAATATATTTTTTATTGATTTTTTACAGAGTGGAAGGGAGAGAGATACAAAGTCAGAAACATCGATGAGAGAGAGACATTGATCAGCTGCCTCTTGCACGCCCCCTACTGGGGATGTGCCCGCAGCCAAGGTACATGCCCTTGCCGGAATCGAATCCGGGACCCTTCAGTCCGCAGTCCGACGCTCTATCCACTGAGCCAAACCGGTCTTGGCAATGGTATTTTTTATTGAGGTATAATTAACATATACTAAAACTCACAAAAGTTAAGTACTCAGTTCAATGAGCTTGGGCAGTTTTATACATCTGTGTAGCCACCACCTTAAACAAGACATAGACAGTTTCATCACCCCAGAAAGGTTTCTAATGCTGCTTGCCAGTGGATCCCACCCCACTCCACCCCCACTCCCAGGCCCCACCCCTGCAGAGCAGTCCCTTTCTGATGGCTATCATTATAGATTTAGCTTTGTCCGCTTGGAATTTCATGTAAGTGTATTCATGCAGGATGTGTTATTTTGAGTCTTCTTTGACCTCAAATAATGGATCTGAGATTAATCCATGTTATTTTGTATGTCAGAAGTTTATTCTTTTTCCTGAGGAGTGTTATCCCATTATATAATTGAACAACAATACTTTTGTCTATTTAGGATTGTTTCCATTTGGGGGCTACTATAAGTACAACTTCTGCAAAGAACTTGTGCAAGTTCTTTCATGTATTTATATTACCATTTCTTTTGTATGAACAGCTAGACTTGAAATTGCTGGGCTGTGGGTAGCCCTGTATATAACACCAAACAGTTCTCAAAAGTGTTTGTAGCCCTGTACATTCATATATATATATATATATATATATATATATCCTATGTAATAAAAGAGAAGCATGCAAATTTGACCGTACCTTTGCTCCTAATTGGCTATGCTACCAGCCAATCAGGAGTGGGGGCGGGGCCAAGTGGCACGAGCACCGGGCCCAGGGGGTGGAGATGAAAGGGCGGTGGTGGAAAGCACCCAGCCCCTGGGCACTGTGAGGTGAAGCGGCGGCAGCAGCAGCTGTGGTGGTGGCAGCAAGGAGTGCCCGGCCCCCAGGTGCTGTGAGCAGAAGTGGCAGCAAGTGCCCAGCCTCCAAGGCCAGGTGGTCGCAGGCAGCTGGGGCTGAGATGACCAGGGCAATGGCTGGGTGTGAGCTGGGGGTGAGCCATCAGTTGGACATCTCCTGAGGGCTCCCAGTATGTGAGAGGGGCAGGTTGGGTCAAGGGACCACCCACCCCCAGTGCACGAATTTTGTGCACTGGGCCCCGTGTGTGTGTGTGTGTGTGTGTGTGTGTGTGTGTGTGTGTATTTTTTTTCATGGTTCATGATTTTTGTGCCCTGCCCAAGAAATCTTTTGTCTCCACCAAGGTCAGAGAGATTGTCTCCTATATTTTCTTCTAAAAGTTTTATGGTTTTAGATTTTCATTTAAGTCTATGAACTATCTCAAATTAAAATTTTTATTCAGAGTCAGAAAAGGTTTGAAATGCATTTTTTCATACAAATATTCAGTTGTCTCAGAAACATTAAATAAAACACAAAAATTTCTCCATTAGTGAATGTGTAGTCCATTTATAGTTAATGTGATTATTGATATGACTGGATTTAAGTGTACTATCCTATAACTTTCCATTTTGCACCTTTGTTGTACCTTTTTGCCTCCTTTTGAGTTAACTGGTTAGTGACTAGTATTCCACTTAATTTTCTCGGTTGCCTTTCTAACTCTTTTTAAGTACTTTTAAAAATTGATTTCCTTAGAATGGGGCTTCTCAGCCTTGGCACTATTGACATTTTGAGTTAGATAATTCTTTGTGGGGTGTGCTTTCTTTCTTATTTAACTTCTTTGTAGTTTGATGTTCTTCTTGGTTCTATATGTTAATATTTTCATAAAATTTAAGAAATTTATGACCATTATTTTTTCAAATATTTTTCTGCCCCATTCTCATTCTTTCTCTTTTTGGCATTAGAATAATGTGTATCTTATACTAGAGACCCAGTGCATGAAATTTGTGCATGGATAGAGTCCTTATGCCTGGCCAGTGATTAGGGCCAATTTGTGGGGTTACTGGTGGAGTGATGGGGGAGCCCCCCACTGGCACCCACCTTGGCTGTCCTGGGGCCTACAGGCTGGTGGCAGCTCCTATGTTGAGTGTCTGCCCCCTAGTGGTCAGTGCATGTCATAGTGACGGGTCATTCCACTGATTGTTTTTGCTGTTTAGTTGATTTGCATATTAGGCTTTTATTATACAGGATTGTTTCATAGTATCCTACATGTTCCTGAGGTTCCATTAATTTTCTCATCTTTTCTTCAGGTTGGATAATCTGTTTTAATCAAGTCCACTGATTCCTTTTGCCATCTCCAAATTCAGTTAAGCCAATCCAATGAATTTACTTTTCTATTCTTAATTTTCCATTTCTTTGTTGAGACTTATTTCCTTCTTAAGCCCATAGTTGCATTTAATTCCATATTTATTGTAACTGCTGTGAGCCTACTAAGATCAATATCTAAATATTAAAATAATTAAAAATGTTTGTGGCCTTTGGTTCCTATTTCTTTGGATCTGTGGCTAGTATTGGAAAAGCCTACAATTCCTCCTTTAACTCAGATGGTAAATATCCATTCTGAAATCTCTAATCATATCCTTCAAATCTATGTTAAAAGTTTTCTACCCAGAAAAAGGAGTGAAAGACCAGAATTCTGAAATTTATTTTCTACTCTGGCTATCAAATATTATTTTTAATGAAAAGGAGAAAAATAATTCAAGGCCACATTTCTCAGCTTTTTTACACCCAATTCCAATTTCAGAATCTGGTGATTGACTTTTATAGTTCTTCATCTAGATCCCTGACATTCTTCACATTTGAGCATTGTATATGTATATGTATATGTATATGTATATGTATATGTATATGTATATATATGTATCTTTCACTGCCTTCAAACTCTCCAATGTTTCTTTCTGCACCTTGTGAAAGCCCTTTCAGATGGATGTGCTTTTCTGAACCCTTTTCTTACAGGAGTGTCATGCCATATTGCTCGAGTTTACATGTACAGATAGCTAATCTAACCCTTGTCACCTAATACTGTTTATATGATATAAACTTGGTTAATGAGGTATAGGATTGGGTAAATGTAGTGTTAACAATAAACAATATTTGTTACATGTATTTGTACACATTTACCTTGTTTTGAACCACAGCCCAGCTTAGTCCTTTTCCAAATGAGAACGCCCAGTCTTGACATCTCCTATATCTCCTGCTTCTGTTATGCTTTGTTCTTATCCTCCGCCCATGAATTGTTTCTTAGCTTTCTGTGATTCTAAACTCAACAGCTACTATAACTCAGAAGCATTAGGTAATTACAAAATTTTAGAATGGAAAATGAGTTTAAACAACAACAAAAAAAAAACAAACAAACAAAAAAACAAGCAGTCCCACGTGTAAAGTCCAATAACTTGAATGTGTTTATTTTTGCTTTAATCTTGTCATCAAGGGTGATTTTTAGCTGTTTAGTTTGTATACAACACAGAACTGGTGATTGCATGAACACATTAGTCTCTACAAAGCTCATCTACCCCTAGCCTAGCGTACATCGGAAGGACCTGAAGGACACGCCATGCATCTCGAGTGACCATGCACTGCCATGTATTCTGAGCTCTGCATCCAACTGACACTTTAACCTTGTTTCAAATGTCTCTTGGAGACAAAAATAGAAGAGGAGGTATAGAAACCTCTGAAGAGTAACAAGAGCAATGAAGTTTTGCCAAGGTTCTGTGGTATTGCTTATAGATGATTCTTAAGAGACGAATTTACCAGAAAGCCTGACTGAGTTGAGCAGTCCTTTTGACCTGTGATTTCATTATTAAATACAATTTGAAGATTCCTAAAAGAGAGCACTGACTTATAAATTATGGATCCTGGTATCGTTTTATAAACAAACAACCTCTTATGGTTTTTCAAATAGCAAGAAAAGGCTAATGGAAAAAGCTTCCTGGTATTGAAGTAGGCCTAGTAAAGGCTTATATAATATTATTTCAAAATTCAGCAGAAAAAGAGATCAGAACTTTTGCTATATAGCATTCATAAAAAAACACTCTTAAATTATGTGGGTTTATTGTTTCCTTCCTTAACTATTTGGCTCCATCTATAGTTTTAATAGTAATCTTACCAAATCAGAAATTGGCTTAATTTCCTTTTATATGTTCTCCTGCTTAAGAACAAAACCACAAAACCCCCAACTTCTGATCACAATGAGATATTCTCAATCTCTTTTCATTTACTTTCTTTTAAAAACATATATTTTATTGTTTTTAGAGAGGAAGGGAGAGGGAAAGATAGAAACAGCAATGATGAGAGAATCACCGATTGGCTGCCTTCTGCACACCCTTTACTGGGGATCAAGCTGCAACCCAGGCATGTGCCCTTCACCAGAATGGAACCTGCGACCCTTCAGTCCACAGGCTGACACTCTATCCATTGAGAAAACCAGCTAAGGCTCATTCACTTTCTATTATTCTAATTCAATAGGATTCTAATGTAATTTGCAACAGCAAATATTTCTGGGATAAAGAAGCAATTGGTACAAACAGAAAGAGATGTCAAGGGAAAATAACCAAAGAATTTAGAAGGAAGTGATGACTGTTATGGTTAAAAACAAAAGTCTGGTGTTTAGTTTTTCATTCTCATACAGAAAATAGGTGTTGCTATTCTTGTTCAAAATATAAAATTTAAATTCCATACGTAGGCTCTGAAATGTCTAAAGTATGGCTACCAAATTTATGATTTCTCAAAAAAAAATCTGGCATTTAGTCTTCTGTTCATATTCAAAACTAAGAAATAACTGTATTCCTGAAATATGTTAATTTTCTATATAAGGAATTCACTAATGGATGATAAACACTCTCAGTTCTGGGTTCTCTTTGGGGCTATGAGGCTGTTACACTATTAGCCTCTTGGGAACAGAAATAAAAACAGGCC
Source organism: Antrozous pallidus (assembly GCA_027563665.1). Lineage (NCBI taxonomy): Eukaryota > Metazoa > Chordata > Mammalia > Chiroptera > Vespertilionidae > Antrozous > Antrozous pallidus. The sequence continues at coordinate 25,637,742 of CM050514.1, read as the reverse complement.
AAGGAGAGAAGTTCTCATTCTCCTTTTCTGTAATTCTCTCCTTCCTCCTGAAGGATCAGGAGGGAAACACCTGGCTTTGGTGTCTAATGCTGAGCCCTTGAATATATAGATGCTCATCCCCTTGCACAAAGGCTTCCGGCGGTAGCCTACCCTTCCCCTGGTTCCCACCTTCCTGTCTCACCCCCTCCTACTCCATCCTAAGAAAACATAGGTGACCAAACAGTGTAATTATCCGATGTGATTTGTTTGAATGAGGTCAAGATATTCCCAATCTTCTACCATTCACTCTCTCTTATGTGTAGGAAAGACTTACTCTAATTCTGCCTGTCCTCTCAAATCTAAGCCCATTGAAGGAAATCATGAAAGATGCCAATTTTCAACCCATTTGACCAATACTGAGCTTAGACTATCTGTGCAGCCTCCAGTCCACATGCCAAGAAGGCAGGGATAGTGGCTGAGTGCCTACCTCCAAATACACTCAATTAGACTAGACTATCTCTGCTTGGCACAAAGCAAGTGCTCAGGGAAGAAAATTAATAAAAGAAAGAATAAAATATATAAGCAGATTTAGTTAGAACAAAAACAGTGACTTTCCCAATTCAATCTGTTATAAATGCAAAGATACTTATATTAAAAAGAAATACACCGTGTACTTTGGGCATATAGGAACTATGTATGTGAACACGGTTCACATTGGGGTGTTTTGGAATTAACTATTTCATTGCTATTTTTTAGGCTCATCAAAATAATCATTCTTCTGAACTCACTAGAATTTCTTCTTTTGTTTTTGTTTTCTTTTTTTCTGGCTACCCACGGGGATGTTGAGGCATTGCAAAATAGATTTCTATTCTGTAATCTGAATTGAAGCTGTGCTAAGGGCTATGAATCAAAACCAGTGACTTTAGTAAATGAGCAGTAAACTGGGGACAATGTTGTAGATGTTAATGTTTCGATGGAAATACGCATTTCATATCAATTAAAAAGGGCAGATTGCTTTCTAAAACAGAAATAGAAGTTACTAGGTTTTCTCCATTTTTGTATTTATTCTTCCATTTTCTGAATATATGCCTGAGGTAGAAGGGCAATCAAGATAATGAACACATAGACTGGCTGTGGTCTTGGAGCTTAAATATGGGTATTCTCATTAAAGGCCCCATGGTTCTAGTCCTGCTCCCCCAGCCCCCATTCCCTGCACCCCGCCCTGCCCATAGCAGGATTTTATACTTTTTCATTATTAAATTAAGCAGCCACTTTTTGTCCTTACATACTAAGGCAGATGATTATTTAAAATTTGCACAAGAGACATCATTCCCTTGGGTTAGAGATGTCTAATACATCACTTCTACAGGATCTTAAAAGCTTGTATGAGAAAACATGACCCTTTGCATTATATGGATTAGAAGCAAGAACATTCAATCACTCTGGAGTTTGTTTTTGTGAAATTCTGTTTTAATCTGAGTACTCACTGGTGCTCATGTTGGCGTGCGGAAAACTACCAGTGTGTTAAACTCACGCTCATGTGTAGCTGTGACTATTTATCTGACCTCAGTTTTATCTGGGCCTTCTGAAATGGAAGGTCTATCATGCAGTCTATTGCATTATTTTAAAAAAATTCTAAAAAGGGGTATTTCCTTCTAAAAATCATACATTCTAAGGATTTGGGGTAAAACCATGTCGAGGCTTTGGAAAGGGAATAGATTCTAGGACAGTAAAGGTAGTTTAGGACAGCAATAAACAAGACCATATCCATTTTCATTGGGGATGAATGAAATAGGGACTGTAATTTAACTAGCTTTATAAATAATTCAATGTTCACTTTCTTACTTCAATATTATCTCTTTCATATCAGAAAGAGCACAAATACCAGAAAGCATGATTCATAGTGTAATAAAATGTCTCCTTTTCTTAATTTAAAATATTTCCTCTTATAGTATTCTCCTATGATTTTGTCTTTTATATATTTTTTAAAATGTTTTCTTTACGTTCTGACTTTGATCACACTGGAATTTAATTTTGTATTTTTTAAATTAAAAATGTTCCAGACTATTTTTCTTAAATGGGATTCTGCCTGTGCCATCAGTCCTATAAGAAGGGGCATTAGAATTTTGTCTTCATTAACATATAAGCAAAGCATTAGTCAACTCTTAAGGAAGCCTTGCATTTGAATAGGTGAAAAGTAGGAACAACTGCCTTCTACTCATGTGTATGCTGATGTCAAAAAACTTGATATTAAATACAACTTGCGAATGGTAAAAGTCTGATAATCCAAATTTTGGATAACCTACTTTTCACATTTTTACTATCTGGGTATTCTAAAGGTATTTTTTTTTTAACCCCAATTCCTTGACTATTCTATCTTTGCTTCTGAATCAGTACATTTTAAATTATGCATTATCTAATTAATCTGGAAATAGGTGGGGATGCTAATACATGATACCACATTTAACCTCTGAATTTCTTCATGACACACATCTCCTACAGAGGCAGCCAGTGACCCAGGAAGGTTGTCCTGCCCCCTCACAGGCCCAGCCATAGCCTGATACCAGGCCTTTACAGTAAGCTGCTTTGCTTAAATTTAGGGACTCCGGTCGCTGGAGGTTTTTGAGATTAATTTGAATCTGGCAATATCAGAGGCCAGATTATAGGACTTTCAGAATAAATGGAAGAGGCTAAAAGGCTAATTCCAATGTAACCCTGATATTTAGGGGGTTGGGGGGGAGTAGCAATCTGAATCCATGCCAGCAAGCCCAGTGTACGGTCCTGCTAACCTATGATTAAGTCACTACCTCTTTCCCAGAAGCCGGTCTTGCAGAACCTGTTAGAGAGACCATAAAACTGTGAACAGCGCACTGCCCAGAGCAGACCGTCAGATATGACCTGGAAACCCACAACACCTGGGCACCTTCTTGCAAAGCCACGAAAAGGACCTGAAGCATAATCCATATTTGCGGGACAAAGACCCCAGAAAGATATAAAAGAGAAGCCCCTGTATGTTACTTTACTCAGATTTGGGAAGTTATTCCTCTGGGTCCACCGGGGTAAATAGACAGTGTCACTCCTTTGCTTTAAAAGCGTTGCTTGGTTTTTCTTGGGTCTTTTGCAACAGAACCTCACCTCTAAATATAACCTACATATTTGTGCTTGCTTGCTTTGGGGCAGTTTTGAATTGTGAAAATGCCTGTGATGATTTGTTAAAATGAATAGTTACTACCTGCTCTCTTCAAAGTCTTCACCTTGGATTTATTAAAGTGATTGTACAGATGATTATGTGTTTCATTACTAAACACATAAAAATTGTTATAATCATCCCTTGGTCAAACAGTTTTCAACTTCACAGTGGAAAAAATTAAAAATGGACAAACCACTTTATTAAGAATCAGCAAAACTTTTCCATATTAGAAACAGGTGGAGAAGTACATGTCTAGTAGAAGCATTAGAGTCTTGACTGTCACCTGCTCTTTGCAATATTCCTCTTGATCTCAGGGATTTTATTTTCATTTTTTTACTATTTGGGGTAATGTCCAGAGGGCAGGTATATTCTTAAATATTGGATGTGATTTTAAGATAATGACTTTTCCCTAAATTCACTTTGTACCATGTTTTTGACTAGATTTGTCTCGTCTGTTATTTTGAGATTAGCTCTCTGAGTTTCCAGAGCCCATTGTCCAGGTTGAGAGTGATAATAAGCCTGACATTTTAGGCAAGAGATAACTCACCAAACCTAATTCTGTACAGAAAATATGAAAGGTGGGACAACATGGGACAGGGATTTTAGAACAAATGAGCTGTGATTTCAGATGAGTTCACTGAATCTGGGAAGAACAGAGCAGAGTAAGTGTTAATTGTTTATAATTTCCCCCTCACTTTCTATTATTTTAAATATACATTTTTTACTTTTAATAGTGATGAAATGTAAAAATATTTATTTTGATTCACACTGGATGACAAAGACTCTTGCTAAGTATTCACAGAGAAGGAGGGAGACAACGGTTGGGGCTTCAGGTAGGATTGTTGGGCTTCTACTGTCAATGCGAGGCGGCTGATGGCCATAGTAAGTGATGCTCTTTCTTAAAACTGCTTTCATGAACAGCTCAGCCTCTTACTCCAAATTACAAATTGTACTACAACTACAAAGAGTCATATCACCGTGGATGAAAAAACAGTAATATTTCCATATATCAAAATTTCCCAAAGTGGGTCCTATGGAACAGGAGCTCCTTGGAATGTTACTCACAAAAGCTTCTGTGGTCATAATAATCTGGAAAACACTACCCTAACTGAAATTACATCCATGGTGTGCTTCTTCCCTTCTGCAGGACATTTAATTTAGAACTTTCGAAGTGCGTATTGGCACTGACTTTCTCAGATGCCGTGTTTTCCAAACTGCTTTAACCCCAGAACCCTGTATTTGGAAGAGCATCTTTGGAGCATGTGTTCTGTGGAACTCGCTTTGGAAGATACTGAGATTCTATGACTCCGGTGGTATGCAGCTAACTAGCTCAAAAGTCTAGATATCAGTGATTTAATCTAGAGGCCCCAGTGTGGTATCTAACAGGAATGTCATTTCTCGGTCAGGAATGCTGGTGTGATGAGCTAAGGCAATTTGGGGGGTATAATAAGGGAAGATCAGTCTAAAGATGGGTCAAAAGGAAGAAAAAAAAAAATCTGACATCATTGGAAACTATTTACCCAGAGTATGTGTTACTATACTTTGAAATGTACAATGAAATGTTGCCCTCTCTAAACTTTCTGCATTGATTTAGATTTAAGAGTTTGACCTGAAAACTTGGGGGTTGGGGGTTGGGGGTGGTGTCGGGGGAAATCAAGGTTTACTTGGTAAAGAAAGAAGTGATCACTGCCTTTCTGAATCCCTTGTGTATTGTCAGATAGCCTAGTGATATAGATATCCCAATTCAATAGTGTAATCAATTTCCTAAAATTACCTTAGATAGGATTGAAACGATGATGCCACCACTCTCACGCAATCCTGTTTGCATAAAATGTACATGGGTTGAAATTGTTCAAGTTGTATGAAATAAGACCTGTCTAAATTTATCCAGATTGCATATGCCCCTTTACTCTCTGAAATAAGAGTATTACATAGACAAGATTCAAGAGGCCACTGGTAACCAGTAATGTGTACATATGTGCGTGAGAACTACAACTTCAGAGTTGGGCTAATGGGGGTCACATTAAATAAATGCAGGTCTTAGAACTAGCTTTGGAATTTTCTATGTAAGTATCATTTATTCCATTGATTAGAGAATTGCAATACAATGATTTTTTTTTGTAATTTCCCTTCTTTAACACCCCCTGCACCCTCCCCCAAATCCTGATCCATTTTAAGAATGGCCAGTGGAGCAGCAGCAGAGCAGTGCATGGAGGAGGCCTGGGTTTGGCATCTTGCTGGGGGCTCATGGCATGTGGTCATTCGTTCCCAGCTTCATTTTCAAAAGACTGGAAAACCATCCCAGATTTGGCACTGTGGGAGCTATTGGCAAGGCGAACTCGGGCTGGGGAGTCTGGGCAGCCTTGGTGGACAATCCAAAGCTTTGGCAGTGCTGCATAGGGAGGCTTTACATGCAAACTCTTCAACTCAATTTCCCTAGTGGCTACATTCAACCTTCCCTATCCCTAGAAGAAGGGGCGGCCAGGAGCCTCAGGGCACCCCAAGGATGATTCTGTAGACCCCCCAGCAGCTGGAGGAGGGTCAGAGAGAGAAAGAGAGAGCGTGCTTCAAGACAGGGGAAGGGAGCAAATTACTCTGATTGTAGTCTTTTATAGACATAGGTATTAACCAAACTGCTACTATTTTGCCTAGAACTATCTTTTAAAAATCTATAAGCCAAAATGAGAGGAAAAAGGGAGAAATGGAATAGGAAATACACATATTATGTGGTTAAAGTCAGAAATGAACGAACGCTACAACACAAAACGTAGATGCCCTGTAAACCTCATCTAGGGGGACAGTTATGCACTCCTGTCCTCAGCACCACCTACTGAGATGTTTTGCAGCAAAGCCCACTAACTTACTAATTTAACTTAGTAGCTTTTCTTTTTCATCTTCACCAAAACCATACTATCTCCATTAAGGACAACAACAATGATCATGGCATTTAAAAACATCTTTCCTTGTGATTATGAATTTTGGAGTTAAGTTAAAAATAAAAAAGGAAAACTGTGTAGCGTAAAATGAAAGAGCTTATTCTTGAATTTGAGTTGGATGATGGGCTTTGGTAGCTCTCTGGAGTTAGAACATCCTAAATCTCCAGGCAAACTTGGGCTATCTGGCCCGATCGTCCCACACTGACCACAGCCAGCGTGTTTCTCACATTCCTCTCCTGACCCCCACCCAAATACACACATCCAACTGTTCAGTGCCTCTTAATTAGGCAAAGAGCTCAGTCTACATGGTGGTAGGTATTTTGTACTAGAACATTCTATGGCTAAAAAAATTATTAAGGTTCTAATCCTAATGTTGGAATTCTAAAGTCACAGTTTACAAAAGTAACCGAAGCTCTTGGGGAAACTGTTATTCATTCTCATTGGAGTCAAAGAACAGTAAGAATAGACAGACTGCAGTCCTTGGTGACCGTGAGGGACTCTTCTCATCCTCCCGGGTTCTCTCTGGAACCTGCTTCAGAAAACTCCCCAGTTGAGGAAAGCGAATGGGCCCTTTGAGGAGCTATAATGGCAAATGCTGACTCAGAAACAACAGAGCCAGCTGGACACTCCGGCATTGCAGACACAGGGCTGGGAATCCAAGGAAAGTCCTGCTTGGCTAGTTGAGCCACCAGTCAGGCTAACAGGATGCCGGAGCATTTTCTGACAATTAACTTATAGAATACTGGGACTAGAAATGTGACTTTGGTAAAAGGAAACAGAGAGCAGCAAGCCTGGCCCCAGAATAACTCTGGGCAGCCTTACAATACCGGTTTGAGCTTGAATTCCCAACCCGCTTTTTGGTCACTGAATGGTTAGTCTGGGGAAGCTACCTGCTTCTCCCTGGTCATAGAGAAGCGCATCCCACAGTTTACCACCAAACTCCAAAATGTGGGTGGGAACTCTGGCCTGGGTTTCAAGAAATACTAATGCAGTTCTGCTGCTTCTCAGAACACGCCTTGAAAGATACTTGAAAGCTACTAGGATAAGAGAAGAGGAGGAGGACATAAAACTGGCATCTGGAGCTCAATTCAGGTTGGTAGCCTCCCCAGCTTTCTCTCTCAATGCAAATAGCAACTTCTCAAGGGGGCTCTGTGACTTATTCAGCCTTTATCTCCCCCCTATCTACCCTTAAAGATGGAAGGAATTATGATACTGTGATTTGCTTTTCTGATTTCCCCTAATAGGCTTTTTGGTGACAAAAGACAAAAAGATGTGGCTTCCAGTTGTGAAGTTTAACAGCTGCCTATTACATACAGTAAGGTGTAAGCAAAAGGTTAAGGTCATGCAAGTTTAGGATAAGCGCACAAAGACTGGCACAAAGACCGGCTAGATGGTACACAAGTCTATTTAAGAAATAAAGGGAGGAGGGAAAAGGTTACTTCTGCTGTGTAGCCGCTGCAGCCTCCCTTCTTCCCTCCATTTCCAAGAGCAGCCACAGAACAGCAAACCACTCCAAATCAGTTTCTGTGGAGTGGAAAACCTGGAGGGTAAGCCTTCTCAGGGCAGCTCTGCCCTCAGTAAGAGAACTGCCACCCTGACGCGCAGGGGACGCTGGGGCCTATCCCCTGCAGCTCGGGGCAGCCTGCCCTGCTCACTGCTCCAAAGTCTGAGGCCTGGAGGGCCCTGTAAGGGATCTTGAAATCTTGAAAAGAACCTTAAAAGGGAGAACACATGGCACATACGCCATTCACTTCATACATGTGACTCTACGACTAGATATTTGTACATTTTGGATGTTGAATGAAAGAATTGGGAAACATGAAAAGACAATCTTGCAGCCTCTCAACATTGGCCCTCTTTTCATCGTCACTGGACACAGACCTAAGACTGCCAGGGAGGGGGCATCCCACGCCTGGGATGGGGGATCCTAACTGTTAACTTCCACAGCTTCACGACATTAAAAGAGACCAGTGTGTTGAAAGTCCTTTAGTCTACGGCAGCGGAGCCCCGAAGGGCTCACTGCTCTTCTGTTTTGCTGCTATTCCTGAACTTCACCACCATGACTGTGATATTGTCAGGGCAGCCTCTGTAAAATGACTGTAAAACTATGCTCTTGGCCCCAAAGTGAGGTTCATCCAAGCGCTCCTTGATGAACCGAACAGCTTCTTCATTGCTGAAAGCATCCCAGAGGCCATCCGATGCCAAGATCATGAACTCGGGCTGGAGCTTGTCCAGGTCGAAGGTCAGGATGTCTGGGTCTGGGATGACCACGTTGAGATTTTTCAGCGGATAATCCCCCAGGGATCGAGACATGGCCAGGATGCCTTGGACCCTCCAGGAGCCATTGAAACTGATGAAACCACCTGGGAAGAGAATGAGATCATCAGCCTGACCAACAGAAAGCTCACACACCTGGGACAGTCTGGGCGCGTGTACAGAAGGACGACCTGTTGTAGGTGACATATCACATGTGCTCCCCTCACCTAACCCTGGCACTGCCAGGAAGGAACAGCACCTCTGCTGCATGGCTTGAGGTTTGACACTCTACCAGTAGATCCTCCTCTGCCCTCATCCTTGTATTTTAAATGACTTCAAGAAAATATCATTAAGAATAATGAGGGTAGCTGAAACTGGTTTGGCTCAGTGGATGAGCGTCGGCCTGCAGACTGAAAGGTCCCAGGTTTGATTCCGGTCAAGGGCATGTACCTTGGTTGTGGGCACATCTTCAGTGGGGGTTGTGCAGGAGGCAGCTGATCAATGTTTCTCTCTCATCGATGTTTCCTACTCTCTGTCCCTCTCCTTTCCTCTCTGTAAAAAAATCAATAAAATATATTTTAAAAAAAGAATAATGAGGGTAGGAGATGTACATGGATGAGGGCATCAGTTTTAACTAACACCTTGACAGTGACTGACAGTAGAGAGAACTGGGGCAGGGATTTGAGGAGAGTAGCAGAAGGCAGGTGGTTGGGGACCAGAAACAACGCTGAAATCCATCATTTAGCTTGAGACTGCCCTTGGTTGTGCCTCCATAGTACTCAAAACAGTACCCCAAATAGGATCAGGATTAAAAAAAAACACACACCCTGTGTATTTTAGCACAGTGTTTCAAGGCTCAGCTTTTGTGTCAGGCTGCTTGGATTTAATTCCTAGCCTATTATTTCCAGCTATATGTGACTTTGGATGAGAAACTCTATCTCTCTGACCCTCAGTTTTCTTGGCTGTTAAAAATGGGGACAATACTAGCACCTATTCCATTGAAGGCTGTCTACTACATTCCCCATCTCCATCCCAATTCCAGAATGTAAGCTTATATCCCTAGCTATTAGTTGTGAAAAAAAGATAAAAAAAGGGGATTCCCACTCCCTAAAGTATTTACTTATACCAGGTACTGAGCAAGGTGCTTGGAGAAATGAAAAGGTGCTTGTGAGAAAGAAAGGAGTTATTCCATGTACTTCACTTAGCACAGTGCCTGAATGTAACATGCACACAATGGTATATATTATTATTTTTCTCTAAAGTAATTAGAGCTTTGTTCATTCACATATTATTTGTCAGGTAGTTATTAAATACATACTCCATGTAAGGCGATTTGTAGGCTATAAAGTTGTGCAAGATCCAGACCTTTCTCTAAAGAACTAGACAGTCTGGCAGGAAAGAAAATCTGCGTTTACCAACAGCTCCAAGCACAAAAGTAGTATTCTCACAGAAGAATACTACTACAAGCACCCACAGAAGAGGAGGAAGGAATGATTTCCAGTTGTGATGATCAGGACGGAGTGAGCATGAAGCTGGGCTGGGGATGTCTGAGAACATTTCAGGAAGTGTGGTCTAATGGGCAAGAGCATAGGCTCTGGAGTCAGACAGTCCTGGTCTCAATTCCGGTTTCACCATTCACCGGCCCCATGTCCTTGTGTACACAGCCTCTTGGAGGCTCCATTTCCTTGGTGGTAGAGTGAGAATGACAGTGTCACTCTCATAAGGTAGGGAAAGAGAAAGCGCATGCAAATTGCTAGGCTTGTTCCCCAACACAGTGATCCTGTGATAGCCACTGGTGCCACTGTTGTTGGAGATACCATCAGGAATGGAGACGGAAAGACTAACATGGTCTGGCCCAACTGGGTGCAGCAAATTGTCACACAAAAGCAGGAGGGGACATAGGTGTCCCAAAAAGGAAGGCTGTCTACTACATTCCCCATCTCCATCCCAATTCCAGAATGTAAGCTTATATCCCTAGCTATTAGTTGTGAAAAAAAGATAAAAAAAGGGGATTCCCACTCCCTAAAGTATTTACTTATACCAGGTACTGAGCAAGGTGCTTGGAGAAATGAAAAGACCATGTTCTTGCCTCAAGGAATTCCAAGTTGTGAAGGCAAGACAGATCAGAGAGTCATACTTTGTAAAAGGTGACCCACAAGGTCCACAGAAGAGGCTGGAGAAGGAATGAAGATGCACCTAACCCAGGAGCCTGTGGAACTGTGTGACCGGGAAGGCTCCTGAAAGGACACCCTTAAACTGGGTCTTATAGGACAAGCAATTGCTATCCACTAGACGGTGAGAATGGCATTAGCAAAGGCATGAGCTATCAGCCATGGCCGGCGTGGCTCAGTTGGTTGAGCATCGATCGCCCCATGCACTGAGAGGTCACTGGTTCAATTCCGGGTTGAGACCTTGGTCCCCAGTGGAAGGCGTGTGGAAGGCAGCTGATCAATGTTTCCCTCTCATGGATGTTTCTCTCTCTCTCCCTATCCCTTCTTCTCTCTCTAGAATCGATTAAAATATATTTAAAACAAAGAAAAAAAGCATGAGGTATCGGAAACACAGCTCATTTGGGGAGAGGTTAGTCGTCTGGCATGGCTGGAAGGAAGCGGGATACGCAAGCAGAGGTCCAAAGATCTCGTTAGCCTTTAAGTGAGCAAAGGACCCTGTTGGCCCTTTTGGAATTCTTGACCATGAAGAAGGGCGAATTCGTGGCTGTTTTTTGTTTATTTGTTTTGTTTTTTGCTGGGCTATATTACAAAGTCCAGTCTCAGCTACTTCAGCAGCAGCCTCCGTGGGGGTCTACTAATCATTAGTAACTAAACCTCTTATGCCCCAGGGGCTATCCAATAGGGCCCCTGTCCACCCAGTGAGACAGCAGACAGGCCTTGGAGACGTTCGCAAGCTCACCAGCTCTCTTGATCCTCTTTCTTTCCTTCAGTTGGTAAGGCTTGTGATCATGAGACAAGGGAATGGCGTTCCCGTCCTTGTCACACAGGACCCCTCGGGAGTCACCCACATTGGCCACAGTGAGGTCTTTATCTGACAGTAGAGCAATCAAGCACGTGGTACCTGAAAAGCAGAAGAGAGAGGCAGTGTAAGAGGTCAGCAATGTAGGGTGTGGCTGTTTCACGTGGTGACTGGATCCTTCAGTCAATTAAACCGCTCCTGGGGGGGGGGGGGGGGAATGACAGCTATTCACATCAACCACACTGATCAAATCTGACAGTCAATTTTCTTAACCAAGCTACCGTGTCACTGAAACAGGCCAGCATAACATTATCATTTTCCCAAGTCATTTTGTCTCCACTACTCTTAATTTAAACACATATCACATTTAAAAGGATTAGGAGAGAATAAAAATCAGTTTGAAGCTTCAGAGAATTGATACATATTTTCTGCTTCTCGCCAGTGTCCAGTTTCTGAGGAGATCCATTGGAAAGTGGGGAGAGTTGAGGGGGGAGGGGGCGCTCCTCAGCTGGACAGCCTGGAAGAGCCAGTAATTGACAGATGCCAGCAGCCAGATCCTATGAGGCCATCGGGAGTCGCGAGGGAGCTGTCTATACAAATTTGCCTGCACAGCCTGACAGCAAAGACTAGTGGTTAGAAACAGGGTGTGATGGGGGAAGACCATAAAGGCAGAAGCAGAAAAACCTACTGTGATGGCAGAAATGAGGCCTCGGTTGACAGGAGGGAGGGTTTGGCGGGAGTTGGGGAGAGGGGTAGGTGACAAGATTAAAGACCTGATTGTCTGGAGCCCACACGAGACACAAAAAGACATGTTCTCTTCAAACCCTTCTTGGAATGAGAACGGGTTAAAGCAAATAGAGTTGGACAGTCTGGTCTAATTGGAGCAGCCCTCATTACCTGCCCCATGCCCTGTCCAACTCCTCTCCTTCCTCTTCCCTCCTTTTTGACAATGTCACCTAGTATGCAAATACCTCCTGGAATGCACAATCCTTTAAGTGCTTGCTTCAAACTGATAATGCCTTTGCTTGTTAAAATTATTCATCAATTAGTCTTCATTAATATTTAAAACTCCTCATTAAGAAAGTCATATTCCATAACAGTATGTAAACTGCATCTAAAGATCTCTTTAGTCTTCATAGAGTAACACAAAAGACTGAATTTTTAAATAGAATAAAGAATAAATACAGGTTGCTATCAAGAGCTGGGAGAATAATTAGCATATTCAGTTCTTATAGCTCTAATTGAAATTCTATTCTTAAGCCTATTTAACCCCAAACTACCCTAATCAGACATGGAAACACATGAAATGTTGGTCAATTCAGGATTTCTGATATGGAAATCCTTGTGAAAGAAAAAAAGACTAACCTTAGGGATTATCAAAGCCAACTGCAAATATTTTACCTTAAAAAAAAAAAAATAACCACACACACTGTAAGAATGAAAATGTAAACACAGGAACTATTCATACAGATACAATTTGTTATTCTCAGTTTTTTGTATTAGTTGCATTTTGGTCTTCAACACCGTTCTCACCTTGTCTGCAAGCATCTGATTGGGTTGACTTGTCTAACACAATCAAAGCATAAATTCTCTTATAAGGCACATTGCCAGAGTTTGAAAGCTGAAATAGAAACACTGTGCTACTGAATATTACATGACTTGGGGGCATTCTATCACCATAACTCTTGGAGCTGTCTTTCTAGAAGGCCCTCTTTCCTTCTGACTCCCTCTACTGTGAGAGAGGACGTTCCTGACCTTCTCTTCCATTGCCATCGAAGTCTATGCTGCTGCCTGAATGACACTCCTGAGGTCCAAATTAACTGCCTAGTACGTGTGTCCTCTTGCTTTGACTACAGAGGATCTGAGGAAAGCCTCTGGGGTCTCCATGAGAGGGAAGCAGAGGCATCCACCTGGCTGAGCTCTGAGCCCCCTCCCCACCCCCATTCCAGCCTCAGCACCTCTCCATCCATCATCTGCTGTATTGAGCTGCCATGTAGGATTTTTTTTTTTTTTTGCTTTTTTTTTATAGAGGGGAGAGGTCATTCTTATAGCCGGGGGTGTGGGTGGAAATTTAATTTCGTATGTGATTAGGACCACGGAAGGGTTTTAAGCAGGACAGTGACACAGTGAGATTTGTGTTTTAAAGATCAGTTCAATGGCACTGTAAAAGGTAAACTGGAAGCAGGGAGAACAAGTCAAGTTAATGAGGATCTGAACTTACATAGTACACACAGAATAGAGGGTAGGGAACAGGTCATTTATTTATTTATTTTTTAAGAAATATATTTTATTGATTTTAATTTTTTAATTTTTTTTGCAGTATAACTTAGAATAGTAGTACATGTTTTCCTTTTTCCCCCCATTGTCCTCCCCCCAGCCTCCCCTACCACCCAGCACATGTTCCCACCTGCCCCCTCCCAGTGTCTTGCATTCATTGGTTATGCTCATATGCATGCATACAAGTCCTTTGATTGATCTCCCCCAGCACCTGCCCCCATCCTCCCAGCCTTCCCCCTGTAGCTTGACAGCCTGTTCAATGCCTCCCTGCCTCTATATCAATCACTCTCCTCTGTTTCTTTTCTTCAAAAATATCGTGACTCTGCATACTAGAAATAAATGTATAAGAACAAAAATGGTTGAGTCTCAGTTTCAATGTCCAACTGTTCTGAGTCCCAGTTTCAATGTCAAATAGTTCTTTATGTATACATGTCAGCAATGGTATCCAGATGGTGGACACATGGTGGCAATGCAAGTTCCATCCTCTCTGGTTTGGTCCTGGGCCGCCTGCAGCCACGCACAGCTGCTGACTGCTAGCACGGCAAGGTGTCGTCAGTGACCCCCATCTCTGGACCATCCTCGTGATTGGAACACACCCGACAGTTCCTCACTGTCGCAGGAGCCCACATGGTCTTGGAGTTGTTCTCTTTCCGTGGTGGAGCGCAGGGCTTCTGGGAATCCGCTTCTGTGCCAACTAGAAACTGGTGTTCTGGGAGTCTCAGCTGTCCAGTGGGTACTGCAGCTGTAAATTTTCAGGCCCTTCCCCTTCAAGATGGCGCAGACCACCTCCGAGCCGGTGGCTCCGCCAGAGAACCCAGCCGCACAGGGGCTGCTCCGTTAGGGGAGGCAAGTTTAGCAGTCCTCCTCCTTCTCCCAAAGACCAGTTGTCCCCCAACTCGCCAACAAACACTCTCTGCGCAACCCTCGGCTGCTCCCTCTGTCTGCCCTGGGACACAAATCATTGCTCATCCTTCTGTTCTGCTGCCATTTTTTCTCCCAGGGGACAGGTTATTTAAAACCAGAAAGGGTAGGTCACGGAGAATGAAGGAAATAAAGGAGAGGAAGAAAGTCTAGGATAATGTGCTGGGTGCTTCATGGACAAGGACTTAAGGGAGTGTCTGTTTGGGGCTCCTGAAAAAGCTTTCTCTCTCGCTGGAAAGGACTCAATACTGAAAATGATTCACTTCTTTGGGATACTGTTGGCTCATGTGTTTCTCCACCATCTTTGAGGGACATGGCTCAATTCAAGGCGCTGTGCTGAGGAAAGAGCAGAAGAGCTCTAGTCCCTGAGACAAAATGAAACTGTTGAGCCAGCGTGGATTCGCCTGTTCTTGTTCCGTGAGACACGAAATGTCTTTATCGCTTAAGGCTTTTAATGTGGGTGTTTCTGTTCCTTGTTGTATCCTGATTCAGGGGCTTATTGTCCATGACGGGCTGATCAATGAGGGATTCAGAGTGTGGCTGTTCAGATTTACTCATGCGTTGGATATACTTAAGATTCATGGCCTGCCCATTCTTCTGTCAAGAACACAATCCCATTGTTTCTATGGGTAAATAAGAGCAACCTCAAGATGCAGATTTCCAGAGAAAAGCTTTAAGAAAGTGGGGACTGCCTATGCTCACAATAGAATCTGAGCCATGGCCCAAATGGCTGTGTCCCCGATGTGAAATCAGAGCTGCAAGCAGGGTTCAGGGTCACTGAAATATCACTATTTCCTTCTGTGGAAACCTGCCTGAATCCTGGCTGCAGGCCCAAGAATGTTCTAAAGCAAACCAGGACACCTAACTGTAAGCAATCTCTTGTTTTGGCTTTGTAATCTCAGCAGGATTATGAGATAGTTTACAATCTGATCTTCAGAGAACAAACTACCTTGTTGTTGAGAACACGTGAAGACCTTGGGTCATTAAGACTGAAGTATTGGAGGGCATCTTTCTTTGTGGGCTTCCACACAGAGAAAGCAGCGATGGGCACATATAAACATGCAGGAAAGCTTAGGTGAGTCTCCAGACTGGGCAAGAACAGAAGCTACCCCCTCACCAATGGCTCCTTTTTGGGTCTTCCTCTATAATTCGAGCTGCCTCAACTTCCCGTCATCACATTCTGGAGGGCAGAGTGCCAGGAATAACAATTTGTGAGAAAAAGGTCAATTACAAATTGTCATTTCTTCCATGAGATTTCTGCATAAGCACAAATATCAGCCACTGATTTTGACACTGGCTGAATCTGAGGCAGTCAACTTGATGACAGATACTATTATTTCCAACCCCAGTGTTATGTAGTTTAATTCCAGACTTAGCTACGCTTGGTCTCTTCCTCAGCAAACATATAATTAGCAGAATGACTAGAAGAAATAAGAAACAGTGTGTGAGTGCCAGAAAGGTCTTTTCACAAATGAGGTATGCTACCGTAACTATAAAAAACACACAATTTATTTAAGGGGGAAGGTCATAATTCATCTGAACAATCTGATGGAGTACTCATTTAATTTTCACACTTCACCAGAGTTAAAATATAGATGTGTTATTAGATGCTTTTGAACACCATTTTGAAATTGAAATGTTCTTCAACTTCACATTTCAGCTGCTATAATAATCGTGTTTACTTCACATTTGAGTGTGGCCTGGGAACACCCTTCTAACTCTTCCTTTTTCAGTTAAGGAGGAACATGAGAAAGAGTTGCCCCCTCTTAAACTGATCACATGAGTTGGGAGTCTTGAAAACCACAGTAGGTCCTCTTGGTGCAGGAGTCTTTATCTCTACTCCCCGGGCATCCTGAGAACGAGCAAGCAGACAAGCTTCTGTGATGCTCATTAACATACTTCTCATAACTCTTACTGACGTTTAGTTCAGGTGAGAGCATGCTAACTGAAATTAATTTATAATTACATAATCACATCCTGGATTCTAGATCTAGTATTTTTTAATGGCAAACAAAATTAATTTCATGGTTCTTTGATTCTTCCTATACAAGCCAAAGAAGCACAGACTATATATTTTTTTCATGTCTTCGTGTTATTTGCTGGTTCTTCAGTGAGACAGCTCATATTTATTCAGGTTTTCAGCAAATTTCAGGTAGTGTCTCTGTTTCTTTATACGTAAATGTATGGGAGTGCGATCTAATAAAAACTTTGGAAATTGAGTTTTCTTAAAAGAGTTGTTTGCTTTTTCATTAAAGGCCAAGAGAGAAAAGAGGAGAAGTCTGCAAATGAAAGGTATAGCCTGGTTCATCTGGTGCTTAACAGAGAATTACACTTTCCTCCTCTTGTCGTAGAATCAACCCTCATCCCTATGGTTTCAATTAAAAACAAACCTGGCCTTTTTTATTTATTTAAATTATCACATAGCTATAAACCTATTGCATATACACATGTGTTGGAGGGTGACAGTTGGAAATATTAATGAAGTTACTGCCCTACTGTGTGTGCATGGCCCACTTTTATTCAGTCTGAGGCACCAAGCGTCCCAGGGAAGATTAGGATTGCTCTCGCTGAAGTGCAAACAGAGTCATGTTTAGTTTTTGAATGTCAAGGTGACTAGAAATTCATAAAGATACAGTATTCTCAAGATAAAAACCTTTTTTAGTCCAGGTTCTGGTCTAAACCACAGGCATATGAAGATGGAGCAGCGAGTTTTCCTGCCCCCTGAGTCCTGTCTTCTGGCTCCCCCTGACCACTAAGACTTGCCAGGCAGGAGGGTGGTGAGCGGTCGTGGTGGTGGGCAGGAAGGGGAAGATGGGAGAAAAAAAGGAAAATAAGAGGATGCCATTGATGTGTGGATCTCCAACAATTATGTGGAGTTTAAAGCCCAGAAGACCTAAACCTTGCTTTCCAGGGCATAACCCAAGAAATCATCAACTTTTGCCCCGGTATAGAGAGGCAATGGTTGAAAGAGAAACTTGCTTAGTCTAGTGTGAATCAGGAGCTGCTGGGCTGCCCCTGAGGGAGGAATGGCAACTCTCAGGAGCTTCAGAGCTGGGATGTGGGCCATCCAACCACATGTCCTGAAGACCCTGGTCATCCCAGCAGATGCCAGAACAGGAACAAATCCCAATACTTAGATCGCCCCTGGGGAAAGGGGGATGGAAACATGAATTCACTTTGTATTTACACATAAAAACCTGAGAAAAATCAGGAAATTATGGAATATACCTGGAGGTAAATAGAGTAAGATTTTTGTATCAGTTACTACAAACTCAAAGTTGTATTCAGTTTTATAGAGATAAATTGTTAATTTTAGACATGTTTATTTTGTAGCTGTATAATGTGTAGATGAATAGATATCACATATTACATATCTTAAATTTTACCTTGACCTAGCAATTATGAAACTTAATTTTAAAAATATGCGATAGCAGGTTCCAAAAATGTTTGCTAACCAAGGCTGAGCTGCCTATGAATCAGGCCATTGGCAGGTTAATTATATAAATTATTTCCAGAGGTGCTTTTCCATACAAACAACAAAATCATTTCTATGCCCCATTTAAAGGACTAAAATAAAGGTCGTACAATGATGTGTATTTAGGGTAAATAAGTAAAATCAAATCAGATTTGGGCCAACCTAATCCAATTATTATTAACTCTTTAGCTTACTTTGAAATCAGTGGGACTACAAACTGACTTGAAATCTATCCCTCCTAGAAGGCTGCTTACCCCAAAGATCTGATTAAATCCTGACTTCACTTCCATCTGGCCCATCTGAACACAGAAAGAGTGAGATCCCATCAGCACATCAACAATGGAGAAAATACAACCATGTTATTCTCTCAAACCTCTAATTATAAGATTGACTGTGTGTGTGCATAAGTACATGTGCATCTATGTGTATAAGATCATTTTGTGTTCTTTTCCCCTCATTCAATGCCTACTGCATCCAATTACTAGGCCGCGTACTGGAACAATCCAGATGAGCAAAACATAGTCCTTAACCCCAAAGCATTTACTACTTAATGGCAAGATGAAACCAGGAACTTAGAGTCCAGCATGGAAAATGCTGTGACAGTGTATTGAGAGCCTCAGTCTGATATGTAGAGGAGCTCAGCCTGGGGAGATGGTGGGAGGTAGAGGACCTGAGGGAGAACAGCTGGGAGGCAGTGAGAACTTAACTCCCCCTTAAAGACACAATAGGGTAAGAAATTCACATAGCCTACTATGGTTCCTGGCACAAAGGAAGAGGTAAAAAAAGACTCGGTAGAATAAAAATGAGTGCAAAAGCAGCTTCTTAAAAAGGGATTTGAAATACATATATTTCACTTTTGAAACAAAGAATAGTATAAACACTTGCTTGTACTCTTTGACTCAATAATGCCAATTTTTGAATTTTATCCTAAGGAAATGCTGAGATGACAACAGAAGTTGGTGTACAAGGACTTACCTCACAGAATTATTTAAAACAGCAAGACAACAGAAATAATGAAAATGAGTAGACATATATGTATTATAAAATATCCAAATAATAAAGCATTTTATGAGTATCAAATACTGTGTTTCTG
Source organism: Antrozous pallidus (assembly GCA_027563665.1). NCBI lineage: Eukaryota > Metazoa > Chordata > Mammalia > Chiroptera > Vespertilionidae > Antrozous > Antrozous pallidus. Next base: position 25,618,645 of record CM050514.1, on the reverse strand, counting down.
AAGAATATATATTGTCATGGGAAAGTGCTAATAAGTGAGAAATGAAATAAAACTACACATAAAATTTCTTTACAAGTATATTATATTAGTATTTTTACTTGGGAAAAAACTGTCTATAAACTATTACTGCAATTTCATTTACTTTAATAAGTACATATAGGTAGAAAATATTAGAAACAAAGAGAATATTGGTTATTAAAGTTGCTGGTTTGCAACAGAACCAGAACTCTGGCTACATGTCAGCTGCTCAGTCTAGTCCTCTGAGCACCTCCCCAGGACCGGGGCATATTCCAGGCTGCTAGCTTGAGCTTCTGTTGACTAAAACTTAAAGGTTCATATTTTCCAAGTGTGAAAAGAGAGCAGTTATAGGTCCGAGAGTTTAATCGTCACTTAAGGCCTGAACTGCATGAACACAACCTATAAAGGAGCTGGCCAGGCCAATTAAAAATGAGGAGACCCTATAAGGAAATAGGGGACACTGTGTTTTAAGTAGGTCTAAATCTCCTCTTGACCTCCAGCTGTTTAACATGTGAACTGCAGGAGCCATCTTTTGAACTGAAAAATGACACTTCAAGGGGCACAGCCTTCTTTATCTAGAGCTCCTTTCAGGATCCCTGGAAAAGCTGTCCCTCTGGCTAAGAGCTGAGAAGTAAAGCTTCTCATAGCCCCTCCCTGTGGATCCACCCGTAGTCCCACAGGCTTCTGCAGGTAGCCTTTTCACTGTCACCAGGCTATTTTCTAGGCAAACAATAAAACCAACCTCTGACTTCACTAGAAAATGAGGTTTTTAAACATTAAGCATGATGCATGCAATTACATTTTGTTTAGGAAGCAGCACCAGGGGAATGTTTCTCTCTACCTATTCTACTTCAAGTTCATACAAAAGCAAGAAGTTTGTGCGACCTTTGCACACAGGGCTGGTCCTGGCCCACAGGCCATGTAGAAGGGCCAGGTGCGGGTGGGAGCACACCTCACCACGTGGCTTCCCCTGTTGGTCTGGCCTCATCCCACCCTTAAAGGAGCTATCGACCCCAGGGTAGCATCTTCCCTGACTTGCTGGGCATCTGCCATTCTGGCTGCAACATGATTCTGTCTGAGTCTATAAATGATTCTTACATAGCCTCTGAACTCATTTGCTAGTTCGCCTGGAGGCTCAAGTTATTCATTCATTTAGCACGATTTTAACAAGCACTTTCTATGCCAGGCGTTCCGATAGAATCTGGGTAAGAGAGGAGCCTGACAGTGCTATGAGACGGAGGAGATTCATTTCATCATGAACAGGAGTTAGCCGAACACAGCTGATAAGGAGGAATTTCTGGCTTGTATCTGAGTGGTGTGTATGTGTATGTGTAAAGATTCTTTTAAAATTATAACTAAGACACCTGATTTAACATGAGTGCAAGTGTATGTCAAATCTTCATATGGAAATTACTGACATCAAAAGCTCTTAAAAACATTCCTGAGTTGCAAATATGAATATAAACCCACAGGCTACTTCAGAAAATTGAATTTATTAAGGAAACATGAAAAAGAAGCAAATTCCCATTCGGACTTTAAAATGCCCACAAATTATCCATATAGAATTTTCTGTGATTACTTAATTAATAAAAGGCTTTGAACATATACTATAGTGCCCAGTTTCAGTGCTGTCAATAATAAATTACGATACTTGATTTTTCTCTTCTATTTCAGTGCACGTTTAACTTTATAGAGAAGGAACATGTTGCTCATGCTAGCTTGCAAATCGAAATTGAAACTAATGTGCAATGGGAAATTCTCAGCCTTAAGGATCTTAGATTAAGAACATATGTCATAGTAGTATCCTGCTTGGATGGCTGAATGACAACCAGCTGAGGAGTTTCAAAAAAGAAAGGAAGATGTGTCTTAGCAGTAGTTAAGAATTAAATCTTTAAGGATATACTTTATAAAAATATGTATTGTACATTAAAATTTTTGATTTAAAAATGCTGACCTGGCATTCTTTGAAAGAAATATCTTAATGAAAAGATGAATGTAAAGGGTTATTCAGAGATAAAAGAATATATTTCACTAAGCACCAAGCAACTGGCCAGCTAATAATTTTCAGAGTATGCTCAGCTTCGGAAAATTCCTGTGGCCTTAAAGAGAGAACACAAACAGAATAACCCATTTTAGACACAAATCTGGTAAATGTATACCCAGTTTTCAAGCGGAGTATACATTTGCCAAAGATCCAGGACCACCTTTCTGTAAGTCAACTTTTAAAGATCCAAAGGCTTGCCATTTTGACATGTGGATTATTTTGAGCTGAAGACAAGCCCCAAAAGACTCAGGAAGAGTTCTTTCCTTTTCTTTTTTACTTTCCCTTTAAATCAAGAGAATATAGATACAGGCCCTAGTCCAGGAAGAGAGCTAACACTAGAAATAACTACAAAGAATTTGGGGTAAGTGTGGTAAGTTTCAGGGAGTCCTCTCAGGAATGCCCCTCTGTGTCCCATTGTCTCTGGTGGCATAGCAAACATTTGTTTACCAAACATCTTCCCTTCCTCTTGTAAATTACCTTCCTTTCCTCTGAAATCTGGAGACCCAAACCCCCTTTTGCTTAGCTCAATTACATTATTGTCTTTGAACCTCTCATGTCTATGTGAGGCTCCTACATGTACAGAAGTAAATTTGGTTTTCTTCTGTTAATTCGTCTTATATCAGTTTAATTAAGAGAGTTTTAGCCTGTACTTCTTCCATTTGTGTCATTTTAATCTTGCATCTCCTATTCGTTTTATTTATTTCTTCAGCATGTATTACTATATCAACAATAAAGAGAAGTGTGTAAGTATTTTGCCTTTAAATAATGAGACACAAACCCTCAGCACTTCTGAAAATAGTCAAAACCACTTCCTGGAGACTTAATGGTTACTGCTCTCAAAATTAGTTTAAGGGGCCCTGTACTACATAAACCATGGCACTACATGTTTTATAGCAGGTTTGAAAGCTTCCTCAATTGTCCACCATTTCCTTTTGCTTGGGTTACTTAACTATTCAATAAGCAGACCTAAGCTCAAGCAAAACTGTGAGATGGCTCATTTTTGTCTCAAAGGATCACATACTCTAACTCCTTCCCAGGGGTCAGTGCGGGGCCCTGAGCCCATCTCCTAGACCCAATACTCCAAGGCTTTTCTGTCTACTGAGGCACTCTACTTGTGTCTGTTCTTCACAAACAATGTTCCAAGCCTTCATAATATCCCACTTCTACCCCTTCCTTATCTACCTCTACCCTTCATTACGGTTTCTATGACCTTGGTTTGAGGATCCTAAGTGTTAGGTGAACAATGAATAATAGCAACTAGGTCAGCTACCCAAGGTCAGGGGTCTGCGATGAGCCTGGGTGAGCATCTCTTTTTGAAATACTGGAATACTCAACCCTAATAGGATAAAATGAAGACAATTTCACAGCTGCCACTTATAGGGAAAGCACCTGGCTTCACTTTAACCATTTGGTTAAATCTACTGATACTATTACAAGGATGTATTTTAAAGTTTGGCCTTTTGTGTTCAAGCCTTAAAATAAAGTGGGCTGGGGGAAATGGGAAGTGAGAGGGAGACAAAAAATGAAACAGGTCAGCTCTGTTAGACTTTTTCTTTCCTACTTTTTCCCCAGGCAGAGGAAGATGCTACTGATGGACTCCTATTGCCCTATTTCACACTCCATGGCTCCTCAGAAAAGCTGTTTGGGATTCAACAGCACCATCAGCAGCTGAGCTAACTCTGCTGAACCCTCATCACAGATTGCTGCTGTTGCTGCTTCAGGATGCGGAATACATGGCTGCCATCCACCAAGGCAAGGGGAGAGCTGTTCTGCCAGAGAGGGTGATGGAAAGAACATAAATGAGCCTTAGATTAGACAACCGAGCTTCATAGTGTAGCTAAATGCCCTCAGGTAAATTATCTAAGCTTTAGTGGTTTCAGCAATCTCTAGCAAGGCCTAAGAAATTATCTGGTACACAGTCACTGTTCAGTGGTTGTTTCCTGTGGTTTTCTTTCCAGGTTATTACAAGAACCCTATAACCTCTACCATTAGTTTTCACCTATATCTTCCTGTATCTGCCTTAACTGTACCTGACCTCTTGTCTGCTCTTCAAAGGACATCTGATCCTTCCTTGATACTTCTCAGAAATACAATCTTCTAACCTTCCTGAATTTCTGGGGAGAAGGGACCTTAGTGGTCACTAGTCTATGGTGGAAGCTTATAAAGATGATGAAATAAAATGGAGAAATCATTTTGAGTCCCCATTTCAGGAGGGAGGGTGGGAAACAGTCTTCAGGGTCAAGCCTACTTGCCTAAGGTTTCTTTCTTCTTTTATTCTTTTACTTAGAAGTCTTGTCTAACATCCCATTCCTTTTCTTTAAACAAAAAATTTTTTTAATTGATTTCAGAGAGGAAGGGAGAGGGAGTGAGCGAAAGAAATACCAATGATGAATTATTGATTGGCTGCCTCCTGCATGCCAGCTGGGGATTGAGCCTGCACCTGGGCATGTGCCCTGATAGAGATTTGAACTGTGACTTCCTGGTTGACACTCACCCACTCAGCAACACCAGCCAAGCTATATGTGAATTTTTGATGGCACAAGGAGTTGGTGCCCCTTAACCCCATGTTGTTGAAAGGTCAATTGTATATAAAAATGAGTACAGATACTTCAAATTACTCTGGCATCCCCTGAGACCCTGAATAATTTTTGCTAAGAAGCATAAGTCATCCACACTTAGAAAAATAAATCTAGAATAAGTAATAATTGTAAACTAGAAGCTAAGCATACCAGCTGGGAGTTTGTGATGAAATTCCTCCCATTACCTCATCCTTCCTGTGGCTGCTTACACTGACTGGATGGTCCCTCTTAACCTGGATGTACCTCTTGTATAGACACTGCCTCTCTCCCTCTCTCTATTCTAGCCTCTAAGTGTATAGTAGAGCATGGCCACATTTATTCAATTTAAGTCAAATGGAAGAGAATGCAGAGGACTGCTACATCAGAAATAGTGTCTACAATTAAAACTTGGATAGTAAAATGATCATGGTGAAATTAAATGAAAGGCTTGACATAAGTACACTTTCGTGTGAAATCTTATGGAGCACAGTCAGGAAGGCCAGTTGTGCAATAGGAGAATGTCTTTGGGCGCCTCTTCATCTTCTGATTGTTCACCCCACAGAGGCATCAAGCAATTCATTTCTGAACATTGATAAAAGGACAGCAATGAAAACCAGTCCTTAGCCAAAGGCTGAGATTAAGCTCTCTTCTATAGTTGTTATATATATACTAGAGGCCCAATGCACAAAGATTCATGCAATAATGAGCCTTCCTCCCCCTGGCTGCTGGCACTGCCCTCCCTCTGGCCCGGAGCCACCTTTTCACTCCGGCCCAGAGTTGCCTTTCCACCTATCCATGCTGCTCAGAGGCCTGGAGCGGCTAGGGTGGGGTGAACGCCTTCTCGTCCTGCCCCCTGGCCACTCAGTGCCTGTGTATGCAAATTAATCTGCCATATTTGTTGGGTTTATTTGCATACTCACTCCTGATTGGCTGGTGGGTGTTGTGAAGGTATGGTCAATTTGCATATTTATTAGTATAGATTTATAGTTTCTTTCATTTATTTATTTATTTTGGTAAAAAATGCCACCTAAAAGCAATTGGACATAGGTTTTGGATTTAGAAGAATAGAAGACCTGTTTGAATTTGCATAATTTTATACTTGCTTTTCCTCAACCTGTGACCCAGGGATTTTGATAAGACTTTATTTTTATTTGAAAACCTAAGTACTGTAAACAAATTCCTTTTGATGGCAACAACTTATTTTTATCATATTCATCTAATTTGCCTCTGGTTCAAATTGTCCAGGTATGCTGCAGCTATTTAGATAACCTAACTGTTCTAAGAGCAGATTATCAGCATCCTGTTTAATATGGCCAATTTTAGATACAAGATGTGATGCCAGCATGAACTGCTCTAATTATAAAACCTCATAAATGTCAGCCACAGAAACAGCAGCAGCCCTTAGTAACAAATAGTTGTTTGGTACTCCTCCCACTTTTAATGTTTCAGAATGGTGTTTCTGAAATCATATTCCATTGACTATTAGGGTAAACAAACTCCACACTTTGAAAAATAAAACCCAAAAGACACCATCAATGTCCTAGCTGGAACTTACAGGGAAATGCAGCCCTAAAAATGAAATCAGCTTTCCCCACTAGCATGAGTCAATTTAAAAGAACCTCATCATTTTGAACAGCAATTTAGTGCCTTAAACAGAAATCAACCTCGACTAAAACCAAAAATCTTATTTATATAGGATCCTAATGAGTATATGAGAGGATGGAGAGAGTGAGTGTGTACAGTGAAAGGAAGAGATTCTAGAATAATTACTACCTTCTCTCCCCCACTTTTTAGCTGCTTTTTCAAGAGCAGAATAATTACCATGTGGTAATTTGTCTCCACTATTAAATAGTGAGCTCCTTAAAGGAAAAGATTATCTTCTTTACCTCTGCAAGCATGGGGCATAGCACTGCTTCTGCTTAAGAAATGCTTGTGAAAGGAAGGAAGAAAGGGAAAGAAAGAAAGGAGGGGAGGAATATAGAAAGAAGAGAGGGAAGGAAGGAAGGGAAGAAGGGAGGAAGGAAGGAAGCTAGCTTGATTTTCTTACCAAGTAACCTGTGTTCTAGTTTTGGCAGCCTTTTCCTGGCACATGAGGAGGGCATTTCTTGGATAAAAGGGGAGGGAGGACTGGCTAGAGGACAGGCTTTAAACTGTGGCTTGTTCCTAGAAACTGACAATTCTATGAAAATGTGGAGAAAGGACAGAAAGAAGGGGCCAACACGGGTTGGCAGCACCGGCTGTTCACGGTTTGGCATAATAATCAGTGTGGATTCATGTCCTATTGCCCTGTAACAACTTACTGCAAATTCAGCAGCTTAAAACAATACACTTTTATTATCACACAATTTCTTTGGGTCCCAGGAGTCTGGATTCAGCTTTACTGGGTCTTTACTCAAAGTCTCGCAAGGATGTAATCAAGGTGTCAGCAGAGCTATAGTTCTTGGATGGAACCAGGTATCTGCTTCCAAGCTCATCCAAGTCGCTGGCAGAATCCAGTTCCTTGAAGATGTAGGACAGACTTACTTTCTTGCTGGCTGTTTCTAGGGAGTCCCTCTCGGCTCCTGAAGGTGGCCCTCAGTTCCTAGCCACATGGTAGCTTTAAAGCTACAGGAGTAGGAGCTTACATACTGTAATGTCATCATGGATGACTGGGCCATCACCTTGTTTCTATAACAATCACGGGAACCACTAGCCTAGCACATTCTCAGTTATGTGCCACCCCACTCTCACCCCACCCCCACCCCAAGCACTCAAGAAGAGGGATTTACACAGGTTGTGTATTCTAGAGGGAGGAACTACCTAAAAGTTCAGGACTTAAGTACATGCTCAAATATTTTGAAGTACCAGACTATATTAGAGTACAAAACTGAGTTATGAGAAGGCTTATTTTTTTCTAGGCTTACTACAACATGTGTATACGAGGGGGAGGGATTTACACAGGGTGTGTATACCAAAGGGAGGGATTTACACAGAGTCTGTATACTAGGGGGAGAGATTTACACAGGATGTGTATACCAGGGGCTGGGAACTTGGGAGTCATCTTAGAGTTCTGACTACCACAGGAGGTTTTGGTGAGTGCCAGAGGAGGGCTGACTCAGTCATCACTTTAATAGGAAAGGTATAGATTTTCCCCTTGTGTTTCTTCCAGATTTTTAGTATTAGTCATTAAAAGAGTGTTTCTCTGATTGGGAGTCAGGAATCCACAAACTTATTTATAAAAGAACTCCAGATAAATAAGAAATTAGAATGATGGGACTCCAGGCAGTTACCTACAGGTTATGGGGACATAAAATTCTTCTCTCCATACCAACAAAAGAAAAAAAATATATATATATATATATTACTACTAAGGATACTCAGATCTAACAAAAACATAATTTAAGCATCACAATAATAAAAGAAAACCTAAATGTTATGCAAACCAGTGCAGCATGAGAGTTACAACTAAGGCTGCACCCAGGATGGCTGGAAGTCTTCAGTATGCCCTTCTCTGACCTCATCCTGCTCCCGTCCACCCTGAACTGCGTGGTTATCATTCCCTTGCTTTTCTTTAAAGTTTAATTATGAATGGCTGGCTCGCTAAGCAATATATTGTTTAGTTTTGTCAAGTTTTAACTTTATAAAAACAGAATCATTCTCTGTATTTTTTTCAATTTGCTTTTTTTCATCTAATATTTTTGAGATTTATCCATGTTGACATATGTAGCTGTAATTCATTCATTTTCTCTGACAAATAGTACTCCACTCTTGGTTATTCCATTTCCTGGTGATAAATGTTTTGTTTTCTATTTTTTCTAATTATAAGCAAATGCCTACAAATATTTTTGTACATGGTTTTGTACAAGGTTTCACATTTCTTATTTTTTCTTTTTAAAAAATATATTTTTATTTTTTAATTCAGAGAGGAAGGGACAGGTATGAGAAAGAATCATTGATTGGCTGCCTCCTGCACATTCCCTACTGGGGATCGAGCCCACAATCCAGGCATGCGTCCTGATTGGAAATCGAACCATGACCTCTTGGTTCATAGGTCAATACTCAACCACTGAGCAACACTGGCTGATCTACACATTTCTTTTTTTTTTAAAGTTTTAATTAAAAAAAATATATCAGAGACTCAGAAACATTGATAAGAGAGAAACATTGATCAGCTGCCTCCTGCACACTTCCTACTGGGGATGTCCCTGCAACCGAGGTATATGCCCTTGACCAGAATTGAACCTGGGACCCTTCAGTCGGCAGGCCAAGGCTCTATTTACTGAGCCAAACTGGTTAGGGCAGCTACACATTTCTTTACAATATATAGCTAAGGATGGGTCTGCTGGGTCATGCATACATGCAGTTTCAACTTTACTAGATAATGCTAAATAGTTTTCCAAAGTGATTCTACCAAATCACTTGCTTATCTGCAGAGTTCTGATGCTCCACATCCTCAGCAACACTTTATATTGCTGGCTTTCTAATTCCTGCTAATCTGATGTAGATAAAATGGTGTCTCCTGGTGATTTTAATTTGCATTTACTTGATTAGTAATGAGGTTGAACATCTTTTTAAAGCTTATTCCGATTCCTTCTTCTCCGAAATGACTGCTCATATTAAAATCAGGTTCCTCAATCCACATTATCAAAATAGAGCTGTTATTTTAATTGCTACTTAAGTGTCTTCTATGTTTTATTTCTCAATTGCTTATAAACTTTAAAGAGAACAAAAGGGTATTTTCAATGTTCCACTAAGAAATGAATAATGAACAAATTTGACTATCTAAAAGTTCAGGATTTAAGTACATGCTCAAATATTTTGAAGTACCAGAATATATTAGAGTATAAAATTGAGTTGTGAGAAGGCTTATTTTTTCTAGGCTTACCACAACATTTTACAGTTTGCTTGGCTTAAGATTTTAGATGTTAAGGCCAACTTGCTATATGACATACCATCTTTTGGACATTTATCACATAATAGATGTACTTAGCAAATATGAACAGAATGACCAATAATATTACAGTGGCAGACAAACAAACCTACTCAAATTTATTTATGAATTTATTCTATATATAAAAGTTTTGCCGCTAAGTGGTGGTTTGATTCTATTTCACTTCTGAATGAACTTCTATTATATTGCAATATTAAAAAACTAGCTCTGGCCCTGCTGTTGTGCCTCAGTTCGTTACGCACTGTCCCGGGCACCTAGAAATCACCCAGTCAGGACACATGCCCGGGTTTTGGGCTCCATCCCCAGGAGGGGTTGTGCAGGATCTCTCTCTCTCTCCCCCTCTTCCTCTCCCTGCCTCTCTTTCTAAAAATCAATGAAAACATTTAAAAAAAATCTTCCTTTAAAAACAAAACTAAACAAACAAAGAAAAACATCTACTGTATCTAGAATATATCTTAGTAGTTAAAACAAGAGCTATAATAACCACAAAGATCTAAATTTGGAATGAGGTTTTAAGCATCATATATTGAGTTATTTAAAACTAAGCATCATATATGGTGTTACTAAAATCAATTGACTAAACTCATTAAATAATCTTATCCTCCACTTTAGTGGTTCCATGGAGTACCAATTCAACTGGAGGGAAAGAGGGGCTATTTAGTAAAAGGGTTCAGGCTTTAGTAAGTTTGGGAAATACTAAGTTATCAAAGTTTGAGTTAAACTACCGGTCTATATACAATTTTTTAAAAATACATTTTATTGATTTTTTACAGAGAGGAAGGGAGAGAGATAGAAACATCGATGAGAGAGAAACATCAATCAGCCACCTCCTGCACACCCCCTTAGTTGGGATGTGCCCGCAACTAAGATACATACCCTTGACCAGAATCCAACTTGGGACCTTTGAGTCTGCAGCCCAACGCTCTATCCACTGAGCCAAACTGGTCTCAGCTATATAGAACTTTTAAGATACTGTCAAGTGGTAGATCCTAACAGGGGCTATGCATGCAACATATCCCAAACATTTTTCCCTGGAACACTTGGGTCCCAAGGAACAAACATTGAAAAATTTGCAGCTCTGCTTTGATTATCTTGTCATCAGCTTCTTTTAATAATAAGATCCTTTGTATTCTTAACATTTTTTCTATTAAGCTTTAGTTTTTAAAGAAATAATCATTCTTGGATTTAAATTTTATATCAGTTTTATAGTAATTAGTATGCATAAATATTTAACTACAAAAAATTTCACAATACTAAATCTCTACTAAATTCCTTTTCAAAGAGATATGACTCAAGTTCATTAAAATGCTAATTAAATCTAATCCTAAACTAATTAATGTTCTTTGCCATCAATTATAGTTTGACATTTTACTTAATATGGTATCCTAAATCAAAGTTTTTAAAAAGCCCAAAGCAATACTATTGGAATTTCATTAACAAAAATATCTATGTTACCTTTCATGTTAATAGAACAAAGAAGATATAAAAACCAGTTGATGTTATTACTCTTGAATAAACAAAATACATTTGAAGATTTCTACTTGAAAAATTCTTGTTTAAAGCCAGTTTGTGTGCAAAATGAAAAGCGAACTTTTAAAATTGACTCGCCATGGTCTTTTATATGTAAATGCAAATCCCGAATTTGTGATCTGCCCTGGAACACTCTTCTATAAAGAGCTAGTTGTGGCTCAGTTAGTTAGCTGGTCAGAAGGGGGCTGTCAGCACGTAATCTACGAGGAGGAAAACACATGTGCACACAGACTGCATGCAAATTTAGTTCGGTTCATAATCTGCTCAGTTTCTTTTGAGACTGAGAGCTGACTTAAATAACACCAGGCTATATGCCCCACTAATTCTTACACAGACAGGCTGGCACCTTTTATCAAGGACAGAATGGGACACAGAAGAGGATTTAAATAAGCTAATTACCCTCTCTTGAGCACTGCAATGTTTTCAACCATCCACAACAATTCTGAGTTTAGTAAAATTGTAACTCAACAGGCATAATGGGCACTTACTTCTGAGGTGGACATTTACTTAAGAAGATGGAACCCAGTGAACCTTCAATAAAACACCCAAATGGAGGCAGCTCCTTAAGCAGTGTGACAGAAACTTGAAGGTCTTTGGAGAACAGCAAAATTGGTGAAGAAATGAAAATGCTGCTGAAGAGCCAATCTGCATAATCAGCTGAGTCAAGATGCTCAGACTCCATAATTGAGCTAACAAGAGAAGTGTAACACTGCTCTGTATCTAATCTCCCTCAGACTCCTTAAAGTTCCGACAATCTGCTGTGTATTGTATTCTGTGATAATACCTTTCCTCTTTAATTTTCACTATGGCATTGATTCAAGAATGTTCTTTAAATGAGGGTCATTTGGGAGAGAATTTTACCATGTTCCTTGTGGTAACAGAAGACATACTCTCAACTTCCTCTTTCTAAGGAGTCACATACAAAAATGAAAGCTATGAATCACTTCTACTCACAGATAATGACAGATTCCAGAAATCTATTCTTTTCTAGCTAGAAGAAAACAATGGAAATAATTCAAACTGGCTATTTCAACATCTGGCAAGACAAGCACATATGGCAAACTAAAAGAAAGAAAAAGAGACTTGTACTTGGTTCAGACAACATTCCAAATATCGTGTTCTAAGAAATGGAAATAGCATCTTCTCTCATACTCAATCCCTGAGCATGTGCTGTTCTCTTAAAAGCCCATTCACTGGTTAACCTCTCTGAACGTTTCCAACTCTTGAACATACTGTAATCAGGGCCCACTCTTAATGAAATGGAGAATTAGTAAAACTGCTCTTGACAAGCTTGCTAGCCCCCTAACCTGGTGCCCTATCACTGTGACCTCCACGCTTAACCTTTTATTTATCACTCCCTCCAATCAAAACTGATTTGTACTATGCCTTACTCCTCTGACAGGGTCCTGACAAAATAATAGTTTCCTGTAAAAATCAGTTCCTCATCTGTCTCCTAAACCCAATTTAGAACCACCTCTGTAAGCACTTGAAACCCAAATTAACATCTCTCCCCACCCTTCTTCCTCCTTCTTCAAGGTTCTATAACTTGGTTAAGGCATCACCATCCAGCCATTTACCTCAGTTAGAACTGAGAGACCATCTATCACACTGCAGTAGAATTGTTTGCACAGCTGTTTAATCCATAAAGCTGATAGTTCCTTAGGGGAATATGATAGGTCTCTCCCTGAATGTGGATGGAGACCATAGTGAAATGCAGTTAACTATCTGAGACAATGTGTGTGTGTGTGTGTGTGTTTTATAAGCTGCTGAGAATATATACGCCAGCCAAAGGAACTGCAATGTTGGGAAAACTTGCAAAATTGGTTATCTACTTTGCAAGAAACCTTGATAAATGAGTTTAAACAGCTAATTCCAAAGTTTCTGTGAAGGCCAAGTGTCCCATGTCATATAGTCACATCTCTTGGTGACCTGGCTAACCATGAAGGAATACTCAGCCCACTTCTCTCCCTTTCACAGGATTCCCCAAATACTGGGAATTCTGGGCACTTCTCACATGGGAATATATTTTCACAAGGACATGCAATTAGACAGCAAACCCTGGAGTCGAACTGGCTGTAGGAAACACAATACCCATCTGTCCTAATGAACACACATGGAACTCGAGTTCTACGCAGGACTGTCTTTAGCTTGGAGGTGGCCTACACACACACTGAGTAGGTTTTAATTAGCAGCTAGCTTAGTAAACTGATTCCTGCTGAAGAGCTAAAGCAAACCTACAAGAGAACTGCTGAATCCTGTTGGACAAAGAGACTCAGCTAAAATATGTCCTCTGACATACAACAGAAGGGTCCAGACCTGGCTCTGCCACAAGAGAGCCTTTGCCTGGAGAGGGGTCCCAGGTGCCAGGAGGACTTAATTAGTGAATGCAGCCAAAGGATGCAAATAATGACCAGTTTAGAGATGGTGTTTGCATCTTCTGATCGACTTAGCGCCAGCATTAGGAGAACACATCTGCTGGAAATCCCCTTTAGATTTCCAGATCACATTAGCAAATTGGTTTTACTACAACTGGGCAGTGAGGTTTTATGAAGAATTTGCACATATCAGTGGCACCACCATATTTCAGACTACTGCTAATTTCACTGAAGTACCCTGTAAATAATCACTTAGCTTTCCAGCCAATCTGGAAGTACTGAAGTGAACGAAGGATCACCAGCATTATTTTAAAAAATAAGAGGGTCTGCAATGGGATTCTAGGATCAAGCTGTCAAAACATGGGAAGTAAAACGCAATATAGTACATGATTATTAATTAAAAATAAAGTATGTCCAAATAAAAACCTATTATGATGCTTTTGATATGTAGTGTGTGTGTGTGCGCGTGTTGGGGAGGGGTGTAGTTAGATAATGCATTAATAATCTCCTCTATGCACCCTCCCTTTGCTTCTCTCCCTACCAACTGCTCTCCACACACATCTAACCTCACTGCTCCATGATTTACAACTGTGACCTTTCCTCAGGTAGCCGCTCTCTTCTTTGCCTTCTCCTTTTATATGGAAGTGGGGTTGCTGGCACACAGCACCAGGGAAACTCAGGCATACTCATTTTGCTCCATGAATGGTAGAGTCCATTGTTTAGAAGTAATACAATACAATCCCCCCCAAGTGTCCCACACCAAAAGATGAAGCCAAGGTCAGAGACATTTATAGAATTAATGCTGGCAATACTTTCTTTTACTACTAAAAACCTGACTTGAATTGAGCCAATAGCTCAATTTCTTCTTCCCTAAATTAGAGAATAGAGGCATAAAAACAACATGGATGTTTTACATTTCAGGGTTGATGATAAAAACATTACTTCAGTTAAGTGACAAGGTGATTTCTTAAAAAAAAAAAAAGAAAAAATATATATTGATTTCAGAGAGGAAGGGAGAGAGAAAGAGAGATAGAAACATCAATGATGAGAGAGAACCATTGATCTGCTGTTTCCTGCATAACCCTCTTTGGAGATCAAGCCCGAAACCTGGGCATGTGCCCCTGACCAGAATTGAACCCAGGACCCTTCAATCCACAGGCCATCGCTCCATCCACTGAACCAAACCAGCTAGGGCAACAGGGTGATTCTGAATATCTTCTGCAATATACTTTTAGGAAAAGATACATTCTGACCAGCATTGCTTCCTGTGCTTAATGGATAGGGTGTAGCAAGCCAAATATTTGCTTTGGAAGTACAAAGGACTTCAACTGAAGGACATATAGTTTGCAGCTGGTTTTGAGCTTGTCTTTTATCAAGCTCAAATTTTTTTTCTTTAAAGCTTTTTGAAAGAATAGAAAAGGATAGTCTACATATAGCCTTTTTATCTCAATACCTTTTCTGACTCAGACTAATTTGTGGCCAGAGGCAGGGAGGGAGGTGGAAGAACAGTGAAATCAATAGGTTCCTACACTGCATTTTAAGAGGCTGCAGAAAGGCTGCCTTGACTGCAGAGCGTAGAGATGAATGAGAAGAGAGGTTGGGTCACAAATATAGTCAGACTGGGATTTCAAAACATTATTTTCATTGAGCGAATGTAGAAAGTGGATTTGCATCCTATTTGAAAAAACAAATACTGCATCTCTAAATGGTATGGGAATAGGGGGTCACATTATTTTTTAAACGTCTGAATATACTTACTTAACTTTCCATGTGTAAGATCACATAATGGTAAGGGTTTCATTATGGAAACGGAAGGAAAGAAAAGAAATCTCCTATGCGGAAAACAGTGTGGGAAGCCATCCAGTACACTGGTCTCACTAGTCAAGAATAACCCAAGACCAACACCACCCTATAACCAGGAGTCAGGATCACACTGGCAACTGATAAAACCCTGTAGACATATGTACTAGCATTGACTAATGAAAGAGCCAATTGCAAAGGGCTGTTTTCTGAAATGCAGTCTCCCACCTCACTCACTCACCGGCTATTCTTCAGCCTCACAGCTTCTTCCTCATTTCCCCATCTTGAAGTGGGGTACCCCATGGCTCAGTCCACAGAACTCTCCCTCAATTACGCTTACTCTCTACCTGGTCTCATCTGGCCATGGCTTTAAATATTACCTGTTAATAACTTCCAAATTTTTATTTCCAGCCCTGATCTTTTCACTGAGCCTCAGACTCATATATTCAATGGTCCACTTGACCTAATTTAGCATCTCAGATTTAACACATCCCAAATGAATATCCTGCTATTATTCCAACAGAAGTTTTCCTCTTTGTGGTATTCCCTGCCTCAGTATATATTACTCCATCCCCATTCTCTTCACACTTCATATTAAGTCCATTAGAATCCACTGGCTCTATCTTCACAATGTACTCAGAACCTGACTCTTCTCCCACCTCTGTTGCTACCACCTGGTCTCCATCACCATAATTTTCCTCCTAACTTGCCTCCCTCCTCCTCCTCCTACACTCCTCTGCTCAGCATCCTCCAATGGCATCCATGTTACAATAAGCACGGTCTCTATAATGGCCCACAAAGTCATGTCCTGCTGCCAACTGCTTCTCTGGTCCATTCTCCTATTCCTCTCCTGCTTGCTCACTCCTCAAGCTTCATGGGACTCCTGCTCTTCCCCGAACCCATCAAGCAGTTCCTGCCTGCGGGCCTTTGCCCTTTACGATCCCCTACATGGAACAGTCTTCTCCCAGATATCTACCATTCGTCTTCCTTAAGTCCTTCAAAAATGTTTGCTCAAATGTCAATTTCTGCATAAGGCTTCCCTATATATAATACCGTTTCTCTGATGTCCTGGCATTCCTTTCTCTAGATTTTTCTCTAGACTCTTAACACCACATAACACACTATATATTTACTTGTTTATTATCTGTCTCCCTTCAATAGAGTATAAATCAATGAGCATAAGGACTTTGCTCTGTTCAGTGCTAAAATCCAGTCTACTGCCTAGCATGTATTATGTGCTCAATAAATATTAACTGAATGAATGACTGAGATGAATAATTTGAAGTCCACATTTTCCGAATATCAAAAGGGGAAGAAGGAGTCACATTGGAAAGGGGAGGAATTCAGGAGGTATTATATGGCATAAAAGCTTCAAATACCAGAGTAAAGCAGGGGAGAGGGGGAATGGGCTGTTGAGGATAACCAATTATTTAAAAAATTTTCCCCACTTCTCCTTTGCAATTATTCACTTACTTTAAAAAACTTCTTTTAAATTTTAATTGTAAAAATATATAATTTTCCTTCTTAACCATTTTAAATGTACATTTCAGCAGTGTCACATTGTGGTACATCAGATCTCTAGATCTTTTTGATTTTCCAAACTAAAGCTCTATACCCATCAAACAGCTCCCCAATTTTCTTGCTGTAGCCTCTTCCGATCACTATTCCACTTTCAATTTCCCTGAATTATAATGCATATAAGTGAAATCATACAGTGTCTGTCCCTTTGTGACTATTTCACTCAGCATAATGTCCTCAAGGTTTGTCCATATTGTAGCATGTGATAGGATTTCATTTTTTTATAAGGATGAAAAATATTCCACTGTATGTATATAGCACACTTTCTTTATCCAGTCATCTGTTGATGAACATCTGGGTTGTTTCCATCTCCTAGCTAATATGAATAATATTATAATGAACATGGTTGTACACATACCTCTGCAAGATCCTGCTTCCCATTCTTTTGGATATATACCCAGAAGTGGGATTGCTAGATCATATGGTAATTCAATTGCTAGTTTTTCTGTGGAATCTGCACACTGTTTTCCACAATAGCTACACCACTTTGCATTCCCCCTAGTGCATAAGGGTTCCAAATTCTCCATCGTCATCAATACTTGTTATTTCAATTTTTTATTTGTTTGTTTGTTTTTCATAGTGGCCACCCTAATGAGGTGATATCTCATTGCAGTTTTAATTTACACTTCTCTAATGATTAGTGATATTGAACATCGTTTCATATGCTTGTTGACCATTTATATATCTTCTTTTGAAAAATGTCTATTTGGGTCTTTTGTACATTTTAAAAAATCAACTTTGTTGTTGAGTTGAAGTTCTTGTATATTCTGGATGTTGATTCCTTATTAGATAGTATGATTTACAATTGTTTTCTCCTATCCTGTAGGTTGCCTTCTTATTCTATTGATTTTCTTTGATGTGCAAAAACTTTTAAGTGTGATATAGTTCGATTTGTCTATTTTTGTTTTTGCTGTCTGTGCTTTGGGTGTCATATCCAGAAAATTATTGCCAAATCCAATGTCATAAAGCTTTCCCCTTATGCTTTCTTCTAGGAGTTTTATAGTTTTATGCTCAAATTTTACTTTTTAATAATAATCGCATAAGCAGCTAATAAAAAGTTTATCTTTGTTGACCATTATTTCATTCTGCAAAATTTTAGTGTTATTTATGATATTTTTATGCAGTTTTTATTTTAATTATAAATTTATCAGCTCTTTCATTTATAGCTTCTGGATCTGGGGTCATACCTAGGAAGGCTTTCCTACCCTGAGAATATATGTAAAAAATACTGAGATTTCTTCTAAATAACTATGGTTTAATTTTTTATACTTTAACCTTTGTTACTTCTAAAGTTTATTTCATTCTCATTCATTTTTGCACATCTAAATCTTATTTATCCTACCTTTCGAGGCTCAGTCTAAAGAACAATAGCTAATCTTTATGGAGGACTTACATTGTGTTTGTTTTTTCTTTATTGATTAAGGTATTACATATGTGTCCTTATTCCCCCACTGCTCATGCCATCACCCCCCTATTGTCTGTGTCCATTGGTTAGGCTTACATGCATGCATGCAAGTCCTTTGATTGATCTCTCCCTGTTTACTCCCACCCTCCCCTACCTTCCCTCTGAGGTTTGATGGTCTGATCTATGCTTCTCTGTCTCTGGATCTGTTTTTGTTCATCAGTTTATGCTGTTTATTATATTCCATAAATGAGATCATGTGATATTTATCTTTCTCTGACTAGCTTATTTCGCTTAGCATAATGCTTTCCAGTTCCATCCATGCTGTTGCAAATGGTAAGAACTCCTTTTTTACCGCAGCTGTGTAGATGAACTACAGTTTTTTAATCCACTCATCTGCTGATGGGCACTTAGGCTGTTTCCAAATCTTAGCTATGGTGAATTGTGCCGCTATCAACATAGGGGTGCATACATCCTGTTTGATTGACGTTTCTAATTTTTTGGGATATATTCTTAGACGTGGGATCACTGGGTCAAATGGGAGTTCCATTTTTCGTTTTTGAGGAAACTCCATACTGTTCTCCACAGTGGCTGCACCAGTCTGCATTCCCACCAGCAGTGCATGAGGGTTCCTATTTCTCCTCATCCTCGCCTGCACTTGTCATTTGTTGATTTATTGATGATAGCCATTCTGACAGGTGTGAGATGATATCTCATTGTCATTTTGATTTGCATCTCTCGGATAATTAGTGATTTTGAGCATGTTTTCATATGTCTCCTGGCCTTCCTCTGTCTTCTTTTGAAAAGTATATATTTAGGTCAGTTGCCCATTTTTTGATTGGGTTGTTTTTCTTCCTTTTGTTAAGTTGTGTGAGTCCCCTGTAAATGTTGGGATATTAAACCCTTATTGGTGATAACATTTGCAAATATGTTCTCCATGCAGTGGGCTTTCTTGTTGTTTTGTTGATAGGTTGCTTTTGCTGTGCAAAAGCGTTTTATTTTATGTAGTCCCATTTGTTTATTTTCTCTTTAGTTTCTATTGCCCTAGGAGTGGTACCAGTGAAAAAATTGCTTTGGCCCTAACTGGTTTGGCTCAGTGGATAGAGCATTGGCCTGTGGACTCAAGGGTCCCAAGTTTGATTCTTGTCAAGGACATGAACCTTGGTTGCGGGCACATCCCAGTAGGGAGTGTGCAGGAGGCAGGTGATCAATGTTTTCCTCTCATCGATGTTTCTATCTCTCTATCCCTCTCCCTTCCTCTCTGTAAAAAAAATCAATAAAAAATATTTTTAAAAAATATATATTTTATTAATTTTTTTACAGAGAGGAAGGGAGAGAGAAAGTCAGAAACATCGATGAGAAACATTGATTAGCTGCCTCTTGCACACCCCCTACTGGGGATGTGCCCACAGCCAAGGTACATGCCCTTGACCAGAATCGAACCCAGGACCTTTCAGTCCGCAGGCTGACGCTCTATCCACTGAGCCAAACCAGTTTCAGCAATAAAATATATATTTTTTAAAAAAGAAATTGCTTTGGCATATCTCTGAGATGTTGCTGCCTTTGAATTCCTCTAGTATTTTATGGTTTCCCGTCTTATGTTTAAGTCCTTTATCCATTTTGAGTTTATTTTTGTGTATGGTGGAAATTGGTGGTCTAGTTTTATTTTTTTTCATGTATCTGTACAATTTTCCCAATGCCATTTATTGAAGAGACTAACTTTTTTTTTAAAATACATTTTATTGGTTTTTTACAGAGAAAAGGAAAAGGATAGAAAGTCAGAAACATCGATGAGAGAGAAACATTGATCAGCTGCCTCTTGCACACTCCCTACTGGGGATGTGCCCACAGCCAAGGCACATGCCCTTGACTGGAATCAAACCTGGGACCTATCAGTCCACCAGTCGATGCTCTAGCCACTGAGCCAAACCGGTTTTGGCTGAAGGAACTATATCTTGACTCCATTGTATGTTCTTGCCTCTTTTGTCAAATATTAATTGAGCAAAGTGGTTTGGGTCAATTTCTGGGTTCTCTATTCTATTCCATTGATCTATATGTCTGTTCTTGTCATTTTGATTTGATAAGAACAGACATATTCTGTTCTTGTCAGGCTGTTTTGAGAACAGTGGCTTTATAATACAGGTTGATATTTGGTATTGAGAACCCACTTACTTTGTTCTTTCTCAGGATTGCTGTGGCTATTCGGGGTCTTTTTTTATTCCAGATGAATTTTTGGAGAGTTCGTTCTAGGTCTGTGAAATATGCTGTTACATTGTGTTTTAAGTGCTTTACATGTCATAACTCATTTAATGATCAGAAGAGATCCATAACATAAATACTATTTTCACTTCATAAATGAGAGTCACAGACAGCTTACTAAGTAACTTGCCCAAGGTTATTCAGTAAATGACAGCCACAATGTAAACCCAGATAAGGCTGGTTTTAGATACCCTATTTTAAGTAATGAAAACTACCCTGTCAACTACCACTGCTTCCCATAGCACTTTTCCACTCTGGGCTTGAGAGGCCCTCACCTTTCCAGAAACTCTGGAAAACCTGTATTCTTCATTTAGAATAAAAAACAAAAACAAAAAACTTAGGTCATAGTTGACTGCATACATTTCATGCTACTTTAAAAGTAGCTTTCATATCTAATTCACTTTATAATTCTCAGAGAAACTAGTGTTACACAGGAAGCTCCAATAAATATTTATTGGGTGAATAAATACATGAATTAGAAAAAAGCTTGAAATGTAAATGCCTTGGGAGGGTTCATATTAAATTCACATTAAGTAATGAATGGCTGATAAAAAGATCCTTTTCCAATCCTAAATTCTAATAGGAGGGGGAAAGAAAATAAAGAACTTGAGGGCATGGATGGTGATGTTTTGATAGGAAGAAAAATGAAGGCCCAAGGGGATATATTTAAGATATAATTTTTTTATGACTGGGCCTGATTTTCATATATTTTCCTGTTATTGAGAAAAGCTGAATTTGTTTGCTTTAAAACTATAGGCTTTTAGTTCCTGGAGTGTTTTCTTAAAATCTAGCCTATAAGAATGCTGTGAGAAATGGCCAAGTAATTAGTCTGTGATTCTTAGAAGAGTAACACGAGAGGAAAAAGCAATCAGTTATTAGACTTAATCAGAAATTATAATTATTTATAGAAGGACTTAAATCTTAATAGTTTGAGTAGACTCAAGCCATGTTCCCAAAATTAAATCCCAAGAAGAGTTTAAAATACACCCGAAGCTTAGGAAATAAAATTAATTCTTCAGTGACCGGGTATTCTTATCATTACCTGAAAGTATCCAGCATAGCCTTTAGGCTGGTCATTGATGGATGAAAGAGGTTTTAGTCAGATATATCTTTGAGCTATGCAAAAAAAAAAAAAAAAAAAAAAAGAATCCAATGACCTATTAAATAATGTACTCTCTATACACAGTGCAACTGGGGAGAAATTCCTGAAATGATTATTTCTAATTGGTAAATTTCTCCAGTATATCTTATCAAAATGACAAAAGGCTACATATTTCTAACAAAACAGTTTTTTTTGTGTGTTTTTTTTTAAGAATCAATATAAACAAGTCAGAAATGTGGGGGGAAAAAACCCTACTGCACTGGAAATAGATTTTTAAAAGCCACTAATAACTTTTTTGTTGTTGGCAAATTCACTGGCCTTATCTCCCTCATTTTTTAAACTGGCCTTATTTACCTGATCCTCTTCCTATTCATATGTTTCATGTGTTTGCTTCTACTGGTCACTTTTTGGAATTCATCTCTCTCTTAGCTTTGGATATGGGGCTGATTTTGAGCTCTCTGACCTCTCTGGCCGCCACCTCTCCAGTTCCCTTGCTAGCTCGCCTTCTCCCACACGATATGTGTTTTCTCAAGGTTCACTCTTGACTTCCTGATGCTTCACAGCTTTTCTCTTTAAGACCTATTTTTGGATTACAGCTTCAACTTTTAATTCTTTATCGGAAATCTTTGTGTCTGTATGTGTAGCTCTGACTTCATATTCAATTTCTGGCTGCTAATCTCTAATTACTTAAAGTGCAAGTGTATTGAATGTTTCGCTATTGACTTGCTGCTATACCAAAGAGCTGTTCCTTTCCATGGCCTGTTTATTCTATCACCTCTTCACAGAGCATACATTTACTAACTGTCTATCATATGCTGGATTCTGTGGATACAAAGGCAAACACAAAGGGTCCTGCTCCGGAGTACATCAGTGCCTTAGAAAGGAAAAATACCTATAAATCAGTAGTTAGAATATAAATACACAAAAGATACTGAAGTGTTATATAAAATTGCCATTTTATGGGTTGCAATTAGAATCAGGCTGCCCAGACTCTCTTGATTCTGGGAAAAATGCTTTCAGTGAGCCAAAAAGGTAAGAGCTTTAGTTTTCTTCTTGGCAAGATCCTACATAAAGCAAAATGGCCCAAATTATAGGCTAAGGCATGAGCACTGAAAACTGGGCATGTGAGCAGGACTTTGAAAGTCACTAAGTGATCTTAATTGCACTCTGAGGAATTACAGGAAGCTGTGTCATTCCTGAAGTCAGAATCTGGGAAATATGGGAGTTGCATCCAAAAAGCAAGATTGGCACAACAGCAATCTCCTAAGAGTATGATAGCTGAAATTGCAGTAGCAAGTTGAGGTGGATGGAAAGAAAACACTGAGCACATGGGAAGTGGTCCCCCGGGAAGCAGTGTTGTGGGATCAATGGCTAAGGTTTGAGAAGTTTTTTATCTCCAGAAGACTAGCCAGGGCTATGATACAATAATCTGGATTCAAAATGTATATAAAATGTCATAGCGAGATTAAGGTAGTGATATATGGCAACTAAGTACGGCACAAAGTGACATAAAGCTTTCTTAGACTGTAAACTCTGGAATCAGAGTGTCTGCAGTAGAATCCCAGCAAGGCCATTTAGAAATAATATTAGAGGTCCGGTGCATGAATTTGTGGACCAGTGGGGTTCCTCAGCCTGGCCTGCAGGATTGGGCCAAAATCGGCTCTCCGATATTCTCCGAGAGATCTCAGATTGTGAGAGGACACAGGCCAGGCCAAGGTACCCCACAGGTGTCTGATTGGGGACGGGGAGGGACATGGGAGGTTGGCCAGCCAGGAAGAGACCACAGGAGGGCTCCAGGGTGTCTGGCCTGTCTTGCTCTGTCCTGATTGGCAGGACCCCAGCATCAAGCTAATCTACCAGTCAGAGCGTCCGCACTCTGGTGATCAGTGCACATTATAGAGAGCGGTTGAGTGGCCTTAGCATATCATTAGCATATTATGCTTTGATTGATTGAATGGCCAACTGGATGACTGACACTTAGCATATTAGACTTTTATTATACAGGATGGTCTTAAGCAAGTCACTCTACCTTTCCATGCTGCAGTCTCTTCATGTATAAACATGAAGTTATTCCTTCTTCACATGGTGATTGTGAAGATTAAACAAGTTATTACATCTAGAATACATAAAAGAATACAGGCACATAGATGGTGCTAAAAAAAACCCACTAAGCTATTATTAGCATTTTTACCTTTTATCCACATTGCACCAATATTGTGTCTACTGCCAGGAGGTAGCAACCATGTCATATTTTGAGTGGCCTTTACTAAGAAAACAGGGCTTTCAGAAGCAGATGTTATTTTAATTGAGTCAGAAAAACTGAAACTCATTCTCTCACCAGGTCAAGGTCTTCATTAAAAAGCCATGTACTAGTACCTTGTAACTCACGATGAATAAATGCAATTATGAAATAGCTTTCAAGTCAATTCTGTCAGTTCTGGGCTTATGAGGATCATATTAGTTTCCACCCACTAGGCTTTACAGGGAATCCCTGTATTATAGTGGCAAACTTAATGGTTAATATTTATTCTTCCTTCACAAAAATTTACACTGAAGAAAAGACTTTTAATAGTCTTGCTGGTACTGCCAATAAATGTATTCAATCTTGCTCAACTTCCTAAAGTGTCATCCCGGGGCTCCAAGTCTCCCCAGATATCTCTTAAAAGACACCTGTCAGAAATCTCCCTCAAAAAAGTCCTTTTTGAATTTTGTGACTATAATGAAGGTGATGACAAAGTCACCTTTATGATTTTCTGTAAAGAAAAAAGAGAAAAGGAGAAGGAGGCACAGAATAGCAATAAGAATCACATCAGATTAAGTAATATTTTATGTGTTTTTTCCTGTTATATTAATTTGGATATACTTTTTGCTATTTGGTAAATAAATAAATACAAACTCTATCAGGGATGGTAATAAAAACATTAATACTCAACAAAGCTAAACAATTAAAACAGATACTGGCAGCAAACAACTGGAACAGTGAATCCAAGGTGGAGATTCATCCTGTTGTGCCTAAGTATGATGTTTTTGGTCATTTCAATATAATCTGGGACGCTTTCACCATGTTGTTGTTTAATGTGAAAACTGCAATGCATAAATGTCTTCCAACACAGAGAGTGTTTTCCAGTAATGTTATTTGTCTTAAAAGCTATTTATACATTCAAAGTAATTTTACAATCAGCCCTTTTACTTATATATTACTTCTCTTCTAGTGTATTTTCCATAAAGGCTCTGCTATATACTTTTCTGAAGTCTTTCATCAAATCTATTTCCTTGTGTATGAGACTAGGATCCCATGGCTCTAAGTCCTGGTTGGTTCTTTGGGACATGCACAATTTTATTTTATTTTGAGATTGTTAACAATAGGTTGTCCTTATTTAATGTAGAAGAAGCAATTTTTAATACTAGAAAAATAAAACTGCAAAAACATATTTACTTCTTTGCTTCCCGCTTGTCCCAATGACTTTTTAAATCCCATCACGAGAATTTTAGAGCCAGAATAAGACCAGCTACCAACACCTGGAGTTATTCAGTCTTGCTCAAGCCTGACCCCAGGTGGTTCTTAAGATGAGTCATTAAACTGGCCCATGTGGCATCTGACAGTGTGACTGCTTGGAACAGCCCAGATTTCCTAGGACATACTCAAATAGCCATACCTGACTCATGGAAAAGGATACAACATCTGGTTTCTCAATCTAGTTTCCACTGTTAACATCCAAATTTCTGCTAATGGCAGTCCAGTCTCCCTTCACTCCAGTCTCCCTTTCAGTCAAGGTCAAATAGTCAAAAGTCCTCTCCGGTGGCTACTTAACCTATTTGGGGATATCCTCATCACTTTAATAACTGGTGGGAGGGAAAGTCCATCTCCTGCCAGAGAAACTGAAAAGCCTTCATACTTTCACAGCCTACCTTGCCAGCCAGAAAGCTACACTGGAGCAAGGCCTGGACGATCCGGTCACCTGGTCCGAGACTGATGCAGAGCTGAACATGAAAAAGAGCAGGGGTGGGGCAGAATTCTTTCAGGCAATAGTAGTCTCAGCCAGTTTCCAGGAGAAACAATGGCAGCAACAGCGTCCAGCACCTAGTGTTTGTGATATAAGTTGGGGAAGCAGCATCCTTATTAGATTAGTTCGGTGGTGACATTTTAGCTGTTGTTGGGATATGGGCCCGCCTCTATTCCTGCATATTTTTCAAGTCCGGTTCCCCAGCTTCCCCAGTAAATTTGAAATCCACCCAATAGCCTTCCAATAAATTCCTCTTTGCTTAAATTAGCTGGAGACTCTTTCTTTTGCTTAGCACAACAAAAACCAAAACCCAGGCCAAAGTATCACCGGTGACTCTTCCTTGACACAGTCTCTTGTGTGTTAAATTCTGCAGAGGTGGCTCTGACACCTGAAAACTCTATGAATGATCGGCATCCACAGTGTCCTATCCTAAACAGTCTTGCTCGTGCCGATGGCTTTTTTATGGAGTCAACCATCTCATTGTTCCCCTTTCCTGCTTGCTGCCTTCTGTTTTTCCCAGCGTTGTTGTCTTGTCCAAAGAACCCATCTTCTCCTGATGGCCTGAAGCAGGCCAGCTTCAGTTTTGCATTTTTGCCCCCAATGATGTTTCAGACTTAATTTGCTCTAGCAGCCCAGGGTATCTGTAAAACTCTCCTCCAACACCGTATTTCAAGTGACTTGATGTTTTTCCTGCCAGCCTTCTTCACTGTCCAACTTTTTTGCATCCATACACAGGAACTGGGAATATGAGGCTATGGATGATCTTAGCCTTGGTCTCTAATGATGACACATCATTGCTCTTGGTGATCTTTCCTATTTCTCCATTGCTGTCCTTCTAAGTCTCAGCTTTCTCTCGATTGATGAATTGAATTTGAGCGGACAAACTGAATTGTGTCTCATACATGACCAAATTATTAAGTACAACAGAAACTCCCTTAGCCAGTACATTTGAGACTGGCAGTTTGTGCGATACCCAAATTCAACATTGTCTTTTTACATAAACCATATCCATCAGGTATTAGCCTGGACAGTTATTTCCCAAATGTGGATCAGGGACCACCATCAACATCACCTGGAAACTTGACAGAAATACAGATTTTTCAGGGACCACCTCAGACTTACTGAATTAGAGACCCCAAGCAGTGCCCTGCCCTCCAGGTGATTCTGATGCTACTAACATTCGAGAACCAGTGATCTCAGATGTCCATTTCATGTTCTTACTGTGACACCTGCTCCTCTAAAAATTACAAAGGCTGATTATTGCAGTTCTCATGTTAACTGCACAATAAACATACCCTGGGAATAGGGTTGTCCTGCACAATAAACATACCCTCCCCATTTACCATATCAATCCACAGGGTTGAAGCCTGTGAGCTATAGTATGACTAAGCTCCAGAATGACCCAGTCAGACTGCTTCTGATGGTTTAGAATCATTACCAGAATGCTTTTCAACCGGCAGACCTGGAGCAGGGAAGAGACAACATTTTACAACCGTGGGACCATTTCTACTCTGAGTCTCTTCAGTATGAAAGGTTTAAGTTCAGTCCCTATATTTTCTTAACTGACTTCCTTTTCCCCTCCCCAACTCTGCTACAAAAATCAGATAATTTATCAAACTCAAGAGTAACCTAGGTTAGGAGATTCTGTTCCATAATTTACGTAGTTGCTAACAAGCCTTGGGATATTGTTGCTAGGCATCACCTATATACTACAGGACACAATGTAATAAGTTGTTTTTGTTGTTAGATGCTCATTACCTAAATGACTATCCTTTTTACTTATTAACACAGAACAATATTATCAGATAACATTCAAAATGGACTCAGAGCCCAGCCGGTGTGGCTCAGTGGTTGAGTGCTGACCTATGAATCAGGAGATCACGGTTTGATTCCCGGTCCGGGCACAGATCTGGGTTGTGGACTCAATCCCTGGGGGCTGTGCAGAAGGCAGCCAATAGATGATTCTGTCTCATCATTGATGTTTCTATCTCTCTCTCCCTCTCCCTTCCTCTCTGAAGTCAATAAAAATATATTTTAAAAAAGAACTGCCATGAACTTAGTTCTTCATCTTTATTCTAGACTCGAGAGCACTGGTTCTGAATGGGGGCATTTTGAATATTTGTGGGGCAGTTCTGGTTGTCACAATGTCTACGGTTACCCTCCCCCGTCCCAGAAAGACAGGGGTCAGGTACATTAGAAATTCCGAAATGTGATGGACAGTCCTACCAAACAAAGACTTTCCCACATCTCATGTAAATTTCAAGTAATAGGAGGTGAAAACGTTGTTTATAATCACATGACCAGGATCTTCAGTTTTACATGTAGACAAAAAATATCTTTGGAATGGCTCTATTTATACACTGAATTTTCCAGGAATGCCATCACTGAGAAAATTAAGAGGAGCTTACACTGTTTTGTTTAGAACTTTACAAAGAATTGTCCAATCTTGGAAAAACTGCTTCACCAACAACAGCACCACTCAATTATATTTCAATTGTCAAAACAATCCAACCTTCATTCTGCATCTGTAGCTATTGTACTTAGGGAGGTACCACAGCATCAAAGTGCAGGCATCTGAAAATGCCTAACACAGACATACCTGAATATTTACATATTGAAATAAATATAATTTTATTATATATCATTTCCCTTTGTATTATTGGAGCATTTCACTGAATTTTAAAAACATTATGCATATAGATACATTCTATTACCTATAAATTTCACTTCAGGATAATAACTAGAGTGTTAAAGCCTTCTTTATTTAAAAAGTGTTGGTTCTGTAAAGGTGAGAATGACTGTTTTAGACTATTAATCAAGAGGAAAGAAATACTCAAATTGTTTTTCTCTGACTTCCCACTCCAGAGGAACTTACCACAGGGCAATCATTATGTCGGCTTTACAAGACCTAGTGGTATAAAAATTAAAGGGGAAAAAAGTAGTAATGGGTAAGGAGTAAGAAAACAGATTAAGAATATTGATAGGAAAGGCAGGCCTTCAACACAAGGCGCTGAAGTCCTTCTACTCTTCAGGTGTCTGTTTTTCCTAAGGAATTGTCCTGTTTGTTTCAGCCCCTGACATAAGAAACGAATATCAACACTCACTCTAATCAACATATTGGTTTCCTAACAGCTGCCTCTGGTTAGATCTCTTCTACAAAAGAATCATGAGTTCTCCTTTCCATAGCAAATTTTTTTTTTCTAGTCAAGATTTTGATTCCCCTTAAAATATGCTGCTCAAGAGACTCACAGAACTGGTTTATAACATCACAGACATTCCCTGCCCTCTTCTCAAGCACAAAGAATTGCACAGACAGATGTGTTCAGCTAACTGCACTGCCCCTACAAATTCTATCGGAACAGACGCAGCAGGTAGGTAGAGCATAACTGGTGGCTCCCAGGAAAGCTTTGGTGGGTGAAGACTGGCTGTTCTGTGTTGCTAAGTTGTTCTGAGACCCCAAGAAAGTTACTAACCTTCCCACGAATCCGTTCTCCTAAACAGAAAGAAACATTAGAAAACATTCTATTTCTTTTTAGTGCCTGCTTTAGTAGCACACATACCAAAATTGAAACCATATTTTTCCTTTGCTTACTACCCCAGGATGTTCGCAAGCTGATCAGCTGAGCAGCTTGAGAATCTCAGAGGAAAGATGTTTCATTCAGTGTTGTTAATTATTGACTGGGACTGACAGACTACAAGCCAAGAAAATCTGGTATTTAACATCTGCTTCTAAAAACTGGAAACCTACAGCAGCTGTGAAGTAGCCTATCGTTCTTTGATTTTGCTCAAGGTCAAATCTGTTCTCATTTCAAGAACAAGATTGATTTTTCTCATATCATTCACTAACTGCCTAATCTGAATGCTTCCAGAATTTACTTTCTTGTGGATGTCCTATAAACGTACACAACTCAAATGCCATGCTCTTCACAGAGCCTGTGCATCCGATGACCTTCAGTCAGCTCATGGCATTTGCCCTATTCCTTCTCCCTTTTCCAGGTTCCCTCTATTTATCAGACTGCTTATGGAAGGCAGGAATATGGTTGTTGCACTTGGCAGTGTCTACACTAGAGATTCCATTATTTCCTCCTCTATCATGAAGTCTTCCTAGAAAAACTACCTCTTCCATAGCCAGGAAAGGGATGTTCTACTAAAGATGCAAGCTTGTCCCCTTCACCACAGCTGATAGGTACAAAGGAACCCATCCTTACAATGAGCTGAGCTGAGCCAATTAGATCCCCTGGTTCAAGAATTCAAACCAAAATAGGTTCAGAAGCATGGAGGCAGGTAACAGACTGACATATGTACAGGTAGGGAGGAACAGGAAGAGATTAACCAAAGAATTTATGTGTATATATGCATAACCAATGGACACAGACAATGGTGCAGAGAAAGCCTGGGGTGGGTGGGGACTAGGAGGAAGAATGGAAAGGAGGGGGGAAATTAGAGGGCATCTGTAATACTGTCAATAAAAATAAAAAAATAAAAAAGAATTCAAACCAAAAAACAAGTGAAGCTGGTAGCCCAATGTAACAATCTTTTTAATGACTACAAATGCTTCCACACTCCTCCCATGAAGAGGTAGAGTCTCTGTTCCCTCCCTTTGAATCTGGGCAAGCCTTTGACTGCTTTGACAAATAGGATTTGGCAGAAGGCCTCCCTTTAATCTCTCCCCCCCACCCCCCAGCCCCCGTAAAACAGGCATGCAACTTCCACCTGGATCTTTAGAATGATCATTTTCTGGATATTCCCTCTGAGGAACCCTCCCCATCCCCATCTCTCAAAAACACTGCATTACCAAATAAACAGTCTGACTATCTTTTGGCCCCCATGTTAATGAGCCCATGAGCTGGCACTCTGGACAATACTCCCAGTGAAGCCCTACCTTTTAGCCATTCCTCCCATGTGCTGGACGTATGCATGAAAAAGCAATCTTGAAAGTTTTGCATAGTATCTGGTGTTTCTTCCTTCAGCCAGAGGGGCTACAACTTCATAGCCCAATGTGTCTAG
Organism: Antrozous pallidus; assembly: GCA_027563665.1. Classification (NCBI taxonomy): domain Eukaryota; kingdom Metazoa; phylum Chordata; class Mammalia; order Chiroptera; family Vespertilionidae; genus Antrozous; species Antrozous pallidus. Next base: position 25,588,038 of record CM050514.1, on the reverse strand, counting down.
AGGCTGGGAAGCTGGTATTCCCAGCTAATACCTGTAAAGCTGGCACCAGAATCTACATTGCTTGAGAAGTTTAGGTATCCACCAGTGAGAAGAATGCTTTGATACTTGGTAATAGAAAAAGGAAGATAACATGGGGGGTGAAGATGTGGTTTCTCCGAATACCACGATGTGTCTGGTAGAGGGCACATGGACACACCTCTTTGGAGTGCAGGAGTATGTGAAACTTCGACCTTCTCTTGCCAATCTTGGCCTTGTAAGGTTCTTCTTTCCCTTATAAAGCCTAACTATTACTCCATGCTTTATGATATTGAGAAACTTGTCTTGAATTCTGGGATGTTCCACATGGTAACTCAGAAGGCATCCTTGGCATGACATCATCACATCCTCTCCATTGTCCTCAGGTACATGTCCATCCCATATATTAGAAATCCCTTTTTAAAAGAAATCTACTCCTTCCCTTAGCTAAAAATAACAATAATAATGAAGTATACAATCCCATGCATGTTATCCTTGCACACTGCTTTACATGTATTGTGCCATTTAATCTTAACGGTAACCTATATTGTAGGTACCATTCTTTATTAGCAACATTTTGCAGATGAAGAAACTATTAACTGGAGAATTATCTCAAAATTACATAGCTGGTAACTGGTTGGCCAGGATTTAAAGCTAGTTTGAGTTAAACTAGAAACACTTACTCCAAGTCTAACTAGACTTGGAAATAATATCCAACAGATTATGTTATGAGAGCTTAGATACCACTATCAGATTTGCATAAATTTCTCCCCATATTGAGGAATTTATCTAGACAGTCTTCCTGTAGATGCCTCTGATTCTGATGTTCAGCCAGGTAATATCTATTGTTTTAGAGTAGTCTTCTCTAACTTGACCTTTAGGGATATACAAAACCTTCTCAAAAGCCATGTGGGCAGACTTTTAACAAAATCCATTTTCAGATCCCCTTCCCCAGATCTTTCTGGTAACTTAGGCCAGTGTTCGCTAACACTTTTGCTGGTTCTCTTTTCCCACCTTCCCTTCATAATTGCCTTCCTCCCATATCACAGGACAGAATCTCTCACATTCATCAAGAATCTTACTATGAACATTGCCTAGGGTGTAAAAACTTACTGGAGGTCAAACAAGGGAGAACTGGAATGTGCATTCTTTCATTTAGCTGACATACTTAGGGCAAGGTGTCACTTAGAGGTTGATCTATCTATCTCTCCATCTTCTTCCCTTCCCCTCCCTCTTTTCTTCTATATGTCCACCCATTCATTCTTCATCTAGCTAGTTATCTTAGAATTACAAATCAGACATAAAATGACTTTTATAGGGAATTGTTCTAATATCTTTACTTTGAGTTAAAAAACAACTCAGGCATTTTCTGATAGACGGTAAATATAATTTGGTCCTTTTGTTTGATAGTAAGGACTGACTGACAACTAGGCTAAATGGTAGCCATTTCCCCCAAATTTAATGCTCTAAACTTGTTTAAGATTGTGATTAGAATATTTAAAGCTCATATAATATGAAAGAAATTATATCCTTTGTAACTATTTTAAACTTACGACAAAAGGTTTTATATGTCATTTTATAAATGTGCAAGAAAAGTCTGTAGTTCTAAAAATTATTTGAAAAGATCTGAAAACTTTTCTAAGTCCACTAATCAGTTCCCTTCCCTATCTTTTGTTTCCCACAGCTAACCAGACCTCTGGGACAGGGCTCATACCTGAAAGATTCAGGAGTAAATATTATTGCCCAAATTCCTGGTTGCTATCTGCTTTGTTCTAAAAATCTTAAGATCAACTACTGCCTAAATTATGATGGCCCTGTTGCACCCTTTAGACTTGCCTGTCTCACCCTCACTTTGGATTGGAGTGATTGGTGTCAGGTGCTGGACTGCCCTGAATATCCTGCCTCTGTCCAAGTCTCGAAGTCAGACATTTACATTCCTTTCTTGGGTTTTATGACCTAGTCTAAAATGTAATCAGAGTATCTCATTTCTACATTACGTCAGAAATGACAGCAACTGCCTAATAACTATGATAAAAATCACATGTCTAATTCCTAAGTTAAAAGGAAGAAAAAGCCCTTACTTAGCCAGAGGTGGATAAACTTGAAGCTAATGAAGCTGAAACATGAAGGTCCCTCCCTTGCATAAGCCCTATTCAAGGCCTGGGTCATATGTTTTTGTAAAATTTAGAGAGGGAAGAAATAATCAAGTAAGACCACTGTCACTTTTCACTCTGACTTTCCTTGTATATTGGCCTCAGGTTGGGATCCAGCTAAGGGGGAACAGGTAGCTTTGCAGGTTAATGACCCCAGCACCAGACGGCTCTCCATGAGTTACACCATACTCTTATTTCTTCAAAGAAGCTGGATGTTTTCCAGAGTGCAACAACCTGATCTCCACTAAAGCTTTGAGACAAATGTGGAAGAGGACAGTTTTACTGTTTTGTTTACTAGGCAGGTGTGTGTTGGTTTTCATAAATGGAATGGTTTTTATGATACAATACATCACTAAGAACTGTTCAGTCTACCCTGACTGTCAAAAGCTTTGAGATATATTTATGTTTTTGTGTGTGTGTGTGTGTGTGGGAGGGTGGGGGGCAAGAGGAGGGGAGTCCTGAGAACCTATACCATCAACATAGGCATCGAAAATAAAAAGTTATACACTAATAATACTTGAGAATATTTATCTGTTCAGAGTCTGAGGTGACTATCAATGCATTTAAGATTTAATTTGGGGTGAGATACAATGGTTAAGAAAGGGATAAAAGGGCAAATTTGAATAAAATATTCTTAGCGAGAGCATTTTAGCTCTTTTGCATAGTGATGAGACTTGTTCCTCAAGTAATAAAGACACACGAGAAACCTTTGAGGAAAACAAATAATCACTGTTCCAAACATAAAGTTCTGAGAGAACTTTATGACCAGAGCTGCCTGTAAATACTTGAAAGAACATATTTTATTAACTAGAAAGGACCAAACGGTAAACAAACTTCCAATATGGCAATGAGAATAGCACTTTCTCAAGTTTCAAGTGGTAGTTTTAGAGAATATAAAAAGTTATTGAAAATTTATTGGAGACATATTACAATACTATAATGTGGATATTGTCTAATACATCAAATCACATTTTAATCTTTTCAAGTAATATCATAAGGAAACTATCTGGGGTTATGCCTAAACTGGCGCTGTCCTCTAAAAATGTTTGCTCCAAAGTAGTAGTTCTCAGCTGTGGCTGGGCATAGAATCTCTTACAAAATACTGAGGCCTGAGCCCCATTGCCAGAGATTCTAATTTACGTGGGTGCAGTAGAAACATAAGGCCCACAAGGTGATTCTAATATGCTACAAAGGCTGATAACTATTGCTCTAAAGCAGTTTCTCAACCTTGGCACTATCAAAATTTGAGGCCAGATAATTCTTTGCTGTGAGGGGCTGCCTGTGTATTACAGCATGTTCAGCAGCATCTTTGGCTAGATACCACCTGCCCTATCTTCCACTCCCCTTCCTCAGCTGTGACAATCAAAATGCCTCCAGACATTGTCAAATGTCAAGGGGAGGGAGATAGATGGGAAATTGCCCCTGGTTGAGAAGCACTCCTGTAAAGAGTATTAGAGTACACCAATTTTATTATTTTGGACTGTTAGAAAACAATTCCTGATAAATGAAAGCAGGGCAAAACAGAAACTCATTTGAGATTCTAGCAAGAAAGACCCAGCAGGTACCAGGGACAGTACACTGATGCTAGAGTACAGAATGAAACTGTGGACCTCCAAGTGCTCAGAGATATAAAAATGCTGGGAATGTCATAAATTCAGTAAGCCTTCAAAATATCCATTTAAAAACTAGCACAACTGCAGCTAGTCGGGGATTTATAGATTAGAAGTAGATTTGACCACAGATGTCATATCTGACCTCATTGTATTCTGTAAAGCTTTCATGTTGTAAAATAACTAACTAAATATATATCTGCTAAAATCTTGTCAACAGGCAACTGTTTTTAGGCAAGTTCATTTTCTTTGGTAGCTCTGGAATACTGATTTCCCTTACAGAGGAAGGTTTACAGGGAAGAGGCTTGGCGTTACTGACATTACAGCAAAAAGAGAAAAATAACACACCTAATTGTACTCTGAACACTAGACCTTCCAGGCTCAAAACACTTTCAGGTCTGATTTTTTAAATACATGTAGGCCTGCAGACAAGTAGGCAAATTTGGCTGCATTTTTCTATTTATGTGGGCCAAGACTTTTCACAAGCTGAATCATGAGCGCAAACATCGAATGCACATCTAATTCCGTGAGGGCATTTTCATTTTCCCTTGCTCTTTAATGGGTAATCTCAGATTGAATTTCCTGTGGCTTGGAAAGCAATTTGAAAAGAAAGGTGGGTTAAAAATATATGCGTTTTCTCAAAAATAATGTTTTTCTCAAAACATTTTAAAAAGAACCTAGGTGCAAAGAAGCAGGTAGGAAATGGGGAAAAAGTTATTTGTTATGTCATCCACATTCTTCCCAAAGCTGACACAATGAGAGACTTGTTTACAGCTGTTTTCTTTGGGAACAAAGAATCCGAGATAGGGCTTTGGTAGAAAAGTAAAGGACCACAAGTAAGGGCAATTATGACAGTGAGAAGCGGAAGAGACAGACAAGATAATTGGTGACTTTCTTGTTTTTGCTTCTTTACTTTTTCGCTACACTATAGAAAAGGCACCCAAGAAGCAATAAAGAAAGGAGAGAAAACATTTTTTTTTTTTTTTTACTGAAGACAATTGCTGGGTCAAATAGAGAAACAATTTACCCAGTTATTCTACTCAACCATTTTATTTTTTCTTTTCTTTTATATTTTTATTTTACCTTATCTTTTTATTTATTTTTTGTTAATCTTCACACGAGGAGGATACTTTTCCATTGATTTTTTTTTTTTTTTGAGAGAATGGAAGGGAGTGGAGAGACACACAGAGAGAAACATCGATGTGAGAGAGACACACTGACTGGTTGCCTCCCACACATGCCTGCAACCAAGATACATGCTCTTGACCGGAATTGAACCTGGGCCCTCCAGTCCACGGGCCAATGCTCTATCCAACTGAGCCCAACAAGCTAGGGCTACTCTTCTATTTTAAAAAATTAAAAACAAATAGGTCATCAAATTATGTAATAAAAATAAAAAATTAAATGTGTTAACTTTTAGAACATAGTTAAAGGAATAAACAGAAAAAATGAGGGATGGGTAGTGAGGAAATAGTGAGAGAGAGAGAAAGGCTATTACAATCTAGAGAGTAATACCTTAATCTTGAAGCATTGAGAATACTGCTGTGAAAAATTAAGCTCCAATTTCACATTTGTAGAGTTACATGGATGCTATGGTCTAAATATGTGTGTCCTCCTCAAATTCTAATGTTGAAATCCTGATGTCCAATATGATGGTATTAGCAGGCAGGGCCTTTGGGACTTCAATAGGTTATGAGGATGGTGTCCTCATCAGGGGGATTAGTGCCCTTACACAAGAGACCTGAGAGAGCCCCATAGTCCTATCCACCACGTGAAGACACAAAAAGTATGAAGTATATGACCCAGGAGACAGACTTCACCTGACCATAAGAATACCCTAATCTTGGACTTTCAGCCTTTAATTCGGTGAAAAATCAATCTCTATTGTTTTTCAGCTGGGTGGTATAAGTCTGTGGTATTTTGTTATAGCACCTGGAACAGACAAGACACTGTGCATTTTAAGAAACTCTAGAAAGAAATATCCTTGTGGGTTGAGGAATCAGAAGCGATCATCAAAATATGTGGTAACTGATACATTGAAGGCACTGCCACTGATTAAATGAAACATAAATTACAAATATGGTAAAGGATGTTGGGTCTAAACAATCTAAGGTCATCCTGGTGCTGGTTCCAGGGTTGAACACTCCAGCTTTGGATTTACGGGAAGCGGATGTAGGTAGTGATTAGAAAATGAGAAGAAAAAGTGATGATAATAGAGAGGGGAGATGAAGGAGTTGGCAGAGTCGGAATAGATCTTGTTACAACACAGACTATGGTGGCCTATCTCCAGGATGCCCACAGTGACTGCATCTTCTGGTATTCACACCTTCGTGGAGTGCCCTCCCACTCTGAATTAGGGTTAGTCTGTGTGACCAAGAGAATATGGCAGAAATTATGGCATGTCACTTTCAATAGTAGGTCCTCCATCGCTCTTTCTCTTAGATCACTTACACTGAGGGAAGCCAGGCACAAACAGCCCATGGACAGGCCCAGGGGGGAAGGAAGCTTCCTACCAAAAGCCACAGGGGTGAGCTTGGAAGCAGCACTTCCAAGTTTTCAGAGACTGCTACCCTGGCTGATGACTTGACTTGCAACCTCACGGGAGAACCAACCAGGATTCTGGACACTGAGAAGATGTGTGAGATAATAAACATTTATTGCTTGAAGCTACTAAATTTTGAAAGTTAAGCTACCAAATTATGCAGCAGGAGATAATATACAGCAATGAAAAAAAGCAAACACCAAATAAACAGACTCTAAAAACATAGTACAACACTTAACTTGAGGAGTTGCTTTTCCACCCACAATAAGACAAGGAAGGACAAGGACAGGATTAGTCTTTTGCTGGTTTTTGTTTTGTCCTGGTTAGGAAATTAATTTGTACAAAGTACAAGATAGTTAATTCTCTCTACTGTGAAGGGAATTGACAAATTACCCTTATATACCAAACTAAATACATTCCAAATTAAGTATCAGCAAAGATAATAACAAAAAGGCCATCATTTAGGGTCCCTACCATACGTCCATCATTTTCCACACAGTCTCTTTAATTTTCAGAAGAAGCCCCATAAAATATGATATTATAAGGAATTATCACAAAGCTTGTCTTCAAAGCCTAGGCTCTTTCCATTATACTATACTTCCTTAGAAGAAAATAAGTAATGGTTTGCCTGTCATTCAGGAAAGAAAGAATGTGACTAAACGGCCAAGTAACACATCAAGTCCAGTAACCTGTCAGACACAGGAATATCAAGCGTGAGGTGAAGCAGAGGCAACAAACAGGAAGTGAGATTAGGAACTGCTGAATCCCCAACAGCTCATTGCCCATGAATACTCTCTTTCTTCTTTTTCCAATAAAACTAGCCCTCTCTGGACTGTGGGGTCAGCTCTTGCTCAAGGTATGAAGACTACTAAGAACCCGATGGCAGGGCCCTGGCACCCAGGTGCTCTTTGGCACAGCCCTCAATTTGTCTCGCTACCTACCCACTTTCTCTGAGCCAGACATTGCAGTTCCATGATGGCTGGCCTTGTCACTCAGCTCTTTCCTTGACTTATTCCAGGAATATACATGACTTAGTGAAAAGCTTTATTGAAAACAAGTCTATTTCCAGCACAGAAGATAACGGTTAATATACTAGGAAGATTTCGTTTAGTTTTATTTATTTTTTGTAAATTTTTAAAAATAGAAGATCCATGGGCAAAGTTAAAAATTCAAACAGTGCAATAAGAGGATTCAGTAAAAAAAAAAAATAATAAAAAAAAAAATTAAGTCTCCTTCCAAGGCTCTTCCTCTCAGAATAACCACTATTGTGAGTAATCTATGGAAGGCAATTATTTTTTACTTACATGAAAATGTACAACCCAGTTTGAAAGCTGGATCTCACTCAGGCTGAAGGGCCAGGGGACTTCAATTCATCCATCACAAAAATGAGGATTAGTCCATTTATTTTGGTTTGAGCTGGGAAGCTGAGAATGGTCACATCAAACAAAGCACCATCACCTTCTGTCTTCTGCTCTATGTAAGATTTTCTGTAAATGCATTTGAGTGCTCTCTACATTGGCCATAGCCATATGCTTATACAGGAGCTTTAAAAAACATGAAGTAAGTATCCTCAGCATTGTAGGTGATTGTTACATAAGAAATGGCGATGTGATGGACTCATGTGGATTTCCTGTAAAGTAGTTTTGAGATTTCACTGGCTGCATTTTTATATGGGACACCTCCTACGCACCATTTCACACTCTCTTGCTACTGGTATAGGGAGCAGTTCAGCCCAGATGCTGACTTGACTCCTTCCTTGGAGCTTCCCTGATGCCAATGTGTGGGGGCCTGAAGAACCCACTTAGCATTCTGGCATACGTTAACCAAAGTGCAGGGAAGCTAATGTAAATGGAGCTACCCTTGACAAATGAGGGTAGTAGCTAAATGCTTTCCCCTTCACCTGCTAGTGGGTGGGTCTGAGCCCCATTCATAAGCTTCCTTAGAAGGTTCCTTAGCAGGTGCCCTCAGGGAAGACCAACTCCACTGTGTATCCACAGTGGTTGGCAAACTGTGGCTCGCAAGCCGAGGTTTGCTGCTCCGTTGACTAATGAGTTTGCCGACCACTGACCTAGACTCTCGATTCCAATAATTACAGGCTGTTGTTGTTCCTTGTGATTAAGCCCCTATCCCAGTGGTAGGCAAACTCATTAGTCAACATAGCAGCAAACCATGGCTCGTGGGCCGCAGTTTGCCGACTACTGTCCTACTAGCTTTCCCTTGTTTCTCTTTTCTTTCCCATTTCACTCCCAAGGCCCCTCACGTCAGCTGCTAGGGCTTGTATTCCTGAATTAACTATCTGCACTCAGCTTTTTATCTCAGGCTCTGCTTTCAGGAACTCAGGTGGAGATCATGTTTAATGCCCCGTATACAAGGTACATTGTGAAAAAGTCCCCATAAACTTTAGTACCAGAAGAGAAGTTGTCTCTAGTGAAAGTTTGTTTTATTTTGTCTATCCTTCATGGTTAGCATATTTGCTTCCTTCTCTTTCTGTGGCTTTGATTCTCTATTTTTATTATAACATTATTATTGGATTTATGTTAAATCAAACTCGCAGGAAGCAAGTAGAATGTAAATAACAAAAAAAAATGTAATTTTGCTATTTCCTTGAATGAGAAAGACTGAGATCAGAGGAATGGAAAGCCAGGCTCAGGTGAAAAAGAAGCCAGTTAAGAGTGTGATTTTGAAGCAGGCCTTAGAAAACAGATTTATAGACATCACAGTAAAGATTAGCAATAAATTCAAAGGTAGAAGGCTTCTAATTCGACTGTCCTTTTCCATTTCTTAGACTCTCAGCACCCAGCCAGAACCCGGTAAGGTAAATGTCTGTGTGAATGAACAGTGTTTGTCCTAGTGATTTCTGTGTAGTCGGCTTACAGTTCCCTTGGATTGACTGCAGAGCTTCGCACATTCAGGTGCCTCCTGAGGGCACATACTGTAGAAACTCTTCATCCAACCAGATTCATCAGCATGGCTTAAGTCACACAGCCTTGAGACAAGGACATTGACTACAGAAATAAACACAAAGAGAACAAACACCTCTGGGCACTAGAAGGTGACTTGAAAACAGTGCCTTTCAGGAGGCAATTTATCAGACAAAACTTCAGTGTCTACTAGCTCCCAAAGATGAAGCTCAACATTCTTACGGTGTGACATTACACAGCAGTCCAGCTGCCTCAGATCTTCCCAGTCTGGAAGCCAGCCAAAGGATGCATTTTGCTTACCTCTCACTGATACAAATGGTCAGTAAAGTACATTAGGAATTCGGGCACTTTAAAACTGCCCTGTTTTCCCCGACAGATTGAAGGTCTTACCACTAACTTGGATCTCATTAAAATTTATTATGAGCATTCCAACAAGGTCTATAGAATCCTGGCTACAAAGTTCCAATAGAAAGAAAGAAAGAGATAGATAGCATCGGCATCCTGTCTCTGGCTGGTCAATGCCTTCTAAATTGTGACCACCTGGCACAATTATTTTCTTTGAAGTGCACACATTTTCTCCAGCCCATCGCAATCAAACACTACTCTAGAGCAGGTAGTAACATTACTTCCCTTGTGGCTAACAATGACAACTTGATTGGAAAAGAGAAACAGCTCCAGTCAAATGTGCTAATCACCAGAGGTGGCACTTCCTGGTTCAAAATCAGTGTTAGCCTGTGGTTTCCACTATTTCCCCGTATTTAACAATTTTTAAATTTTATTTTGTCCACTGCAAAACTTGGATCAGTGTTTTCCCCATCACAGTACTTTTACAATCTTTAACGTTATCTTTATTTTTTTTTTTAAATATATTTTATTGATTTTTTACAGAGCAGAAGGGAAAGGGATAGAAAGTCAGAAACATCGATGAAAGAGAGACATCGATCAGCTGCCTCTTGCATGCCCCCTACCGGGGATGTGCCCGCAGCCAAGGTACATGCCCTTGCCGGAATCGAACCTGGGACCCTTCAGTCCGCAGTCCGACGCTCTATCCACTGAGCCAAACCGGTGTCGGCTTTAACGTTATCTTTAAAAAAAAAAAAATTTTTTTTTGGAGATCTCATAGGTGATAGGTACCCACCCCCCCAACTGGTGGGTGGAGTTATGATGTAATTGAAATCTGCCACAGAGACATTGAGTCACCAATCAAGCGCATATCAGAGTGCCCTGTGTCCCACCCCTTCCGCCCTGGGTCCAACCCCTGCCTGTTCCAGCCCTTAAAAGGTGTCTCAGTGCACCACGTGGCACCTTTTCTCCCGGACTGTTCTCCCAGGCAGTCTGGGAGGCGGTCCGGCTGGGTCCCCTCTTTTCCCCTTCTCCCGGCCCCAGTCACAGGGCGTGGCTTCCCTGGCTCCATTCCCCTGAGCCTGTGAACCTGCCCGGAGACCCCCAATAAAGCCTGATCAATTCGTTCACTTATTCGGACTCCCTGCTTGCAGTTTCTCTCACGGCTGTGTAGAACCTTACAACAGGGAAACAGGCAAAGTTGATAACATTGAGATAAGCTAATGTAAACTAATTAATATTATTTGGAGAGTAACAGAATATGGAAGGTGATGTTATAGCAGAGGGCAAGAATAAGTCGGGATAAGGCACTGGCATATGACCACAGTTTACAGAAGGAAAGAAAGAAAAGAGCATTGCCATAAACCTGCCTTTAAAAATGCAATGGGCTTTCTCTATCCTAAATCTAATTCCTTCTTCTTCTGGGTATCTACTGTGCATGAGTGCAAACACACACGCAAACACACACACACACACACACACACACACACACACACACACTCAGAGTGTAGGGCCACGAGGTCGTGCTGGTGTTCCCGAGCCGGGCACAGTGCCTGGCTCATTGGTGCTCAGTTAATGTTTACAGAGCGAATAAATGAATGAGCCGATGTGATATTATTAAAAATTCTTGTTCTGACATTGAGTATTGTAATCTAACAGGTAAGAATGATTTAGAATGAAAATGTATAGATTCCAGGTGAGAATCTAAAGCTTCTGTGACATGGTATGGCTGAGGGTGGCTTTTGCTTCCTTTCCATTTCTTTGCTGAAAGTCAGGTTTCTGGATAGTTGAATAGTGGAAGAGTAAAAATGTCAGATACTTATATGTTTAACTAGAGGCCCGGTGCACAAAATTCATGCACGGGGAGGGGAGGGTCCCCTCAACCCAGCCTGTACCCTGTCCAATCTGGGACACCTTGGGGAATGTCCAAATGCCGGTTTTGGCCTGATCCCATAAACCAGCAGTCAGACATCCCTCTCACAATCAGGGACCGCCAGCTCCTAACTGCTCACCTGTCTGCCAACCTGATGCCCCTAACTGCTCTCCCCTGTCAGCCTGATCTCTTCTAACCACCTCTGCCTCAGTTCTGCCACCATGGCTTTGTCTGAAAGGACGTCCAGAAGATGTCAGGTCTGATTAGTATTTACCCTTTTATTAGTATAGATGGGGAAGAGAGGAAACTAAGAGGGAAAGACAGAGAGAGGAGGGAGGAATGTTCTGAGCCAATGCTTTAAGACAAGTGTCTAAGGATTTTTCATTAACTGGTTTTTAGAAATTTAGAAACCACAGATGTGGTAACTGTCATGCAGGCTGATTTATCAGTGGATGAGCATGAAAAGCAAATTAACCTCTCCACAGACAAAGAAGGGCATTTTCTAATTAATAGTTAACCACCTCCTAAAACTGGGAGAGCTGAATTAAGAATGTGAACAAGTAAAAACTGGGGTAGCATGGAAAGAAGGTAAGCAGTTGAAACAAATGTCTTTGTATAAAATGTTTATATCTGAAGGTATAAGGTACCTTCTCTTCTATCATATTTTCTGATCTCTTTCTATTATGATAACCTATTTTTTTAAAATAGCAATGACTTTTCATATCTTCTCCTCATTCTTTGAATGAAAGCATTAAGGTATGGGTAGTGCAGCAGAAGGCAGTTGAGATTTTGCAACACACAGTGACCTTCATTGACTCAAACATGCTCAGCCCCCAACAAATGCATCACCTCATGCTGAAACGACCAAGACAAACTGAGCCTGGAGTGGCTGATTTAACATCGATGTTGCTCGACTTCTCAAAGCTTCTGAAGATCATTTAAAAAAATTTGCCTTTGCCTCCCCAAAGACGACATGCCAAGAAAAAACTCTGAGTACTTTAAACTGGTCTGTGGGACAGAAAGATCATAAATCTGTCCTCATTTGGCATGAGTGGCATTTCTGATATAATTTCTAAGGACTTCCTCAAATGTGACATACTTTCTTACCATAATCACCCTGTGAGATATTATTAGCTCAAATTTTTAGATGAAGAAACCAAGATTCTAAGACATTAATTTGCTAACGGTCACCATTAAGAGGAAAAACCTGGAATTCAGATTTTCTACTCTCAATCCGGTAGTGATTTCCACTGTTTCATGCTGCAAGTTTATTGATACATTAATTCTGTGCCAAAGCATTTGCTCCCAAAGGCCAAGTACAAGAGCACCTCTGTAGACCAGTAGTTGCTCAACAACATGCAGGTGAGTAGAAAATTTCAATGGTGGGAAGTTGTAGCTGGTTGCAATAGGGCAGTGAAAGCCCAGATTAATTTGTAATAGGAGGTTGGAGTCCCAGCTCTATGGCTAAGTAACTATGTTACTGTAAGCAGGTCTATGGGTCTTAGTTTTTTCACCTTGGTGTCTACATGGACCCCTTCCTCACAAAGACTGCATCTCTCTTATATGCACAAACCCACATTCATCATTTGTCTTTCAGGGTTTAATCCAATGTCCTCCCCTAAAGAACTTAACTCCAATGGCTTGTGAATACTATAGTGTGTACTCATCCCCCAAATCTGGAATTTTTATCCACAAGTCATATATGTGTGTTTTAGCTCTCCAGCTAGACTTTAAACAAGATCTGCGTTGGCTGGAGTGTGTTGTGGGTTCGATTCCCAGTCCAGGTCAGGTAGTGTATGGGAAGCAACTAATTGATGCATGTCTCTCACATACATGTTTCTCTCTCTTTCCCCTCCCCTCCTCATGCCTACTTTCCTTCCACTTCACTTTCTCTAAAAATCAATGAAAAAAATATCCTTAGTGAGGATTAACCTTAAAAAAAAAAAGTGTTTTCAACATCTCTAATTCTTTTCTACTTTTTCAAAACTCTTCCCTCTGCCTAGTGTATCACTATGTGTTGGACAAATGCCGACTTAATGAATGAAACCTGCATTCAGGCCGAGGAAGCCTGGCTTGATTTGTAATAGGAGGTTGGAGTTCCAGCTCTGTAGCCAAGTAACTGTGTTACTGCAAGCAAGTCTGTGAGTCTCAGGTTTTTCATCATAAAATGATTATGGGGGTAGGAAGTAGGTGAAGTATATGAGTTCCATATTTCTGAGATACTATAAATATTTAAATATTATTTTGATTGGGCCATTCCCAAAGACAAGAATGAGAAAAACAAGGCAAATACAGAAACCAAATATCCAACCACCCAGCAGACAGAAGAAACCAATGTGTCTGGAAAATTAATGAAGTAAAGAAGAATCAGAGAGAGTAGAGATGTCTTAGGTAAGGCTTGAAATGTGAAGCCTGTCTGAGAGGGAGGCAAAGGGGTTATAAGGCAGAATATAAACGGGGACAACTTCATAACTAAAAAAAATTGCATTAGTGTTTAGGCATGTGTAGCATAATGTTTGTTTTTTAATTTACTCTTCTGTTTGCTATTCAAGCTTGAAATCGAATGTTAAGAACATCAGCACTGAGGCTGCTTAGGATCAGGAGGAAGAAAATGAGATGCATGCTAACAACTTCCTTGTGGAAATAAAAACAGAAGGTCCTAGCAATAGGAAATGATACTACCAACATTTGACTATTAGAAATGCTATTTTCCTATACTTTCTTCTCCATTTTGTTGGGGAGATGGGCAGTATGGCCATTTTAATTAGGATATTTCTCTTAAGTTTAATTTTATTAAATATTTTAATAATTCCATGTACTATGGCACTGGTTTCATTAAAATTTGGGTTTTAGCTGACAGACCATGTAATAAATAAAAATGATGTTATAAGGAAGTCTGTCTATGCCTTCAATAATCTCCCTTGGATAGGATGAATTTACGGGAGGCAATGAACCAAAGTATCTGGAATGATAAGAGGGACTAGGATTCATACAAGAAGTTAAGGAAAAGAAAATCAAGTTCAGCTTGAAACTTTAAGAAAAAATGGCACCTCTTTGGGAAAGAAATTCTCTGAAATTAAAAAATAATACTTGAAGCAAATAATAGTTCTTGGATTATCAGATGCAAAAGTTTTCAGCTGGTATCTGAAATTGAAGTGACACTTCAAAAGATTAAATCAGTAAGAGTCCATGAGTGATAAGAGACCAGAAATTTCCTTTTAAGAAACAGCAAAACTGTAAAAGGAATTTGATATTTTTAAGAGACATTTTTAGGAACTTCCTGATGAAATTTTTTATATTAAAACTGCAGAGAAGAAACTCACTGTTAATCCGTGTTATCTAACTTTGTGTCCAGTTTGCCTTTCATCTTCTACCTCAGAAAAGGGCCTAAATTTAACCAATCTACAAAGAAATTTCTGCAGGGAGAAAAAATCGCGTGACTGTAGGTGTATGAAAGACAACATACCTGCTTCATCATAGGATACAGTCAATTTTTCTAGCATTTCTCGGTCAATCGACAGAATCTGCTGTTCTAGGATGATCTGATAAGACAAAACACTATTTTCTTTGTCTTTCTCGTAGTCCTGCAGATGCTGTTTAAGGGCCTCTGGGAGTCGAGATTTCACATATTCAGCTGCAGTCTGCAAATAGAACAGGTAAAAAAATTAGTATTTCTCATCTTAGGCTTTTCACTTCGTCTTAGGTGCTGCAGTGAGAACTCAAAAACACTTTGGTGCTAATCCTTTAAACAATCATGTCCTTGTCATTTTTAGTCTCCACTGTAACCAGTAAGGTGACTCTTCAAATAGGCAGAATCACAGACCTCTATGAGTTTTCTACCAGGCTGAAAGGTCTAAAAGATGATAGATTAATTTGTCATTCATGGAGTTAGTACTCGAAGTTTCAACAACTATCCCACTGAACTCTGAATGCCCCATCATAGTAATCTACTGGATACAAATATAACTGCCCTTGTGTAGAATGAAGAAGCCAGTCACTCATCTCAACAGAAGACAGTCTATGCTATGACAGCCATATCTCTACTTTGTTTTGTTGTTCTCTACTCAATGATGCTTACGCAGGAATTCTTGTGAAGGGAAGAGAATGGAGAACCCTCTGTATGAGCTGATAATGGAATAGTGGGATAAACAGAAAAAGAAAATATCTAAGACAATGATATCTGTTAGCCAGAAAAAAGAACTGTTCAACACTTAAATGTCTTGGCCTTTATATACATACTAGAAGCCCAGTGCATGAAATTCGTACACTTGGGGGGAGGGTCCCTCTGTGCCCTCTCACAGTCTGGAAGTCCTCAGGGATGATGGCTTAAGCCAAGGAGGCAGGAGAGGCTCCCACCACTGTTGGTGCATTTGCCAGCCGTGAGCCTCGGCCCCCTGGTGGTCAGTGCACATCATACCTACTGGTTGTTCTGCTGTTCAGACAATTTGCATATTGGCCTTTCATTATATAGGATCATTCTTAACTTGACTTTGTTCTGCGTCTACATTATCTAACAATGCACTCTCAACTATAGACATCTGAAATTACATGCAGTGATTTTCAACATGCTTCCCCATGAAGTTAGGAAGCGAGGCATGTATACTGTGACAAAGGCCTCCTGAAGATTCTAATACATTCATCTGGGGGGCTGGGGAGATAGCACACTCTTCCCCCTTCCAGCAGTGAACACAACAAAACAGAACTATAAGAAAGAAGTTAAGTGACAGAGTGGCATGTATGAATCAGAAACTGAAATTCTTAAAACATGTTTCTTTTTTTAAAAAAATATATTTTATTGATTTTTACAGAGCAGAAGGGAGAGGGATAGAAAGACAGAAACACCGATGAGAGAGAGACATCGATCAGCTGCCTCTTGCACGCCCCCTACTGGGGATGTGCCCGCAGCCAAGGTACATGCCCTTGCCGGAATCGAACCCGGGACCCTTCAGTCCGCAGTCCGACACTCTATCCACTGAGCCAAACCGTTCTCGGCTTAAAACATGTTTCTTAAGAACGCCAAGAGATTAACATCTCCTTGCTGTGAATTTGATAAAATAAATGAAGGCATACACATATTGTTCAAAATTATACTTATAACCATCAGAAACTGAAATAAAAGAAACTGTTAAAAAGAATTGTCTCTGGGGTATGGGCCCAGAATAAGGAACAGCATACCTATGTAATATATTTTTAAAATTTTCTGTAATTTAAAAAAGTTATCTTTAAAATATAATTTTTGTAACCTTCATAGTTTTTCTTTTAAATGTTGCACAATTTAAGATGAAAAGAAACTTGCCAGAACAACTGACTTCCCAGGAAAAGTCCACTGGGAAGTTATTTTTCAGTTTTCAGAGTAGCCAAATATAGCAAACAATGCTTTTTATTTCCAGATTAATATTTATATCCCCTAATTAATTTGTTGATGAAATTGCAACTTTAAAATATCATCAAACATTGCTCAATTTATCTGCTAGCCACCTAGTGCAGAACAAATAAAGTTATTCCACAAAATGGTGAATGGACTTAACACGTTAGCACTATATATTTAATTCTAAAGTTTAATGACAATTTTCTTCTGACACTGGACAAGAAAGAGGCATACTGCAGAATAACTATTTTTAAACTCAAATGACCTTGCTATTCAGTGTAACATCTGTCTTTTTTCCCTTGGAAATATCTATGAGGTACAGGAAGTAATTCTATAATGAATAATTCTACAATGCACATTTTTACAAGTATTGGTGTGCTCTGTGTTTTTGAAACATACCACACATTTCCTTCCAATTATGTCCACTGATCTACTTTTCTAAAACTATGATATTGGTCTTTAAATAGGATTTATATTTTTTACTATATTGAAGTTATAGTTTGGCATTTCATTTCTAAAACAGTGAAAGTTCATATACAGAGTTCTTTCCATCAAAAAAGATTCTTTGGAAGAACAGAAAAAAATAATTCTAGCAAAGTACTAGATTCTGTCAAGATATTTCAAGAAATCATCTTTATACTGAAGTGAAGCTCTAATGGCAGTTAAATCCTTATTCTCAAGCACGTACCTATGCTTAAAACCAGGCTGTCATACAAATATCATATGATCTTACTTATGTGTGGAATAAAAACAAACAAACAAACAAAACACAAACCAACAAACCAGAAACCAAACTCATAGATACAGAGAACAGATTGGCGGTTGCCAGAGGTGGGTGATGGGGATGGTGGGGGTTGCAAAATGGGTGAAGGTAATCAAAAGGAACAAATTTCCAGTTATAAAGTAAGTCCTGAAGATACAATGTACAGCATGTTGACTGTAGTTCTGGTTTGTTGGTTTGTTTGTTTGTTTGTTTTTATTCCACACATAAGTAAGATCATATTGTATAGTTGATAGTTGCTAAGAGAACAGATATTAAAAGTTACATACACAAGATGTAACTATGTGTGGTGTTGTTAACTAGACTTATTGTAGTGATCATTTTGTTATATATACAAATATCAAATCATTATGCTATACTGTACACCTCAAGCTACTATAATGTCAATTATATCTCAATTAAAAATACAGGCTGTCATATTAACTGAGATTGGAATTACTGCAAAAGTAATATATCATTCAAAGAATAATTTAAAATTTAAAATTTCACTGGAATTCAAAAATAAAGCAAAAAACAAATTTAAAATATAGGATGGCATCTATTCTTTACTCAATAAGAGCTTCTAGAAGTTTAAATCCTGAATTGCATATTCTTATAACCTATTTCCAGAAACAATAATACAGGATGGGGCAGAAGTAGGTTTATAGTTATGAGTACATGAAACATTTATTCTTGTATTATTATCTATTATTAGATTATTTTTCATATGAACAACTTTAAACCTACTTTTGTCCCACCATGTATTATAACTATTATCAGTGTTTTGTATGTGTGCAGTATTTTATACTTTTCTGAGCAATGTATATTGTTACCATTTTGCATCTTCAGAATAACTTTCAGTGAAAGTAGACTTTCAACATTATTAGTTTTGGCCAATCCTTCACATCCTTCAAAGTTTGGCTCAAATGCTATAAACTCTGTTAGTAAACACACCTAAACAGCAAGTGCACTTTCAAGTATTAAAAAGCTATCAGTATAGGTATTTTAGCTCCCCAGTTTGGCTAAAATAAGGATTGTCTCTTACACATCCTTGTGTTCTCTCAGCATCAGACTTAGTGCTTTGTACCCTATAAGCTTATATCTTGACCAGAACCAAGAATCAGGGACTTAGAGGAAGCCCTTGGAGAAAACTGTTTACAGTTCATAACTATTTGTCTGCAAACAGCACCTTCTCTCATGACTCCAGATAGACCACAAGAGTCTGGTTTCCTACTAGCAAATGGAACTGCACTTGGTCTTTAATTGCCATTGATGCCATTATTTTAGGAAAGTAAAGGCTGAAATCCAAATCAACATTTACATGCTAAAATGGTAAATTGCGGAGTACTTAACATGCAGTGCTACATATGGAGCTATAATGATTTCCTTTGTATAACTGTTTGATCTCCATTCTTGCCTTTCTTCATTTGACAATAGGCTTGATTCTACAAGGAATCCTCTGACAAGTTGAATACCTTAGAATTGTGCCCGAGTTAAGAATTGCCTTGGGGGTGCAAATTCTGCCAGGGTTTGTGCTTATCTGAACTATTGAGTAGGTTCTCCCCTCCAACAAACAAACAAACCTCAAGGGGGTAGCAGAGACGCCTCAGGGTAGAAAGTATAAGATACATATAGTTCACGGAGTCCTATGGTTATACCAAGAAGTTAACAGCGGGAATAAACAGATGAGCTAGATAAGCTACCAGTAAATACTTGTGAGGTAAGGCACAAAAGGTGCCTATTGCAATTTCTTACAGAATTTGCATACATTTATATTATCCAGACCAACTGCAGCCTGGAAGGCAATAAAGAAGCAGAATGACTAGGGATCTAAATTCTGGGAACCCAGTACATAGAATGCTACACCAGTCATTATACTACAGAAACTATTTACTGTACAGCAGTATATTCTTTAATTAATTACTAATGTATATGAAAAGATGTAGCCAGCTGGAGTGCAAAGCGTAATTTAAAAGCTACTAAATGCTTCACAATTCATCTTTAAAAAGAAAACCTGTCAGCCATCCAATTCTAATTTATTGAGTATCTGCTGAGTCCAGCACGTTAGACTAGACACTATTTGGAGACCAATCCTTTGCCATTAAAGAACCTGCAATTTTAATATTCAAACAACAACACATGAAATACAAGGGAAAAACATTTTCCAAAGCAATACAAAAATAGGCATGAATCTTGAGATGAATTAGCATATTTAATTAACATAGGAGCCCTGTTAAGTGCTGCCTAGCCTCTAAAGAGAGAAATCCAGGAGAAGAGACAAGAATCCAGGAGAAGAGACAAGAACCAGTAGAGTTTAAAGGTCATTTTTGAGGTCAGAAGCACTTACTGGAGAAAAGAAATGCAATCTAGGAAGAAGTAAATATGAGTTCACAGGGAGAGATAATAAGAAGTGAAGTTGATAAGACTGGAGGAGGAGGAAGCTGGCAGGTGGAGAAGGCTTTCCTCCCTGTTAGCCAGGGAGTTTTGACTTGTGGCAGTCACAGGAAACTGAAACGTCTTAAGGAGTAAAAGAAATCATCAAATGTTGTTTGAGGGAGAATGTGCTTGGCGCTGAGTTTAAGAGGCACTGAAACAGAAGGAGATTAAAGTACAGAGACAAGGAAAAAAATCTGAAGGAAAGGAAAGCTGGCCTTCTATATTGTGGTTGGACTATAAATCAGACAATCCTGTACAGACAATGAAAAAATGTGACAAAAACTTTAAAGAGTTTACTTACACCTTTTACCTAGCACGTCTTTCTAGGAATTTATTTTAAGAAGTTAAAGGTAAGCTTTAAAGACTTGTGAGCAAACATGTTTATCAAATATTATTCATGAATAATATTTCTGGAAACCAGTGATTAAATTATGGGATGTCCATGCATTGGGGAAAAAACAACGAAGCTACTGAAAATCATGTCATGGTATGTCAACTATAATTTTAAAATGAATTTTAAAAATTCATCAGGAAAGAAAATCATAGTCTGGAAGTGTAACAATTATATGGGAAAATGTTCATAATGAAACACAGGTTATAAAACAGTTTGTATACTACATGTATGAGAAAAAATTGGCTGAATTATATTAATACTAGAGACCGGGCTGAAATGGCTCTCCGACATCCCCCAAGGAGTCACAGATTATGAGAGGGCACAAGGTAGGCCTAGGGACCCCATCAGTGCTCAATAGGGCAAGAAGGGACCATGAGAGGGTCCTTTGGCCTATCTTGCCCAGTCCCGATTATCCAGACCCCAGCAGCAAGCTAACCTACCGGTCGGAGCATTTGCCCCCTTGGTAGTCAGTACACATCACAGCGACTGGTCGAATGGTCAGACACTTAGCATATTAGGTTTTAGTATATAGGATGTATCATTAGCAAAGGTAGTAAAAGTCTGGGTGATATTAACTTTTCTTCTATGACGTTTTCAGCGTATTCAATTTTTCTAAAATACATATAATAGAAAAATAAATGACCACTTACTGAATGGTTGAGCACTGTACAGAATGTTTTACATGTACTCGCTTTTTTTAAATCTTTATTGTTCAGTTTATTAATTACATTGTTTCCCCTTTTTATCCCCCTATAGCTTCCCTCCACCCTGTAACTATCCCACCCTCCACCCTCACCTCCCCCTCCCCACTGTCCTCTCCCATTGTTGCTAGATTTTTGTCCAGTCTCTTGCTGCACTTCCCACAACCCTTTTCTCCCCAAGAATTGTCAGTCCATTCCCTCTCTATGTCCATGTCTCTGTTATATTCACCAGTCTATCCTGTTCAACAGCCTATCAATTCACTTGATTTTTATGTTCATTTGTTGATAGATGTGTATTTGTTGTTCATAATTTTCATCTTTACCTTTTTTCTTCTTCCTCTTCTTAAAGAATATCTTTCAGCATTTCATATAATGTTGGTTTGGTGGTGATGAACTCCTTTAGCTTTTTCTTATCTGCGAAGCACTTCATCTGACCTTCAATTCTGAATGATATCTTTGCTGGATAGAGTAATCTTGGTTGTAGATTCTTGCTGTTCATCACTTTGAATATTTCTTGCCACTCCCGTCTGGCCTGCATCGTTTCTGTTGAGAAATCCGCTGACAGTCGTATGGGTGCTCCCTTATAGGTAACCAACTGTTTCTCTCTTGCTGCTTTTAATATTCTCTCTTTGTCTTTTGCTCTTGGCATTTTAATTATGATGTGCCTCGGTGTGGTCCTCTTAGGGTTCCTATATATTGGGGTTCGGTGCACTTCTTGGACTCCTAAGTCAGTTTCTTTCACCAGGTGTGGGAAGTTTTCAGTCACTATTTCTTCAAATAGGTTTTCATTGTCTTGGCCTCTCGCTTTTTCTGGCACCCCTATAATTCGGATGTTGGTATGCTTGAGGTTGTCCCAGAGGTCCCTTACACTATCTTCAATTTTTTGGATTCTTTTGGTTTCTTGCTTTTTCAGCTGAGTGGATTTTACCTCTTTGTATTTCAAATCTTGAACTTGGTTCTTGGGGTGCTCCAGGGCACTTTCAGGTCTTTGTATAATATTTTTTGTTGCAGTCAGTGTATGCTTAATTTCTGGTTGGTCCTTTTTCATATTCTTGAGAGTCTGCTTTATATCCTTGAGGGTTTCTTTCATTTCCACGTTGGTCTTGATCATTTCTTTGCAGCTCTCGTTTATATCCTTGAGGGTCTTGTTCATTTTCTTGTAGGACTCATTCATTTCCTTTGTGGTCTTGCTTATTTCCTTATAGGCCTCGATCTTTTGTTGGAGCCTCTTAAAAAACCCTATATTTCTTGCCGTGGTTCTGAATTCCATGTCCAGTCGTTTTTTTTCCTCCATTTCTTTCACATCTGATTTCTTTCCATGTTGCTGCATGGTGGCTGCTTCCCTGAGTTGGTCAATTAGCTTTGTGTGGTAGACTTCCTACTAGGATAGTGGCTCAGCCTCCCCGGTTACCTGAGGTGGATATGGGCTGCACAGTCTTGCTGAAGTTAAGCTCAGTTAATCGTTGTTAGCACTTGGAGGGTTGACCTCCAGGCCAATTGTCTGTGAAGCTCAGCTGTGCTCAGGTTGGGTGGGCGGAGTCTCCGGGCCAAGCAGACAGCATTAGCTCCGCCCTATGCGGCCCCAGGGACTCTGTGCCGGGGGCAATGGCCGCCAGCACCTCTGAGAGAGAGCCGCTGCGGAGCTCCACCGGCTGCCGGTTGCCGGGGAATTCAGACTTTCCCAAAATGAGTCTGCATGCGTAATGTCTCACCCAGGGTCGTAAAACAAAGCAGTCTGACGGTTTTCTGAATAAGAGGCAAGTCGCGGTGCGCTCTCTACGCCGTCACACAGCCAAGCTGTTCGCGTGGAAGCTGCCTTCTCCACAAGCCGGGAGACCCGGCAGCACCCGAGCTTCGGCGTGCCCTCCCACTGTCCAGTTTTTACCCCGTGTGATAGTGGGTTCCCTGGACTTCGCCCAGAGCTGGAGAATCAGTCCAGTGGGACGCCTTTGTCTCCCTGTTGGAGAAAACTGGCCGGTTTCCAGCCGCCCGCCCTCTCCGCGGCGAGCACTCCAAACCTCTCTCTGCGTGCGAATCTTTCAACGCTGTTCGCAGCCGCTCCTCCGAGTCACAGTGTCTTATCTTCACTTTTATTTGTGGAATTTTCACTCGGCGAGCTTTCTGGTAATTCTGGAAGGTGTTTGTTCTTTCGTTAAGTTGTAGTATTAAAATTGCTGATTATGACGGCAAGATAGGTGTTTTGCCTTTGCCGCCATCTTAGTTCCTCTTGTACTCGCTTTTTTAATCCTCTAAGCAACCCTATAGGTTTATACAGATGGGGAAGCAAACTCAGTCAGAGTTAAACAACTTATCCACAGTTATACAGTGAGTGGTGGAGCAGGAAAGAAAAAAATATATATATATTTTAAAGAAGAGATGCCTACTGTAGACATTGGCTTGTAAAGCAAAGCAGCTTAAGAGATAAAAAAGCACATGAGCAAAGATTTGAAACAGATGCGAAAGAGCAATATGTAAAATGGCTTCAGTGGGAAAACTGAGCAAAGTGAAACAATATATTAAATTTACTTTTGAGCATTTAACTGCAAGCTGGAAAACTACCCGCCTCTTCATGTTATGTACTATCCACTCCTCTGCTCAAAAAAGGCAAACCTCCCCAAGGAAAAGGTATTAGACATATTTAATAGAATTCCAAAGAAAAATATCAGAGTAATGATTTGGTTATGAGTTCCAGAGAGGCAAAAGCTATTTTCAAGAAAAGCATTAAGTGATATTGAATCAAATCTAACAAATCCCCCATTAGAGAAAGATCACAAGTAAATTAGATCTATGTTCAAATCATTTTTAGTATGTATTTGTCTCTGAGAATTTCAAAGGTCAACTTACTATTCATTTTGAACTTTAATATACTTTAAATAAAAATATGCTTCTGATATCCTTAACTATGAAACTATGCTTTATAATTTTTATTTAATACTACATATTTCATAGTTGTGGGAGTTTATTTTATTGTCCCCTCCTTTTAAATCAAATGTTCTATTTTATTACCAATTCTAAGACTTAGTCTATAGTATGCAATTTTATCCTTTAAAATTTCAGATAAGGTATTCAAAGAAAGAAAGCTCCCCCTATAGCAAATAAATTCTTACTTGGAATATATTTTTTTAAATCAAGGAATGGAATTTATCATTTAGTTTCTAATGATCTGTGTTACGAATGTTGGTCCTGCTATAAAGACCCAATTTCAAAGCAACTTAAAAAAAAAAAAAACCCAGCAGATGAGATTCTAAGATTGCAAAGCCTGGGCAATGAATGTTAAGAAGAAATACCCACTTTTGCCTAGAAGATGAGTATGCCAAAGTGTATTTTTGCCAAGATAAAAGAAAAGTTTCAGAATTTTAATACCGTTCAAATTCTCTGATTTTATAAATTACCCTTTCCCATTCAGTTTATTTGACAGGTACACACACACACACACACACACACACACACACCCTCCTCTAATTTGGCAGAGAGAAGGCCTCAAGCTCCATTGAAATGACTGGGACAAACAACTGAGGGCAGTGCTTTCAATTTACATTTGCACCACATGTCTGCCTAACCTGGAACACAGTGCTATGCTTCCTACAGGAGTATTGACTGAATGGACCCAGGCTTCTAAAACTGGATCAAAAAGAGACTAACGCAAAGGAACTGATCCGTCGCCCGCGTTATGGGTGAAGTGAACAGCGATCTCACACAAAGGCAGGTGCTAAATCTGGCTGGAAGGGCAGCTGGTCAGTGCCCCTCTGGGTGCGAAGCAGACTTTGGCGCTGAGGAAGACATACGGGAGAGGTCAAGTGGCAAATCAATTCTGCAAACAGTGAGTAGGAAAAGAACTGAACCTGGAGAAATGGTAATTCAGGAGAGACGATAAAGGAGATCCTCCCAAACTCACACTGCAAGAGGACAGAAGAGAGAAGCGAGTGCTACTTCTGTTGCAGACAAGGTTTCCCTGCCCTTGAAGGAAGTGAATGTGCTGATTTCGCAGCAGCCATCGTTCAGACCACATGTTAATTTACTTAGGTTCACCTTGGAATCCACCTTTCTTCTGTACCATTATTATTAACGTTTGACAACTGCTCCCCGGCGCCAGGCAACTTTAAAACAAAGTCAGAGTGAGTATCCTTGCCCACCAGGAAGAGGACATAAGGCAAGAGAAATGTTCCTCTCACACCTGCCAAGTCATTTCTTGCCCTTTTTGGTCTTTGCCACGTCTAACCTGGAGGGGTCACTTAAATAAGAAAAGCATCTTTGAGAAGATAGACCATCTTGCACTCCTGAATTCCTAACTCTGTACTGAGAAGGTGGATTTGATTCTTTCCAAGAGAGATGGCATCAGGAAAAAGACCTAGGCTTAACCCTGAAGTATGTAAATGAAAGCCAATGCTTATGATGGAGAACCAAAGACGTGGACGTGCAGCTGCTAGTCGTGGGGCAACATGACCACCACAGAGGGCATAGCACTGAGCGTGGGAGGGGCCTGAAAGCATACTCCTAATGGGTATAAAGACTGAAGTTTTCATTTAGTGTAAACATTAAGGTGATAACTGCTAAGTTATAGGTTACTCAGGACAATTCCTCTGGAGTTTCTCAAATGACAATCCTTTAATAACTGTACCAGTCATCTCATCTGTTTTTAATCTGAGGCCATTTTCCCATGATGGTACCACACATGCCATCGTGTGAAAGTATAATTCAAAACCCATGTCCTGAACGATGGCTTCTCTGACTGCAGATCGTGGTTTTTAAATGTATAAACTCAAATGACCTCCTTTTTCTAAATCCCTACGCTCTAATGGCAGTAAAGTAATCAAATACAGCTTAGCTTTGTGATCCATTTTCCTAATCTTATTATTTTGGTCAAATCTACATTCAAACTTGAAGGAATTAAAAATGTGTCTGCATACAGCCTGAAGAAAAGTTCAAGATTATTTCCATACTACCAAAGGGATGACTCATGGAGTCTTTGCCCTTCAGTCACCACGCTCATTACAAAGAGGCGGGGGAACAGGCTAGTGCTTCTTTTAATTTTTTAAAAAATATACATTTCTATTGATTTCAGAGAGGAAGGAAGAGGGAGGGAGAGAGAAATAGAAACATCAATAAGGAGAGAATCATTAATCAGCTACCTCCTGCATGCTCCACACCGGGGATCGAGCCTACTACCGAGGTATGTGCCCTGACTGGGAATATGAACTGTGACCCCCGGGCTTATAGGTGGACACTCAACCACTGAGTCACCAGCCAGGCTTAATTTTTTTTTTAAAGCACACACACATTTAAGATCTCCTGAGAGATGGCAATATAAAAACAGCCCACCTGCAGAGTTTTTTATAAATCTGCTGAGAAAACTAGCAGCCTTCAGCCAATGCAGTCTTATTAAATTTTTGTGATAAGCGAGTTCCTATCTTTTCAGCA
Source organism: Antrozous pallidus (assembly GCA_027563665.1). Classification (NCBI taxonomy): domain Eukaryota; kingdom Metazoa; phylum Chordata; class Mammalia; order Chiroptera; family Vespertilionidae; genus Antrozous; species Antrozous pallidus. Next base: position 25,561,505 of record CM050514.1, on the reverse strand, counting down.
GTTATAGAAAGAAATAGGAAACTGTTTCACAATCTATATATGTGCGATCTATAGAAGAAAAATGCAAGGCAATGTTTGTTTACAGAGAGGAAAATATTTCCTATTTCAAAGAAAAATATGGTTATGCATAAAACCCTTTCCATTTCTGAATTTTGGGTTAGAAAGCTTGAAGAAAAATTAACTTCTGTGAGTGCTATCCAAGTATGTTCTAGAAAGTCCTATGCAGAACGCTAACTGAAAATGCCCTTAGGAACTCAGAAAGCCAATGGGATCCATGTTATAAATGAATTATAACACACTCAGGAGTTATTAAGCAAAAAGAACTCTGTAGCTATGACGATGGAGAAGTCCCTTAGGAAGGCAGTCCAAACACAGTCAGACAAGATGTTCCTTGGCTGGTGATTGGGCAAGGGAACCCCTCTAGGACTCACTTGACTCCTGCCCCACAGCTACAAAGTTAGTAGTTGAACTTGATCAAGAGTGAGACCTCAACCAACTGCTCCTGAATCAGCTCAGATGGGAAAGGAAATGTCTCCTTAAAAATGCAGAGCATTGGTCCTGTTCCATTTTCAATAAATCGAGATATTTCCGTTGCGACTCTAGAATGTGCTTTTTAAACTTGTGCTGCATTTTAACAAGATCACTAAAGAATAAAACTGACCAGTTTCTACCCCTTAGAGTTCTAATGTTATAAGGGGTAGGTACGTGTATTCTTACAAAGCTACACAATGAATTCTGATGTGTATCAGGCCCTCCACAATAATACCCCATCTGCATCCCCCAAGACTCAGTTTGGCAAGTGAATATGTTTAATTCTTGTAAAAACCTTGACTTGTATGCAGTGACTTTCCCACATGGTCTGACCTTCAATGCCATGGTCTTTCTTTCACCGTATACAATTGCCAGCCTGCTCAGTTTCTGAAAGGCTGAGCCCTCCCTAAAGCAAGCGAACTGAGTACTTCTGATGCCATGAGCACTTGGAACCCTTTTCCAACAGCTTGTGGGCAATCAAGCAAGTCTGGGCAGGCTGTGTGAAACAGGCCACCACATAACCTGTGGCAAAGCACCTTGAAAACACAATGACTTCTTCTCGACCATACCCAGGCCTGGACAGAACTCTGGCCTGAGCTCCGCGGGGACCACCAGTGGAAAGTCGCAGTAAAATGGAGCAGAAAAGAAGCAAATCAGCATCACCAGCCATATAAGTTTGCATATAGAATTTGGAAGGGTATCTTATTTTAGCAGGAGGAAAAATGGGATACCTAGTTGCATGAAAACGCTGTAATTTCAGCAGTGAATGCACCTGCTTGTGTAAATAGAACGTGACACATTTTAAAATCTCAATGGGCAGATAATTCACGGACTTACAGAGAAAAATATGTCTTTTCCCAAGTCCTGCTTCGACACTGAAAGGCAACAGCTGGATGAGCAGGGATGCAGACATGGGCTACAGCCGTTCCGTTAATATTTGAGTCTCCACCATGTGACAGGCACCATGCTAGTTGCTAGGAATAAAGGTGGGCTAAAGTAGACATGTCTCTGTTCTTTTGGTGCTTATGGTCTCGTAGGGAGACAAAAATTAATCAAATAACCACTTAAGTGTATAAACAGAAGCGCTAAGGAAAGGTTCTTTTGAGGGAATAAAACAAAACAGCCTGATGGGTAGGCAGGCCTCTCTGAGAGCGATGCTTCAGCGTAGATCTAACATTTCAGGAGGTCCGCAGGTAAGGGGCAAGGAGAAAGGAGGAAGAAGTCAATAGAGGCAGTAAAGAGAGCATTTTTACTGATACCGTTTTTAAAAATATGGACAAATGAAAACCATGAGTGAATAAAAGTTGCAATTTATAGGAGGGAAGGCTTCAAGAGGGACTCCCACTCTGAGGTGTTGGAGACCAGCCTCTGGTCTGATGAGAACAGAAGGAAGGAGGCAATGTGCACTACACTTGCCCCATCAAAACCAATAATAAATTTCTGTTTTGGCGGGGCACAGAGTTGGGGAGTTCGTTTCTGTACTCTTTTTATTAAAACGGGTTTATTACAAAGAATCTGAGTGAAGAGCAATGTTAGGTCCCTAAGCCTTGACTGCCCAGTCAATGCCTCATGTATTTTTCATGCTTTTTCTCTCACCTGCTGCTCACAGACTGCCTAGATTTGTTTAGTACAGGCAACTGGTAGAGCCTTAGTGCTCTTTCCACATTACTCTAAAATGTTGCATTTACACCAAGTTTTGACCTTTTTGCTATAGCATACAAAGTCATAACACATCTGGGTGTCTTACACTATTCATTTTAAGTCAGAAAAGATGTTTATGAAGGTAACTGTGCAGCTAAAATAGCATCAGCTGATATGCATCAACTAGCTGGGAATCATTTGTCCCAACTTGTGAAATTATCACCCTAAAAATCAGAGGAATGAAACTAAAATGAGCCTGGCTGGTGTGGTTGAGTGTCAATCCATGAACCTATAAGTCACTGGTCAGGGCACATACCCCAGTTGCTGGCTGGATCCCCAGTAGGGGTATGAAAAAGGCAGCCAATCAGTGATGTTTCTCTCTCATCAATGTTTGTATCTATCCCTCTCCCTTTCTCTCTCTCTAAAAATCATTAAAACATATTTTTTTTTAGGAAAACACTAAAATGAGGTTTTTCCTTTTCAGAAATGTCTGAAGAGTAAGACCCAATGGTCTTCCCACACTGAATCCCACTTCATTATCCTCCTGGTTAGATACATGGTCTTATTCCATGAAGAAAGTTCCCCACAAACAGAAGAACAGAGCAAAGGACTTAACTGTACGGTGTAGCTAGCATATCCCACTGGGAGAAACTTCATTCAGAAAGATAAATTTGGGTAATTGAGAGAGCATTCACTTCTCCACGAGTTTTCCCACCCCTGGGAGGAGGGCTGCAGAAATAAGAAGAGAGGTGGGCTGGCCCAGCTCCTTCACAGGCATATCTTTAACAACTACTATTTATTGAGTACTTACTGTGCGAGACACTATACTTTCACTCACTCCTCACAACAACCCTAAAGAGTAGGTAGAATTATCAATGCATGGCAAATGTGCCTCTGTACTCCTTATTCAGTCCTTTACTCTTCAATAAAATCTGAAATTTTCTAAATATTTTGTATAGGCAAGTTTTAGGAAAGTAAGACAGTACACTAGAGATGGAGTCAAGAATAAAGTTGAAACACAAAATATGTCTTAAGATTAATTTTCTTTGTTAGAGATTAATTAAAAACCGACTGAGTTCTCTGGCACACAAAACCAAAATATAAAGGCAACCACCTGCACAGGTCAGAGTGTTCTTAAAATAAATTAGAGGAAGGGCCAAAATAATGCTTATGGCAGACATTATTAATCAATCAAATAATTATTTGCCTTAAGCCCCAACCCACCCTGAGAATCCTTCTCAAGATAGTATTCCAAGTAGCAATGAATCAATCTAAATTACCATACAAGATGAAACCTGGTTATGAGCCTTGGTCTAAATCCAGAGTGGCAAATTATGGCCTAAATACCTGCTTTTGTAAATAAAGTTTTATGTTAACACAATCCCACCCAATTGTTTACATCTTGCCTAAAACATGTCTTATATGAGTCTTTAAAAAAAATGTTTGCCAAGCCCTGGTCTAGATAAATGGCTGAACTAAAGCAAAATATGTGTGTGTGTGTGTGTGTGTGTGTGTGTGTGTGTTTGTGTGTTACATTGTTTAGTTCACATTTGCCTTCATGTATTGAGCACTGTGTTAGGTTTCAGGTATAAAAAAATAAATTGTACAGAGTTGTTATCTTGAAATAACTCACGATCTAGCTAATCACAAAACAATTTTTTAAAAAATGTATCTTTTTATTGACGACAGAAAGGGAGAGGGAGAGATAGAAACATCAATGATAAGAGAGAACCATTGATTGATTGCTGCCTGTATACTCCATACTGGGGATCAAGCTTGCAACCTGGGCATGTACCTGACCGGAATCAAACCGTGACCTCCTGGATCATAGGTCAACGCTCAACCACTGAGCCATACCGGCTAGGCCACAAAACAATTTGATCAGTTCTAAAACATAAGCATGTACAATTTACTGTGTGAATCCAATAAAGTAATTTTAAAATTCTAATACCACAAAGAGATTTCTTCAATATTCTATTTTTTTTCCACTAAAAAGTCAGAGGGATCCTTGGAGGATATAGTACTGCAGCAATTCTAGAGGAAATGGGTAGATAAAAATACAGCCAGACATTGTAAAGCATGGCTGCTTTGACATGATGTAGCAGTAAAAATGAAAAGGTCATTCATTAGGCATTCTAAAACCAAAGGCAACTGGTGATGCCCCATAAAAAATGAACTTAAGCAACTCTGGAGTCTCAAAACTGCCATTTGTCAGAAACCACATAATCATGAGAAAATTAACAAGGTTCCAAAGAGACATGCAGAGTTTGAATTAGGATTCATAGTAGATTGGCAAGGGACATAATAAATTCATAATTGTAGTAATCCACAGCTGCTTCAACCTTAGAAAATAATCAATTGCTTAGTGAGGGCTTGTGTCTCTGAAATGGCAAGTAAAACCCATCTGCTAGGGAGCAGTGTCCTATCTTTATGTCCTATAAACTAGTATACCCAGACAGTCCATATCCACCTAAAAATTGATTGTTAAAACAAGCAATTTCCAAGTGTCACAAATCACCATGCAAATAGTCAGACTAGAAAAAGTATAAACTCTGCCATCTACAATATTCAATTGTTGATTTCCTTTTAATCCCCCAGATAGTACCTATGACTCTTCTCCAAAACATGCTATGTTGACTTAATGCCCTAAGATAAACAAGTCATTAAACAATCAATATGACTTCTGAGACACACTCAACAAACCAAGATTTCTTTCCTAATACAAATCATATATCACATTCATTCAGGCAGATTAAATAGTGAAGCTTAATAGAACTTTAAAAGAAGGTGGCTGGCCACTTTTGCTTTGAGTAGCTATTTATAAAGTAAATGAGTTGCCAGCTCTGTTTGAAAACTTGCTTTCAAGAGCTATACCAAACAAAATTTATATATATATAAAATATGCAAAGTGTCCCCTTGGGAGTTTGGGAGAATGGGAGTTTGATTGCTTGCTATAATGTGCGCTGATCACCAGGGGACGGCACAGAACATGGCAGATGATCAGTGGCAGTGGAGGAGGAAACTGATTGCCAGCCAGGCCTAGGGACCTTACCTGTGCACAAATTTCATGCACTGGGCCTCTAATGTAAATATAATACTTTAATGGTATCCTTTCCAAGAAGTAGGTAAATTCTTAGGGTCCTTTCCCGGTTCTTCAGTTAAAGAGAAAATTAAATTTGGATATATACATGTGTGTCCTATGTAATTTTTTAAATTAAAGTCCTATAAATGATAACTCAATTTTGTAATACATTATTGAACAAGTGCCATCAGGGAATGAAGAGTTCTACATAAGTGAATGTCCCATTTAACTCAACTTTATCACTCTAAATGATGGAAAATTATTTTAACCTCTTTTGATAGAAATGTTTCTAGAGTAAAACACATACTCCCCCAGTTTTGTAAAGAATGTACAGGAGAATATCCAGAAATTAGAAATTTTTTTTTTATTGATTTCAGAAAGGAAAAGAGAGGGAGAGAGGGACAGAAACATCAATGATGAGAATCACTGATCGGTTCTTTCTGCAAGCCCCCTTTAGCCTGCAACTGGGCAAGTGACCAGGAGTCAAACTGTGACCTCCTGGTTCACAGGTCAATGCTCAACCACGGAGCAACACCAGCTGGGCAAGCTTTACTTATTTATTTTTTTGGGGGGATGACTTATGGCCATCTTCAGAATATGAAGGGAAGATGGGAACATATGTGCATGTCCACTGCATGTGAAGTTGGTTCCCGCACCAAACTGCTGTCTTATTGCTATGATGAGCTTTGGGTTCTCGCTCCATAGGCAGATAATCCTGCTTCAAAGCAGCTATTTTATGCATAATAATCTAGTCTAGAGGCTTGGAAAATGTTTAACCTTCTAACTGGAGAAAAAGGTACATGGACTTTGTGATTTTAATTTTCATGTTAGTCTTTGTTTGTTTACTTCCTGGCCCATTACAGTGCTCCAGATAGTAGACATGAGTTAAAAAAAAAAAAAGAAAAAGAAAAAGAAAAAAGTCTATACTTTAGATAAACGAAGTACAAGTCAAAAATGTAAATATATAAAATGTAATGCATATCTACTTTTTATTAGAAATCATAGAAATTTTTTTTTAGATTCACATATTCAGAAAAATCCATCAAAATTACATGAAGAAGACTGGTAATACTTTGCATATATGATATTGGTAATGCACATGGAGGGTCAACAAACATAAGGGACTCTTAGGAAATTTAAATGGAGTTGTATGACTTATCTTATGCAAATTTATACAGCTTTGTAGTCTTACTTTATCATTATTTGGGCTAACATTGAAACTACATCTTTCTGGTTCTTTAGCACTTTGTACAGTAGCAGGCATTAGCTCAATAAACACTTGGTGAATGAATGAATCAAAATACTTCAGTGTCACAGAAACATCAAAATTTCAGATAATCATTTTACCTTAAATCACTTTGCACTATATTTTTCTCCGTTTTACTAGAAAAAATCCACATGCAACCTAGAAACTGAGAGTTGTATTCATTGGATGGACCATTTGCCCTGGGATCTCTGCCCCTGGTTTTCACTATCCTTTAGAGAAGCTAAATCAGTTAGAAAAGCACTTGGGGTCTACAAAATCCCAACAGATTAAATATTTTTATAAACAAGCATTATAAAATATTGAGTTTTATTCTATCACATACTGCACAGCTCACTAATATTTAGTTACATGCATCTTATTAGCTAAATTAATGTTTTCAACCCTTATACGTGGTTGACCAACTTCTTAAAATATTAAGGAACCAAGTATACAAGAATGAAAGAACAATGACCAGGAAGTGGTTCCTGACTATGCTTCTGGAAACCACCCTGAAACAGCAGGAACTTCTATATAAATGGCCAGCAATCATCTTAACTTCCAAGTAGTTTTGGTTAAGCACGCACCTATAGGTACTTTTCTCTCCACCAGATGGCATCCATGAATCAGGCGAAATGCCTAATTTCCATGAGATTCAAAAAGGAAACGACAAAATGTAGTAAGGGATGGTTGTCCTCTTGTGTATTAGAAGAGCAATTATCAAAATTCAGTTATGAAAAGCAGATAGTTGCCTGTACTGAGTTACCAAGCAGAACTAGTAATTCATTTAAGTGTTCACTCTCAACATTTACATAGTGTCAACAATGCCAGCATTATGCCGAATACAGAGTAGAGCCTGGCCCGCAAGGAGGTTATAGCTTAAGGAAGCATATGAGTGGTCAAGCAATAACTACAAAAGGATACAACAACTTCTCTTTTGAGAAGCCTTGGAAACACATGTCAAAAAGTATATGTGAGCTGAGTCTTAAAGGATGTAAGGGATGAACAGAACAATGGGCTGAGCAGCCACACAGGCAGAGAACATCCTATCTAATAAAAGGGTAATTTGCAGATTGACCATCACTCCAACACACAAGAGGGCTGCCCCCATGTGGTCAAAGATCTTGCCCGCATGTGGACACAAGATGGCCACCACAAGATGGCCAGCATGGGAGGGCCGTTGGAGGTTCCAGGCCAGCAGGGGAGGGCAGTTGGGAGGGACCAGGCCTGCAAGGGAGGGCAGTTGGGGATGATCAAGCCTCCAAGAGAGGGCAGTTAGGGGTGACCAGGCCAGCAGAGGAGGGAAGTTGAGGGCAAACAGGCTGCCAGGGGAACAGTTAGACATCAATTAGGCTGGCAGGGTAGTGGTTAGAGGGTGATCAGGCTCACAGGCAGAAGCGGTTAGTGGCAATCAGGGAGGCAGGCAGGTGAGCAGTTTGGAGCCAGCAGTCCTGGCTTGTGTGTGGAGGGGAATATTTAAGTTCTCTCTCAGCAAATTTCAATTTTACAATTTAATTGTTTTTTAAACAGGCACCAGTCAGGGAAGGGATGACTTAAAACGACCTACGTGACAACTTACTTTTCTAATGCACTTCATGGAAGAGGAAATTTAACATTCTTATTGAGCCATTTCATGGACTTGTGAATTAAATGTGATAAATGTGATGGATCAATGTTTGAGAATGCATGAGGAAATGGATTGCTCTCTCTCTGACTTTAAAAGAATAGTTGAACCAATTGACCGATGTTACTTTAAAAAGTAAATTTCCCAGCTAATTCCCAGAACTCACTGTAAACAATATGCTGGAGCACTGCCACCCGTCTGCCCTTGGGTTCCCACTGTGGACCGGCTCTACTAACAGTGTCTCCCACTACTCACACACTTTCCAAACCTTCAGAAGTACGCTAGGCATGCTTTCCTTGGGCAATTCATTCATTCTATTCCACCGTAAACTGTGGGGCAGTAAAGTTTTCTGTTGTTTCAACTTCTTCTGGAAGGAAAGCTGAACACAACTAGGAAACCTGGGTTCCGGGTCCCACTGCAGAGGCCAGCTCTGGCTGTGTGCTCTCAGTCCCACTCCTTAACCCTCTGTCTCCTGGTCTGCAAGACTGGAAAGTGGGCTGAAGGGAAAACACTGGGTTGGAGGATCTTTCGTCTTCAATGTTGTGCCATGATCTTTTAAAATATATTTATCTGGATGCTTGTTTGTTTCTTTCTCCCCATCATACTATCCGGCTTTGGAGGTGCTAATGAGTAATGCAGGCAGAATACAAAGAATCTGTAAAATCCATACAAGCTGGAAAGCCTGAGGACTGACAATTCAAAAGACTAGTTACAGAGAAAAGTAGTAATTCACAGGTTCCTAATATCCGTTTGGCAAACTTTCTGCTTTGCAGGTGACATATGAAGTAGTAATCTCGCCATGTTAAATTGTGTAAGTCTAGCCAACAGAGGCATAGCGATTATCCAGATAGTTAAAAATATGCTATTTTCATGTAGCATTAGAACAGAAGTTTCTCCAAAATCTCTGTTAGCTTTTGTGACTTAGCAGCCACCAATTGGCAGCATGAGGCCCTAACTGAATTAACTAAGAAATCAGATGGCTTCAAATTCCAGCTGTCACATTAGTAACAACGAACAAATCCATATATTAAATAACAGCAATTCTCTTGAGTCTTAACTCAGGCTGCAAAAATGAGACCCAATTTGAGTGATTTTCAGCATTACAAGTATAGTGTTAATACGCAGTCAGGCCTGGCTGGCATGGCTCAGCGGCTGAGTGTTGAGCTATGAAGGTCCCAGTTCCATTCCCAGTCGGGGCACATGCCAGGTTACCGGTTGTGCAGGAGGCACCCAATCAATGATTTCCTCTCATCATTGATATTTCTATCTCTCTTTCCCTCTCTGAAATCAATAAAAATTTATTTAAAAAATAAGTAGTCATGACATGAGAATGAAGCAGGAAAAATAGTTGTAAAAATTTAAAAATACCTCTTAGGGCAGTGGTTCTCAATCTTTTTAATGCTGCGACCCTTGAATACAGTTTCTCATGTTGTGGTGACCCCCAACCATAAAATTATTTTCGTTGCTACTTCATAACTGTAATTTTGCTACTGTTATAAATCATAATGTAAATCTCTGTGTTTTCCAATGGCCTTAGGCTCTACATTACATTCATAACAGTAGCAAAATTACAGTTATGAAGTAGCAACGAAAATATTTTATGGTTGGGGGGTCACCACATGAGGAACTGTATTAAAGGGTCACGGCATTAAAAAGGTTGAGAACCACTGTCTTTAGGGCAAGCACTCTTGATGTCATTTTTTTTTTTTAAACATTGAAGTATCACCTAACTTTATACTATGCACTCTTTTTATTTTTTAATATATTTTATTGATTTTTTTTTTTTTTTTACAGAGAGGAAGGGATAGGGATAGAGAGTCAGAAACATCGATGAAAGAGAAACATCAATCAGCTGCCTCCTGCACACTCCCTACTGGGTATGTGCCCGTATCCAAGGTACATGCCCTTGACTGGAATCAAACCTGAGACCCTTCAGTCCGCAGGCTGACACTCTATCCACTGAGCCAAACTGGTCAGGGCTAAACTATGCACTCTTTTTTAAAAAAATATTTTTTTATTGATTTTTTACAGAGCGGAAGGGAGAGGAATAGAAAGTCAGAAACATCCATGAGAGAGAAACATTGATCAGCTGCCTCTTGCACGCCCCCTACTGGGGATGTGCCCGAAGCCAAGGTACATTCCTTTGCCAGACTCGAACCCGGGACCCTTCAGTCCGCAGTCCAACGCTCTATCCACTGAGCCAAACTGGTCTCGGCTAAACTATGCACTCTTAATTAATTTATGTAAATCTAGAACTACAAAAACTAATATTGAAAAATAATTTAAATATTGACATACTCTCACTTAGAATGTTATCCTGAACTTGTGGCATGAGTTTCTACCATTCAATAACTCTTCATGTTAACTCATTGCACTTTGGGGCATAAAACATTTGGGACCTAGATGAATACAGAATTGTAAAAACAGTACGAAGTGTTGAAATGCTTTAACCAGACAATAGGCATTATTAATTCCTGTTATGTCAAAGATTTCCCTTATGTGTTTTTTGCATTCTTTTATCATTAAATGAATTGTATGATAAATAAAAAGTTTTAATGATTATGAAATGAATGTAAATTATTTTACTAGCTCCTGGGAAGCATATTTTATTAAAATTTATTCCGAGTTTACTTTCTTCTAATTCTGTAAGACTATGTAAATACTTGGAGATTTAATTATTTCAAACAAAAAACGAGGTAAAAAATGAACTGAAATATTTTGGTGTGTATAATCAAAATGTTCACAAATGCTAACACTTATTGAACATGCACTATGTGCCAGGCAATGAACAAAGAACCATCGATGTATTATCACAATGAAAGTAAACTAAATTTGGGAAGAATAAATTTTAGCCAGTACAAAAATTATATTAGATTGGTTTTTTCATGTAAAATTCATTCTACTTCAGAGTTATCCTATCAAACATTGCACAGTTATTAACATTCTAGTGGCCAAGTGCACAGATTTGTATACATTGAAAGAAAATTAGAAGAAATATTTTTTATTGCTATTCACCCTTTCTCTATAATAGAAGCGTCAACCAAATTCAGGATCGACAATGACAGATTGAAACACACGTATGCGATTGGCACCAGCGAGAGCTTTATATATATTGCACATGCGCGAGCCAATGTTTATTTTTAAATTGTCAGTGCACATCATATGTACAGCCAGTCGCTGAGTAGAAAAGTCAGATGCATGTAGGGTCGGTCACTTAGCCTTTTACATATATACTAGAAGTCCTGTACATGAATTTGTACATGGGTGGGGTTCCTCGGTCTGGTCAGCAATCAGGGCCAATTGGGGCTATCTCGCCCAGTTCCCATTGGGCCAGCAGCCAAACTCCTGCGGCCCCTCCCCCGAGGAGGTTGGCCTGTGGGGGTGAATTGGGAGAGGGGCTGGCCGTGGGAGGTTTGCTGTAGGAGCATACTGACACCAGGGGGCAGCTCCTGCATTGAGCATCTGCCCCCTGGTGGTCAGTGTGCATCATGAAGACTGGTCATTCTGGTTGTTTGGTCATTTAGGCTTTTATATATATAGATAGATATGGGGCTCTACCTATGTGAAATTATGAAAACTTTAAAAAAATAATTTTGAGGGGGAGAATTAAATATTTATTTTATTAACAGAGAAAAAAGGACACTGTGTAGTAGGAGATATTAAAAGTAGTTATATAAACTTTACGCTTACATATAAATCGAGTTATCTGGAAATTTATTAAACCAGGATTTCATTTTTTCAGCTTAAAAAAGTAATTTAAAAGGTCATGATCAATAAAATAATGATGGTGACAAATGAATTAACCCCTCCAAAAAAGAAAATATAATAATAAGCAGAATGTATTAAGTCCATTTAAGAAACACAAATCTCACGACTATGTCCAGTGCTTCAAATTTTAGGTTTTTTTGCATTCTAATGTTTCTGCCATTAGTTAACTCCTATAATTACACACAAAAATATACACAGTATATTAAAAAAATAGTTTTGGCCCTAGCCAGTTTGGCTCGGTGGATGGAGTGTGAGTCTGTGGACTGAAGGGTCCCAGGTTCAATTCCAGTCAAGGGCATGTGCCTTGGTTGCAGGCACATCCCCAGCAGAGGGTGTGCAGGAGGCAGTTGATCGATGTTTCTCTCTCATCGTTGTTGCTAACTCTCTAAGCCATCTCCCTTCCTCTCTATAAAAAATCAATAAAATATATTTAAAAACAAACAAACAATTTTGTTGGTGCTGAAACCGTATTTCAAAATATAAAATAAAACACACACCCTTGGGAATACTAAACATCTGAGACATTTATACCTGTGTAAGAGAAGATGCTGCATAAGTTCTTCATGTGTCATTAGGTTGATACCTAGGATTGAATGAATCTTGAGCCATTAAAATAATGTCAAGAAAGTAAATTAAAAATTCTCCCCCAATTTTCCACACGACAGTCATAACAGATGAGAGGAACTAACAGACAAACAAAACACCCAGGTCAAGGATCCATTTCAAATCCCATATACAAATCTGGGTCTTTGGTTATCACTAAGCCTTTGACTATCATCCTTCTGCAGGGCTTTCTTTGCCTGCAGTCAGGTGCAGGCCTGGGAGAGCAGTGGTGGCAGAGGACACAGCAGCTGGCACCCCCCGCTTACTAGATAGTCAAAATGTTTTTCTGATCTTTCTACACTACAGGAAAACATGAACTATGCAAAGGGGAAAATGCATTAGGAGATTCAGTACAAGGACCTGATGACATTTTCCAGTAGTGCAGCAGCTAGTAATTAACTGTCAAGGAGTTAATGACCTGGCTGGCTCAATGAGCTTGATGGGGTGCAATTAGGCCTTCTTCAGTGGGCTGATTCTCCACTCAGGTTCCTGAGGTGCACAGGTCCAGGCCCCAGGACAAGTCTGCTGGGAAAAACACACACGTGGGGGAGAAGGGAATGGGGGGGGGGGGGGGCTGCATGCCCTGTGTACACAAGGCAACTTCAGCACTGCCTAAGCATTTGCAATCTTCCCATTTCCCAGTGTCTCCGCTGCAGCATTTCTGGCCTGGCAAAAGGTAACTGGTGCATCACTACTCTTTTGACTACGTGAAACCACACACATGTAAGAAACATTTAAGTACCTGTACTGATTTATGTACCCAGTCACTCCCTTAGCCTCCTCCGGGTCAGAAAGGGAACCCCGGCTGTTGCAAATCACACAATTCTTTAAGGTTGGAGCTGGAGTAGGGATTAGATTAGTAAATCTAATCTAAAACTGCATCCTGCAGGATGAGAGAATTAAATGATTGCCAATATAAAGTTCACGAGGCTCATTATTTATAATTAAAAGGTGTGGAAGAGTCCATGCAGACCACATGTACTCTTAAAAAAAAAAGAAAAAGAAAATGTATACAGTTATCTTGTTTGCTTTGACCTATGATAGCTGAGAAAGCCACAGGGAATCGAGGCTCCAGGCATAAAAAAGTTAGAGGTGGAGCAGCAGCCGGCCTTCAGCCAGGACACACAGGTCCTCATTGGTGCCTGGGATATATGGGCTGCGAGTTACCTCCCGGTAGGCTTTTATCTGCAGATAAATGTTTTGTCCCTGTCAGATATAATTAATTATATGATAGAGAGGGCACCACAGAGCCATCAAAAAATGATGATGTAAAAGAAGTTTCAATACATGAAAACAGCCCGGCCAGGCGTGGCTCAGTGGTTGAGCACTGACCTAAGAACCGGGAAGTCATGGTTGGATTCCCGGTCAGGGCACATGCTGGGGGTTGTGGCTCAATTTCCAGTGTGGGGGGCAGGCAGGAGGCAGCCAATCAATGATTCTCTCATCATTGACGTTTCTATCTCTCTCCTTCTCTCTTCCCCTCCAAAAGCAATAAAAAAATATATTTTTAAATACCGTGAAAATATGTACTGTATATTGCTCACTGGGAAAAAAGTTTACCAAACTGTCCCATGGCAGGAACTCAAATACACATAAAATAAGGATGCCACTCACTGACCACACTTCCTAGTGCATCTCTCTGGGTGGAAGAATTAAATTTGATTTTTTTTCTTTTTTAAGGTTTTTTCTACTCTTTAGTAAAACATATTACTTTTGTAATAAAATAATCTTGGATGAAAGGAAAGGAAGAAAACATAGATCAAACTATCTCTTTCCCGCAGAGAAGAGTGAGCCTCTTAAATATTAACCTTCCCTCCTTTCTAATCATTTGACTTTGGTCTCAGCAGGAAACCTACCAAAAAAGTATATGGGGTGGGGAAGAGCACAGATATAATCAAAGTCCAAATATAGAAGATGAAGCAAGAAGTTGTTTTACACTAATACCAACACGGAAGATGCCATGAGGCATTCTTTCAAACACAGTTTAGTGGTTTCCACTTTTTAAAAAATTGATCATCTACATTTCTTGTTTTTCATATTCTCAACTTGTCAACTTGTGTTTAAAAGGAATAATGTGCTAAAGTTGAAAACATTTGCTCTTGTTACCCTCTAGCTTTCAAAGGAAAAAAAAAAAGACAAAATTCCTTTAGGAATAGGATTAATGACATATGGTAATTACACCATTACATTGAAATATCCGTAACAGCATAAACCTCCATTAAACATTCCTCAAGAGGCACCCTTCTTAAAGAGAAAGAGTCATTTTAAATTCATAAACAGAAAGCTATGCGTAGAAGACCTCTTTTCTGGAATCAGATTGCCTGAAGTCATTTGTTCTACCAGGTGGTTCCTGGCCCAGAAACATCTCTGAGAAAGAGAGGAAGTCAGGTTCTATTCCAGGTAAGACACAACATACTTGCAGATGCAATGTGTGAAACTCTCAATTCAGGGAAGATTGTCAAGGCAACAAAAAGAATGGACCCTTTCTATTTGTGTACTGTGAATTCTTGGGCAGCTGTGGCTCATTTCCCACCCACCTCCCAACCTCCCAAGCTCCCAAATCTCTCATTCCTGCAAATAATGAGGAGGCAGGGCTGAGAGGAAGGGCACTCGAACAGGTGCAATGAAAACTGATGATGAAACAAGAAATGCAACAAACAACAAGAACTCTTACTCTTCTTTTCCCTTAGTGGTATTTTGTACCTCTCAATTTTCCTGCCTTTATTATTTTTATTCCAATGTCATTTTTTAACTGCTTTGTTTTCCATCAGGTTTAATTTTATAAACAATTTAAAAACTTTTCTGAGAATAGGTAAGATATAAATCCCACATAAACAACAAAAATCATTTATCTGAGTTGTAACATTTCAAATTGTAATAAAATAAAAATGACTTTCTATGATATATCTATCAAGAAACAGCTGTACTCAGTTCCCTGTAAAAAGTAAGTGTATAAAACCAACACTAAAATGTTTTCAAATATGATTTTATTAGAAAACAAGTACAGATGTGCCTCACTTTCTCAGCTGCAGCAAAATCTGATAAGAAACTAAGTTTGTATTAATCATAACCATTCATGGATCCTTTTGTTTCTAAAAAAAATTTCTGTTTTGCAAGTACTCGGTTCCTTACTGTCTCATTTATCCTCAGAGCCATTTTACAGATGGGAAACTGAAACACAGAAGGAATAAATTCCCCCAGGGTCACTTAGGGGTGAACAATGGAATTGAAATGCAACCCCATTTCCAAATGGCATGCTTTTCTATTACACCCACCCACCAGGAATACCCAGATTGGTGGCAGTCTCATTGTAAAACTTACTCAAGCAGGTACACAGGCAAGATGTCATGAATGTTGGCCCCAGGATAAATGAACTTGGGAAGAATGGCTTTATGGTCTAAGACAGTGGTCGGCAAACTCATTAGTCAACAGAGCTGCAGTTTGCCAACCACTGGTCTAAAACAAACAAATGGCAATGAACATAACTTATTAAATGTGAAGATATATATTATCAGAAAACATCTTAAGTTTACTCATTTATCCCCACAATAATCCTGGGAGAAGGTGAGGCAGGTATTATCCCTACTCTAATCTTGTAGCTAGAGAAATTAAGTACAGAGCACCAAGTGACTTACTTAAGGAGGACCAATACTCAGTGGCAAAATAGAAGCCAGAAACCACGTTTCTCAGTGCCACTTCTCCTTTGTTACAAGGCATTGAGGAGTAATTTCTATCCAAATTAAATGGACAACCCATAGCTTGAACAAGTGTCAAGCATTCTCTGCTTCAAGCAGACATTCTATCACAGAAGAAATTCAGGTTTTTTTTTTTTCCCTCAATCTGCCATTTCAGTTTGGCTGAACTGTTTGATGTTCACAATGTATTCATTCATAACCATATTCACTTTCTTGCTTTCTTGAAGAAAATCTCCGGTAATTTGTTTTGGAGAAAACAGTCCTCTTAGTAAATTACTCATTGCCACAGAAACTTTCCTCACTCATCCTTCCCACACCCTCCACTTCCCCTGCTTTGAAACAGAATCAAAACACAGACAGACTAACCACAGAGAATGAGAAAACAGAAAACAAAAGGATGACTCTTCTGTGAGAGCTCTTCAGGTTTCAGATAACAAGAAGCTCTTTGAGGACAGAATTGACCACTTAGAGAACCTATTTCACACAAACTTCTATTCCAGTAAATAAGGAGGACTTCCAAAGCTGTGTCTTTAAACTAATCCCAAGTTCTACTTGGGGAAAGGGTCGAAAATCACCTGAAGAAGACAACATTTTGGAAGAACAGGCTTGGGTTGTTCCCCTGGAAAACACTACATTTTAATCAAATATAATATTTCATTGAGAATTCTGATCACTGCTATCTAATTGTAAGTACATGTGAACTGCAAACATAGATAAATAAATAGTGAGACCCACCAATTATATCCTGGGCCAAGAATGCTTTCTCCCTATTCCAAAACTAGGAAGTCCCTGTCCTGTCTTGTTTTTATTTTCTTTCTTGCCAGTTAGCACAATTGCAATTGTACATTAAAATGTTTGATGTTTGTCTCCCCCATTAGATTGCAAGTTCTGTCTGTTTAGTTCCCCTCCCCACTACCTATAAATGCCTGGGAAGAAGTAGGGGCTCAGTAAGTAATTGCTTGAATGAACTAAAAAGATGAATGCAGACTTGTGGATTCCATGACTGCCGCTCCCACTGGATCTCTACTTTTCTTTGACAATTTCTCCAACCTCTAGTGAAGAAGGCTTTTCTTGGAGTTGAGGACAGGATGGTGAATCTGTTTGGGCACGTTGGCAAAGCACCACACCACCAAAACCTACACTGAATGTGTAAACATGGTGTGTATGTGTGCCAATTGCAGGCTGCCTCAACTAAAGGGAGAGCAATGCTGGCTTCCTGGATGACTTTCATTTTTCATTTCAAATGTTTGTCCCCTACTGTTCTAATTACTGATGTTTAAGCATTTAGTTAGGAGAGCAACACAAATTGGAAGCTGTGTATTAGTAATAATTCTTCCTTAACCAAGTAATCAAGTATGTATTCATTAGACACAAACCAAAGTCACACAGAGCAACCTATATAAATCTCTTGAAAATCACTGCCTCTTCAAGCCACACTTTATCCTCTGTTCTCTCTCATGCAGTCCCTGTACTTCTTTAGGGCAAAGGGAGTTAATTCCCTACATTTGGGTAGCAACTCACAATTCACAAAGCTCTTTTTTAAAAAGGTTTTTCAAATGTATAAGTTTCAATGGAGATACCAAGATATAATGATATAACATTCCAACTGGAGGGTCCAGGCCCACATGCAAATTTATAAAGAAACACCTAACAATCAGCTCTGTTGTTCTAAAAGGCCCTGCCTCACCCTCTCGCAATCCGGGATCCCTCAGGGGATGTCGGAGAGCAGGTTTCGGCCCGATCCGCAGGCCAAGCTGAGGGACCCCACTGGTGCACAAATTTGTGCACCAGGCCACCAGTGATAAAAATAAGAGATTAGGATAGACACAGAAGGAAGACCATGTAAAGACACAGAGAACGATGGCCATCTGCAAGCCAAGAAGAGAAGCCTCAGGAGAAAGCAAACCTGCCAACATCCCGATCTTGACACTCTGGCCTCTAGAATTGTGAGAAAATAAAATTGTCCTTTAAGCCACCCAGAAGGCAGTACTTTATTATGGCAGTCTGGCAAATTAATCTACTACCTTAAACCCTAAATGGCAATTTTTTTGAAGTTAAAAACAAGGAAAACTGCTTTGAAGATAAGAGTTAGGTTTGCCTCAGGGCCAAGAAACAGAAGCCCTATTTACCCTATATCTCTACTATTCTCTGTCATCTTATTCTCTCCAACAGTGCTCCAAGCTCAAATTCTCACAGAATACCATCCTAGAAGAAAAGGCGTTTGGTTTAAAGAATCCCACAGGAACACTCTAATTGGTCCTCCTGCAATCATGCTTCCACCTCCCAGACCAATGGTTGTGTTCAGATGGGGTAAGGTAACCTGGCCATGCACACTGTGGTCTGGAGGAATGTGTCAGCTGTTGCTAGTAGTGAAGAAGGTTGCCAAGAAGATTAAATACACAAACCCCACAATTAAAATCCTTCCTCTCATTTTATCCTTACTCTAGAGGGGAAAAACAGTAGCATATCCAAGGGCATACAGAAAAGCAGGTGGTAGGCTGGCTAGGGAAACCGGATCATGTAACTATATGTAAATCTAGTATCTTTCCTAAGAGTCCAAATCTGTCTTTTAAAAGATATTTTAGAGCAAACAGATCTAACTCATTTGATATCTCCTAATAGGCAACTAGATCAGTAATCTCTAATGTCACTTCTAACTGTAAAATTCTATGATTATAAAATAGATCACTCCCTGGTTTAGTCCAGGTTTTGTGGTATTCTCTGGAGTCATTCTTCTATTTATTTAGTTCATTTAATGCACATATACTGAGCACCTACTACCTACTATCTTCCAGGCATTCTTCTCTTGCCTTACTGCATATCAAAGAGCCCAAATACCAAGCTAGGCCCTTGAACAACATAGCAACTTCCTGACAAAAATGTAAAAATTAGTATACTAATTTTAGTATACTAAAATTCATATACTCAAAATAAAATTAAGCATTAGTGGCAAGTTTCATCTGACCAGCCACAAAAAGCTTTTCTTATAGACACGTTAATCACCATTATCTCTCTTTATCTCTCTCTCTCTCTCTCTCTCTCTCTCTCTCACACACACACACACACCCACGAAATCACAGATCTAGTGAAAATGAGAAACATCATGGCATAAAAATCACATAAGATGCAACAATTTCACCACCAGCCTGGATAAGTCTCTAATCTAAAAATAAACTCTTCAGCATCAGAATACAGACACAGCTACAAAGTAAAGAAGGAAAACAAAATTTTATGTAGGTGATTTTTTAGGCCTTAAATGTAGTTGCTAAAACCGTTCTTCTGTTTATCACTATATAATTTCTCCCTATTAAAATGTATTTTTTAAATTGATTTCAGAGGAAAGGAGAGGTGGAGAGAACTAGAAACATCAATGATGAGAGAAAATCATTGATCAGCTGCCTCCTGCACGCCTCACACTGGGGATCAAGCCTGCAACCCGGGCATGTGCCCCGACCAGGGAATGGAACCGGGACCTCCTGGTTCAACGCTCAATCACTGAGTCATGCCAGCCGGGCAATTTCCCTTATTTTAAAAATACCCATAATATATATTACACATCTATGGCAACTATATATTACACACCAGGCAACTTCAAGATACAACTGGAAATTATTTTGCTTTCCCAACTGTACTTTCTTGAGATAACTCTGGTTAGAAGAGAGAACGCAGCCTGGCTTTGATTCTGGGCCTTTGCTGATGTTGGTGTGTTAAAGTGACACAGGTGAGGATTTTTTATCTTTATTCTCAGGCATGAGATGTTCCTTGTATACATTTCTGGCCAAAGTAAAGATGCAGAAAAAGACCTCCTGCCCCATCACCCTTCGGAGCATCTAATTTGCATGATATCAACCCATTTGCCTCAGGTAGAAAACCAAACAGCTCTAGCTTTCTTGATTCATCTGCAAAACGGAAATATATGCTGTGAGGCATCCCAGGAGGATCAATGATTATTTATAGGGCTATTACAAGCTCCTTGGAATATACTTGAAATAAAACAAGCACAAATGCCTTGCCTCTTAAAGGAGTTCTTCTAATAATTCATGCTCTACATATCCAATATTTCACACAAGTGCAGAGGGCTCTGGAGAATGCTGTCCTGATGACCATTTATTTGGGCCAACAGCAATCCTGTAGCATTAGCACTTGTGTTTGTACCCATCACCCGCAGCTGCCACTGCCAAAGTATATTCAGAGTGGAGCCAGAAAAAGAGATCTCTCAAATTGAGACAAACATCCCCCTACTTGGCTGCGCACCTAGCCGAATTCTTTTGCTCCAAAAGTCAATTCAACACATGCTTCCATGACACTAGATGAATGTGGTATTCAGTACTCTGTAGCTGTCATGGGGAGATCTAGGAAGGAAGTCCTGGTCCTCACAGAGCTTCAATTCCTAGTGTGGAGACTGGCTAACTGAAATGAAACAACAGAGTAATTATGTAGGAGGAAGAGGTCTGAACCAGGGCTATGATGTTAGTCATTTCATCACAAACACTGCAGTCACCTCAATCCATCACCTTAGAACCTAGGGCCTGGCTAGATCTGTGAACTTCAGTTCCCAAATTCCGGAATTCTAATTTAGTATCAAAAGGCATCATGGTACCATCGATATGGTTCAGAAATCATGAAGGGACAGACTCACTGGAGCTATATGAAATGGCAGAGAGAAAGAAGCCACGGGACAAGGGAAAAGAGGGAGGTTGGTACCGAGTCTTTCACCGAAGGAGCCTTCTCAGTCAGGGCCACTGCCTCAAAGTTCCCAGTGACACACCTGCATCGCTCATCCTGCTTCCCTCACTTCTGTCTCCACTCTTGTTATCAACTGCTCCTTGCTGCCAGATTTCTGAGTCTGAGGTTTGTAGCTGTGAAATTAGCTTGTCCTACAGCCAAAGTAAGCTTCATCATCTACCATCATCAACCCTTTCAAAACCCCATGCCATCTCCCTGTAAGACCAGACAGAGCAGAACGAGAACTAAAAGGTCTGTCTGCCACTGCCCTCAACTAACTTTTCAATCCTGCACCAGCCACTAAGCTTGTTTCTTCCTTCAAAACGTCTGCTTTAGCCATATTATCAATTCCATCTGAGGAAACTGCGTGAGATAACAGGTGAAACCTAAAGCTTAAGGTTCTCTAAAAACATAATGTCATCATTTTTATGCTTATTATTTACGGTACAAAGTTGAGGACTTATTGAAATGATGGGTTAAAAGAGTTTGTTATTCTACTTTCAATAATAATGGGCTAGTTGACAGCAAAACCAACAGCCTCCTGAGAATGCAAAGCTTCACTTACTAAAATACTTAACAACTGCTGAAGAAATCCAAGGCCACAAAATTTGTTAGTAAAGACAACATTAGAAAATAAGCCACACTCAACTGAATTGTTGTTTTGATCATCAAATGGCTAGCTTAGATGTAAAACTATGTTGTCTTTCCATGGGTGTGTTCTATAACATACAGGTAGTAAGTACATTTTAATAACCATTTACAAAACGTGATTATTTCTATTTCCAAAACTCACTGGCAGTGCGAATTGGACTGAGACATTCAATTGTATGCATGCGAGTGTGACACTTACAAATCGGAGTTCTGGTGAACTGGTAAATCAGATTTTCAAAACAGCGACTGCAGCAAATGACTGCTTCTCGTTTGATGGTAATAGGTAGCCTCCGCATTTAGAATTCTAAGAGCCAATTTCAACGATTAGAAACAGCCTCCTGGTTTTCTGATTTTTACAAGTTGTGTTTGTTTGGACAGGTGCCGTTTATTCTTAAAGGAAACATAAAACAAACAGAAGAGAAGAGCCATTTTACATATTTTTGCTGAGCTCGGTAAAAACGAGCCTCCAACATTTCTACAATGAAGTTTTATGTCAGTAAAGAGCTGACAGAAGGATACACATCGAAAGGAAACCTAAATGTGAATTATTGCCTATCATCGGGCATAGTCAGGACTTAGCTTGTAATTTTAGATTGACCTTGTAAAAATATAACTGACCTATCTCAGTCCCATATGGATGTAAGCCTAACTATTGCACAATGGATCTCTCAGCTCTAGAGATTTTCCTCTATGATTTGCCAGGAGATGCCATATATATTTAGGTGAAGGAGGGCATATGACAACGCCTCTATCAAGCTGTGAAATAGCAAATGCTTTCCAGGCACCAATTATACTGTGGATGCTGCACTTTTCGAACGCTTAAACTCCATGGCTTATTAAACTATTTTATGTTGTCCTAGAGAACAAAGTATAGTTAGGTGCCGACTTCCACATCTGAAAGATGTCACAGTCACTATCAGGCTAGACTTGGTTCCCTCATTCCCTATGACAGAACCTGCCAAAACTAGAAATGATTTTTCTCTCTGGGCTGGACCATTCTCTGATTTTGGAAATTTCAGAATATAAAAAAGCAGAGACCAGCTAAAAGTTGTTAATGTCTCTCTCAAATACAATATTTAGTTATTACCCACACTGCTTCTAACTCTCTGCAAAAGAATCTATTCTTCAATGTATCCAAAACGTCTAGGCTTCGAGCTGATACGGCAGAGTTTTGCTCATAGCCCATAGGCAACTGCTATGGGAGCAACCAATAGACAATTCCAAAGAGAATAATTCTCTTCCCTAAGACAGAAATCATTGCTCAATGGTATCATCTAATCACATCCCCTTTCATCTTTTGGGAGAGAGAATAAACCTGAACCTCCATCCTAAAAGAAACAAATGAATATCATTTCTAAAGAGACACTTGTAGCAGTACATTTGCAGAAAAATTGATACCTTTTTTTGCTAAAGTTGCTCATCCTCTGGGAAAGGGGAACACAGATTGTGGTTTAACTTGCCTAAGAACAACAAATAATAGAGTTTATTAATTCCATCTGCTTCCCCTGAGGAGAAAATAACCATCTTGTGAATATGTAAGGAGTCCCTGAGCCGAAGAAGAAGATTGCCTGAGATGTTATCATTCTCAAAGGTTCAAATGCACCCCCATATGCTTTTTTGAAAAAGACTGCAGTTTTGGCAGATTAGTCATTCTTGGGTCATATCGAATACAGGTAGCATCTACTGTCTGGATTTCCAATTCAGCCTCGACACTGGTTTAAAAGTGAGGATGACTGAAGAGGAAACTAATTTATTTCTGAAGCCTAATTACTTTTCTAGTGAGTGTACTAGCACCCATTTCAATATTCATTGATGTGGTAAGAGGTGAAGGCAGTGGTGCTAGTGTGGCCATGAGTTCAACTCACCAAACAAACCAATTGCATATACTATTCAATGACCTAAAACTTGCTGAAATAAGGACACATTTTCTAACTCATCTTGACTGATTAGCATAATTTCTAAAGTTCCTTCTTGAAAATCAGGAAATAAAACATCCGGTTTTTATGAAGCTCTTTTGGAACAATAAAATATTCATTCAAAAAATACCTTCAAGTGGAAGTAAGGCAGCAATCAGCCTCACTGGTTTCTGTAATGTGTGACTCACTGCAATTTCCTGACTGGCTTCCAGCGGGCTGCCCAGACTCTTTATGATCAAGCTTTATTGTGGCATCTTTAGTGAGATCTTAAAAGGCAGCATAGCTTATTTAAAAATAAAGCAACAAATACAAATAAAAATAAAACTCATCAGTGAAGAGGAAATAGATGGCTCTCAGGGGTGAACTTTTTTCTTTGTTCCACGAGGTTACTCTTGTTGTAACCAGACACAAATTCTAGTTCCTATGCTAGTAATCCCCAAGTTAATTTTATAGGAACCCCATAAACTGAACAGGCATTAGTTACACGCCAAAACAGCAGAAAATTAGGAACTTTAGTCGTTTACACATTGGAAGAAATCAGACCTGTCCTTATATTTCCAAAATTTCACCACTAGGATATGATCAATCTCTCTTTTTCATTTACTTTACGAGGAGGGGATCTGTGTCTGTCTTAACTATGACTGTGTTCCTTTTGCCTAGCATAGTGTCCTAGGAAATATGCAGTCTATCCTTGGGGGATGGGAGGCCATATACTGCATTCCTAAAAACTAAGGCCTTCTTATGTGCAGGAAAAGTAAACAGGCTTTTGTGGTCCTAGACTTTGATCAATTGAGAGCTTCCAGATGGGTCATTAAACATCACTGTAAGCCCAGCCAGCATAGCTCAGTGGTTGAGCATCAACCTGTGAACCAGTAGGTCCCTGGTTCGATTCCCAGCAGGCTCTCTCTCCTCTCCCTTACCTCTCTGAAATCAATAAAAATATATATTTAAAAAAACCACACAAAACATCACTATTAAAGAAAAGGCCAAAAACGTCCTTTCAGAATTGTACCAGGGCAGACTGGGGGAGGAAAAGGGGGGGTGGTGGTGCAGTGGTTCTTGAGTCAAGTCTAGGGGGACAGCCCTATTCCCATAGAGCTCCCAGAGGTAGCACATATCTGAACAGGTTGCCCACCTATTGGTGTGGATACTGGCTGGCTTCGAAGCATGCTGCCCTTGGATGGCACTGTGGAGTCTGGCTGCAGGGACAAGGATGGAGGTGGGCGCTTCTCAGAGCTCCCCACTCCCAGCGATGGAGTGCCATTTCAGCTTGGCAATGTGAACAGAAAGAGCCACAGTGACCATGACGACAGCTCAGGACCTGGCCAGTCCCTGTGTTCCCAAGACCATTTAAGCCCTGGGAGGCAGGACAATACAGTGTGAGTGTGTGCGTGTGTGTGCGTGTGTGTGCGTGTGTGTGCGTGTGTGTGTGTGTGTGTGTGTGTGTGTGTGTGAGAGAGAGAGAGAGAGAGAGAGAGAGAGAGAGAGGAAATATTTGTGTTTGGGGAAGACCACAATAATGATCAACACCAGATTCTTGTCAAGAAGGGCTCAGAAAACCTACTTAATGAGTAATAAAAATAAAGGCAAGTAATGCTTTCTTAAGCCTGAGGCTCATAGAGTAATTCACACCAGCTACTCACTTATTAACTTTCTAATGCAAACCAGGAAAAAGCAGGTATATGACATTTTGATGCAGCTATTTCTGACAGGAGGATATTTTTCTTCAGTCTAAAAACAAACTATTAAACACTTTTGTATACAAAGTACAAAATACAATACATAGAGAGTACCTACTGCCAGGGGCATGAGGATAGGGTCTGGGGGTACCTATTACATGCATTGCTTTTTTTGTTTGTTTACTATTCCTGCTTATCTTCAGGGCCTTAAATCTAATGTCAAAATGATCACAAATACTCTATTCTGGAAGAAAGCCCAGTTCTTAAGTGGCCCAATTATGATCTAAGATAAATGAAAAAGCAGAAGCATAATAGATGACACAGGCCAGTTGGAAGGGGAAAGGCCAATGGAAGGAGAAGTTCTCAGAAAAGTCTGGTATGGCAGCCAGCCACTGAATCACAGGGTTCACAGAGGGGGCCTTGAAAATAGCCAGTTTAGCTCAACACTTCTTTTTATTTATTTACAAATTTCTTTATTGATTAAGGTGTTACATATGTATCCTTATTCCCCCATTACCCCCTGCCCCCTCCTACTCATGCCCTCACCCCCCCTGTTGTCTGTGTCTATTGCATGCGTACAAGTCCTTTGGCTGATCTCTTCTCCTTACCCTCGTCCTCCCCTACCTTCCCTCTGAGGTTTGATGGTCTGATCAATGTTTCTCTGTCTCTGGAACTGTTTTTGTTCATCAGTTTATGTTGTTCATTATATTCTACAAATGAGTGAGATCATGTGATACTTATCTTTCTCTGACTGGCTTATTTCACTTACAATAATGCTCTCTAGTTCCATCCATGTTAGCCCAACACTTTTTGCATGTAGTGGATTTCACCAATTTTACTCTAAAACTAAAGAGCACTAACGGTTATGATTCTCACTCAAACAAACAAAAGGAATTTCAAAGCCATTACCCTCGTCTGAAGAGATTTCACAAAGAAGGATTTCATTAACTACCCAGAGTTTAATAATACTTCTCTTTAATCTGTTTTATTCCTGGCACTGTACTTTAAACTTGAGCTCCTCTTCATCTGTATGTATCATTGTGCTTACAAGTATAATAATTTGAACATAGCATTTGGAAATTTAATGCTTTCACCTAATGCTATCTACTAGCATCTAATTTTTTTTATTATTAGCAAACTTGTCAGATATAGCTTTTATTAGTTTCTGGATTCAAATGATTCCAGACAACAGTGTTTTATTAGTTACTAGATCTATGAAATGACACATTTCTTATTGTTCTCTATTAGCCAAGACAATGGTGAACTATTAATGGTTCTTAAGTATCACTTTTCAAAATAATTTTTAAGTTATAAGAATATACTCAATCCAATTTTGCAACTTGATGTGGATATTTTAATATGAAACAAAAGCTCTTCTGAGAGCTTAATATGAAACAAAAGGCTTTCTTCCAGAATAGGATATTTGGTTGTGATCATTTTGACATTTAAATAATAACTTCTCTATTTTGGTAGGTTATGCATATCATCACGTATTAGATTTACTTTTGTTTTTCACATCTGAAAAACATCCCTCACCCTATTCTGAACTCTTATCCACTGTGATGCTTTGTAACAGAAATTTCCAGACACACTCAAAAACAAATTTTCAAAAGGTTTGAGCATATTGCTTTTCCAAAGTACGGCACAGACTAATCTTAACCAGATGTTATTGTAGACTCATTCCCATTTATTCAGACATTCATTTATTCAAAAAATATTTATTAAGCATGTGTGATGTGCCAGGTACTGCTGGGCTAAGTGCTAGCATATACATCAGCAAACAACTTTTGGTCTGGTAGGAAAGATGAGCAATTTAACAGGTAATTGCCATACAGCATGAAGAGTACAAGCTAAAGGCACTCAAAGGAGAAGCAGCTAAACCGGCTTATCTTAGGGGAAATGGCCTTAGCAGTTGAGTCCTGGGTGAGAAGAGTTAAATGGATGTGTGTGGGTGCAGGAGAGTGGAGGCAGGGCACAGGGCACCAGGGCAGAGAACAGGAGAAAGTTTTCCTGTGGTCAAGGCCTTAAATATTGATGTGTAACAACTTTTATTTAATCATTTCAGTTTGAAATATAGCTAGAATTTTATTATACACAAAGATAAAAAAACACTGATGGAAATTTAATATTTCTTTGTAACTCGGGCCATCACATTGTTGGCATACACTATAACATAAGGACATCCTCAGGGTCCATTGGGGTTTGCTACCTATCCTAACTGGTCCCAAGTTAGCCGTGGCTTTGAAATCATGTCCTTCCTTTTTTTTTTTTTTTTTACATGGTGGTCTCTGCTATCATTGTTTCTGCTTATAGGAGACCCTCTGCATCCCACCTGCCTTTTTGCTTTAATAAATACGGACAAGGAAATCAGATAAGCAGGCTAATGAAAATCAAGTCTAACATAAGAATACATGAGTGAGGCTGAAGGAATTCTACTATGCCTAAAGTAGATGAGATAGAAAAAAGGACCTTATGGTATCAATTTTAGTTATACAGAGAATACTTTGCTTATCATTCATTGACTAGTTATAATCGGAGTCTTAAAGGCCTGAAATGCAGGTTCTGGAAAAGTCAACAATTTCTAAAAGTGGAAACACTTTCACTGACCTTACATAACAATGTAAGTTGAGATGAATCTAGCTAGAACAGGAGAGTTATAATGCCAATAGATTGGGAGATTTCTTTAATACCTTTAAGCGTTAGTGGGATTGTGAGACCAAATTTGTCCCACTAATGCTTTTACAAAATGCCTAAACAAAATCACTGAACCAAATACTGTCATGTAAGCCTCTAATTCGATGAGAGCAGATGATGATAGGGAGTTGTAGAGGAACAGAAATAAATGATGTTAGAAGCATTCAAGAATCCTAATTGCCTCTTGTCCCTTAGCACCTGTCCTATAAGCTATTGAAAGGAATGTCCCTGCTTTGCCCCATGAAATGAAAGTCACTGGCAGAAAAGGGTTTAGTGCTCAATGTCTCTAAGTCACTTTTTAAAAGTTGGTGGTAGTCAAGTTCTCTTTTCCTTCCTATTTGGGGGGCCCGACTCCACCACTGAGCTCCATCCTCATCATGCACATATTTAGCCAAAATGCATTTCTGATACCTAGAAATGGAACAAGAAGCATATGGAGCAAAAAACAGAAGCTGAAGTTGTATGCATATGGTTCTCAAAGGTGTCACCATAAAAAGAAAACTGGAATATGAAATTGGTGCTCAACTGGCATCTGTCTAAGAAGATATACTTTAAAAAAGTGGATATCAGAGTGTACTGAAAAGGGAAATACGTGGGCAAGCATCTTGGTTGATATCTGAGATCATGAAAGTTGGAGGTGGCAAAAAGTATTTTTAATCTATATTTTCCTATTGTATCCAAGGGAGTTACGACACACCAGATGCATTATATTTTAGCATCTAGACCATTTTTTAAAATTTCAATTATGCATTGAAACCACTAACTTCTAGTGGTCAAAAATTACTTTCAGAATTCACAGCATGTGTATGTGGTAAAGAATTAAATCCATAATATATAAAGAACTTACAGCTCAATAATAGGAAAGTAAACAATACAATAGAAAACATTTTTACCAAAGACTTGAAGAGACATGTCACAAAAGAAGACACATGAAGAACCAACAAGCACATCGTTAGTCATCAGGGAAATATAAATTAAAGCCACAATGATATACCACCACACACCTACTAGAATGGCTAAAATGAAAAAGAATGACCATGGCAAGTGTTCGGAAAGATGTGGAGGAACTTGGACTCTTCATAAAAACATCACAATGTTGAAGTAGTTTATAGAGTAGGGTAAGTTCAAATTTCAGTTTCTGAATTCCCTGAGTTAAAGAAATGTCTGAAACTGGTACATAAAAAGGTATTCAAGATTACTAATCACCAGGGAAATGAAAATGAAAACCACAAGGAGATATTACCTCACAATGGTTAGAAAGGCTATTATCAAAAAAGACAAGAAATAAGTGTGGGTGAGGATATGGAGAAAAGGGGACCCATGTACACTCCTGGTAGGAATGTAAATTGTTGCAGTCACTATGGAAAACAATATGGAGAGGTTCCTCAAAACATTAAAAATAGAACTACTATATTATCTACTTTGGGGGATTTTTTCAAAGAAATGAAAGCACTAACTCAAAAATAAATATGTGCCCTCATGTTCACTGCAGTATTATTAATAGCCAAGACATGGAAAACCTTAAGTGCCTATCAATAGATGAATGGATATAGAAATTGTGATATCTCACACAATAGTGTTATTTAGCCATAAAAAAGAATGAAATCTTGCAATTTGTGAAAACATGAATGGACCTTACAAGCCTTATGCTAAGTGAAATAAGGAAGACAGAGAAAGACATATGACCTCATTTACATGGGAATAAAAAAGATAATATTATAATAAACAAACTCATAGATACAAATAACAGATTGGTGTCTGCCAGAGGTGTGAGCAAAATGGAGGAAGGGAGTCAAGAGGTACAAACTTCCAGTTTTAAAATAAATAAGTATAGGGGGTGTGGTATACAGCTTGGTGACTATCCTATCTAATAAAAGATGCAAATTTGACCGTACCTTCACCACATCCACAAGCCATGCCCACCAGCCAATCAGGAGCAAATTATGCAAATAAACCCCAACCAAGATGGCTGCCACCACTGAGAGCAAGAGGGAGCCTTGGGTTTCCCTGGCAACAGAGGAAGCCAAGCTTTCCGCCTGCCTAGGCCTCCATTCAATGTTACAAAGTTTCAATTATAAAAGATACAGAAATGGCGGCAGCCATTGAGATGGAGAGAACAGAGGCTTGGGTTTCCCTGGCAATGGAGGAAGCCAAGCTTTCAGTCTGCCATTGCTGGCCTAGGCCTCCACTCTAAGCTACAATGTTTCAAACAGAAATGTCTGCTGCCCTGGAGCGAGCAGAAGGCTTGGCTACAAAGTTTCAATTGTAGACATAGATTAATCCCAGATACCATGGCCTCCACTTGGGTCGCTGGGGGGTGTGGCTGGCCTGCAAACCACCACAGGCCTCTCATCCAGGCCACCCCTCGCCCCAAGGGAACCCCCACTCTGATTTGGGACACTCTTCAGGACAAACCAGCTGGCCCCCAACCATGTATCAGGCCTCTATCCTATCTAATAAAAGAGTTATTTGCATATTTACCATCATTCCAACACACAAGAGGGCTGCCCCCATGTGGTCAAAGATCCTGCCCCCATATGGACACAAAATGGCCACCACAAGATGGCCAGCACGGGAGGGTCGTTGGAGGTTCGAGGCCCTGCAGGGAGGGCAGTTGTAGGCAATCAGGCCAGCAGGGGAGGGCAGTTGGGAGGAACCAGGCCTGCAAGGGAGGGCAGTTGGGGGTGATCAAGCCTGCAGAGGAGGGCAGTTAGGGGTGACCAGGCCAGCAGAGGAGGGAAGTTGGGGGCAAATAGGCTGGCAGGGGAGCAGTTAGACATCAGTTAGGCTGGCAGGGTAGTGGTTAGCGGTTGATCAGGCTGGCAGGCAGAAGCGGTTAGGGGCAATCAGGGAGGCAGGCAGGATCGGACCTAGACAGACAGTCAGACATCCCTCGAGGGGTCCCAGATTGGAGAGGTGCAGGCTGGGCTAAGGGACATCCCCTGCCCCCCTGTGCATGAATTTTGTGCGTCGGGCCTCTAGTAGTTAATAATATTGTATTGCATATTTCAAAGTTGCTAAGAATAAAATTTAAAAGTTCTTATCATAAGAAAAAAATGTGTAATGTGTATGGTGATGGATGTTAACTAGACTGTGGTGATCATTTTGCAATATAAAATCATCATGTTGTACACCTAAAACTAATATAATATGTCAATTATACCTCAAAAACAATTTTTTAATGACTTTGAATCCCAGAGGAAACGACTCACCATGCCATATATTATCTTGGTTACCTGCTACAGCCTGCAACCAACATGCAATGCTAAAAAAGTTATCTCAATTGCTCTGAAAAAAAAAAAACAAAAAAAACAAACACCACAGAAACACAAAAACCAAAATAAACACTTCATAAAAGCTCATTTAGCATATGCAGCTGAGAAAAATTTTAATCATATACACACATTAAAAAATAGACTTAGAAAATAACTGAGAATAAGAGTGAAGGAAGGAAGGGAGGGAGGAAGGGGAGAGAGGAAGGAAAGAGAGAAAGGCAGGCCAGCCATAAAATTAAACTGAAAGAAACTTGAAAAGTTTCAAGTTTTGATTATATTTCAAGACTGAGGGTAATAGTAAGCATTACTGCTCTTCTTATATGTTCAATATTTTAACATTAACAGCCAGGTTCTTTTTTCGCTTGTGGCTTGAAGGGGGAAATGGTTAATATTCAGGACATGATTTGACATGGTATGGCAGGACCTATTATGACAAAAAATAGATTCTTCAGCCACACCCCCTTCCTTCTTCTCAGGACTAAGGGGTATTAACTAGGCCCGAACACCACCTCAGCTACAGGGACCCCCTTCATGTTTTTTAGAAATCCAGAGTTACTGAAGATCCTCTCAACCCACCCATAAGAGCAGAATTTAGAGGTCCTGGGGGGAACGGGAGCTAATTTGTAAGTTGTTATGAACATAATTCCTAATGTAGTATTGTTGACTTATAACAACAGATGTTCAATTCACTAGCCAAAGCTCAGCTTAAATATTAAATATTAGCTCCTTTGCATCACCATCTGCACTCCTGTATAGGAGTGCAGAGAACTTGCACCTCTAATAGAGTACTTATGGGACTCTGCCCATTGTTGTAGTTAGTTGTTCATGCATTTAATTGTCTTACTTGATGGTGAACTGTTTGAGACTCTGTTTTGGTAATCACCATATTCTTACTCTATTTATCTCTGTGCATTCACAGTAAGTAGGCCTCCAAAAATATTTGGTGAATAAATTTCATCAATCCTCTTTGCTTCTGTGTTAAGATTACCATTTCTAAATCTAAAATATGCTTCTAAAGAAGGAAAGTAGTGATAATATTACATATAGTTTCAACTTCTGTCTAGCAGACTATCTTCTCTTAGTTTATAGGTATTTATAAAATAGGGCTCAAGGAAACTGATAAATAAATTTCCAACAAAAAAATCTTTATTTGTATAAGCATAACATCCATTTCTCATTGTTCCAAATGTAACAAGGATCCATAGTTCTTCTAAGTCATTTTAAGATCAAACATCCAAAGTAAAAGCAATTCTTAGGTCGTGACTTTGATCATAAATACAATCTAATATAAAAATGATCTAATACTTTAAAAAGAAAACCTAAGGCCAAATTTCTTGAGTTGGTTGTAAGCAATATCAGGTCACTCAAGTTTAAATACCAGCACACTCAAAAATCTTTTAGGATAGTGGACACATTCAGATGGGTTTATACTTCAAACTAGGGCACTACAAAGAAATAAAAAGACTTTTCCTTCTTTGCTGAATATTCTCCTTTTGCTTCCAGAATCATTCTCTACTTTCTAAGTGCTCTGCCCAGAGAAGCTGATCTGCACGGCCAGAATCAACTGAACTCCCTTGGCTTCTGCCTTCTCATTGGTTTGACTAATGAGAAGCAGGAAATAAGAGGGAAGATAAGGAGAGACATTTATCTTTTTGGATTCCTCCTTCTAGACTGACTACAAGCTGGCAGTGACTGTGTTGCTGCTCCTACTGAAAAGTCCGTCTCTCCTATCTTCAGCTCTTGCTGGTTCCTTGTAACATGACAGCCCTTCCCTTTGAGGCTTAGGAACAGAAACAGCTTTGAACTGTTGCTAAAGCCAGGGTCCTTCACCATCCTTTTTTAATTTTCCTTAACTCTGTCCCACTCTCCCTCCCCCTGTTTTATTTATTTTAAATTTCTTTATTGATTAAGGTATTACATATATGTCCTTATCTCTCCCATTATCCTGCCCCCCATACCAACCTGAATGCGCCCAATCTTGTCTGCCCCACTTTTGTACATTGTCCTTTCTTTAACCATAGTGACAATTCTTGGATGTTGAAAAAAAAACCAAAAAACTGAATCCCAGAAATAAATAAAATAACACAAAGAATATAATACACTTATATACCTAAGAGGAGGAAAAAACTACATTGTTAATTAAGGAAAACGAAGATATGCAGAGCAAATAAAAAACTATAAACTTGAGAGAAAAAGAGAAAAGCAGATATATTAAAATTTTTTAATCCTAAGTATAAATTGCTTAATTATTCTTTACTTTTTGACATGATTTTTTCTAAGTAGACTAGAATTCATGTTGACAAGAAAGTTTTCTTTAATTTTCATCCTGAACTACTTATTTCTCATTATCTATATTTTTACAAAGTCCTGCTACTATAGCCCAAGGTATTTGCTCAAACTTGTACTTTCACTGCCACCATCCCTTTTCCACAGGAGCTATGCCTTTATTGTATCCAAGTATGTATTATGTTATGCTCCTAACACACATACAGTGGCATGTGGCCCCTAAGATTGCCCCCAATAATCTCTGCTCCTGGTATTTATGCCCTTGTGTAATCTCTCCCTTGGAAATGGGCTGGAACAAGTGATTTACTTCAAAGGAACAGAACATGGCAAAAGTGATTATTCTGGAGTTACAAGAAGACTGTGGCTTCCATCTAGGTTGCTCCATCCTGTTCTCTCACTTATTTGATCTACAAAATGCCAGCTGCCATACTGTAAACTGCCCCATGAAGGACCATATGGCAAAAAACTGTGAGAGTTCTCTAGGCAACAGACACTGAGAAACAGAGGCCCTCAGTCCAACTGCCCTCAAGGGATTAAATTCTGCCAATAATCAGGTAAGTGAATATACAAGTAGATCTTTCCCCAGTCAAGCCTTCAGATGAGCCTTCAGCCCCAACCAACACTCTGACTGTAACCTCATGAGAGATCCTGAGTCAGAAGTGCCAGGTAAGCTGTGTCTGGATTTCTAATCCCCCAAAACTGGGAGAAAACAAATGGTTGTTGTTTTAAGCAGTAAAATTTTAGAGTTATCAGCTATGTGGCAAAAGATACCTAATATATATATATATCATCAGGCATCTTAATCCTTTTTAAAATTGATATTCCTATAGAAATACAACCTGCAGAAACTAATAGCACTAGGGAAGGGTAACATTTTAAAACATCAGAATGTGAGGACTTTCCTTTAAAAAACATGTTATGAAATGGGCTGGAAATAGAAAGAACTCTAGCTAAAATTAGGAATTGTTCAATAAATAGAAGCCCAAAAGTAAATAAAAGAAAAATGAAAGGATGAAACTGATTAACTAGAGCTTAGATTTTTAAAAGGCTTAAGTGAGAAGTTAAAATGGATAGCACCCAAATAAAAAGAAAAACTGTCTTATAAATTTTGTGATTTTTAAAATGTTTTAAAATATGCCTTCTCTAGTTCTACTTTTCCCATCAAAAAGAAAATGGGAATAGGGTTAACCAATAGTAGAATTTTAAGAACAGAAAACTGTTCTTAAAGGGAACAAGAATTAAGGAAGGAAAAGAATTAATGAATGATAATATAAAAAGCTATATAGCTTTCAATCTGTATATTTGATGACTTGCTCTTAGAATACTAAATACATTGTATAAGTTTCTTGCAATGACTTGTCATAATTATTTAACAACATACATGTAATATATAGAAATTATAAATATACTATAATTTTGATTATAACTATTAAAAGAAGGTAATCCTCAAAGTTACTGATTTTAAAGCTTACCTTCAATGATGAGGGGAGAGGGGAGGACTCATAAAAAACTAGGAAGATAAAATATAGTTCTCAGAACTATTAGGTGGGTATTCAAGTAATTGGAAGGTCAATATTCCACTCTTACCAATAAATCAGTGTCAACCTATGAAAACATAATGGTCCAAGGTGAACAGGATTCAATTTGGGATGTAATGAAATTGAGAATGATTGATTAGCAGAACATGCTCTTTGTCAGAAGAACACATATTCAGAATGAGGTTATATATTTGAACTGGTAGGGAAAAATACAGAAATTCAGTAGAGCCACCTTATATGAGGTTAAGTTAGCAAATCACAATAAAAATTACCCTTAAGATCCCTTAGAAAGAATCATGGAAATATAGATTGTATCATTTCCCAGTGAATCTAACTCAGCCAGTCCTTCCTCCAACACCGGAACCAGATGAAGTTGGAGCATGTTGTGCAAAATCACATATCTTTCATCAGTCAAGTCACACCCAGCACAGCAAGAGGCTCACAATCTGACTGAGAGGCACAAGGCAGTCGAGATGACTGAGGAGCACATGTTCACATCTCACACCGTAGGCTTACTATCATAACAGATCTCTCTCTCTTTCTCTCTCTCTCTGGCTCTTACTCTCGCTCTCTCTCGCCCCTCTCCCTCATTCTCTCCCTCCTTCTCTCTCTCCACTCCTCTAATATACTGTGCATAGACTTCAGAAAATTAAGGAAAATGTTATCTTTATAACATCTCTGAAGAGCTGCCTAGCCTTTACTTCTCCTGCACCTGTGTTACTTACCCTGAATTTTCTAAGATAGTACCAGGGAATGATCTAAAATGGTTTTCGAATATGAAACAAGAAGATTGATATACATGCAAATACTCTTTAGAGATACCTCTTAACACCCATATTTCCACCATTCATAGTAACTATGATTCTGCTCCATACTCATTGGAATGATTTCCAAATTCCAGGGCTGTGGAGTTATTGCAAAGGTTCTGGAAATCCATACATGCCACTAAGCATTGTCATTAGACTTAACAAATTAAAATAAACGCATGCACTCTGAGAAATGTTTCATTTTTCAAATAGATAGACATGATTATAATTGGCTAAATCCAAACACCATATATATATTTATAATATTTATGGTAACATTTAATTCAAATCAGGTTCTAATGTGTGTGTTTTTTAACTTGTGTATTTATTTATTTATTTATTAATCTTTATTGTTCAGTTTGTTAATTATATTGTTCCCCACTTTTCCCCCCGATAGCTCCCCTCCACAGGGTACCCATCCCACCCTCTGCCCTCACCCCCCCCACTGTCCTCTCCCATAGGTGCATTATTTTTCTCCAGTCTTTTGCTGTACTTCCCACACCCCTTTTCTCCCCAAGAATTGTCAGTCTATTCCCTCTCTATGCCCATGATTCTGTTATATTCACCAGTTTATTCTGTTCATCAGATTTTTAATTCACTTGATTTTTAGATTCATTTGTTAATAGATGTGTATTTGTTGTTTATAATTTTTATTTTTACCTTTTTATTCTTCCTCTTCTTAAAGAATATCTTTCAGCATTTCATATAATATTGGTCTGGCAGTGATGAACTCCTTTAGCCTTTTCTTATCTGCGAAGCACTTTATCTGACCTTCAATTCTGAATGAAGCTTTGCTGGATACAGTAATCTTGGTTGTAGATTCTTGCTATTCATCACTTTGAATATTTCTTGCCACTCCCGTCTGGCCTCCATCGTTTCTATTGAGAAATCTGCTGACAATTGTATGGGTGCTCCCTTATAGGTAACTAACTGTTTTTCTCTTGTTGCTTTTAATATTCTCTCTTTGTCTTTTGCTCTCGGCATTTTAATTATGATGTGTCTTGGTGTGGTCCTCTTTACATTCTTATATTTTGGGGTTCCGTGCGCTTATGGGCTTTTAAGTCAATTTCTTTCACCAGGTGGGGTAAGTTTTCAGTTACTATTTCTTCAAATAGGTTTTCATTATCTTGCTCTCTCTCTTTTTCTGGCACCCCTATAATTCGGATGTTGGTATGCTTGAGGTTGTCCCAGAGGCCCCTTACACTATCTTCAATTATTTGGATTCTTTTTGCTTCTTGCTTTTCTGGCTGAGTGGATTTTGCCTCTTTGTATTTCAAATCTTTGACTTGGTTCTTGCGCTACTCTAGAATGCTTTTAGGTCTTTGTGTAATATTTTTTATTTCAGTCCGTGTATGCTTAATTTATAGTTGGCCCTTTTTCATATCCTTGTAGGTCTCGTTCATTCCTTATAGGTCTTATTCATTACCACATAGGTCTCATTCACTTCCTCATAGGTCTTGTTCATTTCTTTGTAGGTCTCATTAAGTTCATCGGCCTTTTCTAGGAGCATCTTGAAAAACCTTATTTATGTGGTTTTGAACTCTATGTCCAGTCATCCTTTTTCCTCCATTTCTTTCACATCTGATTTCTTTCCATTTCTCTGCATTGTGGCTGCTTTCCTGAGTTGGTCCATTAGCTTTGTGTGGTAGATGTCCTCTAATGGACAGTGGCTCAGCCTCCTCAGTTACCTGAGGTGGATACTCTTACTGCAATCCTTTATGAGTTGTACAGTATTGTTGAAGTTAAGCCTAGATTATTGTTGTTAGCACTAGAAGGGTTTGACCTCCAGGCCAATTGGCTGTGAGGGTCAGCTGTGTTCAGGTTGGATGGGCGGAGTCTCTGGGCAGAGCAGGCAACGTCAGCTCCACCCTATGCAGCACCTGGGTGCTGTGGTAATGGCTGTGCCTGGTGGTAATGGCTGCACGCACCTCTGAGAGAAAGCCACCCTCTGCCAGACAACTCAGCCTCTCTCCAAATGAGTCTGCACACCCAAAGTCTCGCCCAGTGTTATAAAACAATGCAGTCTGGTGGTCTCCTGAATGAGAGAGCAAGTCACGAGTCCTCTCTGCGCGCTTGCGCACCTCCGCTGCTCCCAAGTCCACGTGCCCTCTCCACAAGCTCGCAGATCTCTGCTGCGCCCAGGTTTCAGCGCGCTTCCTTACTGTCCAGTTTCACCCCGTATGAGTGTGGGTTCCCCGGACCTCACCTGGAACTGGGGAATCAGTGCAGTGGGATGCCTTTGTCTCCCTCCCCGTTCGACAAAACCAGCCGGGTTTGTAGCCACTCACCCTATTTGCTGGTGCCCGCGCACTGCTCCAAACCTCTGACTCTGCGCATATCTTCAAGGCTGCCCTCCGCCACTCCTCTGAGTCACAGTGTCCTATCTTTACTTTCATTTGTGGAATTTTCACTCAGTCAGCTTTCTGGTGATTCTGGATGATGTTTGTTCTGTCGTTAAGTTGTAGTTTTGGAATTGTTGTGTGGGGCAGCAAGATAGGTGTTTACCTATGCTGCCATTTTGGTTCTCTCACATTTTATATATTTTTGTTTTGAAGATTTAGAATTGAGCCTACTCATTTGCCTCCCATATTTCTAAAAAATCTTCTGATGAAAATTAGACAAACAATAATTATAAGAAAAAATGTAACATAGGAAAATCAGGAAGTCATAAATAAATCATACTTTCATAAAGAATTTGTTTGAAGAATATGAACAAATGAGATCAAACATTTTCAAACAAACACAGGAGAGATTCCTTGCAACCAATGAAGTAAGGTGGGCAGTCTTCTCCAAAAGATTGTTAAAATTGATCTGATCAGAATTCAACCACAACAACAAAAGATTAACACATAATATTTCTCACCCAGAGTTAATGAAAAATAATACACTTTTCCACTATGCACAGATCTCACTAATCATCAGGGAAATGCAAATCAAAACCACAATGTCTATTGCCTGCTGCTTGAAAACCTCAAACTTTCGTCATCCTATATTTAGGAAACAGCAGTGATTTAAAATTCCAGGGGCAGATGTTTGATTTCAAATCCCAGCTCCACCATCTCAGAGTTCTGTGATTTTGTTCAGGTTCCCCATCCTCTTTGTGATCCAGCCTCCCCATCTTTAAAATGAGAAGGACAACAGGACCTATTTCCTAGGGTCATTGTGAGAATTGCTGGTTAAAAGAAAGCTTGCTTGCAAGTCCCTACCACAAGATAAGCACGCCATACATATCATCATCATCATCATCATCATCATCATCATCATCAACCACTCACCAGGTGTTTGTTGAATCTGTTACAGTCAGGCATTGCAAAGACACACTGCTCTCCTGACTCATCTTTTATTTGATGGATAAGTTGTCATGACAAATCGGTTTTCATAAATTAGTGAGATATAATGTTTGTCACTTCATCAAAATGAAGTGTTTCCCTAGATTTAGAAAAATCAACTTCTATGTAATTACCAAATAGCTACCCTTCAGAGTCAAAGAATAATTTTGTCACAGAGCGAGCTCATCAAAGTCATCAAGTCACTCTGAAAGGAGATTCCAGCGACTGAGACTCATTTTCAGATGGTGTTTACAGTCTCTCTCTTTGGTGAAGAAATGTGTTTTAATAAGACATTTAAAATCTTGATCACTGTCTTTAGAATTTTTACTCATTCAGATTCACGCAGCTTGAAGCATTTCATCTCATATCTATAGCACTAATTATCAAACAATGCCTTTCCCCTTCTTTA
The DNA here is from genome assembly GCA_027563665.1 of Antrozous pallidus. Classification (NCBI taxonomy): domain Eukaryota; kingdom Metazoa; phylum Chordata; class Mammalia; order Chiroptera; family Vespertilionidae; genus Antrozous; species Antrozous pallidus. Next base: position 25,522,010 of record CM050514.1, on the reverse strand, counting down.
GAATATCACAGGAAGGGAAAAAATATATACTTTCCCTAGTCATAATTTTCTAAACAGACATTCAGAATTTTACTTAGCACCTAGCTATACATATATTAGTAAAAGCCTAAGTGACATTACGACCGAAAGACTGGAATGACCGGCCAGCTGGTCCGTCAGCTATGATGTGGACTGATCCAGACCTTGCTGCTGGGGCCCTAACAGCCCCAAATCTGGATTATCTGCACCCCAGACCCAGACAGGAGGGAGGAGGGAAACTGATTCCTCGCAGAATTATCTGTGCCTTAGCTTGCTGCTGGGGCCCTCATAGCCTCGAATCTGGTTCACTTGCACCCCAGATTAAGACAAGAGGGAAGAGGGAGCCCGATTTCTCATGGAATCGGCCGTTGGTTAGCTAACTGCTGGGGCCAACCTCCCGCAGACACTCCCCCTGGCTGACTGTGGTCCTCCCCCTGTAGGCCAGCCCCTCCCCCCATACATCAGCCCCAATTGCTGGCCAGGGCGAGGGACTCTGCCTGTGCACAAATTCGTGCACCAGGCCTCTAGTATCAGTAATAATGTCAAATTCTCTACAAGATGAAGAACAGAATAAAAATAATTCCAGAGTTTAAACAAAACACAACAATGAGATACTACTTCATACCAGTCAGAATGGCTATTATCAAAATAACATGTTGGTGAGGATATGAAGAAAAGGGAAGCCTCATGCAAGCTTAGTGGGACTGCAAACTGTTGCATACCCTATGGAAAACAGTATGGAGATTCCACAAAAAAAACCCCTAAAAATAGGTATACCATATGACCAAACAATTCCACTTCTTGGTATTCATCCACCCAAAACACAAAACATGTCTGCATTCCCACCAGCAGTGCACAAGGGTATAGCCACTGTGGAGAACAGTATGGAGTTTCCTCAAAAAACTAAAAATGGAACTCCCATTTGACCCAGTGATCCCACTTCTAAGAATATGTCCCAAGAAACTAGAAACACCAATCAGAAAGGATATATGCACCCCTATGTTCATAGTGGCACAATTCACCATAGCTAAGATTTGGAAACAGCCTAAGTGCCCATCAGCAGATGAGTGAATTAAAAAACCATGGTACACCTACACAATGGAATACTATGTTGCGGTAAAAACGAAAGAATTCTTACATTGAACAGCATGGATGGAACTGGAGAGCATTATGCTAAATAAAATAAGCCAGTCAGAGGAAGAGAAATATCACATGATCTCACTTATTTATAGAATATAATGAACAACATAAACTGATGACCAAAAACAGATCCAGAGAAGCATTGATTAGACCATCCAACCTCAGAGAGAAGGTAGGGGAGGGTGGGGGTAAAGGGTAGAGATCAACCAAAGGATTTGTATGCATGCATATAAGCCTCAACAATGGACACAGACACCAGGGGGGTGAGGGCATAAGTGGGGGCGTAGGGTGACAATGGGGGATAATACCTTAATCAATAAAGAAAAAACAACATGAACACCAATTCAAACATATATACATATATATATATATATGTGTGTGTGTATATGTGTGAGTGTGTGTGTGTGTGTGTGTGTGTATTCATTGCATTATTTATAATAGCAAAAATATGGAAGCAACCTAGGTGATCATTGACAGATGAATGGATAAAGGAGATGTGATTACACACACACACACACACACACACACACACACACACACACACACACACACACAATGGAATATTACTGAATAAAAAAAAAAAGAATGAAATCTTGCCATTTGCAACAACATGAATAGACCTACAGGATATTATGCTAAATGCAATAAGTCAGGCGGAGAAAGACAGAATGAAGGTTCATTCGGAAAAATAAAGTAGATCAAAAACAAAGTACTCCATTTGTCTCAGAATTTGGTTTCACTTACATATGGAATCTAAAAACAAAATAAAACAAACAAAACAGAAACAAACTCAGAGAAACAGACTATCTGACTGAGTAAAAAGCTCTTAATATAAAAGATGCCCCTAAAAACAAATGACACAAAAGGGTGAACACAATATATCTGCTATATAAATAGAGTAGCTATGACAATATTCATAATACTATAAATTTAAAGCAAAAAAAATAAATTGAGCAAAGATAGATAGTTTATATTGATAACAGGTATAATTCAAGAAGACATAAACACAAACTTATATACCAAAACACACAGCATCAAATTACAGAAAGTAAAAACTAAGAAATATGAGAAGAATCTCATAAATCTAAAATGCCCGTGGGAGACTCTTGTCTCAGAATTTGTTAGCTTCTCAGGCAAAGAAATAATATGTGAAGATCAGAACCATATAATTAATAAACTTGATCAATAAACAAGTTTATAGCTTTAATTCTTTATAAAGTTCATCAATATCTCAATATTCATCTCAAATATCCATAGAATATTTCTAAAAATTGATCATTTATTAGAACACATAGAAAACCTTGATAAATTACTAAAGTAAGAATGACTCAATTACTTTCTCTGACACAAAGACAATACAATCAAAACAACTTAATACATAACAAAAAACATAACCAATTACAGATTCTGACAATTAGAAGTCATGAGCCAATGAAAACATCAAAACTAAAGTTACAAACTCTCTGAAATGAATAACAAAAACACTATATACTCAAATCTAAATAATGTGACCAAAGCTGTACCCAAGAAGAAATTAGAGTCTAAAATGTATTTCCTTTCATTCTTTGTCCAAGGAGAAATTAGAGTCTGAAATGTATTTCCTTTCATTCTTTGTATTTTGAAATCCAATTCATTAAATGCCTCCATCTTGGCAAAACAATTCTGGACCTTCCATTTCACATTAATTTTCCTACCTCTGTCCCTTCATTTCACACATACACCATTCTGCTTGACTTTACAGGCACTCGAGTTTGTGTCCAGCTCACCTCAACGGATTTCTGTTGCTAGAGCGTAGGGGACCCAGACTTTATCACCTTTTACCAGCACAGGGTACAGTGCTGCTAGAACTGTACTCTCATGGTTAGAGCATAGTTTTAGAAGGTCAAGTAGACCGAGGTTAGAGCCCCAGCCCTGCCATTTTCTAGCTGTATGACAGGGCAAACTAACCCTTTAGCTTTCCTTTCTCATTTATAAGTGAAATTAATATTATCTATTTAGTAGGTTTCCAATCTAAAACACCCTGCACAATATCTGGAACATAGTCAGTTCTATATAAAGGGAAACTATTATGAACACTGAGAAGTTAGATGAACAAAGGGAAAACCTAAGAAATAGGTAACTAGTATAAAACCATGGATATTGGAGCCAAACCAACCTCTCAAAACTTGGTTCTGCCAGTTACTTAACAGTATGATCTTGAGCAAGTTACCTAACATCTCCAAGTCTCCTGTTCCATGTCTGTAATTCTGTACAGTTACTGAAAAGATTAGAAACCAGGAATATAAAACACTTAATAGGAGGCCTGGCACACAGTGAGTGCTCATAACGAGCAGCTCTGTTGTCACTTCCACATTGCCTCAATGGTAGGTCTTTAAGAATATCAGCTGAATTGAATTACAACATTTGTCAGAATCTCACTAGGATTGGCTTGGTCCCCTCCCTGATCACCACACAAGGGCCAGAAATGACAGCAAGTTTTCAAATTAGTTAAGCAAGTCTTCAAGAAGCTCCAACACATGACTGTGGTTCAGCATGGATCAGAGTAACTGAGGCCTCACAAACAGCAACCTCATCTGAGGTTGTCTAGTTGAAGAATTTGTTAGGAATCCTTCTCAAGAAGTTAAATCATTAAAATTGACAGCAGAACAATCTCTGAGCCAGCCTTAGGCAGGTCTCACTCCTTATTAATATAAATGAAATTCCTCAAAAGATGTCTCCCCACCTGACAAACAGTGTTGACATTTACTGGCTTTCCCTCTGACCTTTTTGGACTTAAGAAATGCCTCCAAATATTAGCCGTGAATATCCTATTACTTTGGTTTTTACTTTATAACTATCTTTAAGAGTAAAGCAATATTTTGGTCTACTTTATTTTTCAGAATGAACCTTCATTTAACATGCCACCTTCTGTTTTATGCTTAAGAATGCACGAGGTTATGCATATATAAAGAGAAGAAGCAAGTGTGGAGTGAACAACAATTCTGGAGCATTATTCTTTATTGGAGACCTTTTCCTTTCCATTAAATAAAGATGGATGATATTTTTCTTTCTTGAAAGTCAAAGTTAAAAATCTTTCATTTGGCTTCTCAAGTAATAGGAATAATATTAAAAGTATAAAAAATATCACTCTTGCTCCATGTTGTTTGTACTAATGGATTTCATTAAATTACCATTGTAGAATGTTAAGGGGGAGAAGGGTTCTTGCTAAGTGAGTGACTGAGTAGAGGTGAAATGCTGAGAATATTATTATTAAAATATGCAAACATGAATGTTTACCAGGGATAGTGTAGACTGGAGCTTTTAGCTCTGCCATTTCTCTGCACCCAGCTGTCACTCTAATTACCACAGTGCCATTTTGCCGGATGAATTTTGATGAATTACAGAATATTAGAGTCAGAGGCATGTAAGGATCCCCTAATACAACCCACATATTACAGGAAAATAAAGTTTGGAGAGGAGTCATTTGCTGAAAGATTTAAAACTTTCAGCTGTCAGAATCGATGCTAGCACTGAGCTCTCTTGGTGTCTCTGTCTCATTCATATTAAGATTAAAGGTAAGGACCACCTCCACTGAAGAGGTGCATAGAGGGAACACAGCAGAAGACTAAGAAAAGCAAAGAGGGACTTATCTAGTCAGAGACTTTAGGGGCAGCATCTGAAAATGAATCTTTACAAAAGTCAGAATAAAAGAAATATCAGCCCTTTACTATGACTAGACTTGTAGTCATCATAGCTATAAGAGATGTTAACAGTCACAAAAAGAGTGCACACTGAAGCTACACTTAGTGGGAGCACCCAAAGATTAAAACTAAAAAAATAAAGCATTATTTCTACTTGTTCAGAACCATCTGATTATCTAAGATTCCTAAATGACCTTCTAATAAGGCCAGGCAAGATCAAAATAAAGTGATTCCCATTAATGTCAACTTAACTTAATATTCTGTCTAAATTTCCATCATAACTCTAGACAAAGCTATCAGAAACATGCAGCTCTCAGCCAATAGATATATTTTATTTTTTACCACAATATTTAAAAGAATAATTTTTATCATTTTAAAACACTAGTAGTGGAAAATGAAATGTGAAGCATCATTGCTCACCATGGCTCCTGTACTTACTTTTTAAAGGGGGTAGGAAGGCTTTGGTTACCATCTTGAACACGCCATCAATCTTTAAGACAACACAATTTTAACCTAAAAGTTGGTTTGCTATGAGAAAATAGATATAAACTCACTTTCAAAAATAATGTTTTGAGTTATAATTCGCCCAACACTCAGTTTTTAACTTTGAATACTTAAATATGATCATTAGAGGGGGGAAAATGTGAATGGAAAATTAGATTTTAAAATTAAGCTTTTCAAAAAAGATGTGCATCTAAATTGATTTATAGTAGTCCCCCCTTATCCATAGGGGATATGGTCCAAGACCCGCGTGGATGTCTAAAACTGCAGATAGTGCCAAACCCTATACATACTATGCTTTTTTCTATATAAACATATCTATGATAAAGTTTAATTTATAAATTAGACATAGTGAGATAGCAACAATAACTAATAATAAAATAGAACAAATATAACAACACTCTGTAATGCAAGTCATGTGAATGCGGTCTCTCTATCTCATTGTGCTGGGCTCATCCTTCTTCTTGTGATGATGTGAGATGTTACACTGTCTACGGATGAGGAGAAGTGAGGTGAATGACGTAGGCAGTGTGCAGTAGCGTTAGGTTACTCTAAGGGTTACTTGAACACAAACCTTGCAATACCTTAACAGTCAATCTGATAACCCAACCAGTTACTGAGTGACAAACGGGTGAGGAGCACGCACAGTGTGGATATGTTGTCCAAAGAGATGATTTCATGTCCTGTATGGAAGGGAGCTGGACAGCATGAGATGTCGTTCATCATGCTCCTCAGAACGGTGATCAATTTAAAACTCAGGAATTGTTTAGTTCTGGAATTTTCCATGTAATATTTTCAAATTGCAATTGACTGTGGGTAACCAAAACTGTGGCCAGAAAAACTATGAATAAAGGGGGACTGTGATATAAAATAAACTACAAAATAACACTTTTTAAAATTCTAAAATTCTAGTTAATAAAGGAAGATATACTAAAAGGAATTTGAAGTGAAAGATTCGCCCCCACCCCCCCCAAAAAAAACAAACAAAACAAAACTACTGTTCAAACCTAGGTAAATAACTCAATGTGAAATTAAAAGAAAGAAATTTGGGAAATAATACACTTCCCCCCAAAATCAATTTAACAGATATTACTGAGCAACTGTAACATGTAAGGTCTTCTCCTAAAATAAACTCAACTTGGTAATATTTATGAGTTCTTTTCTAAAATTGAGTAGACTTTGACAGGAGATTAAGGAAAGAGCAAGATTTTGAAAGAGAAGAGAAGATACAAAATAGCACGGTGACGTAATTTCTTGGTCCTAAGTATCGATTTTAAAAGTTGGGGGAGGAGGTTGCTCCTGCTAACAATATTAGACCCCTTTACACTGTTTGGCTATGTTTTTCAACATATAACACACTGTTCTCCTCTTTCTTCTTCATTAACAGATATTAGGGGGTAGGGGTGACATCGTTAATGTCCCTATTAAGACAACATACCCCAAGGATCAATGGCCCCCAACAAAACAAAGTACTCTCTTACAAATTACTAAGAAATGTTGAGTGTCCCATTTTAAGACACAGAATGGTCAAGTATTCCCACCGTTATTGATCATGAAAAGGTTCCGAGGGAAAGCGATGACCCGTATGAAAACAGTGTGTGGAAAGTAGCACTGCAGAAACTCAGCCACGTTTCCCAATGGCCAGGTAGGGCTTTCCCCACCAGCTCACCAGCGTGAGGACAAGATTCAGAATCAGGTTATACTGCAGTCAAGTCCCAAATTACATCTAACCCCTGTTCCTGAGCAATAATGTGGATGTAACATTAGACATAAACTATGAAAACTTTCTTTTTTTCCGCAAGGCATAGTGTAATACAAAGCATAGGAGAAAAACAGTGGAAGATAGGTGGCTTAGCTAAAAGGAATAAAACCAGATAACACTAAGTTAACAAGTCCCATGGAGTGAATTAAAATACAGGGATCTATAATTTCAAAATGATTAGATCCACACTTCTAAATTGATCATGACGCCTGATTATGGGAAAATCAAATCTGCTAATGCATATTTGCTATTGAGTATATTTTTATGCCCCCCCAAAAAGGACGCTAATAAGATGGGGAAAGCCAACATGTTTTATGGTTGTTGCTGATGTTGCTAAATAAGATTCCACATTTACTAAACTGCAGAATGAAGAATAAGCCAGAATTTGAGCCTTTTATGTTCTTCTTTTAACTCTTCTACTTTGTAATCTTGGGCAAGGTATTCTCTAGGCCTTTATTCTGGTCTGAAAAATAAAGCAACTCAACTTGGTAATATTTATGATTTCTTCTTTTCTAAAATTGAGGCAATTCAAAAGACTAGACGAGTCATTTTCCCCTAATAGAATATAATAAAACTTGCACATTTGAAAACCTAAAATGCACACAGAACAGGTAAGTCAAGCTCCACAACACCAATATAATAACCAATACTTATAGTACACTTTGGTATTTCATAGCACATTTTCACATTTCCTTCACATCTTGAAGTTACGCTTATAAGAATTTAGAACAGAAATGGAAAACAATAGTCTAAATCTTTCATGCAATGCTAGAGATATTAAAATAGCAACTGAGCTTCAGTGTAATGCTCGTAAATATCCTAAAAGTGGCTGTTACACTGATTATCCAAGGCCCATCATAATTTTACTCTGGCAAAATTATGAAACAAATTACATAACTCAGATAAAATGGCCTCTGAGGATAGTATATGGCTTTGAACTACAATGAAGGTTAAAGATGACTTAGAAACTCCTGGTGTCAAGCCTTTAGGTGCATGGGAGGCAGAGGACAATCTTAGTCCTTTGGTTTGATTTGGAGAACTCTGTAAATAAAAACAACTCCATTCACTTCCACCTTCATATTTTGACATCTGGAGACTGGTTTGTGGAATCAGGAAAATGACAAATGAGACTGAACAGAGAACGCTATTTGGTTCATGTCCCCGGGATATTATTTAACAAAAATGCTGAGTGAGCTATTCCAAAAGCTCAGCTGGAGGGAAGGCATTCACGACATGCTACTCACGATGCTTTTGGAAACATCTCAGGAGGGACAAATTCTGGCAACTTATACACATTCCTTTAGGCATTTCACTATATTGGTTCCTTGCCTTCTATCTAGAGGAAATTTTTATCCATTATAATAAGGAAAGGTATTGTCTTTTCCAATAGGAAGTATATGCATTTTGATGATGAGAGGGAAACAAGTTTAGTATATTTTGAGGTACCCAGTCAGGAAGTGAAAATATCTTGCTTGAGGATTACTGAAGACAGACTTCTTTGTTCCACTACATGACACTACATTTAATAGGCATATATATATTTATATACTAGTATATATAATTTACCTGTTAACTATTAAGAAAACATTACCATGGGGATCTTTGGCAAAATACCAAACATTTAGATTTTAAAAAGAGTTATATAGCCAAAAGAATAATGATTTCTACTGAAATGATTGATATTTATTATCAATAAATTCTAGGGATCTAATCATTAATTATAATCATTAATTGTAGGGAAGAGATGTTAAAAACATTTCAGAGATGTTAAAAACTTTAATTCTTCTTTCTGATCTCTTAAAGAAGTGCTAACAATCTAAGAAAAAGAAACATGTTTGCACAGAGAAGTATCAATTGCAGAGCAGATTTAAAATTTTTAAATATTATTTTTTAGCTCACAAAAGCAGTATAACATTTTTCTTTTTAAAAAAGACTGTATCTTTCCATTGAATAACCTTGGTTTCCTTGTCAAAAATCATTTGACCATATATGTAAGGGATTATTTCTAGGCTCTCTATTCTACTCCATTTGTCTACATGCCTGTCCTATACTAAAATCACATTGTTTTTATTACTATAGCTTTCTAGTAAGTTCGAAATCAGGAAGTGTGAGTCCAAAACAAGGTTGTTTCAGTTATTCAAGGTCCTTTTGGATTCTGTGTGAGTTTTAGTGTAGGTTTTCCTACACAGAAGAGATGCTTGATAATTCTGAGCCAAAAACTTGAGGGTTTTTTTTGTTTGTTTGTTTTAATATCAAAATATGAAACCCCAGTCTGTAGCAGAAAGTTTTCTATATATTGTATTATTTCGTTTGAGCATGCATTAATGTGAGTTTAAAATATTAATGTAAGAAGAGAATCAAGATGGCGGTATAGGTAAACACCTATCTTGCTGCCATACACGGCAATTTAAAAACTACAACTTAACGAAAGAACAAACACCATGAAGAATCACCGGAAAGCTGGCTGAGTGAAAATTCCACAAATAAAAGTGAAGATAAGACACTGTGACTCGCAGGAGCGGCGGCTGACAGCGTTGAAAATACGTGTGGAGTTAGAGGTTTGGAGCGCGCGCCAGCGGATAGAGCAGGCAGCTGAAAACCGGCCAGTTTTCTTGAACAGGGGAGACAAAGACGTCCCACTGGACTGATTCTCCAGTCTAGGTGAAGTCCAGGGAACCCACTATCATATGGGGTAAAAACTGGACAGTGGGAGGGCACGCCAAAGCTCGGGTGCTGCAGGGGTCTGCGGGCTGGGGAGAAGGTGGGCTTGTGCGGAGTGCGAGTGATCTTGGGAACAGGGCAGCTGTGCGACCACACAGAGAGCACTCATGACTTGCTCTTTCATTCGGGAAACCATCAGACTGCATTGTTTTGCGACCTTGGGTGAGACATTGGGTGTGCAGACTCATTTGGGGAGAGGCTGAATTCTCCGGCAGCCAGTGGAGCTCGGCAGCGGCTCTCTCTCAGAGACCCTGAGGCCGCATAGGGCAGAGCTGACGCTGCCCACAGACTCCGCCCATCCAACCTGAGCACAGCTGAGCTTCACAGACAATTGGCCTGGAGGTCAACCCCTCCAGTGCTAACAACGATTAACCTGAGCTTAACTTCAACAAGACTGTGCAACCCATATCCACCTCAGGTAACTGGGGAGGCTGAGCCACTGTGGACATCTACCACACAAAGCTAATTGACTAACTCAGGGAAGCAGCCACCATGCAGAGACATGGAAAGAAATCAGATGTGAAAGAAATGGAGGAAAAAAAACGACTGGACATGGAATTCAAAACCACGGTTATAGGGCTTTTCAAGAGGCTCATACAAAAGGTTGAGACCTATAAGGAAATAAACAAGACCTATGAGGAAATGAACAAGACCTACCAGGAAATGAACAAGACCAACGTGGAAATGAATGAGACCTACAAGGAAATGAATGAAACCTACAAGGATATGAACGAGACTCTCAAGGATATGAAAAAGGACCAACCAGAAATTAAGCATACACTGACTGAAATAAAAAATATTATACAAAGCCCTAAAAATACTCTAGAGTACCCCAAGAACAAAGTTCAAGATTTGAAATACAAAGAGGTAAAATCCACTCAGCTGAAAAAGCAAGAAACCAAAAGAATCCAAAAAATTGAAGCTAGTGTAAGGGGCCTCTGGGACAACCTCAAGCATACCAACATCCGAATTATAGGGGTGACAGAAAAAGAGAGAGAGTGCAAAACAATGAAAACCTATTTGAAGAAATAGTGACCAAAAACTTCCCACACCTGGTGAAAGAAATTGACTTAGGTGTCCAAGAAGCGCACTGAACCGCAATATATAGTAACCCTAAGAGGACCATACCAAGACATATCATAATTAAAATGCCAAGAGCAAAAGACAAAGAGAGAATATTAAAAGCAGCAAGAGAAAAACAGTTAGTTACCTATAAGGGAGCACACATACGATTGTCAGCAGATTTCTCAACAGAAACGATGCAGGCCAGACAGGAGTGGCAAGAAATACTGATGAATAGCAAGAATCTACAACCAAGATTACTCTATCCAGAAAAGCTATCATTCAGAATTGAAGGTCAGATGAAGTGCTTCGCAGATAAGAAAAAGCTAAAGGAGTTCATCACCACCAAACCAATACTATATGAAATGCTGAAAGATATTCTTCAAGAAGAGGAAGAAGAAAAAGATAAAAGTGTAAATTATGAACAACAAATACACATCTATCAACAAATGAATCTAAAAATCAAGTGAATTAATAAGCTGATGAACAGGATAAACTGGTGAATGTAACAGAATCACGGACATAGAGAGGGAATGGACTGACAACTCTTGGGAAGAAAAGGGTTGTGGGAAGTGCAGCAAGAGACTGGACAAAAATCATGCACCTATGGGAGAGGACAGTGGAGGGGAGGGGAGGGCGGAGGGTGGGATGGGTACCGGGTGGAGGGGAGCTACCTATAGGGGAAAAAAGGGAACAATGTAATTAATAAACTGAACAATAAAGATTAAAAATAAAATAAAATATTAATGTAGAATATAAAATATCAAAGTATAGTAGGCTTCGAAATAAACTTGTAAATTTTAAAATATATTTCCTTTGCATGAAATAGTCCAGGCATGTTTCACTATTCCAATGTTCTGCTGTTATTCTAGAGGTGATCTATATAACCTACTTTCCTTAGTTTATGTGTTTGTGTTTATATTTTTCTTCACAACTTTTAAATAAGGTTTTTCTTTATAAAGTTTAACAACTGGTGATTAGAAGAATGGGCTGTAACTGTTCACACAACTGACAGATGATTTCTAATACTTTAGGTCAGGTCAGAGAAGCGGCGGAGTTTAGGGAGTGGGAGATTGGAGGAGGAGCTGGGAGATACCAGAATTACCAGGGAGCCGAGATGGCTAAC